>CM061066.1:177741438-178406277 GCA_030762895.1 Sophora flavescens
GACATGCATCTTATATCTGCCTTTTACCAGAATCAGAGATGGGAGATTGGGAATGACTTATGGGGAAGAGGATTTATTCTGCACTACACGAGAATGGGTGTACACCGTGATTATTTATCAGACCACGATTCATTATTTATGCAAAAGTGGGGATGCCAAATATCTGCAGCAACGATTTCCAATTCGAGTCTTCTTCTCAACTTGCAGTGTTTTTGGGATTTCAAGGGATTTAAGCATAACCTAAGAAGAGTGTGGGGAGCATATAATTATAAAAGCTTAGCAAATTATCCTCCGCAACATTTTTTGCTGAATAAAATTAATACATTATTTGATTTCCTTCTGAAATGCATATTTAAGGTTAGTGTTTTTTTTTATTTCTTAAAGAAGGATGATTTGGTTTTATTCCTTAACCTCTCTGTTCGTGACATTCCTGTTCATATGTCCTGCAGCAACAAGCAACGAAGCACTACTTGAAAGTTGAAACTCTCGATGCCACTGAGCTACACTACATTCGTTGTGTAAAACCCAATAATCTTCTTAAGCCAGCAAGTTTTTAAAATAAAAATGTTTTACATCAACTGTGTTGTTTGCTGTCGTTATTGTTGCTTTTCTGGAAACAAGTGCAGTTCTTCATGAAACTTGGAGGCCTATTTTGTTTAGTGTTGACACTATATGAGGTCTATTGCTTCAAGTCTTTCATGTTTGTATGCTGGTGCAGAACTGAAGTCAATTGCAGGACTTGACCAGGAAGTCGAGGTCAATATCATTCATCTCCCTTTTTTTTTTGACAGAAGATTCATCTCCTTTGGCAACGAAGAAAGAAGAATTATCCACATTTTTTTTGACAAATGGAATTATTCACATTAAGAATATATTTCTATAAAAAAAATCAGACAAAGCAACATTAGCATAAATATTGGAATATATATTCATATATATATATATATATATATATATATATATATATATATATGTATGTATATGTATTATTTATATATAATGTTTTTGTTTCAAAATAAAATGATGTTTTAATAGTAGTGTTACGTTTATTTTAATTATAATATTTAATTATTATTTTTTTGGTACAATCTTTAATTATTTTTTAAAGATAGTAAAAAATACAAATAAATATTATAAAAACAGCAAATAAATTTTATACAATAAAAGTGACAATGTTTACAATATTACTGCAAATATAATAATAAAAGTAACAAGTAAAACAATGATAATTTCAAAAATTACAAATGATTAAATTAATGATGATAAAATATTTGTATTTCCAATATTATTAATATAAAATGGCTCTAATGTATTTTTAGTCCGTTATGCAATTTCCTTTTGCCAAAACCATTTTAATAATAAAAGTACTATTATAGTCCAAGTGTTACTGGCAGTGGACGAGCTCTCCTTAGTGGACGCGCTCTTCTTTTGCATCAATGGATGCGTGCTTCTGTTATAGCAGTGGGCGCGCTCATCTTTTACATCAGTGGACGCGTGCTTCTTTTTACATCAGTGGATGGACGCGCGCTTCTTTTACATCAGTGGACGCGCGCTCCTTTTTACATCAGTGGACGCGCTTCTTTTATAAAGAATGAATCTTTTATAATGCGTCTGATAAAGATAAATGATATTATAATTGATTGTCCATCTTGATGAGGAGATCTCGTACAAATTTAAAAATTGTGTGTGTTTTTTTTTTACATAATTAAAAATTGTATGTTAGTGCAATAGTATACCTTAAAATGTATTTAATATTTCCTTATATCATACATGAAATTTTCTTAAATTTAAAAGTGCATTAAAAGTGAATTATGATTATCCTCGGTGCATCAAATTTCTTGTGATTCAAAATTGTATATTTAGTAATTTCATTTTATAATCATATCTGTTGTTTTAATGCTGGATTTTGTTAAAAAAAAATTAGGAGGAAAATTAAAGAAGGGCCACCAGTCCCTTTGCTTCATGCTATGAGCGACACATAAGAAAATGATGAAGTGGCATAGTGTGAGAGTGTCACGTGTGAGAATTCCTATTGTATTGACCCGTGTGAGAATTCCATTGCATGTTTAACTTTCTGTTGGACGAGTTTGTCTTCCATTGCATGTTTAACTTTCTATTGGACGAGTAGGTCTTCCATTGCATTTTAAGTTTCTGTTGGACGAGTAGGTCTTCCATTGCATGTTTAAGTTTCTGTTGGACGAGTAGGTCTTCCATGGCATGTGTTAGTTTATGTTGGACGATTTCTTCTAGCATATATACCCTCCTATTAGTATAAATTAATAAACTTATACTATAAATAATTTCATAAAACTTAAATATTTAGTGGGGCTGAAGGCCCACATAATATACTATGAAGAACTCTATCCCTATTTATGTCGCTTCGAATATTTTTGTTAGTAACTACCCAAAAAAATTCAACCTTAACTGCAGGGCCAACCCAACATAATTCGAGGCCTAACGCGAATTTTGAGTGAGACTTTTTAAAACTAGCAAAAATATTTTAATAAAAATAATATTATATAAATATTTTATTTGTATTGAATTTTTTTTATTTTTAAAGTAAAATTATTATGATGGGTGTAAATATTTGTTGTGTGTACATACAACCACACTTGTAGATAAAAAAAATTAAAATATATATTAAGGATTCAGCAAGTCTAAAGACTAGTGGACAAGCGCTTCTGTCACCTTTAGTGGACGAGCACTTCTGTTACTTTAGTGGACGAGGGCCTCTGTTACTTTAGTGGACGAGGGCCTCTGTTACTTTAGTAGTGGACGAGCACTTCTGTTACTCTAGTGGACGAGCACCTCTGTTACTTTAGTGGACGAGGGCCTATGTTACTTTAGTGGACGAGAGTCTCAGTTAAGCTCGTGGACGAGAGTCTTAGTTACTCTAGTGGACGAGAGTCTTTTGCCACGTCATTGGACGGATATTACCCAAACAAGTCGGTCCCCAAGAGCAATCAGTTTGTTACATGGCCAATGTTAGATGCTACTGGTATACCCAAATGTCACAGGTAATAGTATTGAGCTTAACGTTAATAGTGCAAGAATCGAAATGTGAAACCTGTTATCGTGTGTATCCAACCAGTCAAATTAAAACTTTGTTCTTCCTAAACAGTCTCAACTCAGCTACATGGGTTCTTGAGTGGATTGAAATTGGACAAGGATTCCAGCCAAACATGATAGGAGTGGTAACAGACCCATACGCCTTCATTAATTTTTCCCTTTCAAATGTGTTTTTTGCATCTGATCTTCTTACTTGTCTCTTAAACAACTTAGCTTCAAGATAACAAGGTTAGGATGAAGGCAGCAATTGGTTTGGTACTTCACGAAATGAACGACTTCCAGAGAGTCGTAGCTACCAATGTTGAAGCTATGTGGAGAACTCAAGGGAAGTAAATGAATGAACATACATTAGCACCAGGGCTGTGAATCAGTGTCTCCTTTTTGAGTCTTAGACACTTTTTGGGAGATCTTTGCTTGAATAGAAGGACCCAATCATTGTGGCAAATATTGAAATCACTTATATCCATATTGCCCTTTTGTTTTGAAATAGGTTGTAAATTGTAGTGCAACATGGTAACTAATGTGTATGACCATGAATTTTCATATCAATCGTCAATATTTGACATATTTTGCTACCGAAGATCACATGACTTACTGTTATGGCATGTCAGTAGATTAGCAGTTCTTGTTTTTCCAATATCACAAATATTCATCATTATGACATTCTGGATTTATTTGTGTATGTGTTTCATATGGATAAATGACAATACATATGCATAAATGAATTCGTATATTGAAATGAGGAATGTATTCGTGAAAATTTATACACAACTTTCGACTTGGCCCACAATCATTATTTGGGTTGGTCCAATCATCAGTACCTTTGTCAAAATTTATAAAAAACTAGATTTACCATTTTATCTTTCTGATCAGAAATGGACATAATTATCTTGGCCCAAATCACTATATTTATTTGGGTTGGAGCCTACAGACAATAAATGTGTACAAGTCGATTAAAAAGCCCAAAATCGCCACAGTATATGGGTAAAACCAGAAAAATGGCACATATGTAAACTAGGCCCACATTGCTATTTATCCATATCTAGCAGAAGGCCCATAAAGCTTGGTCTTAAACATCATTCATAACACTATTAAAGTATGTAGCGCAAGTGTGACCATATATTTAACTTTAAAATGTACATGATGAAGCCCACACATGCCCCATGAGCCTGCCACGAACTTATAAAACATTCATTCCATAAACATCTGCCCAACTCTTATACATAAATCAAAAAAACATCTTCAATTACCAAGTAATTTATATCATAATGAACAACAACATGTTCAACCAGACATTCTGTAAGACTAAGCCCTCATTTATGTTTTGATGTATGACAAACAAAGTGTATTTTGCATAAGATTTTTAATTTTCACTACATACTCATTTCGTGTTAAGTTGCATTCAAGATCACTCGTTCAACAAAGTAAAACTAGCGCACGTCCAACACAGGGAAAATATAAGCGATCGTCCAATGAAGTGAACCAAGAATGACGTCCAACAAAGTAAAGAGCTGAAGTCCAATGAACAATTAAAAAGCTGTCGTCCACTGAAAGAGCACATGAAGCACGTCCACTGAAAGAAACAGAAGATCTCGTCTGCTGACATGGCACAGAAGCGCGTCCACTGAAAGAGACAGAAGATCTCGTCTGCTGATGTGGCACAGAAGCGCGTCCACTGAAAGAGACAGAAGATCTCGTCTGCTGACGTGGCACAGGAGCGCGTCCAGTGGAAGTAAAAGAAGCACGCGTCCACTGAAAGAGACAGAAGATCTCGTCTGCTGACGTGGCACTGGAGCGCGTCCAGTGGAAGTGATGCGTGTATTTTTAGAAATATTTAAATAAAGGCAAGTGCACCTCGTCGCAATCAAGTAATACGGTGGTGAGACCGGTTATCGTATCCACAGGGATTGGATGTCAATTACCAATTCGCAAATTTAACAACTATCTAGACTAATCTAAAATATGAGAGATTAAAACTAAAGAAATAAAATATTTTTGTCTTTTTGTAATTTTGTCAAACACTTGGTATGCAAACAGGGATGTGGTTAGAATTGTCGGGTTTAGACTACACTAATCCTCCCTTAATTGCAATGAAATGGTAATCAACACAAGTCCTAATTCAATTATGCCAATCAAGCCTTTTCTAAAGTACTCAAGCCTAATGTCTTAGGTGCATTGAGCCTAAAACCCCAAATTAAACCCTAATATCTTAGGTGGAATAACTTGAGATTTTGCATTAAGTTAAGACTTATAAGATTGCAAGCAGCCAACACCTATGTCTAGATTCTTGACCTACTTGGCATATGATTCATGAGCATGCCTTAATACCAACCTTCCAGTCATCTATCAAAGCAACAAATCATTCCTATGGGTAGCTAATCCAAGGAAAGCATTAAACACAATCACATACTCATAACGAAATAGAAACTTGTATTAAAATACCAAATCAATTACAACAAGTTCAGAAAAGTTACATCTAACCCCAACAATGGGGATTTAACTACTCATGATAAGGAAATACAAAAGGAAAAAGAGAAGGGATGAAGAACACTCATAGACAAGCTTCCTCCAATCTTCTCTCCATCCAAGAGCAGAGAAAACGCCCCTTTTTGGGTAGAAACCCTCTCCGACCACCAGCCTCTTTGCCTCCAAGTGCAGATTATTTTAGGTTAGAAGTTAGTCCCATTTTCTGTCTGTTTGTGCTGTTATTTATAGGTCCGTCGCCCGTCACGGTAGTGATGGCCATCACGGCCAGGCCGTGATGGTCTCGACTTGGGCGAATTTGCACAAAATGGTCACTCGCGAGGCGAGCCCTTTGTTCGCGACGCGAATCCTAAGTCACGGCCGTGATGGCTATCACGGCCAGGGCCGTGACGATCTCGACTTTTGCCTTTTGCTCGCTTCATCACACAGTAGTGATGGTCATCACGCCAGGCCGTGATAGGCTCTGTTTGGCTATATTCTTCACTTTTCTAGCTCTTTTTCATCCAAGCTCCACCAAGGCTGATTTCCGGGCATTTTTCCACTAAATCCTGCAAAACAACACACGTAAACCACCTCATCCGTTCCAAAGGAAAAACTATACAAAATCAACACTAATTTGGCCTAACTATATGCAAATGCATGCCGAAATGTACATGAAAAATGAGGTAAAATCACACTCATCAAATCACCCCAAGCTTAAGACTTTGCTTGTCATACAGAAAAAACTAAGGCACGAAGAGATAAACAGTCAAAGCATGGATAGTGAACTAAGAACCCGAGTAAAATGATCCAAGCAATAGGCAATTCAAACAATTCAGCAAGAGACAATCAATTCAAGTCCAATTAGGGGCTTAAGTTTCCTAGACTCACATTCTCACTGATTCGGGCACTCTTGCTCACTTGAAGCTCACCCCAAGCTTGTTTATTTGCTTGGCTCTCTTTCTTGCCTCACTCACTCAAGTGTTCAAGTATATATAACAATTCGCTCCATTTTCCTCAAGGAATGATTCCTACCATATGCTTGACTATCAACCAAATCTCCACTATATTTATGAAAAACACTTAAGAATCAAGAGGTCTTTTATTTGGTTGTAACGTGGCCATGGGATTAATCTTTAGGTGGGAATAACAAGAAAGGGATATTTCAAAAGGCTAGACCAAGTATCAAACATTTCAATACAGGACACCTTCTAAAATTCCTTCTTGGGTTTTCAAATTACTTTCCACCTTTCTTTTCTTTATTTCTTTTTTATTTCTCACTTTTATTTTTGTCGTCCCCTTCTCTATTTATTTTTAATTTTTTCTTTTTTTTTTTTTTTATTTGGAGAAGGGGAGATTTTTTTTTTTTTTTTTTTTTTTTACTGATTCTTTCATCCCAAACTTTCAACTACCTTTTTCACCCTTTTTGTGATACTTTAGAAGGTCCCTTATCAAGTATATGTATCAAAATTTTTCAGGGTACCAAGAAAAGCATTTTATTCATTTTGGCTCAAAATTGGGCAACTAAGGGTAGCATTTACACATTCAAAGCTCAGAAGGCCAGAAAAATACCTATTGCCTCAATCATTTTCAAAAATGTTTTCAAAAAATTTTAAGCTTTAAAATGGTTTTAAGTCAAGTTCTAGAGGGTAACAAACCAAGAGGAATAACACTCTACACAAAGAATGGGGGCAGATTTTGTGAGTACCCCCTAATGGCTCAAAAGCTCACATTTATCAGTTCAAGAACCAGTGAAGAACACAAGTCTAAAGAAACATATGCTAATCATCAACTATCCAAGATCATCTCAAGCATATTTAATTTGCAGCCATATCACAAGAATAAACAGAATTGGGTTCAAAAATCCACTATCACAATTTAATTGGCACTTAGCTCTCACAATCATAAGCTCAATCAAAGCAAGAGCAATCAATTCATGTGATCATGCAAGACTAAACCTATATGTATGCAATATTTACAATGCAAGATATGAACATATGCAAAATACCCCTACCCCAAGCTTAAAGATTTACATTGTCCCCAATGTAAACAATCAAGTTGGAGAGGAGAGAAAAATAAAATAAAGCAAAAAAAATTGGAACGGCTTACCGAGGCGGTAGCGGGTGTTGGCTCACATGCTTTTTGGCTTTGTTTCTCCCTGCTCTTTTTCTCCTTCCTTTATTCAAAATCTGAAGACACTTAACAAAATTATTAACAAACCTCTTGAGCTTCTCAAATTATTCAAGAGGTTAAAGCAAAAACAAAATTAAATAAAGAGGAGGGTTAAGAAAAGTTGGGTTGCCTCCCAATAAGCGCTTCTTTAAAGTCACTAGCTTGACTTATTAAGAAGCATCCACCTGGATCCCATAACCTGTGGTATAAGGACCAAGGGATGCTAACCATGTGAGATCCTTCACCTGTATCCCACGGTTTGCAGCAAAAATATGGGAGTGAGCGCTTGAAAATCATGGTGACCTCACCAAATGTGGCGAACTTCCCACTCCCTCTTGGGTCAGAATTGACCCCTTCATCCACAAAATCTTCCCAATAAAAGTGGGGTTCAACCTCAGGCAGAGGCATGAACTCCATTGTTGACTGCTTTAAAATGTGAGGTGGCAAACAATTCGAGAGGATCATTGATGCTGTTCTGGCTTCTGTACAATCTCCACTCTCAGCATTGCCAAATTCATCACCTTCCAAATATGCAGAAATCTCCGCACAAACCACACAAGTGTTTCTCCCATCACATTCCACACATGCATAGGGGCCAATAGCATCATTTAATTTCACAAGTTCTTCATCATCCCCGAGCATGGTGACATAGCTATCCTCCAAATGCCTCTTCCTTTCAGGCTCTTTAGTCAAGGGTTCAATGGGGAGTGGTGCAACTATGTTCTCCAAAACAGGGTCTTCACTTCTTGACTCGGTTGCTCCCACTTCTTCTTCTTCCTCCTCATCCATCATTGCATCATCTTCATCATCATCCATCAAGTCCTCATTTGGCATTTTGGATAGTAGGTTAGAGAGTTCCTCAATACGTACCCCGAGACTTCGAATGGCATCTTCTTGATTCTTTAATTCTTCCATTGTTGTTGCCATGAAGTTCTCCAAAACAGCCTCTAAGTGAGGTTGACTATCCGGGATAGGTTGCTCAACCTCGACTGGGAATGCAGATTTGAAGTTCTCCCAAACAACTTCCAATGGGGATGGCTCATCATACCAAGGTGTGGAAGATTCCCAATGTTCCCCTTCATCCATCAAAGTGTTATTTGGAGGGTTCCCCCACCATGGAGTAGAAGTGTTGGGAAATTGATTTCCCCATTCAGAATAACCTACCATTGGTGGAGGAGAGATTTGTGCCCTTGACAACTCATCACTCACTTGTTGGATTTTTATGGCCAACTGCAGCATATCTACCCGCAGCTGCAGCTCAGATATCTCACTTTCTGCATCAGATGGTTGATACCAATTGTAGTCCATGATCCTATCTAATCAATTTTTCACCTCACAGACAATTAAGCCCAAGATCAAAGAAACACAAAAACAAATATATACAAAACTAACAAAAGAAAGATATCAAATATATACAGAAAAATAAAATAAAAAATGTCTAAACTAGTTGTCTCATTTGTTACTAATGATATTGACAAAACCAATCCCCGGCAACGGCGCCAAAAACTTGATACGTGTATTTTTAGAAATATTTAAATAAAGGCAAGTGCACCTCGTCGCAATCAAGTAATACGGTGGTGAGACCGGTTATCGTATCCACAGGGATTGGATGTCAATTACCAATTCGCAAATTTAACAACTATCTAGACTAATCTAAAATATGAGAGATTAAAACTAAAGAAATAAAATATTTTTGTCTTTTTGTAATTTTGTCAAACACTTGGTATGCAAACAGGGATGTGGTTAGAATTGTCGGGTTTAGACTACACTAATCCTCCCTTAATTGCAATGAAATGGTAATCAACACAAGTCCTAATTCAATTATGCCAATCAAGCCTTTTCTAAAGTACTCAAGCCTAATGTCTTAGGTGCATTGAGCCTAAAACCCCAAATTAAACCCTAATGTCTTAGGTGGAATAGCTTGAGATTTTGCATTAAGTTAAGACTTATAAGATTGCAAGCAGCCAACACCTATGTCTAGATTCTTGACCTACTTGGCATATGATTCATGAGCATGCCTTAATACCAACCTTCCAGTCATCTATCAAAGCAACAAATCATTCCTATGGGTAGCTAATCCAAGGAAAGCATTAAACACAGAATCACATACTCATAACGAAATAGAAACTTGTATTAAAATACCAAATCAATTACAACAAGTTCAGAAAAGTTACATCTAACCCCAACAATGGGGATTTAACTACTCATGATAAGGAAATACAAAAAGGAAAAAGAGAAGGGATGAAGAACACTCATAGACAAGCTTCCTCCAATCTTCTCTCCATCCAAGAGCAGAGAAAACGACCCCTTTTTGGGTAGAAACCCTCTCCAGCCGCCAGCCTCAGCCTGCCTCCAAGTGCAGCTTATTTTAGGTTAGAAGTTAGTCCCATTTTCTGTCTTTTGTGTTTTTATTTATTGGTCCGTCGCCCGTCACGGCCGTGATGGCCATCACGGCCAGGCCGTGATGGTCTCTGACTTGGGCGAATTTGCACAAAATGGTCACTCGCGAGGCGAGCCCTTTGTTCGCGACGCGAATCCTAAGTCACGGCCGTGATGGCTATCACGGCCAGGCCGTGACAGTCTCTGACTTTTGCCTTTTGCTCTGCTTCATCACGGCCGTGATGGTCATCACGGCCAGGCCGTGATAGGCTCTGTTTGGCTATATTCTTCACTTTTCTAGCTCTTTTTCATCCAAGCTCCACCAAGGCTGATTTCTGGGCATTTTTCCACTAAATCCTGCAAAACAACACACAGAAACCACCTCATCCGTTCCAAAGGAAAAACTATACAAAATCAACACTAATTTGGCCTAACTATATGCAAATGCATGCCGAAATGTACATGAAAAATGAGGTAAAATCACACTCATCAGGAAGTAAAAGAAGCATGCGTCCACTAATGTAAAAAGGAGCGCGCGTCCACTGATGTAAAAAGGAGCGCGCGTCCACTGATATAACAGAAGCACGCGTTCACTGATGTAAACAGGAGCTCGTGTCCACTGATATAACAGAAGCATGTGTCCACTGATGTAAAAGAAGAGCGCGTCCACCGATATAACAGAAGCACGCGACCACTGATATAACAGAAGCACGCGTCCACTAATGTAAAAGAAGAGCGCATCCACTGATATAAGAGAAGCACGCGTCCACTGATGCAAAAGAAGAGCGCGTCCACTAAGGATACCTCGTCCACTTACAGTAACACTTGGAGCTCGTCTACTAAATGATACACGCTAGAAGCTCCGTCCACTTACATGGTATATAAAGCTCGTCTACAAATTACAACCCGTCCAATTACCTTGAGCTAATACTCCCATCTGCTGACGTAGCAAATGGACGCGGATATTTTTCTCTTCAATTAAACACGGATTAATTACTCTTCAAAAAGACTTGGCTATCCTTTCAGATGGAAACATTTATATTTCAAGAAGGAAGCAATGTCTACAAAGATCAAACAGAATCACATTTTGAGATCAGGAATCAATAAAGCTGATTTTGTTAAATCAGATCCAAATCTTTCTTAAATGATCCCAACGACTATAATCTGTCTTCTATTGATGTGTTTGGAATCAAGGTCAGGCGCTTTAGAAGTGCTTCTTGGACGTGGATAGCTTCCAGCCAAAAGCACATCAACCCAAATCAATCAAGTTTCCAAACATGCTAATATATAAAGAGGGATCAAATGAACACACAACAACAACAACAACAATGCAACTCATACTGATTGTGACACAAAGTGCTTTATCTCTGAGAAAAGTGTGATAGTTAGAACTTCAATTTGTTTTATCAGGCTTTTAGAGTCTTGCTTCTACTTAATTCTTTTTGTGAATTAGAGTGACTAAGAGAGGGTATCTCTTAGGGTTCAACAAGGATGGAAGGGATCCTTGGGTAAAGAAAGCTAGTGTACTTTCTGGAGATTTTTTAAGCAAGGAGGGTATCCTTGTGTTGCTGTAATTAGAATTGTGTAATTGCTGATTATAATGAAGAAATCCACAGAGGTGTGGGACTGGATGTAGGCTTACCAGAGGAGGTAGCCGAACCAGGATAAATCGGCTTGCGTGTTCTTCTAATCCCTAAACTCCATATACTTGTTTAACTTGAACCTTTAAATCTGCAACCTGTGTTAAAATCTGTTGTTAATACTTATAATTCTTCTTGTCATCATTACTTGTTCCATAACCTAATTCTTGGAATTAAAATTGAGTGAAAACCAATTTTCTTTAAAAGAAACACTGTTTTACTTTAAATTGTTGAATAAGTTTTCACTGTCTCAATTCACCCCCTCCTCTTGAGACCGTAGCCACTACCAACACATTCATGGCATCAACCGCTAAACTACACCACGCCAACTCTGGGATTTTCAAAACTATCAACCCGACTCTACAATATCATGTATGTACCATGTAACATACTCATAACCGATTCTTTTACAACTATGCCTTCATACAAAACAGTAATACAATGTCAGGAACCAAAGGGGAAATACATGCATCAATAACAAATTAATCATAAGCACATTCATGCAACAACTAACCAATCACATATGATCCTACTAACCATAATTCTACGGGTGCACTCCTACCCCGGTGAATATAGATTTGCTGCATCCGACGTCTGCATCTGATGAATTCTTGCAGCATGTGTACATGTCTTTCTTGTGTGACCAACCGCCTTGCAACAACCACACTTTGTATTCTTCTTACCCCTCTGACCACCCACTGAAGGAGCACCCATACGCGACTGACTTGTGAATGCTACTGGATCCCTAAGGTAACTTGTGCCACCGTCATCCCCCTCTCTACCCTGTTGTGAACAAGCTTGACGATGCTTTGTTTGAAGTTGTTCTGTCTCATACAATACATTTTCCCTTATACCAATAAAGTCCTCATAGTTTCTAGCTGCATATGTACACAGTCGCTTGCAACTATCTATCAACGAAGTATACCGCCCATTGAAAGGTGCATTATTACCATCCATGTTACAAGGAAAATGTTTGCCTTCGGCCTCTTGTTTAGCTGATTTTGTTCATCTGGGTAAAACAAGACAGCTAGGAATGTGGTCAAAGTCCAACAACACCAACACTCTTATTATATGCACACATGGAATCCCATCAGATTCCATACCTTGGCAAGAACATCGAGCTTGCATTTCAGTAGGATACAATGACACATGCCATCTCAAATTGGGCCTACAGTATTTACCCACAGTAAAAATCTTTGCAGATGTTGTCTCGATACAATCTAAGACATTAATACCCAACGACTTAAACAACCTTTTCCGAAATATATAAAATATTTCTCTTGTATACACTTCTGCACCGTGTTGCTCTAAGGATATAAGTTCAGTTTGCATGACCGGTACTCCATAAGCTGATTTGAAATCTGCTTCAATCTCCTTACTGCGAATGTACTCAAGGTACCTTTGAAAGTGAAATAGAAAGTCTTTCAGATTGAACCTGGAGTGTATATACTTACCCATGTGGGCATGCAGGGCCTCACACCGAGATGTCGTCCTCATACCCGCAAAGAACTTGCCTTTTATATGAGCTGTTGACCACATTAGGTTTTTTTCATACAACTGCTGCACCCAACCATTCTCAACCAAACCACATTCCTCGACGGCTGCAGCCCACATCTCTTCAAACTCACTTATGTCACAATTTGAGAGCATGCAAATCTTAAACATTTGAGTAAATCGAATATCCCCAACATTAGCCGTGACATTCCTTATCAAGTGCCATCCACATAGCCTGTGATGTGCCTCCGGAAAAACTTTAGAAATTGCATTTCTCATAGATAGGTCCCCGTCATTAATGACACAACTGGGGGCCTTCCCCTTCATTGCTTCTAGAAATTATGATAGCACCCATACATATGTCTCCTCTTTCTCATCTGATACAATAGCACATCCAAAAACACATGTTTGCTTGTGATGATTAACACCAGAGAACACAACAACAGGATATTTTTACTTATTTCTACCATATGTGGCATCAAATGCCAATATTTGGCCAAACACATCATAATCAAGTTGGGAGGTCCCATCACACCAAAACAAATGCTTCAACCGCCCATCAACACCCGCTTTGTGACTCCAAAAAAGTGTTGGATCTTTACTTCGCATTTCCCTAAGGAACTTTGCAGTCTCCTTTAAATCACTTTCCTGCATTTTTCTCTCCTTTTGGACACAGTTATACATCTCTTTTTTTCCAAAGCCAATCTTATGATACCCACCTGATTGGCTAGCAAATGAACCATAAATCTTCGGAATTCTAATGCCACTTTTCCACATGCTATCCAACTGTGCAACATCAGCAGCAGACATCTTGCGGTGTGACCGTAGTAGTCCAAAGTATTTATCACCCAGTAGTTGATGGTTATGTACATCGCTAAACCACGATACAGACCACCGTCCACTGCTAGTATCAAAACTAATGCGCATTTCAGCTTCACATCCAAACCGTGTTACAACTCTATGCTCACGTTGACGGTTAGGCATGTTCATATACTTGGAATCCCGAAAACCCTCACTTGAACAAACAAATTGTTGCCAAGTTATTTCATTGTTCTTATTTTTCCCATGCTTGTTTTTCCATACGCTAAAGCCTTTCACTTTACCGTATTCACTATAAAACGCATATGCAAAATCCACATCTGCAAACTCCATTCCCTTTACCTCGTCAGAGGTGACCGTAAAAAAATCAACATTTGATAAATTAGTTCTCACATCCTCATCAGTATCATCACCCTGTACATTCTCATTTGCATCTTCCTTATCATTGTTAGATTCAGCTTCCTCAAAATTATCATTATCATCTTCCACAACATTCTCAATCTCAGCTTGTTCAACATTCTGGGTACCATCTTCCATAACATTGTCATTCTCATCTGCATCAACACTCTCATCTTCTGCTTCATCAACATTTTCATTTTCAACTTCCTCAACATTTAAAGATTCCAGGTAAAGATCTTCTATACCCTGGACAACCACACATTGAAAATTAGCCCCACATTAACAAACCATGTTAACTGCCCTTTCTAGATTTTCATCCAAGCCAGAACAACCGCATTTGCATATATAACGACAATATTTACAACCAATCCTTAACTAATCCTACATCTATTGAAACAATAAATGATACACATCAATCGAACCCCCACTTAAATAAACCCTACACATACACCAACTCATCATTAATCATCCCAATACGCACAACCTTCTTATTAGCTACCCACAAAAAAAAAATTAAGTAAATCATTCAAACATAAGGAGTCGGCCGATTGACATATGTTAATTTGGTTTGAAGTCATTCCTCAGAAGCAAAGCCTCAGAATATGCTGTATAACAGATTTTGTTATATCAGTTATAACAGTTATAACTGTCATCTTGTGCTCCTCCCTCCAAGCCACACTCGTCTAACCGACTCTTACATGCCTATATATATGATCCCTATTGTATTATAGAAGTGTAGAGTGTGTGCAAAATTGTATAGACTTAAAAACCATATACAATAATATTCTATAAAATCTGAGAGATAGCTTAGAGTGTGAGGACCCTACTTTGTAACCTTGATTCTTTGATAGTGAAGCTCTTTTTATCCTTCTGCCCGTGGGTGGATGTAGCCACAATTTGGTGAACCACCCACGTTATATCTTGGTGTTCTTTTCTATGTGATCCTTTTATCAAACATCTTATGTGCGTGTGAATTTACTGCAATTGAAACTCGCTTCCAAGCCACGAATAATCAAGTCCGGTTCTCGCCTAGATTTACAACAAATTGGTATCTAGAGCTCGGTTAGATCTTCACTGCTTCAACGTCTAAAGATCTCTTTCAAGAACTCACATTAATTCAACAAGAAGATGGCCAGCACCATCAAGATCGAGAAGTTTAATGGGAGAAACAGCTTCAACCTCTCGGCGTATTAAAATGCGTGCTCTTTGAAGGAACAAGGTGCATGGGCTCCGCGGGTGAAGGTGGCAAGGCTGCCAAAGGTGCTACCCGGAACAAGAAGAAAAAGCTCATTCTTTGATTCTTCTTTCTCTATCGGATGAAGTACTCTATGAAGTCTCTCGAAGAATCCACTGCTGCAGGCCTATGGTTGAAACTAGAGAAACTCTACATGACAAAATCTCTGTGCAACAAGCTATTGCTCAAAAGGAGACTATTTGGTCTTCGAATGAAGGAAGGTACACATCTTAAGGATCATCTTGATGAATTAAATTCAATTTTACTAGAACTTAGAGATATTGATGTTAAAATGGATGATGAAGATATTGCTATGATTCTATTAGCCACTTTGCCACCATCTTTTGAAAACTTTGTCAGTTCCATGAGCATTGGCAAAGATAGCATCACCTTGGAAGAAGTGAAATCCAATCTGTATTCAAGAGAACTCAGATTGAAATCTAGTAATATTGAAGACAACAATGCAGCTGGTCTGATAGCTTCAAATCCCTCAAAATCTCAGTACAAGAAAAAGGGGAAAGGGAAAAAGAAGAGCAAGGTTGATCCAAAAGATATATGTAACTACTGCAAACAACCAGGCCATTGGAAGAAAGACTGTCCTAAGAAAAGGAAGAAAGAATCAGTGGCAGCAACTGTTCAGGATGACTCCTCATCTGATTTTGATCTAGTTCTCTCCATTGTTGATGATCAACAACATCAAGCTAATAAATGGGTGCTGGATTCAGGCTGTTCTTATCATGTGTGTCCACATAGAAGCTGGTTCACCACCTATGAGGAGAAATCTGGAGGAAATGTCCTAATGGGAAATGACGCTCCATGCAGAACAGTTGGCACTGGTTCCATACAGCTCAAGATGAATGATGGAGTTGTAAGAACCTTAACCAATGTTAGGCATGTCCCTGAGCTTAAAAGGAATTTGATTTCAGTTGGAGCATTAGATGCAAAAGGTTTCACTTGCTATGTGGAAGGTGGAGAAATGAAAATCAAGAAGAATGGAGGTTCTGTGGTGATGCAGGGCAAAAGACAAGGAAATCTATATATCCTTCAAGGTTCCACAATAATGAGCTCGGTCTCATCTGTTGAGTGCAAGCCCTCTGATTGTAATTCTCTATGGCACCTGCGCTTGGGCCATATGAGTGAAAAGGGACTTGAAATTCTCAGCAATCAAGGCCTGTTACATAAATATAAGAAGGAGCCACTCAAGTTCTGTGAGCACTGCATTTATGGGAAGCATCATAGAGATAAATTCCCAAAAGCAATCCACAATACTAACACATCTCTAGACTATATTCATTCAGATTGTTGGGGACCATCCAAAGTTCCATCCTTAGGAGGGGCAAGATACTTTCTGTCAATAATTGATGATCATTCCAGAATGACATGGTTTTTTCCAATGAAGCAGAAATCAGAAGCATTCAAACACTTCAAGCAATGGAAAATCCTGATTGAAAATCAAGTGGGAAAGAAAGTAAAACGACTCAGAACCGACAATGGACTAGAATTCTGCTCAGAAGAATTCACAGAATTTTGTAGGAATGAAGGGATAGCTCGACAACTCACAATGTAAACACTCCACGTGAGAATGGAGTGGCAGAAAGGATGAATATAACCCTCGCTAGAGAAGGCAAGATGCATGCTGTCCACTTCGGCCTAGGCGTAAATTATCGGGCGAAGTTGTTAATACAACATGTTACCTTGTGAATAGATCTTCAGCTTCAGCCGTTGACTTCAAAACTCCCATAGAAGTTTGGTCCAACAAACCTGCAGATTACTCAATACTTAAGGTATTTGGCTGCCCTGCATATTACCATGCAAATGAGGGAAAGCCTGAACCTAGATCGAAAAAGGGGATTTTTGTAGGATATGGAAATGGAATTAAGGGTTACAGAATATGGTCACCAACAGAAAAAAGGGTAATCATGAGCAGAGATGTCATCTTTGATGAATTGTCCTTGTTTCAAGGTAAAACTACATCAGAAGAACCAACAACATCAAAGCAGGTGGAGCAATCAGGAACTGAACTCACAGGCCAAACAACATGAAGAATCGACACCAAATTCAGAATTTGTTCAAACAATACAGCAGCTGCCAAGTGTGAATGACAAGGCTCCAACAAGGAAGTCATCAAGAAACATAAGACCTCCAAACAAATATGGCTTTGAGGATATGGTTTCTTATGCCCTCCACATAGCAGAAGAAGTTGATTCATCGAGAACCGATCTGACTATCGGGAAGCTATAACTAGTCTTTGGATCAGAAAAATGGATTACAGTCATGCATGAGGAAATGGAATCCCTGCAGAAAAATAAGACTTGGCAACTAGTCAAGCTACCTGAAGGAAGGAAAGTTGTTGGATGAAAATGGATATTCAAGAAGAAACCTGGAATTTCAGCTAATGATCCGATTAGGTACAAGGCTAGACTTGTGGCCAAAGGATTGATCAAAAGGAAGGTGTAGACTACAATGAGATCTTCTCACCTGTGGTAAGACACACCTCAATAAGAGTCCTACTTGCACTTGTAGCAAATTTGGATATGGAGCTTGAGCAAATTGATGTCAAAACTGCTTTCCTACATGGAGATTTAGAAGAAGATATACTAATGAAGCAACCGGAAGGATTTCATGTATATGAAGAAAAAGAATTGGTATGCAGCTTGAAGAAATCTCTGTATGGATTGAAACAATCCCCAAGGCAAAGTGGTACAAGAGATTTGACCAATTCATGATATCTCATGGTTACAACAGAAGCCTCTATGATTCATGTGTATATCACAGCAAGGTGGAGGATGGTTCATTCATATATCTACTTCTCTATGTAGATGATATGATAATTGCATCAACTGATAAAGATGCAATACAAAAGCTGAAATCCCTTCTCAGTTCAGAATTTGAGATGAAAGATATGGGGGCTGCAGAAAGGATTCTAGGCATGGAAATTTTCAGAGATAGAACTCAGAAGAAGTTGTTCTTATGTCAGAAAAGCTACATTCTTAAAGTCCTTAATCGATTTGGCATGTCTGACCAAACTCGTGAGCACACCTCTGACATCAGGCATTCATCTTTCAGTTTCTAATCAGCCACAATCAGAATCTGAACAGGAATATATGACCCGAGTTCCATATGTAAGTATTGTTGGGAGTCTTATGTATGCAATGGTATGCACAAGACCTGATCTAGCACAAGCTGTAAGTGTGGTCAGCAGATACATGGGAAGACTAGGGAAGGATCATTGGCAAGCTGTAAAACGAATATTCAGGTATCTTAAGGGCACAATTGATGTTGGTCTCATTTATGGAACTAATGCATCATGTGTTGTTGCAGGTTTCTCGGATTCAGATTATGCAGCTGATGTTGATACGAGAAGGTCCATTACTGGGTATGCCTTCACTTGTAGGAAGCTCCTTGGTTAGTTGGAAGGCTACACTACAACCTACGATTGCCCTTTCCACAATAGAGGCAGAGTACATGGCCTTAATGTGACGTGACTAAAGAGGGAATTTGGTTAAAAGGTCTTATAAGTGACCTTGGTTTCCCTCAAGAACAAGCCATAATTTTCCGTGATAGCCTAAGTGCTATCTCGCAGCTAAGGATCAAGTCCATCATGAAAGAACCAAGCATATTGATGTTAGGTATCATTTCATCAGAACTGAGAAAAGGATAAAGGTCCAGAAGATTGATACAAAAGAGAATCTTGCAGACATGTTTACTAAACCTGTGCCTAAGAGCAAGTTCATGCACTGTTTGGACTTGCTCAATGTAGATTGCTGGAAATAACAACAGTGAGATGGCAGTGAAAAAGGAGATTTTGAGTTGATATCAAGGAAAGGAAAGCTGTCAAACCAAGGTGGAGATTGTTAATTTGGTTTGAAGTCATTCCTCAGAAGAAAAGCCTCAGAATATGTTGTATAACAGATTTTCTGTTATATGAATTATAACAGTTATAACTGTCATCTGGTGCTCCTCCCTCCAAGCCACACTCGTCTAACCGACTCTTACATGCCTATATATATGATCCCTATTGTATTATAGAAGTGTAGAGTGTGTGCAAAATTGTATAGACTGAAAAACCATATACAATAATATTCTGTAAAATATGAGAGATAGCTTAGAGTGTGAGGACCCTACTTTGTAACCTTGATTCTTTGATAGTGAAGCTCTTTTTCTCCTTCTGCCCGTGGGTGGATGTAGCCACAATTTGGTGAACCACCCACGTTATATCTTGGTGTTCTTTTCTGTGTGATCCTTTTATCAAACATCTTCTGTGCGTGTGAATTTACTGCAATTGAAACTCGCTTCCAAGCCTGAATAATCAATTCCGGTTCTGCTTAGATTTACAACAACATACTCCAGTGGCAGCAAAATCATGTTGACCAAATCTACTAACCTGTGAGTTTATGCAATCACCCATCTCGTAGAATACACTGCGTGCTTGTCAACCAATCAGCTTTTCAGGGGATTACCTTCTGGGTTCCACAACATCGCCGTCACGATCGGATGATGATGGGGATTTAGTCGAAATTGCTTCGACCATGGAAGCGACAATGAATACCTTTCCTATTTCGTTTTCGACCTAACAGCAATTTGTTACTTTTTTATTTCTGTAATTTATTTTCATTGCTTTAATCATTAACCGGTAACAAAGGCGCATAAAAGTATAATTACCGCCTTAAAATAATTGGAAAGTAAAAGTGGGTAACCTGATACCGGGACCGCATGTAAAAAAATCAGTGAGTTTCGAAACTCAACTTTGAGGTTGGAGTATTGTAGACTTCACCTACCGAGTGACCATCATTGCTAGGGCGTATGTATCAGTAACATTTTTTCTTCGTAAAGACAAAGGCCCACCTGAATCCAAACAACACCGCTATGTCCTATGTAATATGGATGGACAAAACGACAAAGCATGTTTGTTTGCACAGAAATCATAGTGGACTTAGCTCTGTCCGGCAAAAATAGCTGATAAGCTAATTTTTAGTTGATAGCTTATAGTTGAAAATCTAGTTGATTGAATTTGAAGTATTTGATAAAATTAACAGTAGCTTATAAATATAAAATGACATAAAATGTGGATTTCATTAAATGAATGTGGGTAAAAACGAGAGAAAAGACAATAAGCTAGAAGCTACTAGCCATAAGCTAAGCTAATGAGATAAGCTTATTTACCAAATTCCTCAACTTCAGTCAACAAGCTTATAAGTTAGTCAAATAAGCTATAAGCTAGCTTATTGGACTTGTCAAACAGAGCCTTAGGCTGTGTTTATGAGTTTGGAGGGGAAGGGAGGGGAAGACTTTGGAAAAAAGAAGGGAGAAAGGGATGATGTAAAGGAAGATAGCCCTCCAAAACCTTCCAAAATCCTCCTCTAGTTCATTATTTTAGTTTCCCCAATTTGGAGGATTTTGGAGTATTTTGATTCTTTTGTAAAAAAAATAAACTCCATGCAAGACGGGGGAGTATCCTTCACTTCCCCCATCCATTTCCCCCTACTTCCTCTCAAAGTCTTCCCCTCTCTTCCCCTTCAATACTTGAGTGAGAGTCTTTATGTAGTCTATACACCATTACATCATACGACCAAATGTGACACCATTAGGATAGAGCTGACCGTTCAAGATTTGCTTAAGTTATTAGATAAGTGAGTTCCTTAAGTTAGTTGTTCATTTCTGTCAGGTGTATAAAAAATGATTTGTTGTGCAAGGCAAAATATATTTTGATAATTTCCACTTCTCAAAAATGATTAATCCCTAACTATCAAGCGGTAAAAAAAGAAAGAAAAAGAAACTCGCTGGAGATGAGATATTTTTAAAATTAAGCATCAACACATTATGTTAGGCCGAAATAAGCCCATATGCAGAATGAAAAAGCCCAACGACTACGTATGTAATGAAAAGTCCAAACAGAGCCCAAAAGGAAACATACTTGATTAGCGGAAGAATTAGGAAGTAGCGAGAGTGAGTAAAGTGAAGAAAGAAGATCGAATGGAATCCGGCGAAGGAGAAGATCGCGTGCCGCTGAGCGAGAGGCCGGAGTGGTCGGACGTTACTCCGGTTCCGCAGGACGATGGGCCACACCCGGTGGTTCCGATCAAGTACACGGAAGAGTTTGCGGAGGTGATGGACTACTTTCGAGCCGTTTACATCTCCGATGAGCGCTCCCCTCGCGCCCTTACCCTCACCGTCGAAGCCATCCACTTCAATGCCGGCAATTACACTGTAACTCACTATTCTTCTTCTCTGTTTCACTTGCAATTCTATTCTTCTAAGATCCGTGATTGTGATTATTGGAACTTCACTTCATTGATTCGTCTTGCATCTGTATTCTCTTCCTTTTTGAAGGTTTGGCATTTCAGGCGGTTATTACTTGAGTCGCTCGAGGTTGACTTGCACAGTGAACTGGAATTTGTGGATCGTATAGCCAGTGGAAATTCCAAAAATTATCAGATATGGTGAGCCAGAGATTCCATTGTTCTTTCTTCGATACTTGCTGCGACTCTAATTGACAATTTTCTCACTTTGTTTAAAATCTAAGCGTAGTTTGCTTTGTTTTCGGTTGACTATTTTCATTTTATGTTTTCATTAATAATTGCACAAATGTTACATTCTTTTCATTTCGTTTTCACTATTTATTGTATAAATCTTTGAAAACAGTTCTTTCTGAAATCAGAAAATGAAAATAGGAAAGGGGAAGCAGAGCAAACCGGCTTTAATATATTCAGCAGAACCTCAGTGGCCTCTTTTATGCATATTCTGCTCCCACTCAATGGGTGTGGCGTGGTTGAATATTTCATTTTAGTAAATTAAGTCGTACAGTGGAATTTCTGAATCCTGGTGTTCTTGCAACAAGTTTTTTCAAACATTAACAAAATGGGAATATCTTGCAGATTTGGTCTGAGGAGCAATTGAGTTCTCCATATTGCATTGCATTTTGTTGTGTTTGCATAGTTATTTTGATTTTAAGTGATAATGGAAATAGAAGAAGGGCGATCATTTTTTACTTGGAGAAAGATGTATTTTTATCTTCAAATATTTGTGGATAAGTTCTGGCCTCCCGTATCAATCCGAAGTCCATAAAACATTGATATCTGTCCTCTTCCCCAAATATGATAAATAATTATGTGTTTCTTACTTTCCTGACCTTAGGCTTTGTTCAGTGCATAATGCAAAAATTGAGATCTATAAGGCCAAGCATCACAAATGTTTTATCATTCTGAACTTTTTTTTGTGTGTTAATTCTGAAGTGATCTTCACAAATTAAACCATGATGATATCCAATAGGCATAATGTGTTCAATTTACCTGGAAATGTTGCTGACCTGTGATACAGAACTTCTTTTGATTTCTTGCTTGTTACTTGCTTCATGAAAATAAAAACGTTTAATTACTCTGTTGGTCCCTGATTTTTTTGAAAAAATTCAAATAGGTCCATGAACTTTAAAAGTTTGTAATTAGGTCTCTAAACTTATAAAAGTTCCTGTACACATCGTCAAGTTTCTGTTAGAGTTCCATTAAGTTGTCCATCCACTAATGCATTTGTGGATCTTTAAACTTCTTGGAAAATTCAAATCGGTTCCTATATTTTTTGGGAACCCTAACATAGATTTGTATAGGCCTCTCAATTACAAATTTTTATAAGTTTAGGGATCTAATTACAAACTTTTAAAGTTCAGGGACCTCTTTGAATTTTTCCAAGAAATCGAAGGACCAATAGAGTAATCAAACCAGGGTAGTCAATAGCTCGCGTTCGCGGTGCGATCGCAGTGGTGCGGGGCGGAGCAGCCGGCGGCGGAGCGGAGCGTTTTTCTGTAGCAGCCATCGCGGCCGCTAAAGCGGCAGAAAAACGCGGGATCTCAGGGATTAGCGGCGCTCCAGAGCCGCTATTACTTCATCCGTTGAAAGAACCCTCCGACGAGCCACTTCCAACCGCCGACGCCGCTGTTCCACGGCTGGATCTCCCTCTCCCTTGACTGGGTCTTCATCTCCTGCGGCTGGCTGCTCCTTTCCTGCGGCTGGTACTTCAAATCTAGGGTTTTTTTAAGTTTGGCTCATTCTCTGTTTTGCTCTTTCTATTTATTCAAATGACTTGGCTCTTGAGTTGAAGATTCTATTTATTCATACTTATTCATTCTTTAAGTTGGGCTCATTCTCTGTTTTACCCTTATTTCTTTTACTAACTCTTCCTCTGCCCCCTTCTCCCTCACGTTTCTGTTTCGTTTCAGAAACTCTTCCTCCCCCTCTCTTCTCCCTTCCACCTTCATTCCTCTTTCCCCTCTGCCTCTCCTCCCTCTTTCCTTCTCAGCCCCCCCCCCCCCCCCCCCCTTGCCTAAAATATAGGCTGTCCTGCTACATGCTATCCCGCAATAGCGTTTTCGGGTCAGCCGCTACGCTACGCTATCCGGGATTTATAACTCTGAATCAAACCAGATAAAAAAGAACATACTTCTTTATTCATACTGCAATGACATTCCAGTTACACAAAAGTATTTGCGGTCGTTTCTCACATAAACCATTGTCGTTTCTCACATAAACCATATTCATTTTTTCTTACTTCAAAGTTTTCAGAGTTATTTAACTACTTGTATGCACAAATCATTGCATTGATCTTGATGGCAGATGTTTGTAGGCATCATAGACGATGGGTTGCTGAGAAATTAGGACCTAAAGCTAGAAACAATGAACTTGAGTTCACCAAGAAGATACTGTCTGCTGATGCCAAACATTATCATGCATGGTCTCATAGGCAGGTTTGTTTTTCCCGTTGTGTCCACAAATCTAAATTTCTCAGAATTTTTGCTGTGCATATTTTTGTAGTCTTAAGGTTAATAATATGCTCGTGCATTAGTCTCAGCACATTTTTTTTATAGAATAGTTTCAGCACTTATTTTGGGGTAATTATTGACACTTAATAAAATTTTACTTCTTTCCTTGTGTGGACAGTGGGTTCTTCAGACACTGGGAGGATGGGAAGATGAACTCAGTTATTGTAGCGAACTACTTGAGGAAGACATTTTTAACAATTCTGCTTGGAATCAGGTATGTAATTGTGGTGCATGCTCTCTTGGTCTTGGCAGTTAGCACAATATGAAATAAAGAATTCTTCAGGCATGGCCGTATAGGTTATATGATTGTTGCCTACCTTATTCAGATCAAATTCCTACAGTCTACAGATATACTCTGTTTATGTCACCATCCTGAAAATTACATTTTCCTATAATTCTGATTGAAAGATAACTCTTTCCTAATACTTTGCCAGAAGTTCCACATGTTGTCTTTATTTTAGTTAATTTGCCACATAGCCACATAGATAAATGTTATCTTTTAGGTAATAGGTACTTGAACTGACAAACAAAAGAGCTTCTCTAATATAATTGATTTGAGGTTCAATCTCTTCAATCTAATTTAATGAACTGAATTCTGCTACAAGGATTGCCAACATATTTGCTTGCTTGTCACTGTGGTGTCTTGTATTCTTCCTCATTTGAAGAGGAAGTCCATGGGAATGTATATTACTCGCATGGATAAAGGGATTTAATGTGCTTATTTTATTAGGTTCCTAAGAAATTCAGGCATCTCCCGTTGGACCTAGCCCAACCGTTTTCTCTCACACACACAAATAATCAATTACGAAAAAGAAAATCAAAGGAGAGCCTCGACAAATTCACTGGATATTTTTCATTTACAATTGCTTATATTTTGTGCATATGCAGAATTTACCTCAAATTTACAATCTATTATATTTTTCAAATGTTCTCTTCATTTTCTTTTTCAAGTTCAGAAAATTAACTTTAATAAATTTTTTACAGAGGTACTTTGTTATAACAAGGTCTCCCTTCTTGGGGGGCCTAGAAGCTATGAGAGAGTCTGAAGTGCTTTACACTGTTCAAGCCATTATGGCCTACCCTGAGAATGAAAGCCCGTGGAGATATCTTCGAGGACTTTACAAGGGTGATACCACATCATGGGTGAATGATCCTCAAGTATCTTCCGCATGTTTGAAGATTTTGAGTTCTAAGAATAACTATTTGTTTGCTCTTAGCACTCTTTTGGATCTTATCTGTCACGGTTTTCAACCAGACCAAGGCTTCAGAGATGCCGTCGAGGCTTTAAAGACTTCAGATTTAGATAAACAAGATCAAGATCTTGCAAGAAATATTTGTTCTATCCTAGAGCATGTTGATCCAATTAGAGTTAACTATTGGGTCTGGCGCAAGAGCAGGCTTCCTCAAGCAGCTCAGTGCTAAAGCAACGAGAGGACAACTTCATGTTGTAATTACGTTTTGGGAAAGATGGATACTGGGTTCTTGCTACCATATGTTATCGGATTGTATTTATGTTATAGCATAAATTGCCTTTTTTGTCACCCTGTTCAAGTGTTTAGGAATGGAAAATATGTCGAGTTGAAACAAGTTAGGCCTAACTAAGCTTGACTCAATTCTAAATCGATCCCATTTTGATGGTTCCAGTTTGGCAATCAAGTTCGCTGTAAGATCATGAGCTTATTGTACTTGTATTAATATAAGCTCTGCTATTTAGTTGCTCTGTCTCCTTAAGAGGAGCTTTTTCCTAACTGGTACCTATTTGAATTTTTAACCATCAAGTTATTAATACATCAAGTTATTAATACATCAAGTTGTGAGTACGCTGAGTCGCTAACTAGTTGGTTTGGCTTAGTCGCTTAGTATTGCAAGTTGTGAGTTTATTGCAATTTAGTAGACCATTGCTTAAGTTCATCTGGGGTACTGGTAAACATTAATTGGTGCACATCATGCTTTGAAATTTGTATCTTTAATTTCTTTCTTTGGTGATTGTATTCGTTATTGGAAAATATTAACGAATACTCTAAGGACATTGTTTAAAGAATTTAAAAAATGAAGTTTTTATGAAAAGTTGTGTAATCAAATATTGAGAAGGAATATATTTAGTTTTTCAATGAATAATTACATTGATTATATTCCTTAAACAATGCTATTAAGACGCTCATTAACGAGACCGTTCATTATTGTTATATTATATAATTTCGGGATACGAGAGAATGAAAGAAAACCTCGTTATCATCTTTTACTTTCAACACAAATGAACTTAAGCTTGATTAGATATGTCTTAATCCTGCATATCATGATTATTACTCTACAATAATATATATACTTTTTTCATACCAATTTTTTTAAAATGTTCAACATTCTCGAAAACATATGTAATAAATCGAATAAATGAATATAACATTTTTTTCTTCAAAATTTATTGGAATGAAAATTATTCTGCAATCTTAACATACACAAAGCCAGTAAAGGGAATAAATAAAAGAGAGAAACAACTCTCAATTTCTCTACAATGCTATTGAAGTATTATTAGTATATATCCTTTAGTAAAGCAATCTGATGAACGAAGTCCTGTTGGCATAGCAAAACCCAGGAATGGCAACCATCAATTTGGTTGAATGAGTATTTCTTTACAACATTGAAATCTAGATACACGGATGTATCATGTATGCAATGTAAGCCTCAAAAACTTTTATCACAGCCAAACTCTTGGCTTATGTATATGAGATTAAAGAGAATTATGAATTGTTTCAAACCTGAGACAAATCAGCTTGATTAAAGCTTCTTCTTCAGTCCAGACTTTTTGGACTTGGAAGATGGACTTGGAGTCTCCTTGAAGGCTGATGGGCAGAATCTACTTATAACACACTCTGCACAGTGAGGCCGTAGAGGAGTACAAATTGTCCGTCCAAAGCCTACCTGTTCATATTGAAGCAGAAGGTGCATAGATATACAACAATGTTGTAAGATTAATGATTTAAGATGTCCAAAAAAGCTTTCTAACACAGCATAATGCATTCAAAATAACCACTTAGGTGCATTTGTTGGTACACAGTAAAAGGAATAAGTTGAGCATACCAAAAGAGGATTTATTGGGACCCATTCTTCCCTTGGAAGCCACCGTTGCAGCGCCACTCTTGTTTCTTCAGGTGTCAAAGTTTTCTGGCAAAGTGAAGAGGATTAGTAACTTCACTCGTGACATTTAGAAACAAATTAGCAGAAGAAACTAAAAGCAAGCCAATCAAAGAGGAAGTTTCTTATGGCTAACTAACATGACTGACTCAGAAATCCAGTAAAGTTCACACACGATGATAAGCAAGTAATATGATCTGATCATGAGTCATGACATTCCTATGTTGTAACATAAATATTGATTGCATAAGATATGTCTTGATAATCATAAAATAATTTGCATAATTTTATTTCTCTAAGCAGCAAATATAATGAAGCACATTACAAGCATAGCAAGTCATAACAGTCTTATCTGCATCAGCACCTAGGTGTTGGTAAACAATGAATCAGGTAACAAAGGTAAAAAAATGTATCACATGACACTTATCATCCGATTTCAATAGAAGAGGAAAAATTGGAACTAGTAAAAAAAATTATAGAGCATAAATATACCTTTTAAAATATAAATGTCAATTTCAGAAAGCCAATTAAGAAGTAGTTGGGTACATAAAATGTGATACCACCAAACTTAAAGGAACCTGTTTTGTGCCTGATCTTGAAACCCATCCAAGCCGATTGCAAATGTGGTGGACATGAGTATCTACACATATCCCTTGGACATTGTTCCATCCAAGAATCATAACCTAAAGTGCCACTAACAAAATGAACCTAAAAGAACTAAGCAAGCATACTGTTCTGAATTACAAAAGCGATTGCACATACCAAATGAGCTATCTTAGGACCTACACCTGGGAGTAAGAGTAGTTCCTCGATTGAGCTGGGTATGTCTCCATCATACTTCATGAGACAAATATTTGCAATTTTTTTCAAGTTACTGGCTTTTCTTGTATAAAACCCAACCTGGAAAAAGGATACCCAAAAGTACAAGTATAGATATTCATTCAATTGATAAATCGCAAAATGAACATAACAACAAAATAAATTGACGTGATGAAATGAAAACTATGGAAATACTGGAAGCTTCAAAAGTAGTTTCCTTAATTTGCCACCAAATCCAGATTATTGGAATCACACGAGAGAAAAGGTTTTTTAAAAGCCACCAAAGAACATACAGGGTAAATCAACTTTTTGATGATTTCTTCATCAGCTTTGTTGATGGCATCAGCCGTAAGCAGACCATTTCGGCGAAGACGTTCAGTTGCTCCTATCCTTAAAATACACACTTGTAACTAGAGATGTTTCATAAGCAAATTGAACTATGACAACACTTTTAAGCAACTTCCAAGTATTAATTGCATAAAACAAGATAGATGATGAACACAATTTGGGTGTCAACGTACAACAGCTGCATAACGTTTGCTAAATTAGCAGTTTACTTGCAACATATTCATTTTCAGAGTTCAGCATTCTAAATCATGCAATATAAGAAGTATATAAAAATATCATAAGAGTAATAGATATATTTTATTAATTCAAGAGTCATTGTGCATTGTATTAAGTCTAGAACTGCTAATGAGTTGTGGTACTTTTGTGTATTTGACAAGTTAATTAAGTTTAGAAAAGTCCAACCTCGTAATTAGGTGTCTAAGTAAATAAAAGTAGTCTAAAAGTCTGTCAAAAGCCATTGATTAAGCCACTCAAGAGTCCAGTCAAATTTAGAATCCTATAAGGTCTATAAATAGTCATTTTCTATTTTACTCTTGATAGCAATTTCAGAGAATTCAGAAGAGTTTCAGTTAAGCATATCCAGATTACAAATTCTTGTTTTTCTTTTCAACTTGGGATAAGAATTTTGATAGGCTCCTCCCACATATACCCTTTATCCCATACCCAACCCAACCTATTTCCACAATTTTCCTTGGCTGCATCGTTACTCCAAGACAATATTTGTTTCACTTAGTGCAGGTTACTAGTGTGCCTCTATGTATATGATCGAACAAACCACATTACTATCTTAGAATGAATCTGTATGTACATCAGCTGCAAGCTAAGAACAAAAGAAAAGCAAATCTCCACAAACATTTTTTTGATGGCCATGAACTTTGAGAAGGCATATGCACTTACCATGAGTAACATGTTCCTTAGTTTGGCTTGATAGAAGGGAAGATGCCAGGACAGCAAATCTTCTTTCCTAATTATATACATACGAATTCAAATACTGGTAAACTTATCCATGTCATGCTTCATACTGTATAATACTGAAATTGTAAGAAAATAACTCCCCGATAATCATAAGACTCCATCCGTTCCTTCTCTTTGGTGTTTTAAGGTTTCTACATATAAATTAAGAAATCATTAATTTGTGTATATTTGTACTAAAATATCCTTATTTCTACCATTAATTGTTTACAAATTCCAACTGCATTTACTAACCTAAATAAATGCTACTCAATACTCCACTAAGCCATTTACAAGCACCACTTTTGTTTTGGAACAAGCAGCATTTATGACTGAATTTAAGTATGGATAGTTTTGTGTATTTTCAAGGCAAATCAACTTAGTTCTATATAAGAGTATATATGGAAAAAATTGGTCAATTATACCTTGATTTTATAAAACACTTATTGTTTTGAACAAAAACAAATAGCTAAAAAGAGAAGTGTCATTGTTTAAGGATTCCAAACAAGATTACCATTCATGAAAAGTTAATATATCTCTTCCCAATGTGTTGAGTACTTTTTTAGACTTCCTAAATAATGCCCTTGGGCACTCATTAGCATTTCCCAAAAGAGAATTTTACTAGACTAAAAAGTCCCTGTGATAGAACCGAGGTTCAAAACGTATATTAATAATGACTAGTAAGAGACAGCACATAGGCCACAGATTAGTTTGGTGAGAATGATTAATGCATGCACCATTCAACAATCAACAGCATGCATTGCCCAAACGATTTGTCAGAAGCAATGCTATTATTGAATGTACATGCTATAATCACATTTTCTATAAACATTAAAACAAGTGCCAAGACAGAAACCAAAGATAAATGCTTATAATTTACCCCCACATATAAAATCGACAGCAGTAGGATATAGAGTTAGACCTTAGGAAGAAGAGTATGACCATCTTTGTCACATCCCATACTATCCACTGATTCATCTGCAGAACAACTCATTTTGCGAATCCCTTCAAGGACCTTTTCCCAGTAGGCAGGTGATTCACCTATATCATATATGAATTTCATAGTATCAGCTTCCTAAACTAAGGACGCTCCTTTGGACTATGAAATCAGCTGAAGACAGCAAACTGAAGGAAAGAGGCACTTACTACGTTGACCCAATTCATTTGCTCCCTTATATGCAATTCCTTCAATCTCATGCAGGCCAAACTTCTGTGCAGTGGGAAACTGACCTTAAAGAAAGTCTTGTAATAATAATGGGGAAAAAACCTACCAACACAGGGTACCCTTAATTGTACGGCATACCCTGTGATCAGATCTTTTTAGATTGTACTTGCAATTGCAGATAAAACATTTTACATCGTAATTGGGAAAAAAAACAGAGAAATGGGAACACTAACAAGGATTCACAAGTTTTGTTTGAAAATTGAAAATGGTGAGGTCAAAAAAAGCTGTGACAAAAATAAAAGTCTCACTTTTGGGTCTTCAATTTCGGGTAGGTGGAGTTGACCACTAATTTTGGGTCTCTTCTTCCTCGATGGAGTTATGGAGGAAAAGCATATTGTTGTTGTGGTTGCAGACATAAGGGAAAGGGAGAATCCAAATCGAGAAACCACCAACATTTTGGAAGTTGGAAGTTGGAATTTGGACGGACGGACAGATTATCTCACCCAAATTATTTGATCAGTGAACACTCAAATTGGTTGCTGAAAAATTCTTTTAGTCCATTAAAAAAAAAAAATCCTTTAGTTCCTCACATTTTTAAAATGTGACATATTTGTTCTTAGATTTAAATTTTCACCTCATAGTCCACGTAGAACACGTATGCAAAGTAAATAGACGTCAGAACTAAATCTACGGATTAATATAATCTATGTTGAAATTTTGAGGGACTAAATGGTTGACTTATTTTTTTCAGGGACTAAAGGTGGGTCTCTGAAAAATTTCGGAGACCCACTTTTAGTCGCTGAAAAAAAATAAATTAATCATTTAGTCCCTCAAATTTTCAAGCGTGACACATTAGTCCTTAGATTTAGTTCTGACGTCCATTTACTTGCATACCCGACCGATTAACCACCGTACTTGGCTGGCAAGTGGCCATGCGTGACTTATGACGAATTTCCTATGTGAAAAAAGAATAAAAATCGAAAAACGTGCATAATTTTAAAATTTAAATACATGAAAATTATGCAATTTGTTTTCACTTTTCATTAAATTTTCACGACTGAAATGCGTCATAGGCCACGCACGACTAATAACGGGTCAAGTAAGTTGGTTAATAGGACACGTAGGCAAGTAAATGGACGTCAAAACTAAATCTAAGGACTAATATGTTCTATGTTGAAGTTTTTTTGGACTAAATGGTTAATTTATTTTTTTAGGGACTAAAAGTAGGTCCCCGAAATTTTTCAGGGACTCGTTTGGGTTTTCACTCTTATTTGATTTGATTCATCCTTGCTTCCCTTCATATTTGAAAAATAGATCTTATCCCCACCTCCAGTGAGAGCCTGGTTTCCCCGTGGGTCCCCGCCCCCCTTCGACGAGTAATCAATTTTAAAAATTATTTTGTTTCATTTAGAATTGACAACTCAAAAATTGTACTTCTAAAAAAATAAACGAATAGAATCTTAACACAATTAAAACAATCAACCAGAAAATGAAACCTAGTTCTCTTTTAACTACAAATTAAAAAGAAATTGTTTTAGAAACACTTCGTTAGTTTGTTATGCTTCAAATAACACTGATAACGTCAAAATACCATAATAAAAATACAATTAGATGTTCTGTAATTTTTCAAAAAGATAAAAGTACCCTCTTATCAAAGTACTATCATGATTGATTACTCTCTTAAATCCCTAGTTTTCTTTCCGTTAGGGGAGGGGTGGATTTTAATTACACACTATAATATTATTAAATTTAAGATTAATAGTAACTAAAAGTGATTTAAGAGAGTAATCAATCATAATTTGGTTATTAGTTTTAAAAATAATATAACAATAATTATTAATTAAAACTATTAATAATTATAATATAAAAATAATTATTTTTTTGACAAATATAAAAATAAAAATAATTATTAAAACTACAAATTCTAACACTCTCCATCGTAGAACCATTTGTAGAGTCCCCCATTATGTTTCTCCAATTGATAATAGCCTGGTATTATTAATATTTTCTTTAAAAAAAGTTTAATTGCTAATTAATTATCGTAAAATATAGAGAGATAATATCAATATCTGACTAGATACAAATTTCTCTCTTCCGTTTCAATTAGTTGATTTAGTTTATAATATTTGTTTTTTCCTGGTCTCATTATTCATTTATCTGAATTTTCAGGTAAAATTTAAAGAGTTTAATTTCTATGTGCTGTGAATGTAAAGATTTTTATACTGACAATCAATCAGAAATCACGAAATTGATAATATTTATAGTGGTTATGATAAGAATCAAATATTTGTAATGGTATTTCAATTTCTAATTAGTTGACAGTATAAAAAGATATTAAGATAACGCTTTAAAAGAGATTATATTTAATTATACTTTTAATTATCTATTATTGATCATGTACACATTAGTTCTTATATTTATTTTAAGAATATTTGATCTATATTTTTTAATATTGCAAATTCAACTCGACCACCATTTTAGAGTATAGGTTAAAACAATCTTTTGATCCCTATACGTGACACTGATTTTCAATTTGGTCCTTATACGTAAAAAGTTATCAATGTGGTCCTTATACATGACACTGGTTTTCAATTTGGTCATCACTGCTAATTGGTCCCTATATAAGCGGGACCAAATTACAAATTATCACATATAGGGACCAAATTGAAAATAATTGTCAGATGTAGAGATCGATTTCAATTTTTTTTTGTTGAATTGGTCCCTACATATGACAATAATTTACAATTTGATCCTCTTATATAAGGAAGGACCAATTAGTGGTGAGGACCAAATTGAAAATGTGTCATATGTAGGAACCAAATTTATAACTTTTTATGTACAAGGACCAAATTAAAAATCAATTTCACGTATAGAAAACAAAAGATTACTTTAACCTAAAGAATATAAAGTCCACCTTTTCTAGCATCAAAAAAAATTTTAAAAAAAGTTCACCTTTTCTGATTACCGAAATAGTTCACCTCTGCATGTCTTGTTTCTTTTGTCTATTTGTCTGAGCATAACATTTTTTTGAACATCACTTATAAACATATACGATATCATATACGGTATCTAAATTTTAATGTGTAAATAACACAACTTCACTTTCAAACCTTTTTTTTTTTAGTGTTTCCCTGATCAGCTCGATCAAGTACAAGTAAGAACCCATGACGGTGAGTAGCAATATTTTACTTTTGCTATCATTCTATCTCATATTTCCTATTTGCACTTCAAAATTTCCATGCCCTTCATTCCGATTTTCTATTTTATTATTTTTGTCCCTTTTTTCCTCAAGACTTCAAACTTCAACACCCCATTGCATGCATACAATTGATTTGATCTCCCGGTTACACCACCATTTAAAGGTGACATCTTTTCACTCAAACAAGCTTGCCACTGTGACATTTCTTAGTGAAAATTCCCAAGTAAATGTTCAATTAATGCATAGTGTTGTCATAACCAAAACATTGGAACAGCCAGAGTTAAAATCTTAGTCCCTCTTTTACTTTCCTGTCAGCAAATCTTAAATCATCGTAAGCTTCGCAGGCGCCTGGGCTGCTGCTTGAGTACCAGCATGGAACCCTTCTGTGTATGCGCTGTTCTTAAACATCATCTGCAATAGAGATAATCTAGTGATCAGCAAGGAACTCATGCCCCAAATTCATTGCTATGATTTTTCAAAAGGGAAAAAACTAACTGGCTGAATCTATATACTTACAGCAAGGTTTTTAAAATCTGTGTTGAGGCTTTTCTTTACATTATCAGATACCACAGAACCCAGCTGCTCTCCATGTTGCTTAATAGTTTCTTCCTTGATCTATATGATCAAGATTCTTCAGCTTGATGCAGCAAGTAAAGCATAAGTTTGAAATTGAAAGAAAGCATACTTTTTGTTTTACCTCTGAAAGCAATAATTCTGATGTTTTATGCAATATCTCTTCAACGAATTGCCCAACATCTGCAAAGGGTCTTGGTGAATCAACATTTTTTACTGGTGTCCCCTTTGTATTTTTCTCACTGACAGATGGCTTGACAACTTTGGCTGCATCAGAAAGTTTTACTTTGTGACTAATTTAACCACTAGAATCTTAAAGCCATAAATAGGGTTTCGGCTACCCACACAAAATTGATTAGTGAATGCGCAGAATTTTTGTGACCCTGAGTTAGGTCGTGTGAAAAATATAATCCAGCAGAACTTAATGCTAAACATTGTACTAGTCATTAATACAAGGACCTAACATAATGCAACAGCAGCAGGTAGTACAGTAGCTTCACTGAAAGTAAAGGCATACAAAAGCAAACAAAAATTCTTTGCATGAAATTAATAACTGATGTATTAAATAAATTAGCAAATTGCCTCAGAAGCAACGACCAGTGTAAACGGTAGCTCCTCCTACACTTCTAGGTTCATGTGGCATCAAATTCAATTTTAATGTAATCCTCCTGTAATGATGTTATTTTAAGATAATAAAAGAAATATTAATTGAGAGAAGAAATGAAAAAAAAAAGGGGGGGCAACATAAACTTTTACTCCGCAAACACAAGAACTATCGTTTCCATACGCACATCATATATGAATGGACACAAATTAATGGAACATTTAATAGAATTTTTACCTGAAACCGTCCTGGTCTTTTCCTTGGAAACTATGTTTCCATCCTTGGGAACTTGTGAAAGTTGCTTTTCTGGCTGATCAGGAAAAACTATTGAAACGGATGGAACTAATGCAGCTAGATCAGGGAGTTGATCTTTCCCCACCGTAAGATTGGCCTGCAAAAGGATAAAGCAGATATGTGATTATTAATGAATAATTAGTGAACTTACAAAAATGTTTAAATAAAAAGGTTACAAGAGGTGCAGCTTTTTTTTATATATAAAAAGGTGTCCTTGAATTTACTTACCTCTAAATCAACATATGAAGGATCTCTTCCTGTTGATATAAGAAATTTGTCGAGATCAAATGCATTTAGAGCTGCCATTGTAAAAGGATCAGACTAATTAATTTATTGACAGAATGACAGGCATGGTGCATCAAAGCACAGTTGAAATTTTATGTCTTACATATCACTGGGATACAAAATAGTGTAATACAAATATTTAATTTCCAAAATTCTCAAATAGTAAGAAGACATGAAAGGAACTCTGTTTGGACTTGGATAACAATAGATGGACCCATGGTGTTAGACTAGATACAAGCAAAGGAATTCCCTAATGCCGGGGTTGCATCAGTAGATTTTTCATCAACTAGAATAGCTAGTAAACAATGTGCAACTAGTTTTTCTTCTTTTCATAAGAGAGACTATTTACTTACATATGGACATGTCATTCGACAATGGATGGAAGAAGCACTTCTCCTGTGTCTTGAACCCTTGATCCAATAACAGTGAAACATATCTTCAGAAAGGGAAAGATGTGATATAAAAGAAAAAGATATTAGATCCCCGGAAATAGATTTGCGTCAGAACAATGTTTGTTGACAGCAAAATAAACAAAACATAAACATCACTAAGATTATCTGTCATCAAGCCAGTGCACTATCGAAGCAAGCTTGGCTAACATCATAACATTAATAATCTTTCAGCACATCCAGTCCATGATTCAAGAGATCATTTTAAATCTGATGGTAAAAAAGCAATAATAACTTGAAATTCCAAACAAGTATAATTTTCTAAAATTAAAGAAGAAACTTGATTAAAAAAACTAATAGTAGATAGTAAAGCATGATTTGAGATTGAAGAGAAAGCTACCAGGGAAACAGTTAGTGTGGGATTTCAAAGCAGACTATCTTAATACTGAAATAGAGAAACACCTTTTGAAAATAACTCTAAAGAACGGTCTTGCAAGGATTTTATGTATGTTAGCAAGAATACCAAGAAAAAAGATTAGACATCTCAAAGTAAGCAACCAGAATCAGAAGTATACTGGTTCAGTAAAAGAAGATAGACATCAACTAAAAATAGAATTTTGGGAGAGAAGATAGATTGCAGTGGAATGATAAAAGGAGTTCTAGGGTTTAGAAACCTTTCAAATATGAATTTATAATATGATGATGGCTAAAATGATCCTGAATACAAGCCCGTAGGATTATTATATGAAGGTTACAAGCACGCTGCCACAGAATTTTAGCATCTATACAGAAGCCAAAATCTCTAAAATCAATGAGAAAAAACTCTGCAATTCCTTAGAGAAAACTTAGTTCTCTCCAAAGATGTCAAAAACTTATTACAATGCAAGTTCGCAGCTGAAAAATGCAAAAAAAGACAAGTCCCATTTTCCGAATTAGAACAGCACATCACACACGTACTAAGGGCCGAAGCAGTGAGAGGTCTGCGCTTCTGTAACATGTCATTAGTGTTAGTCTTGTTGAGAACAGCAGTCCAGACAAAAGATTTGACCTTTGGAGGAGCTTTGGATTTCCATATGGGTTTATCCAAAAGGAATCTTTCTCTATTAGAAGATGAAGATTTAAAGAGGATCTGACAATAAGATTTGCAAGACTCAAGAAAAGATTCCTTAAGAATCAAGAGACCAAACTCTTATATCATTGTCAATGTCTCAAAACCAGAAGTGCTTCTAATTCAGTAACTTCTCTATCATGAAAATACCTTAAAAGATGAAAATTCCAAGAGAAGTTGGAAGAAGAAGATGACGTGTAAAACTGATACACAAGAGCATTGTGAAGAGAAGAAAGCTGAGAAAACCTTGGATACACCTTGACAAGAGGAACATTTGGAAGCCAAGTATCTTGCCAAAATTTGATACAATCGTCTTCACCCAAAACCAGGGATACAAGAGCCTTAAAAGAGGGCTAACCTTGAGGAATGAATTTCCAAGGACTCGCGTGAGAAGCTCAATTCACGGATTTGGTGTCACACCTGAGGATGGCAATTTCTACTTCTGTTTGGAGATCCCTGCAGTCACTGCCCGGTTCAGGGATTGTTTCCCCACGGGGGCGAGGGAGCAATTCTCCCTGTAGGTGATTTTGGGACAGGAGTGGGAACCATACTCCCTGCTCTACTAAACTTTTTATTGCAATTTAGGGGTCCCCGCGGAGATCCACGGGAAACGGGGATGGGGAAGAAAGAAAAGCTTCCCATGGTAACGACCGGGGATGGGGTAAAATGGCGGACGGGAGCGGGGATTGGGGGTATGCCCCACCTCGTTGCCATCCCTAGTCTCGCCTGTTCGGATGCAAACCATATTTGCTTCTGATAACTTTATGCCATATTTTTTCGACACGGGTCGGTGAAATGGCGATACAAATTGCACCAAGAATCGTTTTTGGAACAAAAATGCACCTTAACTCCTATGAATCACACCTGAATCGGCCGAACCACGGTTCTGTGGCATTTAGTGTGATTCTCGCGAAGGCAGGTCAAATCCTTCATAAGCCAGTTTGAAAAACCCCAATTTATTCTTCTTATGAAGTCTTTTTATGAAACTTAAGGAAAAGTGCCTAAACTTACCTAGGATTTTTTATACTAGGGTTATAAGCATATTACTAAACCAAGCCGATCAAGACTCAAATAATATTAAACCTAAACCTCATTAAAAAGTCACATGGTAGCCATACAACCACTTAATACATAGAAAAGCAGTTTGAATAGAAAATAAACAAACTGAAATAATAAATTTACAGAACTTTAAATAAAATGCTCCTGCTTCACATACCGTGCTGATTCATTTACTAGCGCAAATGGAGTGACACAACCCAAGGGCACCTTGTGAGAAGAAGAAAAACAAGGTCATCAGAAAAGATAATAATTTCAACTATGCCATTTGCACAAGGTTATTTCTCTTCTTAATAATTATTAATTTTTTGCTTAGCATAATAGTAACCAACTAACCATCATTACATGTGAGAAACTTGTAGTAATGACAATATCATTGAAAAAACTAAAAAGAACATTTTACATTGATAATAAGTTTATATATCTATATGTTACCAATCCTAACAAAATATTAAACTAAGAAACAGCAAATGCCTCGATAAGAATTAGTTACCTTACGCACTAGATAATGCATAGTCATAGCAAGATAAGTTGCCTACTTAACATGATGAAAAACATCATAAATGCCTTGTATGCAAGTAATGAGTTTGTTAAGAAGCCAAGACAAAACTCAGACCATCTAGCTTTAACATTTTTAGTAACTTTAATGGATACAACTTCTTAGGCAAGGTAAAATAAAGAGAAGAATAAATGAAGGTTTGAATACAGAAGGAGAGAAGGCATAGAGAAACCTGAAGTATTTCAGCTAGAGCCTCTTCAGGTGCCATTCTGAGACCTCCTTTTCCCAAACCAAGCCGCTGAGATAACACTGCTCAGCTTTGAAGCAGCAAAGAACTATGATTAATATCGACGAGCAAGTGAACAAATTATTCCTCTAAGGATTACAAAATGACACATACCTTTGAGATCCACTTTAGTATCAGCTAGAGCAGAAACGATATAAAACCTGTTTTTCTTGTCCTGTTTTAAAAGTGCACTAATCAGGACATATGCATAGATTAACAATAAAAGCACATAGAGTTTCTTTTTCTAGTAAACTGTAAATATACGATACCATACCTTCAAAAATAAGTTTTTAGTGAGTCCACCCCCTAAGTTTCCAACATATTTTGCCTGAAGGAAAATGGATATTGAATTATGTGAACAATATATACAGGATAGAACATTGATTATTGTTTAAAGGCATTATATTTACCTGAGCCTCAACGGTGAGAACAACTGGATGCTCATACTGGGAAAATTGAATCTGAAGGTCCTGAAAAGGTCACAAGCATCTCAAATGTGACTGAGGCACTGCTCAAGTAATAAATTAGCATAGAAAGTGAACAGATGAAATGCATAGAACCTGTAACCGCGCTACAAGTTGTTCCTTTGAGAGACCCATGCGAATGCAGCTCTGCAGACGACAACAACAGATCCTCGGATCGGACTGATGGTCGTGTCGGCACAACAAGGAAGTATATGGGTCGGGTTATGTTTGCGGCCCAACTTCCGTAAGATACCCATAAGGCCTATAATTTTCCCACCTCACGGCCCGCCGCTTTTTTAAATTTCTTTTTTCCTAAATACCCCTCTCTTCCCCCTTCTCATTTTTCCTCCGTTTCTTCTCGGACGACAAATTCAGAACGAGCGAATGAAGGCAACGAACGAGAGTGTCGCAGAGGAGTTGTACTTTTCTGAAGGGGAGAAGAAAGGGAAGAAGAAGAAGATGGGAGTGGGAAGAGGGGTATTTATTTTAGGATGAAAATTCATAAATAAACTTGAGCGTGTTGGGAAAGATTATTTTTTCCTGCCTCAACTGTTTTTTAGCTTAAAAATTTAGTTTTTTTGAAACTTACAATAATTTAGCTTTTTAAAACTTATAATAATTTTTCACATAAATTAACTGAATTAATAAGATATTTATACGTGATTAACCAAATACTTACGTTATTGTAAAAAATGATTGTAAAGTTCAGGATGATCCATTAACCATATAATCAACTGAATTAACCAAACATTTGTACGTGATTAATCAAATATTTTCAAGATTGTGGAAAATGATTGTATGCTTCAGAATGACCCATAAACCATATATTGAACTGAATTAACCAAATATTTGCACGTGATTAACCATATATTTACATGCTTGTAAAAATGATTGCAAGTTTCAAGATGACCCATTAATCATATAATGAATTGAATTAACCAGATATTTATACGTAATTAACCAGATATTTACATGGTTCTGGAAAATGATTGTAAGCTTCAGGATGATCCATTAACCATATAATGAATTGAATTAACCAAATATTTGTATTGGATTAACCAAATATTTGCACGTAATTAACCAAAAATATCAGTTTTCAAAAAAGCTAAATTTTTATTATTTTTTTAAAAAATGTCAAAATTTATAATAATAATAATAAAAATAAAAATAGCGCTACAGTACACTACAGTGTAGATGCCCCTGGGTGTCAAAAATGGGTGTACAAGAAACATTTCTCTATATAATATTATTATGGTAGTGATAATATATTATCATATATAATAAAATATATTATATATTGACTAATACTTACATATATTAATAGTATTATTAATAATATTATAATATTATTAATACATAATAATATATATTACAAATGGTATCATAGAAAATTAATATTATTTTATTTGTGTTGTCCATTATCTATTAAACGATATATATGACAAAAAGTTGTCCTGTGACTCAATGGGTTGCAGTGTAATGTCTTGTTTGTCATGTATTGTCCTGTACCTTAATGCGTATTAAACGCCCCCTTAGAGTGCGTTTGAATTGCAAAAATTCAGGGGACTGGACAACACAAAAATTTTTATCCCCTGTTTGATTTAAAAAGTGGTCAGGGGACATGACAAAATAGGAGTGAGGGATCAGACAAAAACCCAAAATTTTGTCCCCCACTAAACTATTGGATAACTTTTTGTCCCATGGACAAACTACCAAAAAAGACAAAATTATCCTTACATCTCCCTCTCTATCTCCTCTCTCTCTCCTCCATCCCCCTCTCTCTCCACCACCCCACCCCACCCCACGTTATTTAATTTTTTTCAAAGTTAATGTTATATATAATACATATTAATAATATATATAATATTATTATGATTGTAATAATATATTATCATATATACTATATATTATAAAAATATATTTTATATTGTCTAACACTTACATATATTAATAATATTATATATTAATATATATTACAAATGATATCTTAGTAAAATTAATATTATTTTACCTGTGTTGTTCATTATTTATCAAATGTATACGATAAAAAGTTATCATGCGACTCATTGGGTTATATGTATTGTCTTGCTTGTCATGTACTGTCATGTACCTTAATGCGTATTAAACGCATCGTTAATCTCAAGATAATATAATAAACTTATTTCTCAAACACCTTCAATTTTATTAAACAAGCTTAATAGAGCCTTCAGTCTTAAAAATAGTCGCTAAATGCACGAGTGCATCAAAATATAGTTAAGTAAGAATTCAATTTGACGTACGAGAGATCTAGGTTTACTATAGATATTCGTAGATTATTCTAATTTAATTTCACAAATTTTTTTTTTGACAAGAATTTAGTTTCACAATTAAAATAAAGAAAATGTAACATAAAATAAAATGAATAAATAAAAGAGGGAAAAGCTCATTTAGAGTAATGGTGTGAAAGTGAGAAAATAAAAATGGATAAAATTTAGCTAATCATTTTTTACCTAACAAAAACTATTCATCTCTAATTTTTTATTAACATGTTGGATAAGATACAAACACAATTCTGGCACTCTTCATCGTGAAAACAATTGTCGAGTCCCCCATTACGTTTGTTCAATTGATAATAGCATGATATTATTAATATTTTCTTTTTTGACTAAATTATTAATATTTTCTTGAAAAAATTTAATTGCTAATTAATTATCGTAAAATATAGAGAGGTAATATCAATATCTAATTTGATACAAAATTTCTCTCTTCCATTTCAATTAGCCGATTTTAATTTGTTGATTTAGTTTTTAATATTTGTATTTCCCGGATCTCATTATTCTTTTTTATGAATTTCTAGGTACGATCTAAAAGATTTTGGATTAAATTAAAAGATATTAAGATAAAGCTTTGAAATAGATTAGGATTAATTATACTTTTTATCTCTGGGTTCCTATAATTTTTTAAGAATATTTGATTTATATTTTTTTAATATTGTAAATTCAACGTGTCTATATTTTTTTGTTAACATAAAGGGTAATTTTGTCTACAATTTTAAAGTATATATATATATATATATATATATATATATATATATATATAAATAAAAGGTAAATGTTAATCGGTGCTCTTAAATCCTTAGTTAAGGAATTAGAAATAAAAACTTTGTCTTGGCAGTGTGTTCAATACTTTGAAAATTTAAAAGTTACACTTTTCTATAAAGGTTTTCTATCTTTACATTTCAAGTAAACACTCACTTTGGTCCATGAAATTGCGAAGTAATATCAACTTAGTCCCTAAAATTATCGAAATTCCAAATTAGTCCCTGAAATTGTAAAACTGTAATCAACTTAGTCCCTCTGTTGAAAATCGTGTGGACTAAGTTGATTTTAAGTTTGTAGTTTTATGGACTTAATTGATATTAAGTGAGTAAAATGAAGGATCAAATTGATACTAACTTATCATTCAGGGACGCTTTTGGAATTTTGATAATTTCAAGGAACAAATTGATACTACTTCATAATTTCAGGGACCAATTTAGGTATTTACTCTTTGATTTCTTAATGAATATCCTAAGCAGGGTTGGCAAAACGGGTTGGACCCGATGGGCCACCCCATTTAAAAAAATTTTTGTGGGTCAAACACACTTTTCAACCCACCAACCCGCTGTGACCTGCCCCGCCTAACCCGTCAAGAAAACGAGATGAGGATAAGACGGAACGGGTTGACCCAGAGCCAACTTCTATATTATTATTATGTTTTTTTAGGTATATTATTATTATGTTTACTATGTTTAAAATTTGTAACAATTATCAAGTATTATTAATAGAACTCAAATAAATACAAAAATAACATATTTTTTTCAATATTATAATAATAAAATCATATATAAAAGAAATTAATCACATAGATGAGGCGATGTATGATATTCATGTGGGAATATAATTAATTTAAAAATGGTTAAATTTTATTTTTTTTATTTTTGATGGACCAACCTACTGTTAAATGGAATGTGATGTGATTTTCAACCCATTTTTAATATTCAACCTCTCATTTTAAGCGGGTTGACGTGAGATAAGACATGTTGGCTTGTTTTGCTTTACCATGGGGACACGGGTTAGCAGGCCCTTGGTATAAAGTTCACCTTTTCTGATAAGAAATTATATCTGCACAGAAAAATTAGGACGGTGTCCTTTTGATTTTATTTTTTTATTTTTGTATTTTTTAAATACATGTATATAAAAAAAATAAATAAGATAGAGATAAATAAATGTAGTATCATATATGATATCTGAGATTTGACACTTTTCTAATTATCAAAATAGTTCACCTTTGCATGTCTTGTTTCTTGTGTCAATTTGTCTGGTTGAGCATTAATTAATAAGGCAGTGTTGAGTATGGCCCCCTACTTTACTCCTATATCTGCGATTTGCTTTCTTGAAAGAAACTAGGGTTATTTTGATACTAAAATTAAAAATCAACATTTGTTTTTATACTTTTTTTATATGTATTTAATTATTGTTTCTCTCTTTTCTTTATTTTTTTTTAAAATTCATTATGATTAGTGGTGTTAAAAGTTGGTGTGTCAAAATTGAGTGTCAAAATATCATTTCTAAAAAAAAAAACACACACTGTTCTGTTGACACTTGACAGAGACCACAAATTCACTTTCACTTTGAACCCTTTTTTAGGTGTTTCCTTGCTCAGCTCGATCAAGTAAGAACCCGTGAGGGTGAGGTGAGTACCAATATAATTACTTTTGCTATCATTCTATCTCATATTTTCTGTTTGCACTTCAAAATTTCCATGCCCTTCATCCTGATTTTCTATTTTATTATTTTTGTCCCTTTTTTCCTCCAAGACTTCAAACTTGAACACCCCATTGCATGCATACAATTGATTTGATCAAATATTTCTCTCCCGGATACACCTTCATTTAAAGGTGACACCTTTTCACTCAAACAAGCCACTGTAACATTTCTTCAAGTGGAAATACCCAAGTCCTTTTTTTTTTTTTTTCTGTCATCGTGTTTTGGGAAAAACCTTAATGTTAAACTAAACGGTTCATTTGAGAATATACAAAGTCATGTTTCGTAAAGTTGGGTTTTTTGGGATTTATAGAACATGCATGTCCAAGCAATGATATTTGTTCAATTTGTTAATGCAAATTTTATTAGGAACACTACATACCAGTCTGAATACTAAGGTGTTGGAGAAGTGTGTGTGTGTGTGTGTTTTTCTCCTTTTGTTTATGATTTGTTTTGAGAACTTTTGTTTATGATTTGTTTTGAGAACTTTTGTTTATGATTTGTTTTTTCCCGCATTGAACACACATTAGCTGTAATCTGTGTTTTGATGGAATTTATAATGTATGTGACAGCTGAAAACTCAAGGATCAGTGAATAGAACATGGCTCCATCAGATGTGTGTCCCACCGAGGACGCAGTTAGGGCATTCCTAGAACAGTTGGTTGATCCAATGCTGCCAGCAAAATCTTCTATCCGAGATAATCCCACACCATCTCAGCAGTACTCAGTTGCAAAACAGGTTTTTGGTTCACCTCTTGTACCCTTGCAAGTTGGAACTATTGCAAATTGCAAGTATTGATAGGAACCCACTTAAGCCAACTGAGAAACTGATAGGATAATGCAGAAAGAAGAACATATGCTTTATTACTTGACTAGAAATGAACAGAACAAGGAGATGATCTCCTCCAAGGTTTCCCCTTTTCCAACTGAGCCTTTGCTCAGTTATTACAAAGCTTAGAATTCTAAATGAACCTCCCTTTTACCCTCTTCCTTCTATTTGTATACCCTCAACCCTTCTAACTAACTCCAACCTACTAATTGTCTCAGCTAATCCTAACTAACTAACTGCCTCTATTCCTAACAAGTATATGCTTATAATTTATAGAAATGTATGTGGAGGTAATTGTCTGCCTAGTTATTGATTATTCTGGATTTTGTGATTGTGGTTGTTAGGTGCATTCCGTTGTGTTGCTGTACAACTACTACCACAGAAAACATCTTCCCGAACTAGAATTTTTGAAGTTTGGTGAATTTTGCAAGTTGGCAGTAGTTCTGAGGCCAACTCTGTTAATGCATATGAAATACATGCATAAGTCTGATAAACCTGAGCTTGTTGATGTGGAGAAACAGTTGTCATTAACAGAAAAAAAGATCATGGATGCATGTGATATATGTACATGTTTAGATGCATCAAAAAATGTTCCTAATGTGGAACGATGGCCCATTTCGAAAGTTGCCATCCTTTTAATCGACAGTAAGAAGGAGAACTGTGTCTTGCTGTTTAGTTCCATCACTGAGGGGGTGTGGTCAGTGATTGAAAAAGATGTGGACACCCCCAGCCAAAATTCTGAAGTTGCAGGTGGAACCAGGCTTACATACAAAAAGAGAAGAGTCATCAAAAAGCCTACAAAAGATGAATCAAATGTTGATGAAGCAGGATTTCTTCAAGTTGGGTATTCTGCTGTAAAGGAAGCTGCAGGTTGATATCTTTCTTCTGCTGAAAATTTTCCATGGCATAGTTAGCAACTGTTGTACTTTAGTATTAATTTATTCATATTTTGGCGTCACAGATCAAGGGACATTATTCCATAAAAGTTTTTCATTGTCTAATTTATTTGACCTAGTGAAGATGTCGACATCATCTAGTATTGTGCTGTATACTTTCGATTGTGCTTTCCATCTATTTTAAGGTTATTATTGGGTCATACTTTGTTCTTTTCAAGCTGCAATAAATATTTTTCTGTACGAAAAAGTTATTGGGTCTTACTTGCACTTTTTAGTCCATGTATTATTATCTCCTAATTTTGCCTTTAATGGGTGCTTTTGATTCATTAAAACTATGATTCTTGTACACAATACAGGTATTGATACGACTGGTATTATGCTTTTGGAAAGCTGCACTGTGTATTCTCATAGCAAAGAGAAGGCAGCTTCACGCTTTTACATAATGAAGTGCTCCCAGTTCAGTGAAGAGGTTAATAGAGTTCCTATCAAAGATTTAATTAAAAGGTTTGTTTTAATTGCTCTTGTTTTGCTATTGGCTGATGCACAGATCTCAAGGGTGAATGGCATAGCTGTACCTATTTTTCAATTGATAGGATCATAGGAAAATGTTGCCTTTTTCTGTCAGCCATTCAGGTGGATTCATCTGTTCTTTTACTCTGGAAAGTCAAATATACTTGTTGGCGTATACAAATTAACCTCACTTCTGAATCAAGTTAGGAACTAGTTTATCAATCTTTGAGTGGTTACTGGTATATTAGCTTCCATTTGATAGTTTAATTTATTTTTCATGAATATTATTGGATGGCTACTTGCTATTGTTCTAGTTTTTTTATTGTAATAGGAGATCATAGAATGATGCATGTTACTAGCTGACCTGCACTGTCTTAATACTCTTGAAGTGGTACTTCTGGATTTAATTCTTGGATATTTGTCCCTAGACTTTTAAATGATTGTCTTAAAGAAGTAAATGTGATTGTTAACAAACTTTGCATATGCTTCTCTGTAATATTTTATGTCTTTTCTTTGGATAGTTTGCAGGGTCCTTTAGTCAAAAAGAGTCCTAAGAGTTGGACAGTCACCCCAGTTGTCGAGTACTTCCATGTGCTTCCTTATTCTGAAATAATCTCAGATTGGATTTCGAGGTTGGTATAACTCTCTTTTCCCATTTTGTAGCGCCTGACTATGATTGATTTGGCAGTATTTTCACTATTCTGCATCCTGTATTTCTTAAATGTTGCTATTTTTGTTTATGCTTCATCAAGTTTTCTTCTTGACCTGAGTTCTTATGTATGGGAACTGGGGACGATTTTGATAAAAGAAACCAACTAGTGTGTTTTTAGAGCCAGTTTTGGTGATTATGATTATTAGCCTAAACCATGATACATGAGGTTTAAAATACTGATCAACCATATTCCTTGTAGAGTTGCACAATTGACAAGTTTGCAGAAACATATTCTGGACTCATCATCAGAAATCTCATAGCCTTAACAGAGTGTTTCTCTAATTATAAATCATTGCCATTTTATGTTTTCTTTGGCACCTCTCTAAATAAGATAAGTCAATTATGTGAAATGTATTCTATCTCTGTAGAGAAACATTCTCAAATAGTTTGCAAGATTCAAAGCTGGCAGAGAAAAATATAATGGCAGACAGCTCTGAAGTGAAAGAATCGCATGTAAGTAATAAGGGCATGTCTATTGCCCTTGTTAACAAGCCCAGCAGTGATAATATTGAATCTCTAAGTCTGAAGCATAAAGAGAACACTGGAAGCTGCATAGTTATACAGTCGGATTCTATGAATGAAGCCCAGGATATGAATGTGGACAACTCAAATAGTTTGCAAGATTCTAAGCTGGTAGAGAAAACTATAATGGCAGACAGCCCTGAAGTGAAAGAATCGCATGTAAGTAATAAGGGCATTTTTGTTGGTCTTGCTAACAAGCCCAGCAGTGATAATATTGAATCTCTAAGTCTGAAGCAGAAAGAGAACACTGGAAGCTGCATAGTTATACAGTCAGATTGTATCAATGAAGTCCAGGATATGAATGTGGACAACTCAAATAGTTTGCAAGATTCAAAGCTGGCAGAGAAAAATATAATGGCTGACAGCCCTGAAATGAAAGAACCGCATGTAAGTAATAAGGCCATGTTTGTTGGCCTTGCTAACAAGCCCAGCAGTGATAATATTGAATCTCTAAATCTGAAGCAGAAAGAGAACACTGGAAGCTGCATAGTTATACAGTCGGATTCTATCAATGAAGCCCAGGATATGAATGTGGACAACTCTACACTTTTTCCATCTCAAATTAAAGAAGAATGCCGGCATATTACTAATACATCACAAGTTAGTGAAGATCAAGAAATAAAAATACATCTGTGCAACATTACTCTAATGGATCTACAAGTCTTATTAAGGTTCGGAATATATCCATACAACAAAACTATTGAGTTCATCACTTCCCTTCTGAATGCAATTGATGACTCCTCCTATATGATAAATTAGTTGTAGAGTTGGAAGTTTTTGTCGTTTTAGTTTCTTTAGTGACATGATTTGAGTCATTCTGTTTTTTAAAAGTGAAGGTTACTAAAAGAAATCTTGTTAAAGCTGCTAACTCTCTGACTGAGTCAATGAGTTTTGTACTTGAATTGTTGCTGAAATCAAAGATGATAGGTGGTGCATATATAATGTAGTTCTTCGTGACATAAAGCAGTTATTTTTTTTGAAGCATGAAATTTCACTTCAACATATGTGAGTAAATTAATGAGCTCTACCAGGAAATTTCTGGAATCACTCTTACCTCAGCTCCGGCTAATCCCATTATCGGAAACAAGCTCTTCATCCCTCCCCTATATGTTTAGTTATTACACAATCTGCAGATATGGGCTTCTAATTCTGCATTCTGTGTGGATGGGGCCCAATCTACAGATTAATTTTGACTATAAACTAAATGTGGTCCTCTGTCAGTCTACCAGTCTTTATGTCTGTCACTTCTGCTTAAGCTGATGTATATGATGAAGAGTGGTGACGTCTGAGTCTAGATTCTAGACTTCGGAGAAGATTTAGGTCACAGATATTGTTTCCCTACTTGCACTTTTCTTCTTTTGTTGCACATAAAAATTCTTTTTCATTGGAAAAGTAGTTTTGGAGCTTTATTCCAGTAATTATTGTCTCTCATCTAGTTGCATGCCATTGGTTTGGTAGGATGACAAGGATGAGTCGACAAGGCTGCTCGTCATTGAGGGTGGAATAAAAAATCAATCTGCTTGTAATCAAATTTGTGCCAATACCTCTTCCGAAAAAAATGCCGGAGACAAAGATGCCTTGATTGCAAATAATTCCAAGTCAGATCTTGAGAAGCTCCAAGTTCTTTTAGCATCAAAGGGGGAAACATTGTCACAAACTGCCCTTACTGCTCTTATACGAAAGAGGAATGAGCTGGTAAAACCTTTTTTATTGCTTTTTCTAATGACAAGAATGTATGTTTCTTCGGAATAACCATGCACCGACACCTAGAACATATACACACGACTATCTAGAATTCTAGATCATATATACATGTTATTTATCAGTGATGCGGACATTAGGCCCACACAGAATAAGGTGTATGAGAGGGGGAAATGGAGGTCTACCAAGTGGCTAAAAAAAAGGGCTTGAAGCACTAAATCATTTCTAAGAGAGAAGTATTGTAACTAACTACTGCCAGCTAGGCAGTAGTCATGCGTAAGGTAAGGCTATATAGGAGGTTTGGATGGAGAGCATGAGGCAGGCTGGAATTGGAATTGGAAGAACCCTTGGGAGAGAACTAAGCCTCTCGAAAGCTTAGTTTCCAATTGTGGCCATTCTTCTTTCTTTCTGTTCTGTAAGTTCACAAACCTTCCACACTGTTTTCTTTTTTTCTGAGCCATCTCACTATAGTTCTGCTTGATACTCATCAATTGGTATCAAATCTCACTTTCCTGGAGCTAATGGTTAACACGCGACTGAGGATGGACAACCGAGTGGACAATTTGGAGCGTGGGTTCAAGAATTTGCTGACGGGGATGGGCGAGCTCGCTCGTGGAATGGCTGAGATGAGGAGACTCCTCCGAAGAAGGGAGCGGCACCATCGGGGACGAAGGACCCCGGAGAGTGAGGAGGACGATGGAAGCGCGGAAAGCCAATCAAGCGGATCTCGATCGAGTTCGCGTTTCAGCTCCGCTAGCCGAGCCCCATCGTACGATCGGAGTGGAAGAAAGCTAGAAATGCCAGTGTTCAATGGGGACGAGGCTTATGGGTGGATTATGAAGATTGAGAGATTCTTCAAGATGAACGGAGTGCGGGAAGGAGAGAAGCTCGATGCTGTGGTAATCGCCTTGGAGGATCGAGCACTGAACTGGTATCAATGGTGGGAGGAGCAAGCTTCGCACCCTAATTGGGAGGATTTCAAGGAGGCAGTGCTAAGAAGGTTCCAACCGGGGCTAGCTCAGAACCCATTTGGGCCTCTCTTTGAACGTGAAGCAAACCGGAACTGTGATGGAGTATAGGGATCGTTTTGAGTTGGTGACGGCTCCATTGAAGGGCGCGGAGAGAGTGATGCTCGAGGGAGTTTTCCTCAATGGCTTGAAGGAGGAGATTCGGGCAGAACTCAAGCTGCATGCCTCATAATCTCTAGGAGATCTGATGGACAGGGCTCTCCTGCTGGAAGAGAAGAATGCCGCACTAAGGAGAGGGGGGCTGATGACGGATGAGAAGAAAGGGTGGCGCGAAAGAGAGGGAGCTGGGGCTTCAATGCCAAGGGACTTCTTCCGAGGCAAAACCATTGCTCATAAAGTTGAGCCTCAGAAAAAAGAGCCTGTGGAGACCCCGAATTCAGAAGGAGCTGGGCAAGTGAAGAGGGTGTATGGAGGAGGAAAACTCAGCCAGAACGAGTTGAGGGAAAGGAGCCGAAAAGGGCTATGTTTCAAATGTGGAGATAAATGGGGGCCTGAGCACGTATGCAAACTGAAACACTACCAATTCTTGTTGGTGGAAGGATCTGAGAATGAAGAAGAGGAACCCATACAGGTGAAGGAGGACGAACCTGTGATTTTGGAGGCTCAAACCTTACAACTGTCCTTGAACAGTAAGGAAGGGCTGACTTCCAACAGGTCATTTAAGGTGTGGGGCCAACTGAAGGAGCAGGAGGTGTTAATACTAATTGACTGTGGGGCTACTAGTAATTTCATATCCAAGAAAACAGCTACAGGGCTGAAGCTGGAAGTAACTGAGACCCCTGAGTTCGTGGTTGAGGTAGGGACTGGGGCTCAAGTCAGGAACCAGGGGATTTGTAAAAATGTGGAGCTGAGCATCCAAGGGATTAAAATACAGCAACACTTATTTCTAATGGAGCTAGGAGGAACTGATGTAGTATTGGGGATGGATTGGCTTGCTAGCTTGGGGAACATAGAAGCTAACTTCAGGAATTTGGTGCTGAGATGGGGAAATAGGGGAGAAAAGAAGGAGCTAAGGGGTGACCCTTCCTTATGCAAAGCACAGGCCTCTTGGAAGGCTATGTTTAAAGCCTTGCAAGATGAAGGTGAGGGGTATTTTGTAGCTTATGAGGACCCTGCTGCTCAGCCAACAGAAGCACTGACAGTGCTGTCCAGGGAATTGAATGAAGTGCTCAAGCAGTATGAAGAGGTATTCCAAGCACCTCAGGAGCTACCTCCACACAGAGAACAAGATCACGCAATCACCCTCAAGGAAGGAGCCTCAATACCTAACAGCCGACCCTACAGGTACCCTTATTATCAGAAAAATGAGATTGAAAAGATAGTGAGAGAAATGTTGCATGCTGGAGTGATCAGGCCTAGTACTAGCCCCTACAGCAGCCCTGTGATACTAGTGAAAAAAAAAGATGGGGGGTGGAGGTTTTGCGTAGATTATAGGGCCTTAAACAAACTAACCATCCCTGATAAATTCCCAATTCCCATCATAGATGAACTATTGGATGAGTTAGGAGGTGCGAGGGTCTTTTCTAAGCTGGATCTGAAATCAGGGTACCACCAAATACGCATGAAAGACTCTGATATTCCCAAAACAGCCTTTAGGACCCATGAAGGGCACTATGAATTTCTCGTCATGCCTTTTGGCTTGACTAATGCCCCTTCCACTTTTCAAGCCCTCATGAACCACATACTAAAGCCTTTTCTGAGAAAATTCACTCTAGTCTTCTTTGATGACATTCTAATATATAGCAAGGATGAGTTAAGCCACAGGGACCACCTTGGGAAAGTGCTGCAACTGCTGAAGGAGAATGGATTGGTGGTCAACAAAAAGAAGTGTTCTTTTGGCCAAGAAAAGCTGGAATATTTGGGGCATATCATCTCAGGGCAGGGCGTGTCTGCAGACCCAAAAAAAATTCAAGATATGCTTGATTGGCCTTTACCTAAAGATGTTAAAGGGCTGAGGGGATTCCTTGGTTTAACAGGTTATTATAGAAAGTTTGTGCAGGGTTATGGAAGAATAGCTTGGCCATTAACTCAGCAACTTAAGAAAGATCAGTTCCAGTGGAATGAAGAAGCCCAGGCTGCCTTTGAACAATTGAAGCAAGCCATGGTTTCGGTTCCAGTGTTGGCAGTACCGGATTTTGGGAAAGCTTTTGTGGTTGAGACTGATGCCTCGGGCAAGGGAATTGGAGCTGTCTTGATGCAGGAAGGAAAGCCGGTTGCCTATATGAGCCAAACTCTTTCGGATAGAGCACAGAAGAAATCAGTGTATGAAAGAGAACTCATGGCAGTAGTGCTGGCAGTGCAGAAATGGAGGCACTACTTGCTAGGGAGGCGTTTTGAGATCCACACAGACCAGAAGAGTCTCCGGTTTTTAGCTGACCAAAGATTGATGGGTGAGGAACAACAGAGGTGGGTATCTAAGCTCCTTGGGTTTGATTTTGAAATAAAATATAAACCTGGGAGTGAGAACAAGGCTGCAGATGCTCTCTCAAGAAAACTGCAGTTTGCAGCTATCTCCACTGTGCAGTTTTTTGAGTGGGATGATTTAGAGGAGGAGATTGCTCAAGATGGGAAGTTAAGGAAGGTGGTGCAGGAACTAATGACTGATGGCAGCACATATAAGGGGTATACGCTTAACAAAGGGAGATTGTACTACAAGGGTAGGTTGGTCATCCCTAAGAACTCTCCTAAAATTCCCCTGATTCTGAAAGAATTTCATGACTTAGCTTGGGGAGGCCACTCGGGATATTTTAGAACCTTCAAAAGAGTGTCCGGGCTCTTCTTTTGGGAAGGGATGAGGCAGGAAATTCAGCACTATGTACAAGCTTGTGAAGTTTGCCAGAGAAACAAATATGAAGCACTGTCACCTGCAGGTTTATTGCAACCATTACCTATTCCAACCCAGCAATGGTCTGACATCTCTATGGACTTCATTGGAGGCTTGCCTAAATCAGGAGGGATGGATACCATATTTGTGGTGGTGGATAGATTCACCAAATATGCCCATTTCATTGCTATGGCTCATCCTTTTACAGCCAAGGAAGTGGCTGAAGTATTTCTCAAAGAAGTGGTAAAACTTCATGGATTTCCAATCTCCATTGTATCCGATAGAGATAGGATCTTCATCAGCTCTTTTTGGACAGAATTATTCAAGTTAGCTGGAACCAAATTGAGATTCAGTTCAGCATACCATCCTCAGTCAGATGGTCAAAGTGAAGTGGTAAACAGGTGCTTGGAAACATACTTGAGGTGCAGGACAGGAGTCAGGCCCAAACAGTGGCATAAATGGCTTAGTTGGGCAGAGTTTGGTATAATACCAACTACCATTCAGCAACAAAAATGACCCCTTTCAAGGCCTTGTATGGTAGAGACCCTCCAATGGTAGTTAGAGGTGATACTGGGAATACAATGGTAGAGGAGGTGGACAGATTGACTACAGAACGGAATGAGTTACTGGAAGAACTTAAAAAACAGCTAGTGCAGGCCCAAAATCGCATGAAACAGCAAGCCGATAAACATAGAAGGGATGTTGAATATCAAGTAGGGGATAAGGTCTATTTGAAAATTCATCCCTACAAACTACGGAACCTGGCAAAGAGACTGAACCAGAAACTGAGCCCAAGGTTCTATGGCCCATATGAGATCATTGAGAGGATAGGAGCCGTGGCATACAAGCTGCTCTTACCAGAAGATAGCAGGGTGCACCCGGTTTTTCATTCTTCACTGCTGAAGAAGACAGTAGCATCAGATACAGTGGTGCAGCCACTCCCACCTTGTGTCTCGGAAGAATGGGAGTTGCAGGTACAACCAGAGAAGATCTTAGCTGTGAGAGGATCCCCTTCTACTGGGCAAGAGATCCTTGTACAATGGCAAGGGCTCCCAAGCTGTGAAAATTCCTGGGAAACTATAGCTGATGTGCAGGAGCAATTTCCTAATTTTCACCTTGAGGACAAGGTGAATTTTGAAGGGGAGGGTATTGATGCGGACATTAGGCCCACACAGAATAAGGTGTATGAGAGGGGGAAATGGAGGTCTACCAAGTGGCTAAAAAAAAGGGCTTGAAGCACTAAATCATTTCTAAGAGAGAAGTATTGTAACTAACTACTGCCAGCTAGGCAGTAGTCATGCGTAAGGTAAGGCTATATAGGAGGTTTGGATGGAGAGCATGAGGCAGGCTGGAATTGGAATTGGAAGAACCCTTGGGAGAGAACTAAGCCTCTCGAAAGCTTAGTTTCCAATTGTGGCCATTCTTCTTTCTTTCTGTTCTATAAGTTCACAAACCTTCCACACTGTTTTCTTTTTTTCTGAGCCATCTCACTATAGTTCTGCTTGATACTCATCAATCAGTAACTTGACTGAATAGTGAAACAAGTTTTGTGCTTACCACCGTATATTGGGTTAGCACCCAACCTCAAATTTTTATATTTAACAATGTGTGGATCATAGTTCACAACTTACATGCTTCCATGTGTTCTATACTTCTATCTTTGTCCTATTATCGTAGTCCATTGTGTATAAACCTTTAAATTAGTATTTTGCGTATTTCTTCCATGGAAATCCACCCATGGTTGTACCTATGTTACTGGTTTTCCTTAATTTTAAGGATTAGCTTCCTACTATTATTCGTATGGTGAAAAGCTTTGCATTTGCATTCATCTTAGACTTACTTTTTTGTGCAGGCTCTTCAGCAGCGCATGATAGGGGATGAGATTGCTCTGTGTGATTTAAAAATTCAGAGAATCTTAGCTGGTATGTTTTCCATTCTGTGTTGTTTGTCCTTGCTTTTTATTTTTGCTTCTCTGATGCATTCTTCTATCAGTAAGATTTTTACAGTGTTTCCTACTGTTTAGCTTCATTCTTTTTATAATAGATTTTCTGGTCAAGTATCAAACAAGCTTTCAAGAAGAATCGGTACTGGTTTAGGACAATGATTGTTGGCATCTTATAGGCATTTCCTCCCATTTCATGGTAACATCTAATTGTAGGATTTTTCTAGGGAATATCTGGTGTTGGGATCTCATAAACTCAACAAGCACATTAGGTGCAAGAAGCAATTCATCAAAAGATAGTGTATATTTTTGAATTTGAAATCCATTAAGGTATCTAATATTGGGTAATATGACTTATTAAGGAGCATCTCCAACTTGATCTGTATCTATCGTTAGTTGAAATGAATCTAAAACTGCTTTGAGGATCTTAAGTTTTCAATGTGAAAATACTGTATTGATGACTGCCAGTGCCAGCTCTTTCTCCTTCACTCCAGAAGATTCATAACTGCATAACACCAATTATAAGCCATCTTTTCAGTCACGCAATGTGCAATCCTGATCATGAGGCTTAGTGCCTGAGACAATAGTTGATTATGTAAATTGATTTATTCCTCTACCATTTAAATTTTGTTCATGTGAAAGATGAAAGCTATTTCTTGATGTTTGTGTTTTCGTAACAAAAGTAGGTGGGGATGATGATTTGGAATTAAAGATAGATTCCATTATAGAAGGCTGTAATGATATATGGGGAAGAGATCAACGAAGGATTTATCGACATCTTGAGGATCAAAGCTCACCTCCATGCTTTAAGAGGAAAAGATTGACAGAGGCTGTGCTTACTATGCAAAGTCCATGCCAGGCAAGACATGTTCCGATTAATTACTGGTTTTCAACATTTCAACTATTCATGTGCATTCATTGTGTGCACTGTTCATCTTTTTCCTCTTTCACTCTTTATCTTCTTGTGTTCAATGGGTACTTTATAATTCTTCTTCCTTTCACCTGCACTACACTTCACCCCATATTCTCAATAGGTTCACGTGTTCCTCTTAGCTTAAATCCCTAGCAAATTTGACCCTTTTAAATGAATCCAAAACTTTTTTTTTAATTTTTATTTTTCAATCTGTTTCCTCTAATAAAGTTTGAATCTTTTCTTTGAATCCATTGATGTTGATGGTGCATTGAAATGATTATTTACTAATTCAATTAATTTTATTAAAACAGGAGAAAATGCTTAACCAAATATAGGATGCTTTATTAATTTTATTTTGTGCTGTATACACTGGATCCCGTGAATGTTACTAGTCAGGGGCTGCAATATGACTCAATACTGCTACAAGAATATAGTGATTTAAAAGAAATATATAGTATGGGGACAGCATAGATCCGTTAATTGAATAATCAAGATATTATATTATATATTATCCACTGGTTCTCACCAATGTCGTTCAAATAACATAAATGATTCCATCTTTGTAATGTACACTTTAAAATGGGAGACCCAGTCGAGGCTCCCACCCAATGGGGTCTAATGAGGATAGATGTTTGCAGCCTTATCCCCGTAAAATTTGAATTTGTGACCTTCAGGTCACAGGGTAGTAACCTTACCGTTATGCTAAGACTCACCCTCTTAGAAGCTCAAGGTCTCAAAAACTCAATCTCTTGCATGTTGCGTTTGGTTTCCACATTGAAGCTCTTTCCTCCTGTGCACTCTGCGATTTTTAATATACTCATTTTTAATGTACACATCATTGTAATGTACACATTTTTACTATATAACGAAGTTTGATTAATGCAAGTCTCCAGACTCCAAGTACCTACCCAAATAAGAGTAGAGCTACTTTCAGAGTTATGGGCAGTCAACCTTTTTTATTTTGTTCTGTATACATCTTTGTAAAAGCACTTTAGTTCAACTTATTATTTCCAGGAAACATTTTGGGTGGGATTTATTGCTTTCATTCGCAAACTAGAACTTTGACATATTAGTTAGCAATAGATGCCAACTGTTCCTGTTATCTTCATACTCTGTTAATCATGCAGGAACTAGATGGTATATGTTATGAAAATAATTGGATCCTACCGACTTATCGTGTATCTCAATCAGATGGTAAGACTGTCTACTCTAGATTTAGAATCCCGTAGTAATATAAAATCTTCTAGTCAATAATGCAAGGTACCATTAACGTGCATGTTGGTTATTTTTGAAGAGATTAGATCAGTTGAGATTTAACCATTCCACATATAATTGCACTTTTTGTTCACCTTTATGATATTTAATGACCTTAGTTGTTTATATATCTATATTAAGGAATTATCATGTACATGACTTTGCTTATAAATATATAAATATAATGTATACCTTTTGAAGGGGGATTCCAAGTTAATGTAACTGTTAAAGGACTGGACTTTGAGTGTTCACATCAGGGTAACCTGTGTTCCTATCCTCGTGAAGCAAGAGAATCAGCTGCTGCTGTGATGTTGGCTAATTTAAGAAGTATGGCAAAATCAGATTCAGACCACTAATAATGCCTCTTCTGTTAGATTTACGTCTTCCCTTGGTTTTTTCTTGTGAAGTAAGAATATTAAGGAAACTGCAGTGTATGTTAATGTAGTATATCTGAGGTAAATGCTTGTTGGCATTGCTGAACTCACATAATTATTAGGTGACTGGATGTGAAGGGATTAACCCCAGTACTTGTTAGCGTGACCTTAAGTTTGTGCAAATATCAATCCTAGTTTAATTTTCTTCATTTAGCTACTTGTTTTTGGCTTATTTTTATATTTTGCAATCAACGTTATCAACTGTTGGTTTTTCATGAGCAGTATTGTTTTCTTTTAGGAAGTAGAAACTTTCATGAAGTTTGTAAGTTTCCATTGGTAGGCTATTTATTATGCCCACGAAATATATAGTTCAATGAGACCAGTTTTTCAATGCACCAATGGAACATCCGTGCACAGTTGACAATTATCTGTAATGGGCCTTTGACCCGGCTGTTTTGTAATTATAATTTTGAAGGGTTTTTTTGGCTGCACCAAGAGTATAGTCGATAGTCAAGATTAATTTCTCTGAGGCGTAAAGGTTACCCATTTCTCGTAATGAAATATTTTTCATACATACGTCAGTGATCGAATCCCTAACAGTATGTTTAAGGAATCTAGTTATACTAATTGTGCTGTCCTTGTTGGTTTGATCTTGTATTTTTGGTTCAAGTGTTTCCCATAAAGTGAAAGACATTGCCACCCTAGGATTTTAATGAACCCTAAGGTGATTTCGCAGCTTTGTCAGTAAAGGAAGAAGACAATTTCTGTTTGCAATTTGGTCGATCTTCTTCTCAAATAGTTTCTCTAAAAGCGGTTCCATCTTTGAACCCTAATTTTCACATCTAACCAATAATGCAGATTTTTTTTTTTTACTAAAACAATGTCGTTCCCGGCTATCACTTGACATAAAATCAACTTTTCAGCCAACAAATTTGTGAATATATGGCATTCACCGATTCAATAGGTTTCCTAGATTGATCACCGCCATTCAATCGCCAATACAGAAAATGGACGGCTATAATTACACAGTGCATGGATGCACTATGTTCTAGGGCTTTAGGGGCTGCGCCTTCTTGTTGTTGGTTGGGTTACCTTTATTAGGTCAGTTCTATGTGGTTCTGTTAGGATATGTTAGCTTTCCTTGTTTTGGTAGGCTTTTGTAATAGGCATACAGGTGCCGTAATTCTTGTATTCTAATTACATTGGTCCTATTGTATTTGGGTTGTGAGCATCCATTATGCTCTATTCTTAATACAATTCTTTGCCTATGAAAAAAAAAAAAAAAGATCAAGGGTGTCTTTGGTGCACCTTGCAACCTGATGAGCAGGTAAGGTGCAAAGGTGAAACATTTTGCTGATAAATTCCTTAACTCCCAATTCTGAGCTGCTTGACTCTTATATAAAGTTAAATTCACGAATCAAGATAAAAATGATGAAAATTTAAAGTTATTTGTATAAATGTGTAAATAGCATTATTTAGGGGGGGGGGGGGGGGGGGGGGTGTATATTAAAATAAAATTATTAACTAAACCCCATATATTCACTAAAAAAACCCTTCAAATATTGACAAATATCACGAAAATTTAACAACACAATAATACATTTGCCGGAAAGAAATACCCCCTCCCTAAACAAAATAAGAAAAAACATTTGCTCTCCTGCACATTTCACGCACGTGGGTATGAATAGTATAAACTATCGATGCAAAGAATTAAAAAATGGCATCTACTGCAATCTGGTTTCATTAGATCCCGCAGCTTTCAAGAATTTATCATAGGGGCTAGAAGGTGGAAGTCTCAAAGGATGTTGCCTTACAGGGGCATGTGAACAGAGGGGGGCTTGATCCAGCGCTTGAAATTGCTCCTGAGTCACCAACTTCAAATCGCCTTTTGAATATGGCAGTGTCTATCAATGGCACATTACCAACAATTAATAATCCTTTCCATTTCCAGATTGACAAACAACTAAACTCTACCCATAGCTCCTGATTGTCATGTATCATGCCTATGAATCTATGATGTGGGAGCTCCCACCCCATTGAGAAATGGTGTGTTCTAAAGAGTAATTCACCAGTCCACTAAGACTATAACACATGGCACAATATATTAATACATGCTGTCATCTTCATGGGTTCAAACCCCGTGTGTGACAGAATGGTCCCTCTATCAAATGTGGAAATAAACAAATAAATGGACTCTAAGCTTACAATTCATGTTCATACCCCTCCAAATATATCATTTACACTAGCTCTCTAGTTATTATTATATAACAATCAGGTTAATAAAACTCAAGAAATCAAGAGGATATGAAACAAGATTTTATCATTGCTGTGAATCCTGAAACGCAGAATATATGATAGTCTGACAATGGTTTAAAAGCAGAACTATATTATGACAAATGATGAGCATACGCTGCCTTAAATTTAAGCATGAGTTCGTCTTTTCATTTTTAAAAAAAAAGAAATTTTGATCTATAATTAGTCAAACCCTACCTAGACAGTCAGCCATGACAGTCAATACTCTAAACAACCAAGACCATTGTAACCAATTGAATGCCAAATAGATATTGAAATATTGATTCATAACATATAACAGAAGTTATGCTGAAAAATTGAACTCTCGGTGTTGTAGAAAATACTAACCTTAGTTGATAGAGGGGAAACTTCTATTTCATTTTCACTTGAAAGAACTATGGCCTTGGTCTCCTGTCGGTGCTTGAAACTCTGAAGAACTGACATCTTCTGTTGTTTCCCTGTTACAAGTGCCTCGCACTGGTTCTTCATTTGGTCATAAGGTAAAGGATTTGAGGAAATGGAGACACTAGCAACTTGCCGTGCAGTTTCCAAAACCTATCCAGACAACAATCTCCATAGTATCACTAAGAGAAGAAACATAGCCTCCACTCTCCAGCAGAAGTATGAAAAAATTATTCAAAATACAATCACATAATAAGCTAGATTCTAGAAATAAAAGCATATAATTTTTTACCGATTCCAAGAGCTGATTAACGCCTATAACATCAGGGTTATTGGTTGAGAGAGATGTTTTGCGATCTGACTGACTTCCACTTGGATCAGGCCCAGTCTCTTCATCAAACAAAGCATCTGGATCCATTATCTACAAAACGACCAATCACGGTACTAGTCACACAAAAGTTTTCAAGATCACCAAATGGAGATGCAATTTTAGAAAATTTTACCTCATCAAAATCTGGGAACTCAATCCGAGCAAGAGGAGAACATGGTCTTGGTGTCTCCATAAACAATGGAGGTCCCGACGGATATGCATCATCAGGGGAAAACCCTTGTAGAAGTTGTTTCTTTATGCTGGACAACTCATCCTGGTAAATGTAAGGAAAAAATCATGTTATTTCCACATGCTTACACACACCACCCACATATTCTTCTGCAAGCCACACAACTGCAAGTTTTGCTGAACAGCCCACATTCTGCACATACCTCACATGATATAAGCAAGTGTTCTTTTCCATAAGAAAAAAATTGCTTTCATATATAGTTTTCAGAACAAATGAGGTGTGTGCATGTGCCATTGGAACGCATATAAGAGCACAAATACATAAAACCTGAACAGTAGACATTATTTAACTACCTATATTCAATAATTGTCAAACATTTGATCAGACATTCAATTCATTATCTTATAAACTCCCACATCCTTGCTACTCAAAAACATAGAAAAATATGATCCGCCCTCACTACTACGGCACTACCCTCCTACGTTTATTGTCCCTTTTTTACTTGTTGCTCATATCACTATCCTCCTTCTATTTGAGCATGTACAACTCCCTACAATTTTCTCTATATTTTTTCCCTCTTGCATGTGTGTGGGGAGGGGGGTGGTTCGTATGTATGTTTAACAGAAAGAGTAACAAAGCAGTCTTTCTTTAGGAAATCAACTAATTGACTATTAACTTAGGCCTAAAATACCATTATTAATTCTTGCAGCATATCAGAATATTCTGTGTCAGCCCAAGCAAATTCATATTACCTCGGACAATTTTGAAAATTTAGTCATAAAGAACGATATTACAGTCTCTTTCAACTGTTTGTCATCCAATTCTACAGCTGCAAGTGACTTCATAGCAGCAACTTCATCTTCCTGACATCCATAAATTATATTCTCTGATTCAATACAAACAGCCTGCAGCCGGATATCATCAACTAATTCAAGAAAAGGATCTACCTGTGGATTTGTGAATTTAATTAGTTAATCTAATCAAAATAAAGAAAAAGGAAAATAAATGCTCACAATCAATTTTAAAAGGAAGCTGAAGAACAAGGAGGACACATGGAGGTTTGGTGAAGAAACTAACCGTTGCTTCTGTGAGGGATGCTTTAATTTTTGGAATAAGATCAGGGAAATTGCCTGCCCTGGCAGAGAACATGAGCATGTACGAAGCCAAGGTAAAAAGGGACCTCCTGCGAGATGGTTGTAAGCCTCCTTTAACAGGCATGTAGAGAAAGATGTCAGAAAATTTACACCAAAGAAAATAATTATTCTCAATTGAGAAGTTTAAGCTATGGTAAAACATTTTGAGGAACGCTGGAGTTTTGATTCCATTCTTGCCTCCATAACATGGGAATGAACATTCCTTTGTTTGGTATGAAAAATGTCCTGGAATGATGATTTCAGTCCAAGCCTTTAGGAGAGACAGACTCTGTCATTTCTTCCTAGAGATTAAAAATTACCCGTGTGTCCCACTTACCTTCTTGGTCCAAAGAGATGCTCCTAAGGGAGAATGCCAGTTGAAAACATCTTACTAAAGCCATGTAACTGGATGTCTGCGGCAAGAAAGTCAGATCTTCATGAACGACAGATTAATCATGTAACATTATTTGGTTTTAGAAGTTATCAAGATTAATTTTAAAAATTATGAAATACACTATTTTTTACTTCTTATTTGGAAATACTCTTTTGAGTCCTTATATATAGATAATTGTACTTTGATAAGGGAAAAGGGAACTAGGCATGATAGAGTTGAGAGAATAGAGAGAGAGAGAGAAACTCATAGGGAGAAGGGAGAACAGAAACTGAAAAACTGAATTATGATTTTCATATCTTGAAATCATACAGTGTACAAGGCTTTATATAGCTGTACTCAGCTTGTAATGGTAGGAGCCTTAACTGCTCTGTAACTAGCTCTCAACTGAATGCTGACTCAGCAATTCAGTTGAGTTACAACAGTCCTAAAGCTGAGCTAAAGCTAAGCTTATACTCTAACATTCCCCGTGCAATCTCAAGGTGGTTGAGAAGGAGCAGCAACCACATTGAGATTGGTTCTGAGTGCACTGAATCTGGATGAAGAGAGAGGCTTGGTGAAGGAATCAGCTAGCTGATCTGCTGTAAGGACACGATGGACTGAAAGTGTATTGGAAAGCACCTTTTCCCGAACAAAGTGAATGTCCAATTCGATGTGTTTGGTTCGGGCATGCAATACTGGATTATGTGCAATGGAGACTGCACTTAGGTTGTCACAAAGGGCACCTTTAACTTAGTAAGCAATGACATAATCCATAAAACTTCAGCTGTGGTATTAGCCATGCTCCGGTATTCTGCTTCAGTGCTGGACCTTGCCACCAGTTGCTGCTTGCGAGAACACCAAGAGATGAGATTAGGACCCAAGTAGATGCATGACCCAGAAGTAGATCTTCTATCATCTGGGTCACTGGCCCAATCAGCATCACAATAGGCTTTGATGGAGAGAGGAGCAGCGGGAGAAGCTGGTCTGAGAAGTAACCCATGATTCAGAGATCCCTTTAGATACCTCAATATCCTCTTTACTGCTAGCCAGTGAGTTTCCAAGGGGTTTGACATAAACTGACAAACCTTGTTAACACTGAAGGCAATTTCTGGCCTGGTGAGGGTTGCATATTGCAATGCCCCCACAATGGATCTGTACAGACTCGGATCTGCCATAGTGTCAGTCCCAAACTTGCTCATTTTGCAGTTACTGATCATGGGGGAAGAGATTCCCTTTGCTTCCAGCATGTTAGCCTTGGACAGAAGGTCCCTGACATATTTGGACTGAGTGAGAAGCAGGCTGCCACTGGGAAGATGCTTCACTTCCACACCAAGGAAGTAGTCCAAGTTGCCAAGCTCCTTAAGAGCAAAGGTGGCATTAAGCTTCCTGATTAATTCTGAAATGAGTGAGGATGAGGAGCCAGTGAGGATGATATCATCCACATACACTAAGACATACAGACAGGTTGCTCCTTTGTTGTAGACAAAGGGAGAGGGGTCACATCTACTGATCACAAATCCAAACTGTAGCAGGGTGCTGGTTAACCTTTCATACCATGCCCTTGGGGCCTGTTTAAGGCCATAAAGGGCCTTGTGCAGCTTGCACACTAGGGACCTATCTTCAGATTCAAATCCAGGAGGTTGTGTCATGTACACTTCCTCAGTCAATAAGCCATTCAAGAAGGCATTATTGACATCAATCTGTTGTATTACCCACTTGGAGGTGAGAGCCATGGTGAGAATGACCCGAATGGTAACTGGCTTGATAACAGGTGAGAAGGTTTCATGGTAGTCAAAGCCAAGCTGCTGATGAAACCCTTTGGCAACTAATCTTGCCTTATACTTGTTAATGCTGCCATCCGGATTCTCCTTAATTCGGAATACTCATTTGCACCCAATGGCTCTTCTGTTGGCAGGGAGAGGAACCAATGACCACTGATTTCTTAGCAGAGCAGCGTGCTCATCTTTCATGGCACTTAGCCATTCAGGGCTAGATAGGGCTTGCTTTACTGAGTGAGGTTCCACATGAATGAGGTAGAGCCTCGGGGGAAGGCACCCTGTTTTGGACCTAGTTAACATTGGGTGCATGGGACCAAGAATTAGTTCATTGGGTGAAGGGCTCGAGGATGGAGGGGAGCTCGAGGCAACCTCCTGTAGGGAGGGAGAGTGTGAGGTAGTGCCATTAGAGGGTGATTGAGACTGAACAGGTGTGCCAACAGCGGAAGTAGAGGTAGTGGAACCAGAGGATTGAATAGAGGACTGAAAGGGGATATGACCTAGGGAAGGTGAGGCTGTAGGTGTGAGATTGTGACCCGGGGACTCTAGATGATCACTGGATGTAGGAGATGGGGGAGGGAATTGAGTGACAGGCACAGGATTCAAGAGAGGAGTTTGAAGAATAGGAATAACAGAAGGATAGGTGGACTCAGTTGACTGATAGAGTGAGCTTGTACTTTGGAACAATGAGGGATAGGGAAAGCGAGTTTCATGAAAGAGGACATCTTTGGACACATAGATGCGACCTGAGGAGTCAAGGCATTTGTGACCCTTATGCTGAGGTGATATTCCTAGATAGACACATTCACTGGATCTGTATTGTAATTTGTGTTTGTTGTAAGGCCTTAAGAAAGGGAAACAAGCACAACCAAAAGTTTTTAGGACAGTGTAGTCAGGGATAGTGCCATGTAAGGCATGATAAGGAGAAGTGAACTTAGAAAGAGCTGCAGTAGGTAGTCTGTTTATCAAGTGAACAGCCATAGTGAAATTGTGGTCCCAATAGGACATGGGCAGAGAGGCATGAGAGAGAAAGGTGAGTCCCATCTCAACAATCTGCCGGTGTTTTCTCTCAACAGTCCCATTTTGATGGGGTGTATGTGGGCAAGTGAGTCTGTGAACAATGCCCAATTCGGCAAGGTGGTTGGTGAATGGTCTAAATTCACCTCCCCAATCAGATTGGAGAGCCTTAATATTTGCTGAAAACTGAGTTTTCACTACTAAGGCATGGAACTGTTTGAAGGCAGCAAGAGAATCAGACTTCTTTTTGAGGAAATAAATCCAAGAGTGTCTGGTATATGCATCCACAAAGGCTACGTAGTAGGAATAGCCATTAGAAGATGTAATGGGTGCAGGGCCACACAGGTCTGAATGGATTAATTCAAAAGGTGTAGTGTGAACAATAAGAGATGGAGGGGCAAAAAGTCTGAGACTTACCCAAACAACATGCAGGGCAAACTTCAGTAGCCACTTTATTTGAACAAGGTATATTACACAATTGCATAATGGTCTTTACAGCATTAGGGTGAGGCCTGGTCTATTGTGCCATGTCACATAGGAATTTGAAACAATGTTTGTATACACATTAGCAGAAAAAGAAGAGTCACTGACTTGATTAGAATTACAGTATGAACTAGTAGTAAGGGGTAGGGAACTTATGACTGAGGAAGAAGGTTCCTTGAGAATATTGATGTGCTTGAAAAACAATACAGCCCATCACTACCTAGAGAACCTTCAAGGAGGACTTGGTTAGATCGCTGTGGTTTGACAAAACATGAGTGAGGATGGAATTCAAAAAAGACATTATTGTCTTTAGCAAATTTAGACACAGAGACCGAGTTTTTGGTTATATTAGGTATAAGCAGAAGTTTATTTGAAAATAAAGTTGTGTGGGTGACTAGGTGAAATAAACTTAGAGTAACCTATGGAAGAAATAGGGAAACCTTGACCGTTGCCCATCAGAACTTGGTCATGGCCTCCAAAAGTAGTGCTTTGACTCGGGTTTTGAGGATCAGCGGTGATGTGATGAGAGGCTCCTGAATCTGGATACCACATTTGAAAAGCCGAGAATTCCTGAGTAGGAGTTGGAACAAAATTGTTCTGAGTAGGTGCGCACCGATATGATTGAGGAACCATAGGTGTGCACTGATATGACTGAGGAACCAAGTTTTGAGTAGGCTGATACTGATAAGTCTGAGCAGCTGTGTATGCAGAGGGCTGATTTTGCTGTATTAACGGTGGTCTTGGAGGGAGTGATTGAGGAAACTGAGTTCGAGGCCTGGCAGCATGGTTGTATGCTGGTTGACTTGGAACAAAGTCATACTCAAACCTGTGCCAGCAGTTGTATGCATCGTGGCCATACTTATGGCATAGCTGACACGTTGGCCTTTCACCACCACTGTCTCGACTTCCACGACCGCGACCACGATGGCGGCCACTGCGTCCTCTGCCCCGATTGGAGTTCTGATAGTTATCACGACTCAGAGCCAACTCAGCATCCAAGCGTGAAACAGAGGAAGAGGAATGATTAGTGGATTCTTTGTGAGCAAGATTGAGGGAAACTGAAGAGGAAAAGAGATCTTGTTTGTACCTCTCAAATTGAGCGTCCTGAATTTGCAACAGAGCTTCAATGTCATCGACCGGAACTGGTTCAACTCGCGCGTAAATCATCATGATAAACGAGTTGAATTCCTCTGGTAATCCTTCAAGGATTGTATCGATGTGATCCTGCTCTGTAATATGATCCCCTATCGCTTGAAGCGAATCAACTAAAGCTCGAATGTGCATTAGGTATTCAGCAATCGAACACGAACCTTTCTTCGTGTTCTTCAGTTCAGATCGAAACTGCCGAATTTTGGCTCGAAGGTGCGAGTGGAAGAACTTGTACACTTTGTCCCAAACTTCCCAAGACTGCTTACAATTGATGAATCGCGGAAGAACTGACGGTGAAATTGAGCTGAGTAGCCACGTAAAGTGCATCTGATCTTGCACCAACCGGAGCTGATACTCTTTCGATTGAAAGCCTAGGGCTCGATCTTGCTCAGAATTGAACATCGGTGGAATGCTAGGGCTTACAACATAGCGGTGAAGCTTGTGCGCTATGATCACAGCTTCCACTTGTTGCTTCCACAGAAGAAAATTCTGATCGTTGAGTTTTACAGAAAGAGGTGGATTGAAATTCATCGAGGATGAAGATGAAGCTCCGGTGGTGGTTCCGTTTGCCTGAGGAGGAGCGAAGGGATTTCCGGTTTCTGCTATGAATCAGACTTCGGCGCCAGAAAAGAGGCTCTGATACCATGATAGAGTTGAGAGAGTAGAGCAAGAGAGAAACTCATAGGGAGAAGGGAGAACATAAACTGAAAACTGAATTATGATTTTCATATCTTGAAATCATACAGTGTACAAGGCTTTATATAGCTGTACTCAGCTTGCACTGCTAGGAGCTTTAACAGCTCTGTAACTAACTCTCAACTGAATGCTGACTCAGCAATTCAGTTGAGTTACAACAATCCTAAAGCTGAGCTAAAACTAAGCTTATACTCTAACAGGGCAGCTTTATAGTAACCCATGTAGTAGTACAAGTTTAGACAATTTAAGAGAGTAACAATTAAACAAAATGAGTGAAGTCATTACTTTAGGTTCTTTACTGATCATAAATCTTAAAACCAACTTTTAAAAGAAAAAGAAATATTATTAGAAAAAAGTAAAAGAGTACAAAGAAGGAGCACAAGATTAAATCTTTAAAACTTATAATGGCACTTGGTATTAACCAATCTCACCTTATAACGAGTAAATAATAAAGCAATGCTGTAAGTGTGTGCCATTGCCTCAAAATTTGCAGGGCCATTTTCCACAGATGTTGCCTGAACCCAGATTGAAGAAAGCAAGAGACTCACTTGGTGACTGCTCAACCTAAGAGAACTTAGATCCTGAAAATTACAGACATACAACATTCGGTTAGGAACTACAGCAAAGAAATATCCAGAGTCCCAATTATTGGAAAAAGAAAAAAAATTATGACCAAACTAACCGAACCACATGCCTATCAAATCTGAATTCAAGAAGAATTATTAAATTTAACAATGTTGAAAAGGAACAGCATATTCTCCCTCCTCCAACCAAAAAACACTATTAAATACATACAATTATGATAGGTAAAAAAAACTCCATACATCTTTTCCATCAGTTAGTGCATGAGTAAAGCTGTAACCATGATATGGATGAACTGCATATTTCTTCCCGTTGCCACCTGCTATTATTGCCTTTCCTTCAACCACTTTCACATCCAAGTGTTCTGTTTCAGAAAAACTTTCATGCTGAACGGAGAAGCTGTCACTCAGTCCCTTTTGAGCCATCTTGGCTTTCTGGTCTAGCCAAGGAGAAAACATGGATGGCATAAGCACCATAGAAAAGACACTATGTGCTCCAATTTGTGTTTCATGGTCTGGATGAGCCATAGCCAGGAGCAATTGATGAAACAAGGCATCAGGGAAAGCCTGGAAACATCCAAAAAATAATCCAAATATTTAGACAGTTTACTGGATTTGAGCATGTAGGAAAACCCATTTCAAGTCTAAATAAGAAAACTTGCCTTCTTGTGATATGACACATTAGGGACGGAAGTGATCAATTTTGCAGTTTGATAGACAGCAGAGATTGTTGTTCTTGCTAAGATGGTATTAGTTGTGACATTCTCTAGCACCACAGCCATCAAATCAAGAATGGGTCCCACATCCCCAACCTGTTATAGTAGAAGCTGTGTGACACAACTACTGCAATATACTCATTCCTAATACTTATTTTGGAATTTAGTTGCTCACAAATAAATCCATCAAGAAAAATTCTATTTAAAAAAGAGAAATTTTTATTTTATTTTATAAACTATAAATTTAGCTAATCTTCTATAAAAGTCAAGAGACTCAATGGTGGCTTTTCAACATTCTAGTCTGGAGATTGATAATCAATGATACAAGGCCCAAAAGAAAACATCTTCTGTAAAGGGAACAAATAACAAATCGGATCTATAGACATCTAGATTACCTTGCTCAGAAAAATCACAGTTCCATTCCCAGAATGAACCAATTAAGCCAATATCATATAACATGTAGTTCAAAAGAAAAACAATTGATACATTAACATACCTTGTTAGAAAGTTGTAATATACACATTTCTAAGGCAGACTGAAGTTCGATATTCAACTTATATGCATCATTTCCCACACTGGATACTTCAGCTGAATTTTGCAGGCATTTCCTTAAATGTTTAATGAGGTCAGATATTGCACCAATGATTGCAACTGAAGCCTGCTGCTTCACATTTTGTGCAAGCTGTGTTGCAGTGTTAATAATATGGATCTGAAGGACAGGCTGCTTGGCAACATTCTTATTATCCAAGTGCTTGACCAAAATGGACAACATAAGATGGGAGTTATCTCCTGGTGTTCAAAAATTGAGAATAAATTACAGATAAAACTAGAGAAAACATCGTCTTTAAGGAAAATTATAGCACTGAATGTTCCAAGGCTACCTGATTCAGCTAAAAGGGACTGCAAATACATCAAAACACCACAAGCAACTCCCTTTTCAGAAGACCAGTGGTTTTCAGTATCAAAATTATGAAAAAGTGGTTCCAGGACACGCCGCACAGTTGTAGCTTCCTTTGCCAGTTTGGCCATATTATACAAGCAAATCCTTGACCAATAAGCAGGATCTTTAGCAGCATCCCTGTAAAAGTCAGGAATACATACGGTCAGGGATCATCAATGTTGGAGTCATAATAAAGGGAAAGGGTAGAACACTAAGAAAAGACATACAACTTGGACTCCATCTCAGATCCTGTCACAACATTCAGCAATGAAGGGTCCTTCTTAGTGATATCTGGTAAAGAATGTAGACGGTCCCCTTCTTTAGAAAATCCTTGAACCAACTGGTTCTGAGACTGTGAATTAAGTTTCTCTACCTTGGCAAGGTTGGATTTAGATTGGAGATCCATGTAATTCTCCAAAACCACTGATATAATCTATTTCAAAACACACCCACCCAACATGAAACCAAAAAGAAAATAGTTAAATTGACAAAAATGTGTTGCTTCAAGTGTAAACTAACTTCAAAATATGAGCCCATGTTTTGATTCAAACTTTGAAAGTAATAAATAGCTAAATACATCAAAACTAAACTTCAATGTTCAATGCGACCAATTGCTGTATGTCACTGCTTGTATCAACCCACAATGGTTGAAGAAAATGAAACAAAAGCATGGAAATAAACTCACTTTGTCAAAATCCATGGAAAGATGTGATTGCTCACCCATGAATTGCACCTGGTCAAGAAAACATAGGAGGGAAGAACAAAAGGCGTCAAGAGAAGGTACGAGTGACTTTGAAAGGCAACTGACAAAAGGATACAGTGGTAGGAATACTATAACTGCTAACCAGTTCAAATGATTAAACCCTATCACTCTTACAATTGTTTGTAAAAACAAAGCTTCTAGCCTTTTGCAGCTTTAATTACTACAACTACCATTTTCACTCTATTTCTTTTTGGTACATACTATTTTCACTCATCAATTTTGGTAAATTTCAATTCACTCCTTAAATTACTAAAGCTTCATTTTTGCAAGTGCATTCTACTAAATTAAATAAAGTTTCAAGTCACTATGAAGAAGTTTAATATTTAACAAAAATTAATCAGAAATAACTAAAACTGCCAGTGACCATCTTTGTCATCCAACTATATTGTATTATACTCTCTGCACTCTGCAGAGAGCTCCTTTTCATAAACATAATGAAGGTGTGTAGATTCTTGTGTGTATTTGTTAATAAACAAAAGAGAAGTCCTTACATAGTTGCATAAATAAACTTATGGAATTGGATAAGCAAATTCTGCAAGAAGTAACAATGAATCAGAGAACGAGTACTACCATATAGGATATAGCTTGTAGTCCAGCAGAACGTAGAAGCAGAGCTCGTTCAACATCTCCCACTTCTCGAGCCAATTGACAAAGTTTCGGAATGAAACCCTCTAAGTTGAACATGTAAGTACCATCTGTCTACTTTTAACTCAAAGGATCAATATCACTAAACTTAGTAAAACAAATGTGGGGAAAATTTATACATGGTCTACAAAATGCAATATATATCAAGTAGGAAGACTTGCAATGTAGATTATAAAGTTAAATTAAATCAGTGAATATGCTTTAAAAGGGTGGCAAATCTCTCAAACAACATGCAGATGAGCCACCCTACAATGATTTTAGCACTAACAAGTCAGAAAGGTTTAATAACCAAATACCTGGCAATCTATAAATTCAACAAGAGTATTGCAACCTAAGATTTGCATTTCAGCTGCTCGAGTTTGCTCTAGGAGAGTCCGAATGATCCCTAATAAATTACTGGCAAATAGCGGCCTGCAATATTAAGAAGTATCCTTTGAAAAGTAGCATCGAACGACAGAAAATAAAATGAACCAGAACTTCATTGTATGATGTTTTAAATCACTAGCAAATAGGAGAAAAAATTGACATTGTCTGAACCCGCTTCGGAATACGACAGAAAATTATAGAAAAAAGAAAGAAGGGTTTCTCTGTCTCATCGGAGTATACATCAGGAGCATATAGTGTTTATAGAAGCAACTATTGGCAAATCTTTTGAAATGAAATTTTAAATTAAGACTACTCATTAGAAGTAAATTCATCATATAAATCACCAGAGTCCCATACACACAGGTTTTCTCAAAACTAAGGAATATCTGTCAGCAAAGCTGGATGTGTCTTACATGAATGATACCTGGACACGAAAAAATCATAAATGTCCATGAATTTTAAAAAAAGGCTTCTGCAATGTAATACTCTTATGGTTCCTGAATCTTGGAATTTGGAAGATGAATCCCCCAAAAGCACCCATTCTATTCCAACACACTTAGTTGAGATCAAATAACAATTCAATCCAAGGAATATGCACTTAACTTAAATGGCGTAAAACTTACATATGCTCCTTACATGACGATAACAATTTCCTGTATACGCACAAGACAACCTTTGCTGAATCAAAGTTTTCATTACGCAAATCCTTGTAACATCTTTGGTCCAGGTTATCAGTAATCTGACAAATTAAAACTCCACAAGACTTAGGATATGTCAGAGATCTCAATTCAATACTGAACTGAAAAGATTCAGCGCTTAAATTGATTTAATGGTGTTTGTTTAAATTTAAAACATGCCAAAATTGAAACTAGGTGAAAAAATGCTGAAAACATTCAGTAGGAACTATTTCCTTATTTAAATTATCAAAAGACAATTGTTTCCTTTAGCATAGCCTCATTCAGAATATTAAATGACCATAATTTCCTTTAATAAATATTCATTCCTTAAGTGAAAATATTGCCAAGCATTACAAATCAGTACTTCAAATTTCATCACTAACAATTCCAGTGCTAAAATTCAGTTTCATGATTCATCAAGCATGAACCAAGATAGAAGCCAACCAGATTTCTTCATTAAAGATATCTTAATCAAATCTAATAGTTTCTTATAAGAATGATTATCTAAATTTCCTCCACCATGTCATAATTTAATATTTTTATTGATTACATGAAACAACTGGACTATAAGTGAGAAATAAAAGAAAAGACGTCTAGGAATAATATTACCCTGGGAATTCTCAGTGGATTTTTGAAAGCATACTCACATAGCTTCCCAATTTTCCTATCATTAGGTTCAGCAACCTGCAAAACACAGTTAGTAATCATCATGTGCATCAGAAAAAATATATTTATTATTTTTTGGTTTGGCTGGGGGAGGGGAGAGACGAAGGGCTGAAAAGGACTCCAATTATTCTAAATTTTGTTAAATTCAAATAATCTTTACTAGTATAAGAAAAAAAAATTATCATAGAGCAACCTCCAGTGCCTCTACCTCTCTTTAGGAAAACGAAAATCTTATCATTCATAACATAATAAATACCAGCCACTAAAGTCTCATTCATAGCAACATTAATGAACCACAAGATGGCATTACCAATAAGGGTTAGTAAAAAAACATGCATATTGTGTGGCAAGTTAAATGCAAAACCCAGACCTGATAGAACAGAAGCATGTTTTTAAGCAATCATAGCACCGGATCCCAAAATATAAACCATCCCATACATACATTTCCAAATAATTGCTAAAAGTCAACTTAAAATTGATGGTGTTCCTGAGACTAATAATAACTAGCAAGCAAAGATCATAACAACATGAACTGAAAATTTCACCTGATTACGTGGGAAGATATCAGCAATCAACTTCTTGTAACGTTTCACGGGTTGTCTAGACCTTGCTCGCAGAGCAGGACAACAGACACAGAGGTTACCACAGGCGGGTACAACCCGCCTGGACATAACCCCCATTTTCCTAGGAATTCACAAACCCACTCCTGAAATCATATTCAATAACAAAACAAATTCACTTCAAAAAATTGCATAATGCATTATAATTAGAACTTCAAGTTCACACCAATTCACCCTAGTTGCTTCATCAACGTTACAAAACCGAGTCAAATTCAGCTCGATCAAAAGCCCCATACAGGGTTTAACGACAATTCAAAAAAAGGAAATATCAGAATTCAGAAACCTACCAATTCGAATTATAGAAATTCCACTTCTCCGCAAAACCAAGCGTCTCCGATCGCGATCTAGACTATACTGAAATCAAACAATTCAGGGAGGAAAACCAACAATTATTATGCTTAAAAATATAGAAAAGTTGAACAATTTTGAAAAATCTGCAAATCACTCGAGATCAAATTCGACGGACAATAAAACGAAGATTAATAAATAAATAAAATAATACCTAGGAAAAATGGCAATGGGGGTCAGAGTGAGAGGATGCAACTCTCCCCCGGCCATTGACATTAAATATGAATGAAAATCAAACCAGAAAATGCGTATATCATATTAGAACATGAAATACCAATTTCCTAATAAGACAAAAAAGAATATTAAAAAGAAAAATATCACGCTGACGCTTCACGATCGCATGCCTTCAATCTTTGCTCTTGTCTAACGTGGGCGATTGGGCTGTCGTGGCAGACAGGGTAAACGCGTCGTGAGTTTATTACATCTATCTTTTTTTTTTAAGTAAAAAAAAATATTCGTTATTTAAAGTCTGGTTGTTCAAGTCAGGACCAATTGGACCATAACATCACCGTTATAGTGAGAAACAGCGCTGTAAAGGTCACGAAAATTATGGGTTACTACTTTATAAAAAGAAATTGCCATTGGATTTGGAAATTGGAAAGAAGGAAGGAAAAATCCTCTATTGTTCTTTTTTTAATTTATTTTTAATATTCACACGCCATGTTTGTAAATGGTTTGAATATGATTTTAATTTTAACCTATATTCCATCAATGAACTTAGGGTTCGTTTGGTGGTCAGGATAAGAGAGACAGGATATGATAAGCTATCTTATCATGTCTGAAACTATTGTTTGGTGAGCCAGTAGGATAGAATAAATCAATATTGTCACCTATCATATCATGTCCATCTAGTTAAAATTCTATCCTAAGGGGAGAGCTGGGTTAGAACTCAACAGGATGGGATAAGGTGATTTATAGTATAATAAAATATAAAAATATTTTATATATAAAATAATTAAAGTATAATAAAATATAATATGGTTACCAAAAAAGGTATAATAAAACATAAAATAATAAAAATATTAATAATTAATTTTAAAAAATATTTTTATTTTGTCACAAGGCTAATTTTGTTATTTCACATTATTTTAAAAAATTGAAAAATAAATAAAAAATATTCTAATAATTTAACTATATGTAAAGTAAAAACTAAAAAAGAATATTTAAAATTATAACAAAATTAATTTAAGCTAAACAATATTTCAAAATTTAAAAATATTATATATAATTTTATCATAAGGGCAATTTTGTCTTTTTTATATAATTTTAAAAAATAAAAGTTATAAAAAACTAAAATCTAATAAAATATGAAAACATTCAGAACAAAAACGAAAATTTTAAAATTCGTATTAAAATTACAATGCTATCCAGTTGGTTATCTGGTGGATACCAAACGTCGGATAGGATAACAGCTTATCCTGCTCATATCATATCTTACTCCGATCCTGCTCTCTTATCCTATTTGTCCATATCCTATCTTGACCACCAAACGAGCCCTTATGGTTTTGTAGTTACTCGTGCCAACTCATTATGATTTCATTTCTAAGCAATCAATACACGTATCGTGTCCGGTTACTGTTATAGGAACGATAACCGGACAAGTGTCAGCATTAGAAATTTTTGACTTTTTAAAAAAAAATATTTTTTTAGGTTAAAGATTAACTTTGGTCCCTATATGTGACATGAATTCTCGACTTGGTCATTATACATAAAAAATTATTAAAATGATCCTTATACGAACAAAAAATCTTCATTTGGTCCTAGCTGTACAAAATTTTATGGACTGATTTAATATTTTTTTGCTCGAATAGGGACCAGATGGGTAATGTATAGGGACCAAATGGAGACTTTTTGTATATATAGGGACCATTTTAATAATTTTTTATGTATAGGGACCAAATCGAGAATCCATGTCATGTATAGGGACCAAAATATTACTTTAACATTTTTTTAATGTTTTATTTATTTTTTTACTCCTTTTTTTTTTACTTTTTTAAAAACTTTAAAAAAAATATTATTTTTTTTACTTTTGTAAACTTTTTTTTTTACGCTTTCCTTAACTTTTTTTTCTAATAAATTTTTTTTCCTAATAACTTTTTTTTTGAATTTAATCTGTATACACTGATTGACAGTGTAAAGCTTTTTTACACTGTCAACCAATCATAAAAAGGCAAACAGTAAAAGTAGAGTTGTCATGTTATTGATGTTTTAATTTTTATATACTAATATTTTAATATAATGTATATAAAATTTAATAGTTTAAAATTTAATATTATATATATATATATATATTTTCCGGTTCGAACCGAATCAAACCAAACCAAACCAATTTTAATTGGTTCGGATATTGTTATTGACTTTTAAAAGTTTATAAATTTTGTTTGTTTTTAAATATTTTTAGCCAGGAAAGGTAGCAAAGCTACCGTGTTCTTCAAAAAAGTTTTGGGTAGTAAGACCCGAACCAATAATTCAATTAATTTGAAAATCCGAACCAACCAATTAAATTGATTCGTTTTTTTTTCTTTTTTGGGCACGACTGCGAATTGAACCAAACTCAATGGTCATTAGTTCGATTATTTTGGAACCAAAGCAATTACTATATTTTAATATTCAATATATATATATATATCATTTTATCAATTGAATGGGTTGTCAACCGGTGGATTATTTTGGATTATTTAAATTTATTTATTTATTTTTTAAACATATCTTTTGTTAGTTTTAGCTACTGTGTTCTTCGAAAAATTTTAGGGTCGTAAGACTCGAACCAATAATTCGATGAATTTGAAAATCCGAACCAACCAATTAAATTGGTTCTTTTTTTTTTTGTTCGGCTCCGAATTGAACCAAATCCAATGGTTATTAGTTCGGTATTTTTTTTTCCTAATACTTTTTAAAATTTAATTTGTATACACAGACAGAGTAAAGTTTTTTTACACTGTCAACCAATCATAAATTGGCAAACAGTAAAAGTATAGTTTAGGGTCGTTAGACTCGAACCAATAATTCGATGAATTTAAAAATCCGAACTAACCAATTAAATTGGTTCGTTTTTCTTCTTTTTTGTGTACGGCTTCGAATTGAACCAAACCAAATGGTCATTAGTTTGGTTATTTTGGAACCGAACCAATTACTATATTTTAATATTTATATATATTTTAATATTCAATATGTATATTATTTTATTAATTGACAAATTTTCTTCTACTGTTCCTATAACAGTAGAAGGAGTTGTCAACCGATGGATTATTTTGGATTATTTAAATTTATTTATTTATTTTTTAAACATATATTTTGTTGATTTTAGCTACCGTGTTCTTCGTAAAAGTTTGGAGTCGTAAGACTCTAACTAATAATTCAATGAATTTGAAAACACGAACCAACCAATTAAATTGGTTCTTTTTTTTTTGTATTCGGCTCCGAATTGATCCAAACTCAATGGTCACTAGTTTGGTTATTTTGGACCCGAACCAATTAATATATTTTAATATATTTATATATATATTTTAATATTCAATATCTATATCACTTTATCAATTGGTAACTTTTCTTGTACTGTTCCTGTAACAGTAAAAGGGGTTGCCAACAAAACCTAACCAATTTTAATTGGTTCAGATTTTTATATTATTTTATTATTAATTTTTTAAAGTTTACAATTTTTTTATTTTTAAATGTTTTTAGCCAGGAAAAGGTACCAAACCCAATGATCATCGGTTCGGTTATCAAGTTCAAAAATTTTGAAACCGAACTAATTACTATATTTTAGTATTTGTATATATATAATACTTAATATTTATTATATTTAATAATTTTATATTTTAATATATATTTTAATATTTTCGGGTACAAACCAAACCCAATCGAACCGAACTAATTTTGATTGGTTCTGATTTTTTATATTATATTATTATTATTTTTTAAAGTGTTCAATTTTTTTTGTTTTTTAAATGTTTATAGCCAAGAAAGGTAGCAAACTACTGTGTTCTTTGGAAAGTTTAGCGGCGTAAACCCGAACGAATAATTCGATGAATCGATCCAATTAAATTGGTTTGTATATTTATATATATTTTAATATTCAATATCTATATCAATTTATCAATTGACAACTTTTCTTCTACTGTTCCTGTAACAGTAGAAGGAGTTGCCAACCGAACAGAACTAATTTTGATTGATTCGGATTTTTTATATTATTTTATTGTTAATTCTTTAAAGTTTACAATTTTTTGTTTTTAAATATTTTTTAGCCAAGAACGGTACCAAACCCAATGATCATCGGTTCGGTTATCAGGTTCGGGAATTTTGAAAACGAACTAAATATATATATATATATATATATATATATATTAATGCTTAATATTTATTATACTTAATAATTTTATATTTTAATATATATTTCAATTTTATAAATATTTTAATGTTTTCGGGTCCAAACCAAACCCAATCGAACCAATTTTGATTGGTTCGGATTTTTATATTATTTATTATTAATTTTTTAAAGTGTACAATTTTTTTGTTTTTAAATGTTTCTATTCAAAAAAGGTAGCAAACTACTGTGTTCTTTGGAAAGTTTAGCGGCATAAAACCAAACGAATATATATATATATATATTAATACTTAATATTTATTATATTTAAATTTTATATTTAAATATAAATATTAAGTATATATTGACATGATTCATGACCTCTTGATCTTGTGCTAAACGCTAGATAAGTAAATTATAATCATCGTTGAGAATTGATTTTGAAATTATATGATAGATAAAAGAGTGAAAGGTTCTCATAGATATAATATGATTTATATTCCAACTCATATTTCAATAAATCTGCACTATATCGCTTTTGGAAAAAAAAAATCTTTTAGGCACCCGTGCATACCGCACGGGTTATTACACTGGTTATGAAAACAATCATCGGATGAGAACCAAATGTATGAAAACAAAGGCGATACAATGAAGAGATGTTTTTTAATAGAGTTTAATTGATATATAATGTTAGTGTAAATATTTTTTTATATTGTCAACCAATAATAAATCATCATGTCATTGAAAAGATTTGATTATTATTCAAATCACCTTAAAAGTCATTGTATATGAGTTTAATTGCTATACATTGTCGGTGTAAAGTTTTTTACACTCTCAACCAATCACAAATCATAATATGAATGACTTTTAAGTTAGTTATGATAAGAGTCAAAGATTTTAATGATTTGTCAATTTCTAATTGGTTGACGGTATAAAAAATCTTTACACTGTCAGTGCATATCAATTAAATCATATATATATATATATTTTTTTTTTTTTTCATATGCATGAGCCAGAAATCGAATCACTGACTACATGCTTAAGGGACTCAATTATCTATTAACCGTGTCCCACCATGTTAGTATATGTATACATAAAGAATGTAATGAAGAGATGTAAAACAATAGTTTATGCCATGTGGCAAATAAAATCATCGTGAAATCGTACCTTCATAAAGAAAATTTTAGGCATGAAAATAAATTAAAGTAGTTCTAAATAGTTTTGAAAAGTTCACCTCAACCAAAAAGGATAATCAAATTAATAAAGGCACTGCCGAAAACACACCAAGCCACCAAGGGAACGTCTCTATTTCTTCAAACAACAGTTTTAGGATTCTAAATACATGAATCGGGCAAATATGTATAGATGATGTGTATTTGTCGCGAACATATCTCTTTACGTGGAAAACTTGTGAGTCAATCGAAGTATGGATTTTGAAAGAATCAAACGATTTAAACTAAAGGCAAAAGCCAACTGTAAAAAATTCCCAAACTATTAAAAAAAGAGTTTGGTATAAAGGTGAACTAAAAAAAGCTAGGAGTTTAAAGGTTAAAATCGTAATCGGCTAAGTAAATAGACTGACACAAAGCAAAGTAAGCAAAAGAAAGGCAATAAGTAAGCTGAATGAAAAAAAACTTATGCAAGTAAGCAAAAAAGATTAAAGTAGTTGTACTGATATGGTCGTGTCTCTTTAACAGTAACTTACAATGGATATTTATAAGCAAAAACTAACTCCCACCATAGCCATCCTCATTGGCTAATATTCCTAAAAACCAGCAACTACCACATCTAGCTTGCCCACGACTCCAAGTCACTTGCCCCATTATGTTACAACGGCTATCTTTACAAAAACCACCTCCTATTCTGTTGCCATCTCGGCATCCGTTAGCAACTATCTTTCCAACCAAGTCTTCTCCAAAATGTGCACAGATGACTCTGCTTCATAATTCATGATCCCCAGGAACAATGTTTGTAAGCTGATTCTCGGCTAATCTCACAATCTAATATTAAATTGGCCCATTAACATGAAGCTTAGCCCAAACCTAGCTTAATAATCTCCTTCATTCATTGGCTATGTCTTCCTTTGGCAAGTCATCCCGGCTATTTTAAATAATTAGCCGTTTTATCAGCTTAAATTATCTTAATTTATTTTTAGAAGATTGTTGGAGATAATTCAAATTAGATAATTCAAATAAATAGTTAGTTTGTTATTGTTAGTTGGGTAGTTAGTGTAACAACTAAGAGTGGGTTAGCTTGTGAGGGTAGTGATCTATCTGAGTCTATAAATAGACATAGTGTGTGATCTGAATTAATATAAGTGTAGAAGTGTATAGTGCAAGTGATGAATAAAAAAAAAAATAGTGTATCTCTTTATCTCATCTTTCTCAATCTTTCTATTATTTTTATGTGTGTGCACCATGAATGATAGTGAATGCTTGTGTTCCAACATGATATCTAGAGCTACAACGATCACGGGAGAGTATGTTCCCATGGAAGTGGAGATTATGGGTGGGGATTTCCCTTAACCGATTCTTGATGGCAAAAACTTTCATGGTTGGGTGGTGACAATGAGAGTCATCTTTAAGTTCCATGATGTGCTGAAAATTGTGATGGAAGGAGTTGATGGTGTGGAAGGGAGTGCTTCCAAGAAGAGAGATGGTGAGGCTCTCTTCATCATCCATCAATGTGTGGATGAGGCCAATCTTGAGAAGATTTCCACTGCCAAGAATGTTAAAGAAGCATGGGAAATCTTGCAAAAAGCCTATGAAGGAGATGAAAAAGTGGAGAGAAATGTTGCACACAAGACCAAAGAGAAGGCTCTTGGGAAGGAAAATAATGATGGTGATGCAAGAGTAGCAATGACAACAAGCCAACAAACCCAAGAAACAGGGCATTTGGTGCATAACAATGTAAGTGGTGCTGACGGAGGATTTTTCAGAGAAAGATTCATATGGGTCTTTGAATAAGCCAAAAGAGGAAGAGTGTGGAATGAAAGAAGGGATTAATTCTTCGCACAAGAAGAAAACTGAAGAAGAGATGGGTCACAATGTGCAACCAGAGTTTGTGAAGTGCACACAAAAGTGTTTATTACTTGATCAAGTATTGGAAGTTGGGTTCCAGATGAAATTCTATACAAAGTAAGAATTCATTCACAACCAAGATTCAGAGAGATAAATGTTCGGTGGCGGTGGAGACAGCCGTGGTGGCGGCAATGGCAGATACGGTGATGGCCGTCGTGATGGTGTCTACAACAGGCCAGCGCCGTCACCGCCAAGCATGAACCCAGTTATGGCGAGAGGAGTGATGCCTTCAGACGAGTTGCTGGAGTCATCGATCGCGAGCCAAAAGTTGTTTGCTGCGAGCCTGGAGCTTGCTGGTGGTGGGACGACGCCAGAGCCACCTGATTCGAAATCGATGTCCGCCGCCATTGCGAAGAAGAAAAGGAATATGTTCAAAAATAAGGCCGCTGCAAAGATGGGAAGAACCAGGTCGGATCCGGCGAACGTAGTGCCGCTGCTAATGGTGGCGATGACGAGAGATGGGGTGACGAAAACAGAAGTTACGAAACCGCCGCCATCGACAGAGTTGCAGTGGTGTGGTGTCAGTGAGATGAAGCTGCCGGACGTGAGTTTCTTGAAAGGTGGTGATGAGAAACCTTTGGGAGAGGATGGTGTTGTAGCGGAGATGGTTCAAGCAGGTGTTGAATGGATTTTTGAAAATCCCAATCGTGCTCAGCGAAAGGAAGAAGACGACGTGTTATGCTTCTTGAAATGGAAGAAATTTATACAAGAGAAAAATATTTTACGATTGTTGATTCCCATCAGTAGTAACGACGGCTTAGCGGTAAGGGGTTGCTGGTGGATGAAACAGGTCTTGGGTTCGACACTTATGCCTATGGTTCGTTTTATTTTTGGAAAAATGGCGTAAAGTTTTCAATACACGTGGTGACCACCAAGCCAATTTTGTTAATGTGGTGTTTTGACAATTACATAAGGGTTTTGAAATTATGGGATCCTGGTGGATATGAAAATATTTTTATGGAGGTTAGGTCATTGTGCTTCAAAATATGAGATCCTGGAAAACTGTGTTTAGAGATAGGGGTGTTCGCGGATTGGATTGGATCGGTTTTGAGTTAAAAAGTCATCCGATCCAATGATGAAAACATCGTGCGGTTTGGATTGGATCGGTTTTCTTCCTTAAAAAAATCCGATCCAATCCAATCCAATCAAATGCGGTTTGGATTGGATTGGATTGGATAATTCGGTCTTTGTCATACTTTATTTTTTTTTTTAATGTCAAGTGTCACTTCTACTTATTTAATAGTGGTAAAAGATAATCTTTGTTTTAATTTGAGAGTTTGAGAAGAAAAAATTTATTGATATTTTCTAAGACGTTCTTTTATATTAATTATCTATATCTACTCCCACTTATCCTATTTTTTTCTTGAATCGGCTACAGATAAATTGTAGCTAATTATTTTTCAAATTTACTTAATTGTTTTCCTATTTTTCATGATTACTCAATCAAATATATATATACTATGCATCAAAACTTTTAGTAAAATATAACTTCAAGACATTAATATTTATTCTAAATAGTCTTATATATTTCATTCCAACAAAAATATTAAAGAGAATGAGGGATATAAAAGTATGAAGAATAATGTCTAAGTATGAGTAATACTATAATTTCAAAAAGAATAATATATGTATATAATAGATCGGTTTGGATTGGATTGGATTGGATTTCACTATAGGATCCAAAATCCGATCCAATCCAATAAAAAATTGTGGTTTTTTCGGTTTTCGGTTTGTTCGGTTTTCGGTTTTTCGGTTCGGTTTTTGCGGTTTGAATCGGTTGATGAACACCCCTATTTAGAGATGTATTGGCTTTTGTATTTTGTTCTTTTAGCTAATATGAATTAAGGTGGTGTGTTGGAGATAATTCAAATCAGATAATTTCAAATAAGTAGTTAGTTTGTTATTGTCAGTTGGGTAGTTAGTGTAACAACTAAGAGTGGGTTAGTTTGTGAGAGTAGTGATCTATATGAATCTATAAATAGACATAGTGTGTGATGTGAATTAATATAAGTGTAGAAGTGTATAGTGAGTGCTTGTGTTCCAATAAAGATAACAATATCATTATTGGTTTAGTACACATGTTACATGTACACTAAAATAGGATTTTTTTTTTTTTTTTTTTCATTTAGTTCTCTTTCACTTATAGTGTTTGGTTAAGTGAGTAAACTATATTTTCGAGAAAGAGATTTCCGTGAATGTTTCTTTCTTAACCTACATATGAAATCAAATTTTTGATTTTATGCACAAATTTTATTTCAGTGCGTCTTTTATGCATAACAATGTTTTTAAGTTCTTATACCAAATATGATAAATTGTATTTTCTACCTCACTTTCTCATAATATTAAAATATATTTAATATCAAACACCACCTTAGAAAGAACGAATGATCGGTTTCTTTGCTTCCAAAATAATGTTCCAAGACATGCATTTATAGAAAACGATTGCCATGGTTCTACTCGTCATGGATCAATTCAACTCAGTTCATATATTTTCAATTACAATAAGGACCCATTTGGCACGTATGATAACATAAGGTCCAATAGTATAAGGGTGCGTTTGGGTAAACAACTTAATTAAGAACTTTTCACATAAGATTTTATCGCATGAGAGCTTATGTCATAAGCGCTTAAAGAAAGAAAAAGAAAGAAAGGGACATGAGAGGATTCGAATAGTGAAAAACACGGAGAGGGTGTTTAGTGCATAAGCTCTTATGATAATTCCATAAGCTTCTCCCAGTGATTTATGACAATAAGTCAAAATCTCCTCATGGGATGATATAAGTTATTTTTATAAGTTATGCCAAACAAACTGCATAAGAGCTTATGTCATCAGATAAGTCAAAAGGAACTTAAATAAGCTCTTCCAAACGTCACCTAAGTCCTAGTGGAACTTTAATACTATTCCGTGTTTGATGTAGTGTTGTACGAGATTCTGTGTTATATAAGATAAGAGTGCTGCTAATTTGACACACTTTTTGCGACACAAATACGACACCTGCTACAGTAGCGCATTGTAGCGTTACTGTAGCAGCACTTTTTTTTTTTTTGACTTTTTAAAAAAAATAAAAAATTTATTTCTAAAAAAACTCATTCACCAGATAATGAACTGAATTCACCAGATATTTGTACATGATTCACCAGATATTTGCACATACTTAACCAAAAAATTATTTCTCAAAAAAACCTATTCACTAGATAATGAACTGAATTCACCAGATATTTATACCTGATTCACCAGATATTTGCACATACTTAACCAAAAACATTATTTCTCAAAAAAACCATTCACCAGATAATGAACTGAATTCACCAGATATTTGTACCCGATTCACCAGATATTTACATATACTTAACCAAAAAAATTTATTTCTCAAAAAAATCATTCACCAGATATTTACACATACTTAACCAAAAAATTTATTTATAAAAAAAAACACATTCACCAGATAATGAACTGAATTCACCAGATATTTATACCTGATTCACCATATATTTGCACATACTTAACTAAAAGATTTATTTCTCAAAAAAGCTTATTCACCAGATAATGAACTGAATTCACCAGATATTTATACCGGATTCACCATATATTTGCACATACTTAATCAAAAAATTATTTCTCAAAAAAAACTCATTCACCAGATAATGAACTGAATTCACCAGATATTTGTACTCGATTCGCCAGATATTGACACATACTTAATCAAAAAAATTATTTATAAAAAAAATTTAAATTTAAAAAAAACGCTACAGTGCAGCTATAGTGCACTGTGTGGCACTGTTCATACGGTGTCAACCGTATGATGTCCGCAAAAGTCTGTCAGTTTAGCATTATTGATAAGATAACTAGTATGTGCATCCGTGTCCGGCACGGAAAAAATTGTCTATCATGATCATGAAGGATACATATATGAATGATTAATAATATGATATATAATCATTTAAAGTTTAATAAACGGAAAGATATAGTAGAAGAAACTGGTTGGTAAACATAATTCATAAAATAATCGAGTTGGTAATTTAGATAAAGGTTTAGATACCCAAAAAGTTAAAGATTGTAACATCCCAATTTTTCCGCTTTCTAAGATCGGTATAAATATAAATAAACGTTTATAATTTTATCTGAAACTTAGAAAATGATTTTGGGAAAAACAAAGTCATATTCATATCATACTTATTTTTATAAGCATACGGTGAAATTTTTGGTTGAAAATTCAGACGGAACCCGATTTGCGTTTTCGCTGACAGTAAGATTTTACTGATCAAAAAACCTAATTTTGAACCGAGAACGAAATGAATAGATTTTATATATCATTTCCAAAAATAAAGTTTATTTTGAAAATTTTCAAAATAAATAAGTTATTATATTCAATTTGGGCATAAAACCCTAAATCGCGTAATCGACGGAGTCGAGAACGGACGTGCAGAGACAAAACCCGATGTCGGATGCTGAGACCTCTTGCCACCTAGGGTGGTGGGTCATATGGATGACTCACTCATGTCATGATTGCTTTTAAATAAAAATCTAGATATTTCTTTGAAATAGTATAAAGACTATTTTACCCTTGGACGATTTTACCCTTGAACTGTCATTGAAATGTCAAGTTTGTCCCTACAAATTGTGGACACAAATCACCCACATCACCAACCACTCCTCACCACATGTTTGTCATGATGGTTTTTTTTGGAAATTACCATTTTGTCCTTAATGTTGGAGTTTATCACAAAAGTGCCATTTTGTAAGATTACTCCTTTGTCCCTAAAAATTTATGTTTGGACCCTTATGCCCTTGAAAACCACGACCAAACCCTCCCAAGTGAGCTCATTTCACTTCTATAAAAGACCATCTCCATCTTCTTCATCAACTTTGCCATTTTCCATTAAAACTCCTAAGTTACATAGCTTGATTTTGTGAAGCAAGTCCTTGGATCTTCACTTATTTTTGATCTTCAAGAGGTGAATCATATTCTCCTTCCCTAATCATGTCTATGTTCTTCAATAAGTTTCATGATTTAAGGTCTATTTCATCTATGTTCATCTCTTTTAAGTTTCTAGATCTAGAACTTTGAAAAATCACCATAAACCATAGAAAATCCTAAAAATATGAAACCAATTTCTATAATCCTATTATTACCTCTATATTCTAGATCTATAATCTTGAATCAAACAAAATTTTCGAACCTATTTAACCTAAGGAGGCAGAACCTAGGGTTTTGTGGGGGGAGGATTTTGTTCATTTTCTTTACATGACTCAATCTTATAAGCTATATAGGTATTAGATCTATGTTGTTTGAGTTAAATTAGAGTCTCTAAACCATTTTAATGGTCATGGCCGAAAATCATTTGGTGAAGGATTGGAAGATTTAATTTCAATCTTTATGCCATGATCATTGATTTAGGGTTTTAAGTGATTATAAATCACTAATCCAAGAGTTTAGAAATTTTAAGGATTTTGAACCCCAAAGTCAGCCCTTGGCCCAAAACCAACATGTAGGATTTTAGGCTTGATTTAGTTGTTTGTTTGTTGATTGAGTGTTATGTTTAATGAAGGATAAGCTAAGTTATCGGATACGCGCGTTATCGGCGTTACTTGGATTTCTGACGAACTGTTTCTCAGAGATACTGTGTTTTTGAGGTAAGGGGAGTACTTGAGGGATTTTTATGATTGCCATGTTTAATTGTTATTGATTGTGTTAGTTATCGAGTCTATGCAAAATTTCAATTAATTAGCATTACTTGCTTAAGTTATCATTTGTTGTTAATTATTTGGGTTGTTTGCATTTAATTATTTGTTTTATTTGACTATGTGTTTTAATTTCTAATTGATGTAATCTTAGCATGATAATATTATTTGATGTGGATTGTGAATTTGAAAGCCCGACAGTGGTCATAGCTCAACTAAATAAGAGTTAAAAGCTTTTTTATGAATTAATGAGTTTAATTCAATGGAAATAGTAAATAATATTACCTAGTTATTTATTTAATGAAAATTGGGAAAAGTAAAAAATAATATTATTTTAATCATTTAACATCAAAAGAGCGTTTTATGAGCCATAGTGAGGACGTAACCGTGAAAATATTTCAGCACTTCTAATTTTCACCTGAGTTATTTATAAATATTAGAAAATAATATTTTAAGCAAAAAAGTTTTGAAAATAATTTTATTACAATGTTGGAAAAATTAATTTACGACAAAGAGTCCTATTTTTACCTAAATGCATCTTAAAACAGCAAACGACGGACAATTCCGTCAATGTTTACCAAAGTGTTTTTAAAGAGGGTATTATTGAGAATTTGTCTCAAATAAGGTTTTACAGTTCAAATTATTGATTTTTGAACAAAAATAAGTTTTAAGGAATTTTGTTAAGTTTACAAAACAAATTTCCAACGAAAAAGGATTTTCGGTAAACCTAGAGTTATTTCCATCAACTTGGATAGGTTGAGGAAACTTTGATTTTGTTTTGTTTTTCACAGAACAAAAATGGTTTAAACGAACCTAGCAACCGAGATGTCGGGTCTAGAGTTCTAAGATATGGGCCTGGGGTCCGAAGAGGAAACTATGGACTATAATGTCCTGTAAACCGTATATTTGGTTTTGTGCACTAAAATCTACGCGTCGAAGACTAGTGCATCGGTCTGGATTTCGTGATTTGCACACCTTTTGACTTGGAGTCAGTTATTTTGGAAAGAGGTATTAAACTTGAAAGTTTAAATTGGTAATTTAGTCGTGAGACTTTTAGCTCCGACACCTAAAGATTGATCACAAAGAAAACAACGAGAACAAAATGTTTTACATGCATTACAGGACAAGAGTGCCTTTGCATAGGACTTGAATGCTTGATGGCAAGTATTCATGCAGTTTGCGTCACTGTGCTTTGATGGATATACGGCCAAGTAGACCATATGCTATATGTAGTCACCACTTTGCCTTGAGTTGGACTGTGGAATGGTCAATAGAACTTTGCCATATCGGGCATTGATTCTAACTTTATTGGCAACTAGAGCCCGATCATCTCATTCACTTATTGGTTGGAGCTCCGAAGATTAGGTCTCAATGTTAGTTGTTGAATATTGAAGTGTCATGGTTTTTTTCTTTAAAATGGTTACGACTGTCGGGTATGAAACCCTTTGATAAATATATATTGTTTATCTTTGAATATTCATGTTAATTGGTATTTGAGAGTCGTGCATATGGTTATCGTTTTAAAATCCATATATTGGAACTCACCTATATAATTCTTCTATCTTTGTTATTGTACTTGGTACGTTAGTAGTTCCTTAGTCACTTGGAGGCTTAAGTCAGAAAGATGTGTGATCATAAGGATGATCAAGAGGTCTTATCAGTGAGTGTATTTTAGAGCGACCATCTTAGGATTTCTTTTGGGTGGTATGTTTTGAGAAAGTTTGTATAGATATTTTGAAAACCTTTACATGGTTTAAAATTTTGTTGTGAATAATATGTTTTATTTTTTGTACTATTGTGATGAGTACGTTACGCACTACACTATTCAAAGGAAATTGTTTTACACCTAGATTATTTTTTTTGGACTCCAAATAAATCAATTTTTTCCGAAAGCAACCAGCAAAATTCTTTTAATTTATTTCCGCGCGTGATAGTATAGTAATGCCCAAGGGGGTGTTACAAAGATCATTTAAAACAACATTGGTCTTGATTCTCATAAAAAGGCTCTAAACATTTTTTTTTTACGCAAGGCTCTAAACATTTTTAGTTTTCACATATATTGTTTTTGATCTGCAACATTCACTTTCGGTTCAATCTTGCTCCCCTTACTCAACTTGTTTGTCCATCAATATTGTACCCAACTGCCCTTTATATATCCTTCAAATTGTCTTCTCTCCACCCATCTACTGTTGCAAGAAAAACTTCTTTTTGAATCATCTTGATAGTACAACTGACTGGTCTGGAGAACAGTTCCTCTTTAACAAACCGAGCATGCAAATTCTACAATTACAAAAGTATATTTGTTAGTACAATTAGCAAAGATGTTCTATTAAAACACATTTTCACTCTTAAAAATTTAATTGATTTATTTCTCATATTTTCTTGTGCAAGTTAACCACTTTTAGAAAATATTTTTATCTATCATATTATTATTCTTCATCCCTCTTGAAAATAGATTTGATATCATCTTTTCCCTATGTAAGTTGATTTTTTTAGAAAACATATTTATCTACCATATTATTTTTTATTCTTTACGAAAATCTTTTTGATTTGTTTATCATAAATTTTTATTTTGTAAGTTATCTAAATTTGTTATGTTGAACAAAAAATTTTTGAACATTTAGACATTGTTAGAATGTTTTACACATATTTCGCATATATAAAAGTGCCTAAACCATTAGACATAATTTTTTTTGTGGTTAATGATTTAAATAGATGATGCTTAAAATATAACTTTCACGTTATAGTCAGATTACAGGGAGAAGATGTATATTCTAAGGAATATTGTAAGGCTAAAGCATTATGATATATAGCATAATAATGCAAATGATAAAGTTCTTGATGATTATTCTTACAATAATAATTGAACTGATAAAGAGAAAATGAAAGACTAATCAATCAACCAGCACTATTATTGTCATAACGTCTTCGTTATATTAAATAAAGTGCATGATTTTCTCCCCCAATTTCTAGAAAAAAGCGGTGCTATCTCCCTCCAAACCAAATTTTTTTTTTGCAGAAGGTTTCATATTTCTGACAAAGATAAGCTTGTATACTACTTCTTCCCGTATTTATCTAATGATGATTCAAATAGATGTTACCCGTACAATGCACGGGATATAAGAATGATTGGCGATAGTGTAAAAAGGTCATGAATTTTAAAAATTATTTACAATTTGAGAATTAAAAATAAGATGCCTTCATAGTCTGATTTAAAATATGAATATCATTTATATGTAATTCATAAAAATAAGTAATGCCTTTAATAGTCCGATTTATACATTTCCCACGTATAACTTAATGCCTTGCACGTGTATATGATAAGTCACTTATCATATGTCAGGCAGTATGTATCGAAAATATGAAATTGAAATTTTAAATTTTTGATGCGAAATATTTGAATTTGTTGTTAGATAATATATAAATAAAAAATATCTTTATTGATTAAAAAATAAAAATCATCTTGTAAGTGTAGATTATACACTTAATATTTTTTTAAAATATATTTATCTATATATTATTATTTTTTTGTCTCTTGAAAATTTATTTGAATTATTTATACTATTATCTGATGCAAGTTCTGAAACCCATGTAAAAGAAATCAATAAACATCCAACAAGTCTAAAATTAGGAAGGCCTACCCTGTAGCGACTAAAACCCATGTTTTTTGTATTCTTTATTTTTTCACTTTTTAATAATATCGAGTTAGTTTCTTGGCTGGGATTGATGTTGGATACGGTGTCAACCTAGTTTGATGATATTCTTCATTGAGAGTCTTGTTACTACTCTACTTTTGATCGAAAAAAAAAATTCTGATGCAAGTAACCCATTTTAATAAAATATATTTATCGATCATATTATTATCTGTTTTCCATTTTTTCCACTCAAGTTAATCATTTTTATAAAATATATTTATTTATCATATTGTTTTATTCTCTCTTGAAAATCTATTTAACTTGTTTCTCCACTTTTTCTGTGACCTCTTTTAGAAAATATATGTATTGAATATTTTATTATTATTTTTCTCTCTTGAAAATCTATTTGATTTAATTCTTCTATTTTGCAGTGTAAGTTAACCAATTTTAGAAAAATATAAATCTACCATATTATTTTTATTCTATTTTGAAAATCTATTTTATTTGTTTCTCCTCTTTTTCTCGTGCAAGTGTAATCATTTTTAGAAAATATATTTATGTTTCATATTGAACTTTTTCTTCTCTCCTTAAAATCTATTTGATTTGTTTATCTTCTATTCTCATAAAAGTTAACCATTTTTAGAAAATTATTTATCTATCATTTTTTCTTCTCCGTTAAAAATTTATTTGATTTTTTTTCTCCTCTCTTTCATTCATGTTAACATTTTTTTAGAAAATATATTTATTCACTCTTGAAAATATTTTTCTTCTCTCTTGAAAAACATTTCGATTTAGTTAATTAACTGGGATGGAATTATTTAATTAATCATTTAACATTTGGTATTTATTTTTTATTTAACAATGTTCCAATTTTATAGATTACCAATAAATTGATTTTATGATTTATATTAAATAGAGGAGTACCCTAATTCCCAAATTGGTTCGTCCATTCCCTAGAAATTTCACAAGGGGCAATTTGTTATAATAGTATTTTACAATTTTTACATAAATGTTCCTCTTTTTCACGTAAATGAGGTAATTACAATTATTTAATTATTTTTTACATTAAAAGGTTATAAGAGACTGCTGCACTGGCATGAAGAATGATGCATGTGTAAGTCTCCTCCATTTTCTAAACTAATTGTGATAATTAACTTTAATTACTTATACAATAACACCCCAATCAAAGTTTATGGAGAATGCTACAAGAATATGGAGAAAGCAGACAGCTTCTAGTTACGTAATTTCTAATAAGGTATGATATCTAAGTATAAGGTATTTTTAAACTCTACACCATTATGGTTATATAGTAATTTCATATATAAATCATTTTATTGGAATTTGTTTAAATTGTTACATATATTAAAGAAATTTTAATAATTATACGTTAATTTCGAATTATGGAATTCTTAATAAGATTATTTTAAATTTTGGATGGTTAATCAATGATTTATATCTCTGAAAAAAAATCAATGATTTATATAACATAAAAATATAAAAATTTATATTATCATAGTAAAAATTTATAGAGAATGAAAATCACAATCGATACTTTAAATTACCCGTTGTCAATTGGGATTTTATTATTAATATCCTTCAATCATGATTTAGCATGTTTTAAATAATATAAGTTTGAATATAACTTTCAGGATAATTCGGTGTATGATAATGATATCAAAATTTCGCGTATGACAACGATAAAAATTGTTTTAAAACGTTGGAGTAGAAGAGCAATAAATTTACTTACCAAAAAAGAAGATCAATAAATGTGACATTGATATCAAAATGTAATTAAATATAATAAAAATAAAATCAAAACATTAAATAGTAATATTTCGTTAACATAAAAAATAAGCTAAATAAATAATGATAACTGATAATAATAAAGGGAATTTAAAACATTTCAAAATTCAAAACAAATTATTTTAAAATAAAACAAAATATCCAATAAAATCTGCATTTTAATCCAACATGATCAAACAATTCGAATATTCTTATATAGCTTCATTGTTTTCATCAGCTTGTTGCTTGTCTCTTTAAGGGTTATTTTCAAAAGTTTGAGCTTCAATGTCATCGTTCTCTATTCCTTCTTTGTGTTGGAACCAAAGTGGTTTTTGGGTTAAATAATCTGTGTTTTGATGTTAACAAAAGGATTAAATTTACTTTGCAAAGTGTTAGTTGATATCTAACAAGGTTATTTAGTTATGCATGAACACTTAAAATTATAAGACATTGGAAACTTAGAATAAGTTTTCATTGGACTCAAAAAGAGAAATGCACGTCCACCCGTGTAAATGGGCTACTCAATAGTTTGACAAAGTCATTTATTTATTTAATTGAGTAGACTGGTTTCTTTAAGTAGACGAGGCACTTAACGTTTACTAGACGGATTTTAAGTTTAAAATCAATTAGACTAGTTTTAACTTGCCACGTCAGCAGACGGGAATACTTGATAAAATTAGATAAACGGAAAAATAAAAATCAAGTAGACGAGCTTTAAGTGCCACATCACCAGACGGATATTATGATAACTCTCTAAGGAATAGCAAGTCCAAAGACTTGATAGACGAGCTCTGTATGCCACGTCATTAGACGAGCCTTATAAAAGAACGAACAAACCTAGTCTCACAAATAACTGAGTAGACGGAGATTTTTGAATAGACGAGCTTCTATCTCTTATGTATATGTTGTTCTAAAAATGAATAAATGCAATCTGACCCACATTGAATTTATTTCAAACGATTGATATTTAATTCAATAGAATATTTGTTCTTTCCATTTGTTTTATCCGGTTAATACTTTGTTTCCTTGTGAGAAAATCATAGCACTGTCGAGGAAATACAAAAAGAAAATTGTACAATGTGGAAATGAAAAGTGACTTGTACGAATTCTTCTTTACTGCTGGAAAAAAATTGGATTGTACACAAAGGAGGAAAGAAAGTTTTCAAGGTACAAATTGCTCAGAAGCAATGACCCTTTATTCTGTGCAAATGTGATAACCAATAATACATTTCACAAAGGCCACAATTAAGCTATCAGTCACAACGGATAACATGCATTCAATGCTATATCTAAATGGGACTATTTAAAATAACCATTGAAGAAGTACAAGTGAAGAAGAAGGTCACTATAAATAGAAGACCTCAAGTTCTGAAGAAAAACTTTTGCCAATCGATAATCACTCATTCTAATATTTTTTCAAGAGCAAGAGTCTGCATTCTTTAATTTGAATATTGTTGTAATATTCATCTGATTTTAAACTTTCATATCCTCACACATAGTGAGTTAAGAAGATCATAAGTTAAATCTCTTTGTTAGAGTTAGAGCCTAGAGAGACATGGTAAGAAAAGAATACTTGTAAGCCTGGAGAGGTGTTGAATACTTGATTGTAATCTATTTGGAGAAGTAGTGGATAAATCCTTCAAGTCGAAAGGACTGGACGTAGCTCTTGATTGGAAGAGAATGAACCATGATAAAATCCTTTGTGTGAATCTTCTAACCCTAACCTCTTTCAGTTTTATTCGTTTTTACTGACTAAGGGGTTTTGATATTGCTTTTGTTAAAGGCTTTTAAAAGATCTATTTCTGTGTGTTTGCTTCTGTTTTAATCTTCTTGTGTGCAAATATAGTTTTAAAGGTTGTTTTTCGAAAATTATTAACAATCACAATTCAACCCCCCTTATTGTGTTTGCATGTGTCAACTTCACTTTGAACATCTCATTTCCAAAGCAAGAAATTGCATCAACTTTGAAGGAGAAAGCTCAATAGTTTCTCTCTGCAGATTAGAAATTTCATGTCCATCTATTCCTTTTTCCTTTTGGACTCCAATATCAGCAAATTGATTTATAATATCAACAAAACCATTAGATAAACCTGCAGAAAAAACTTGCAAATTGACATAGTTTAATTATTGTTTGCTATGATTTTATATGAAGTTATAATGAACAAAAGAAATTATTAAAAAGTGAACTAACATAAAAAAGCTTCATAAATGACCTCTTCATCAATGGTATTTTTTAACCAATGAAGCTTGGGACAAACAATAGTCTAATGACCTCGAGCTTTATGTAGAACCTGAACCAAAAGTGTTAAAATTTGAGGAGAGTTAAACATACCAGCTTAACAGACATATATGAACAAGAATGGTTAAAAGCTTGAGAGAACTAAATATACCAACTTATCTATAAACCTAAAAAAAGAGGAAACATGTTTTCAGTAATTAAAATATAAATATATGATTATGATTAAATAAATAATAAAATATAATGCATAAAAAATAGAATTACAAAGAAAATGAAACATGAGCACACCTAAAGGGAGCACACCTCGGAGACCACCAAATATCCACCAATAACTCAAACTCAAAGATAACATAAAAATCCTAACAAACAACGGGGGGTTTGAATACACCTACCACCAGCAACTTCAAGGGTCTTTTCTTCTCAGATTTGTGTCCAACTAAACACGTCTTCGTGTTTGTACGATTCCAACCAGATTCCCCATCGCTTCACCCGATTAAAAAAAACGAACTTGTAATCTTTAATCTCGCTAGGTAAATGAGTAACCACTCAGTGATTTAACAAACAGTTTACACATTATTATATGTGTGTAAAAAATGATATCACAAAATAGTTTTGGAATACTGGGATTGAAGGTTTACCCCAGTCAGAGGATAATAGAGTAGCCATCCGAACACCACCATCGCTCCACGTAACAGGCGACCTTAGACAGTTCATGACATCAACAAAATACTATAAAAAAATGAAGCGTTGCTGCATTATTGTTTCTTTTCATCGTGCCTAAAGGAGCATCTACATCATCAGAGGGGTTTTTATAAGTGATACTTGAGTGCTTCAACATCAAATCAGAGAAAAACAATAAGCAAAAGAGAAAGGGAAAACAGAAAGAAAATGGATTACGTGAGATGGGAGTGGAAAAGCAATAATGGAAGACAGAACCACACCACTATACTTGTTGGTTCCATGATTTGGAGTTCTTCAATTTGGGATTCTTCAACTGCATAAAGAAAATGAAGAAAGTCAGAAAGTGGCAAATTGAAGGATGAGTTTTGAGAGATAATGAGATACCTTGAATTAAGGTATAGATAGAGAGATATTGGAATATGATAGAAAAGATTGCATTGGAATCTCCGAGATTGTATTGGAATTCTACTATTCAATTAATAAAATATTTATGTATTGCATTGGAAAAGCTTTAATACATTTGAAATTTAAAATTTAAAATTTGAAATAGATAAATAAAATAATTAAAATTAAAATGAATATAATATTAGGTTATCATCCACAATCAAAATCATACCTACAATTATCAAAGTACTTTTAATGTCTTTGTAATTATTGGGCTTTGAAAAGGTTGAATAGGTTTGGGAAAGATACACAAATCATTTATTTTCAGCAGATAACAATAAAAACTATTGTTATTTCCCATTTTGTTATTTTCCATATCAATTTAAATATTTCAAGGTACAAATTGCTCAGAAGCAATGACCCACTATTCTTTGCAAATGTGATAACCAAGAGTACATTTCACAAAGGCCACAATCAAGCTATCAGTCACAACGGATATCATGCATTCAATGCTATCTCTAAACGGGACTATTCAAAATAACCGTTGAAGAAATACAAGTGAAGAAGAAGGTCACTATAAATAGAAGACCTCAAGTTCTGAAGAACAACTTTTGCCAATCGATAATCACTCATTCTAATATTTTTCAAGAGCAAAAGTCTGCATTCTTTATTTTGAATATTGTTGTAATATTCATCTGATCTTAAACTTTCATATCCTCACACATAGTGAGTTAAGAAGATCATAATTTAAATCTCTTTGTTAGAGTTGGAGCCTGGAGAGGCTTGGTAAGAAAGGAATACTTGTAAGCCTGGAGAGGTGTTGAATACTTGGTTGTAATCTATTTGGAGAAGTAGTGGATAAATCCTTCAAGTCGAAGGGAATGGACGTAGCTCTTGGTTGGAAGAGGGTGAACCAGGATAAAATCCTTTGTGTGAATCTTCTAACCCTAACCTCTTTCAGTTTTATTCGTTTTTCCCGACTGAGGGGTTTTGATATTGCTTTTGTTAAAGGCTTTTAAAAGATCTATTTCTGTGTGCTTGCTTATGTTTTAATCTTCTTGTGTGCAAAAATAGTTTTAAAGGTTGTTTTTCGAAAATTATTAACAAACACAATTCAACCCCCCTTCTTGTATTTGCCTGTGTCAACTTCAGTTGGTATCAGAGCTCAGCCTCGAAAGGGTTAAGCATCTAACAAGTGATGAGGGAGTACGATCCAACAACCATGGATGCAGAAGGACAAGCTATCATCAGACATCCTCTCTTTGATGGAACAGATTATGACTACTGGAAGAAGAGAATGATGGCCTTCGTGGATGCACAGAATGTAGATATTTAGGAGCTTATCGAAACCGGCTACACAAAACCAAGAGATGAAGTTGGAGCTACTGTTCCTAGAGCCCAGTGGACTCAAGAGCAGAAAAACCAACATCGGTTGAATCTGAAAGCTAAGCACTATCTCATGTGTGCTATTACCAGATCTGAACATGATAAAGTTCACAGTTGTAATTCTGCTGAAGAAATCTGAGATACTCTTGCCCTAGATCATGAGGGTTCATCACAAGTGAAAGAATAAAAAATAAGCATGCTGGTTCACTAGTATGAACTGTTTAAGATGGCTATTCATGAATCTATAGATCAAATGTTTGGGAGATTTCAGACTATCGCCAACAATCTCAAATCTCTGGGAAAAACATATGAAAATAAAGATCATGTCAGAAAAAATATGAGGAGTTTATCCAAGCAATGGAGACCCAAAGTTCCTGCTATTCAGAAAGCCAAAAACGTGAATACACTCTCTATAGAAGAGCTTCTTGGATCTCTCAAGGTTCATGAACTTGAACTTAATGGAGAAGAAAATTCCAGAAAAGAAAAATCTATTGCCCTAAAGGCGAAGAAAGCAAGCTCATCAAAGGTTCTCAAAGCTGCTGAGTCATCAGATGTGTCTGGATCCCCTGACAATGATGAAGGATCAGACAAGGATGATTGTCTTTCATCTCCAGGAAGATTCAACATATGTGGAGAAAGAAATGTGGTTTCAAAAGGAAGCAATTCAACAAAAAGTTTTCCAAGGAGAAGTCAGACTCCAAGGAAAAAGGTCCATCCTTGTGCTTTGAATGTAAGAAATCGGGTCATTTCAAAGCAGGCTGCCCCGAGCTAAAGGATAAAAAGAAATTCTTCAAAAAGAAGAAAGACTTGATGGCTACATGGGAGGATCTTGATCTGTCATCATCAGATGAAGAAGATAATGCGGAGGAAGAGGCAAATATCTGTCTCATGACAGATACTGTATCAAAAAGTTACACTGATGCTGAGGTAATGGACTCTGACCCATCCACTCTTCAAAATGCTTTTGATGAATTGTTGCATAAGTCGTTCATACTATTACGAGAGTATATGAGTCTCAAAAATAAATTTTATTAACTGTCTAGAGAATATGATAGGGTCTGCACTGAGAAACAAAACCTTAAAGATGAAAATGACATACTAAAATCAATGAATGTCAGTCTAGCTGACAAAATGGAGTGTGAGCCTGATGCTTCTTGTGAAGTTGCAAAACTGAAGCAAGAAATAACATATCTGACAGACTCTCTGTCAAAGCTTGTTGGTGGCTCAGACAAGCTTAGTCTCACTTTAAGGTACTCTAGGTCACCACATGACAAATCTGGCATCGGTTATGACAAAGAGAAGCAAGAAGCATCTCAACAAAAGTCAATACCACATATTCAGCACCGAGCTTCAAAAGCTCAAGCTAAAAATGCTAAAACAAAGTCTGGCCCGTCCAATACCTTTTGCAAAGTGTGTGGAAAGAATGAGCATACTTCATCTAGATGCATACATAATAAACATGCTAAGCATACTCGTCCAGTGACAACTAACAAGAAAGGACCCAATTACGTTTGGGTACCTAAAGATAAGATAATACATGTTGCGGATTTGCTTAACAACAGGAAGAAAACAGACGTCTTGGTACTTGGAAAATTGCTGCTCATGTCACATGACGGGAGAAAGTGTATGTTCCAAAGCCTTAAGCCCAAAGATGGTGGCTGGGTTACTTTTGGAGGAAATCAGAAAGGGAATATCATTTGTATAGGTAAAATTGGTAAACACCTTTTTTCTTCCATTGATAATGTTCTTTTAGTAAGTGGCTTAAAACATAATCTGCTGAGCATAAGTCAATTATGTGACAGTAGATATGTTGTTTCTTTTGATAAGAACTTGTGTACTGCCCAGGAAGATGATGGATCACTTTTATTCACTGCTAAGAGGCAAAACAATCTTTATAAGATTGACTTGGATGACCTCTCAAATCAAATTGTCTCATGTCTAGTGTCCATTGAAGATGAACGATGGATTTGGCACAAAAGGCTAGGTCATGCAAGCTTGAAATTAATTTCAAAGCTAATCAAGCATAACCTCATGAGAGGGCTACCAAACCTTAAGTTCAAATCTGATGCTATCTGTGATGCATGTCAAAAGGGAAAACAAGTCAAAGGTTCGTTTGAATCTAAGAATATTGTTAGTACCAATAGACCACTAGAGTTGCTACACCTTGATCTTTTTGGTCCAACAAGAACTGCTTCTGTCAGTGGTAAGAAATATGGTCATGTTATAGTAGACGACTACACTAGATGGACATGGGTTATGTTCCTAACTCACAAAGATGAGTCCTTCAAGGTCTTTTCCGTATTCTGCAAACGTGTACAGAATGAAAAAGGCTTGTGTATCACTTCAATTAGAAGTGACCATGAGGGAGACTTTGAAAATAAGTTATTTCAAAAGTTCTGTGAAGAAAGTGGTATTCTTCACAACTTCTCAATACCTAGAACACCACAGCAAAATGGTGTGGTAGATAGAAAGAACAGATCTCTTCAAGAGATGGCTAGGACTATGCTCAATGACAACTCTGTCCCTAGACACTTCTGGGCTGAAGCTATTAATATTGCCTGCTACATTCAGAACAGAATATATATATTAGACCTATCCTGGATAAGACTCCTTATGAACTGTGGAAAGGACGAAAACCCAACATATCTTATTTTCACCCTTTTGGTTGTAAATGCTATATTCTTAACACTAAAGATCAACTTGGTAAATTTGATGCAAAAGTAGATAATGGAATCCTGTTAGGATATTCTGAATCTTCAAAAGGCTTTAGAGTTTGAAATTCTAGAACTCTAGTAGTAGAAGAAAGTATTCATGTCAAGTTTGATGACAGACATCCTGATAAGAAATTATCAGAGCTAGATGAAGCTTTTGCAGATCTTGATCTAAACATCTCAGGAGATACACCAGAGATAAAGACTGATGATCAAGCAGACGACCCCACTCAACAACCAGAAACCTCAACTTCTCAACATGATACAGTTCAAAAATCTTGGTACTTCAGAAACTATCATCCACAAGATCAAATCATTGGAAACTCCAATGATAGACTAAAAACCAGATCAACCTTCAAAGAGAAAGAAGACTCTGCACTAGTCTCTGAGTTGGAACCAAAGGCAGTAGACGAGGCTCTGCTGGACGATGGCTGGATTATGGCTATGCAAGAAGAACCGAATCAGTTTGAAAGAAGTGAGTTTGGACTCTGGTTCCCCTGCCTAAAGATAAATCAGTGATTGGAACAAAGTGGGTTTACAGAAACAAACTTGATGAAAATGGTAAGGTAGTGAGAAACAAGGCAAGACTTGTTTCTCAAGGTTTTTATCAAGAAGAAGGTATAGATTACACTGAAACCTTTGCACCTGTTGCTAGATTAGAAGTAATTAGAATTCTACTTTCATTTGATGCACATCATAGTATTATGCTTTTTCAAATTGATGTTAAAAGTGCTTTTCTAAATGACTTTATTAATGAAGAAGTTTATGTTATGCAACCTACGGGTTTTAAGAGTGAAACCCATCCTGAACATGTATATAAGCTTAAGAAAGCTTTGTACAGCCTTAAACAAGCTCCTAGAGCTTGGTATGATAGACTAAGTTCATTTCTTATGGAAAATGGATTCAATAGAGCAAATATTAACACAACCTTATTTAGGAAGTCTATTAAGTCTAATTTCATAATTGTACAAATATATGTCGATGATATTATATTTGGTGCTACTAATGAATCTCTATGCAAAGAATTCTCTAACTTAATACAGAAAGAGTTTGAAATGAGCATGATGGGAGAACTCAAATTTTTCCTTGGACTTCAAGTAAAACAAACTATGGACGAGATGCTCATCCACCAAACCAAGTATACAAAGGAACTCCTGAAGAAGTTCAACATGGATGATTGCAAACCAGTGAATACCCCTATGCACCCCACGTCCATACTGAACAAAGATGATAAAGAGAAAAAGGTAGACCAAAAGGTATATAGAGGTATGATAGGATATCTTTTATATCTTACCGCGTCCAGACTGACATTATGTTCAGTGTATGTTTGTGTGCTCTTTTTCAATCCGATCCTATAGAATCTCACTTGTCTGCAGTTAAGAGAATATTTAGATATTTGAAAGGTACTACTAATCTGGGCTTGTGTTTTAAGAAATATAAAGATTACAGATTAGTTGGATTCTGTGACACTGACTATTCTGGAGATAGAATTGAAAGAAAAAGTATCAGTGGAGGATGTCACTTCATTGGAGCTAATCTTGTCTCATGGTCAAGTAAAAGACAAAGTATCATTGCTTTATCAACTGTTGAAGTTGAGTATATTTCAGCTGCTAATTGTTGCTCACAACTTCTTTGGATCAAACATCAATTGGAGGACTACAATGTGTTTGTAGTAGTATTCCACTCACGTGTGACAATACTGCTGCAATTAATTTATCTAAGAATCCAATACTGCATTCTAGAGCTAAGCATATAGAAATCAAACATCATTTCATTAGGAATTATGTGCAAAAAGGTGTGTTTGATATACAATTCGTAGATACTGACCATCAATGGGCGGATATCTTTACTAAACCTCTTGCAGAGGACATATTTATTTTTATTAGGAATCATCTAAATATGTTATGTGTAGATTATTTTAAGCGTTCAGACCTGAGAATGTTGTTCTGATAAATATACGACTATAGATTTTGTTTAATGCATGTTAAAAATTTACGTCCAGAGCATGATAAAACTTATTTGCGTCTATTGCATATTCAACTGGGCATCTACTGCATAACGCGTCTACCTCTTTTGCTTGCCACGTCCATTGCATGTTAATATGTGTGTCCATACTTGCTTATGCTTGAACCCGTCTATGCATATATTTGTTAAATGCATTTATTTTGTCTTATAGACATATTTTTCTAGTATATTCTCTATGTTGAGTCAGTAACTTCCATCAATCCCGTCAAGACCTTTTTAGAATTCCAAAATACCAACGCCGTTTTATTCTTAATGACATGTCTTGTCAATTCCTTTTAATTTATTTACAAAAAGAAAACCTTTGAAATTCAAAACCTTTTTAAGTAAGTTTCTTTCCCTCTGAAAAACCGTTGACTACCCATCTTCCCTGACAACTATCTCTCTCAAACTCTCGAGCTCTCTGTTTCCTCTGTCTCTGAACCCTATCCTTCAAACCTCAAAAATGGCTTCTTCTTCAACCTTCAACATGTATAAACTCAACTTGGTTATTGAGCATCATTTCAACTTTGGAGTATTTGAAGACTATAACTTGGATATTAGCAAGTATATTAATAATGCTGCTGGCTGGGGAGGACTCTTCACAGAGAAAGTCCCTGTTTTTCCAAACCTAATTAGGGACTTCTAGAGGAATGTTCGAATTTTTGATACAGACTTCTCCTCTATGGTGTTGAAAAAGAAGATTGTAGTCTCTGAGAACATCATTGCTGATGCTATTTTCTGCGCCCGGGAAGGGTTGGTTCTCACTGAGACTTGGGAAGCTGATTTGGGTGGTTCTGAGACTATTGAAGTCTGCTTAATAAAAGAAGACACTGTCAGAAATCACTATTGGAAGGATGTTGAAATGAATGATATTGTTCGCATCCTTCACCAACTACTAAATAAATTGGTTCTTCATAAGGTTTGATCCAAGGACAACCTCTCTTCTCTACACAAGTTCTGCCTCTGCCACCTCATGACTGAAACGAAGATCAATCTTCCAAGAATTTTGTATGGAAGATTTAGGGATGATGTAATGAACAAGAATAGACTATCAGCATTTCCCTACTGTCACCTGCTTTCAAAAATCTTCAAGGCACAAGGAATCCATGAATACATTGCTGCAAGGACTCCTGAGGAACAAGCTAGAATTCTTATTGAAAAACCAATGTCAGCTGCTGACTTTGGAAAAATGAACATAGAAAACTTGAACCTCAGTACATATGCTGCTGCTGCTATTGCCAAGATTGAGGAATTGATGAAAATTAAAGAAAAAATGGTAGAACAAAACATGACTGAGACTGTGGAGCCAAGGAAGAATATCAGGAAAAAGACCATTGCTGCCAGGAAGCCTATGTCTAAAAGGCCTACTGGAATTGTCATCAGGGAACCTACTGCTGCTGCCCCTCAACCTGTTATTTCCCAAAAGAGGACAAGAAATCTGATGTTGTCACAAGATGATGATGAGGATGATGAGGATAGAATTCCCATCGGCTCTGTTTTTAAGAAACAAAAGACCGTTGTTGTTGTTGCTGCCCTCTCTCCCATTCCAACCAGAAGGAGGCAACCATAGAGGAAAGCCAAAAATGTCTTTGAGACCGAGGTAACTCTACGTGCTAATGACCCTGTTAAGTTAGCACTAGATGCCCTAGTTTCTAGCTTTGAGCATAGGATAGATGTTTCTAATACATCTGTTAATAATGATATGACTGATGTGTACAATCCCCCACCCCTTTCACCATAAATAAACCTTTCAGACCAACCACAAATAACCCTACCTCCTAAATCAACTTTCCAACTAATTATCCCTGTTGATGACCCTTGGTTCAACCAGCCTGATGATGGAGTTTGCCCTGGTGCCCCCTTTCCAAAAATCAAGAAAATCAACTTTCCCTATATTGATCTTTTAGTATTATATGAGGGAAAAGCTGAGAATTGGGAAAAAGTCAAGAAGGACTGGAAGATTCTTTTCCACATCCACCAAACTGAACCTGAATCTATTCTAACCAGATGGTACCCTTTACCAGAATATGAGTATGAACCTGAAAACATCTACTCATATTGAGTTAACCTTGAACGACACATACCTGCTCGACCATTTCCATCTGAACTATTCAATTCCTTTGGACCTCTTCTAACCCATCCACCACAAAAGAAATTCCCACCTAGAAAGATTTACCCCAACCTCATTAGACTTACACCATTCACTGAAGGAGTTCAGAGGCACATCATTTCAAACTGGCATACTGACCCTACTAAGAAGGATCTATCTGATGTCATATGCAAAATATCCATATCAATTAGGCATGTCCCCATCATCATGGATAGAAACATTGGCCGGGAAACATTTAAGCACCCGAGTGTGTATGGCAGAGCTGTAGATTTTGTTGATACATTAATGTATGAGATGCTGAAGTGGAGTTTAGCCATTTTAAAATTGACAGAGCCGCAAACTTTGTCCCTCCAACTTGGCTAAGACATTCACCGACAACCAATATTGGGATCAAGCCATACATAATTGCACCAAGACAGTCAATGCTTGATTTCAACAAAGGCAAAGGCAAGAAGAGAAGAATTTTCAAAGGCAAGATGCCAGCAGATGAGTCAATTATGCTGGATCTCAATTCAGAGCCCTTTGACTATACCATTCTGGGACATTGGCAATCTATTTCCATTGAAGAAATCTCTGAAAAGGCACATGCAAGTGACTTCTGTAAATCACATGTTATTCACTACACAAGAAAAGCCTCCTCCTCTGGACTGTCTCAAGAAGAAAAGAAAGCCATTCCAACTGTCAGAGGAAAATGTGGTATTTCAAACTGCAAGTTTATCATTATCAATGATATCTTTGGACCACCTGTCATTAGTCCTCTTCTGGAAAATGAAGATGAAATTAAGTGGTTTGAGGACCCAGTTCTAGAACCCGCTACTTCACCACCTCCACCAGAACACACAGAAGAAGAAATCACTACTGAGGAACCTATTGTAGAGCATGAAGCAGTCAAGTTGATAAATGAACATGAGGAAGTTGCCGAGTCTGCTCCGAGACCGAGCAATTCAGATAAGCACTCTTCTCAACCTCTGGCTCTCACAAAAATTCACCCACAAGATCAACCTGAACATTCAAGAGCATTGGACACCCTGCCTAGTCATGCTCAAGATAGTGGTGAAAGCTCCAGACCATCACTCTCTCTGCCTCCAAACTTTGAAGAAATGATAGGTAAGATCATTGAGGAAAGAGTAAAAGCAGAAGTGAAGGAGCAAGTCAGAGAACAGGTTGCTGAAGCTCTGGTCCCCACAAATCAGATGATGAATCAAATGATGAGCATCATGCCCAGTTTTCAGCAAAGCCAGAATTTACCTACACAGATTCCTGCTCCTCCACCAAACCAAACCAAAACCCTCATCCTCCTCTTAGCTTATTCTTTTTTTTACTGACAATGATGTTTCAACTCTTTTACCTTTTTGTCTGATGACAAAAAAGGGGGAGAAAGGAAGAGAATTAAATTAATAAGAAATCTCTGTTTTTGAAAAGCATATGTTTGTCTGCACGTGTATGTCTCTGCTTATGCTTTAAATATTCTATGTTTGCTTATTTGATTGCTCTGATAATTGTTTACTATGAATTATTCTGATATATTCTAAGTCTACATGTTTTTCACTCTGTTTGATATGTTAAGTAAATGATCTGATACAATCCCGACCTACTTTAAAAATGTAGTTATACTTTGTCTTAGGGGGAGCTTTGTAAGCTCTCTTAGACTTTGCTACTCAAATTTAATTAGTTTTTGTCATCATCAAAAAGGGGGAGACTGTTGGAACCAAAGTGGTTTTTGGATTAAATAATCCGTGTTTTGATGTTAATAAAAGGATTAAATTTGCTTTGCAAAGTGTTAGTTGATATCTAACAAGTTTATTTAGTTATGCAGGAACACTTAAAAATATAAGACATGGAAACTTAAAATAAGTTTTCATTGGACTCATAAAGAGAAATGCACGTCCACTCGTGTAGACAGGCTACTCAATAGTTTGGTAAAGTCATTTATTTATTTAATTGAGTTGACTGATTTCTTTAAGTAGACGAGGCACTAAATGTTTACTAGACGGATTTTAACTTTAAAATCAATTAGACTAGTTTTAACTTGCCACGTCAGCAAATGGGAATACTTGGTAGAATTAGATAAACGGAAAAACAAAAATCAAGTAGACGAGCTTTAAGTGCCACGTCACCAGACGGATATTATGATAACTCTCTAAGGAATAGCAAGTCCAAAGATTTGATAGAGGAGCTCTGTATGCCACATCATCAGACGAGCCTTATAAAAGAACGAACAAACCCGGTCTCACAAATAACCGAGTAGACGGAGATTTTTGAATAGACGAGCTTTTATCTCTTATGTATATGTTATTCTAAAAATGAATAAATGCAATCTGACCCACATTGAATTTATTTCAAATGATTGATATTTTATTCAATAGAATATTTTTTCTTTCCATTTATTTTATCCGGTTAATACTTTGTTTCCTTGTGAGAAAATCATAGTATCATCGAGGAAATACAAAAGCAAATAGTACAATGAGGAAATGAAAAGTGACTTGTACGAATTCTTCTTTACTGCTGGAAAAAGTTGGATTGTACACAAAGGAGGAAAGAAAGTTTTCAAGGTACAAATTGCTCAGAAGCAATGACCCTCTATTATGTGCAAATGTGATAACCAAGAGTACATTTCACAAAGGCCACAATCAAGCTATCAGTCACAACGGATATCATGCATTCAATGCTATCTCTAAACGGGACTATTCAAAATAACCGTTGAAGAAATACAAGTGAAGAAGAAGGTCACTATAAATAGAAGACCTCAAGTTCTGAAGAACAACTTTTGCCAATCGATAATCACTCATTCTAATATTTTTCAAGAGCAAAAGTCTGCATTCTTTATTTTGAATATTGTTGTAATATTCATCTGATCTTAAACTTTCATATCCTCACACATAGTGAGTTAAGAAGATCATAATTTAAATCTCTTTGTTAGAGTTGGAGCCTGGAGAGGCTTGGTAAGAAAGGAAAACTTGTAAGCCTGGAAAGGTGTTGAATACTTGGTTGTAATCTATTTGGAGACGTAGTGGATAAATCCTTCAAGTCGAAGGGAATGGACGTAGCTCTTGGTTGGAAGAGGGTGAACCAGGATAAAATCCTTTGTGTGAATCTTCTAACCCTAACCTCTTTCAGTTTTATTCGTTTTTCCCAACTGAGGGGTTTTGATATTGCTTTTGTTAAAGGCTTTTAAAAGATCTATTTCTGTGTGCTTGCTTATGTTTTAATCTTCTTGTGTGCAAAAATAGTTTTAAAGGTTTTTTTCGAAAATTATTACAAACACAATTCAACCCCCCTTCTTGTGTTTGCTTGTGTCAACTTCACTTTGAACATCTCACTTCCAAAGCAAGAAATTGCATTAGCTTTGAAGGAGAATGCTCAATAGTTTCTCTCTGCAGATTAGAAATTTCATGTCCATTTATTCCTTTTTCCTTATGGACTCCAATATCATCAAATTGATTTATAATATCAACAGAACCATTAGATAAACCTGCAGAAAAAACTTGCGAATTGACATTGTTTAATTATTGTTTACTATGATTTTATATGAAGTTATAATGAACAAAAGAAAATATTAAAAAAGTGAACTAACATAAGAAAGCTTCATAAATGACCTCTTCATCAATGGTATTTTTTGACCAATGAAGCTTGGGACAAACAATAGTCTAATGATCTCGAGCTTTATGTAGAAGCTGAACCAAAAGGGTTAAAATTTGAGGAGAGTTAAACATACCAGCTTAAGAGACATCTCTGGTTTAGTTGTAGAATATGAACAAAAAGGGTTAAAAGCTTGAGTAGAACTAAACATACTAGCTTAACAGCCACCTCCTCTTAAGTTTGTATATTAATGCCTAACATAAGAAAGAATAGAGGAAACATGTTTTCAGTAATTAAAATATAAATATATGATTATGATTAAATAAATAATAAAATATAATGCATAAAAAATAGAATTACAAAGAAAATGAAACATGAGCACACCTAAAGGGAGCACACCTCGAGAGACTCACTCCAGTTTTCCATCCCAGTTTAAACTTCCCACGGATAACATGATCCATAATAAAAACAACCTTGAATACACCTACCACCAGTAACTTCAAGGGTCTTTTCTTCTCAGATTTGTGTCCAACTAAACACGTCTTCGTGTTTGTGCAATTCCAACCAGATTCTTCATCGCTTCACCTGATTAAAAAAAACGAACTTGTAATCTTTAATCTCGCTGGGTAAATGAGTAACCACTCAGAGATTTAACAAACAGTTTACACATTATTAAATGTGTATAAAAAATGATATCACAAAATAGTTTGGAATATTGGGATTGAAGGTTTACCCCGGTCAGAGGATTAATAAAGTAGCCATCTGAACACCACCATCGCTCCACGTAGTAGGCGACCTTAGACAGTTGATGACATCAACAAAATACTATAAAAAAATATGAAGCGCTGCTGCATTATTGTTTCATTTCATCGTGCCTAAAGGAGCATCTACATCCTCAAAGGGGTTTTTATAAGTGATGCTTGAATGCTTTAGCATCAAATCAGAGAAAAACAAGCAAAAGAGAAAGGGAAAACAGAAATAGAATGGATTACGTGAGATGGGAGTGGAAAAGCAATAATGGAAGACAGAACCATGCCACTATGCTTGTTGGTTCCACGATTTGGAGTTCTTCAATTTGGGATTCTTCAACTGCATAAAGAAAACGAAGAAAGTCAGAAAGTGACAAATTGAAGGATGAGTTTTGAGAGATAATGAGATACCTTGAATTAAGGTATAGATAAAGAGATATTGGAATAGGATAGAAAAGATTGCATTGGAATCTCCGAGATTGTATTGGAATTCTACTATGCAATTAATAAAATATTTATGTATTGCATTGGAAAAGCTTTAATACATTTGAAATTTAAAATTTAAAATTTGAAATAGATAAATAAAATAATTAAAATCAAAATGAATATAATATTAGGTTGTCATCCACAATCAAAAGCATATGTACAATTATCAAAGTACTTTTAATGTCTTTTTAATTATTGGGCTTTGAAAATGTTGAATAGGTTTGGGAAAGATACACAAATCATTTATTTTCAGCAGATAACAATAAAAAATATTGTTATTTCCCATTTCGTTATTTTCCATATCAATTTAAATATTTTTATATCAATTTAAATTATTTTTATTAAATTATTTTTTATTTCTAAATATGGAAAGGATTTAGAGGCTTGCAGAGGAAGCCATTTCATGATATCGTGACACTTGTCCATACTTTTCCTCCTAACGGGGATTAGTTTATATATTGTATGGATATATTCGTTATTTTCCATATCAATTTAAATATTTTTATATCAATTTAAATTATTTTTTATTTCTAAATATGGAAAGGATTTAGAGGCTTACAGAGGAAGCCATTTCATGACATCGTGACACCTGTTCATACTTTCTTCCTAATGGGGATTAGTTTATATATTGTATAGATGCATTGCATTGGAAAAGCTTTAATACATTTGAAATTTAAAATTTGAAATTTGAAATTTGAAATTTGAAATAGATAAATAAAATAATTAAAATAAAAATGAATATAGTATTAGGTTGTCATCCACAATCAAAAGCATATGTACAATTATCAAAGTGCTTTTAATGTCTTTTTAATTATTGGGCTTTGAAAATGTTGAATAGGTTTGGAAAAGATACACAAATAATTTATTTTCAGCAAATAACAATAAAAACTATTGTTATTTCCCATTTCGTTATTTTTCATATCAATTTAAATATTTTTATATCAATTTAAATTATTTTTTATTTCTAAATATGGAAAGGATTTAGAGACTTGCAGAGGAAGCCATTTCATGACACCGTGACACCTGTCCATACTTTCCTAATGGGGATTAGTTTATATATTGTATAGATTTTCAGCAGATAACAATAAAAACTATTGTTATTTCCCATATCAATTTAAATATTTTTATATCAATTTAAATTATTTTTTATTTCTAAATATGGAAAGGATTTCGAGGCTTGCAGAGGAAGTCATTTCATGACATCGTGGCACCTGCGCATACTTTCGTCCTAATAAGGATTAGTTTTTATATTATATAGATAATACTATCATATGAATAAGTAAAAATAACCCTTGATTTAATAAAGTGCACAAAAATCTCAATCAAGTAAATGATTTAAAACATACAATTTTACGTGCTTACTTCATAAACAAACCCACTTTCAAAGAGTTTTTTTTTTTTCCTGGCTTTTGTTAGCTATAATTGGGTTACGAGCTTTATTGGAGTTCTGAATGAACTCTATTTTATTATCCTTTATGAGTATTTTACGGTCTAGTATACATCATTAGTAGGAAAGTTGTAAATGACGCCACTGAGTGGATAACTAACATGTTGCAGAGTGATGCTGCAATTCTGTTCGCTGCTGGAGTTTGGTGGATATGGAGGTGGCGCAACAACATGCTCTTTGGTGATGAGGCTTGGGACATCTACATGGTGGTGAGTAAGATACATAGGTCCCATGATGAGTTTCTCACATATCTTTCCTCAAAGCTGCACCCTGATAGTGGTACCAGGATGGTGGCTAGGTGGATTCCTCCGCCCATTGGGTACCTTAATTGAATGTGGATGGGAGTTATCTAGCTTCTTCTACCAGAATGGGATCTGGTGGTCTCATTAGAGATGTCAATGGCTTCTCAACCTTCGATGGTCCAGGGGAGCCTTTGCTAGCTGAACTTGTTGCCCTCAAACATGGTTTGAGTCTTGCATGGAATCTGGGAATTAAAAAGCTGATTTCTGAGAGTGATTCTATGGATGCTGTGAAGGCGCTAGACAACCCAAAGTATCAGGATTGTCACTCCTTTGCGGAGTTTTGGAGCTGCTTAACAAGGATTCGAGTGTCAAAGTTCAACATGCTTTTAGGGAAACCAATGAGTGTGCTGATCACCTTGCCAAGAGGAGAGTTCATGCTGATGATAACGTTAAGTTGTGGAAGACTCCTCCTGGGGATATAGGTTCTTTGCTTCTTAAGGATGTTCCTTTAGTGACATCCTCTGTGTAGCTCTTCTGTTTTTGCTTCTTTCATTAATTCACCAAAAAACAAGTTGTAAAGTTGTTTTGTTGCTGGCATCAGAGTGGACCCAATAACTAGAAATACTGCACTTGATACATTGTTGTGCATTAGTATCCAACTATCCATTACCGATGATATTGTCATGTTCCTTCCTAAACCTTCATATTTTATTTGAGTTTTACTTTCATTAATTATTACCAGTTATAACCTGGAAGGCGACACCACATCAACAACAAATACAAAATGTAGATTTTGAGATGTATCCGTTGATTGTGTGTTGATGTAACATATTTTATCCATAAAGGGTAATACATTTGGTTGGATATTTCAAGGAGGGAGTACCAGGGAGAGGAAAGAAAAAGGTATTGACTGTGAGTCTGTGAGCAATGTCTATTCAATAAGGATGGGATTGAATGGGAAGGAAAAAGGTTTTAAAGAAAAATGGTTGGTTGGTTGAAAAAGCTGGTGATACAACATGAAAGGAAGTTTCGGTTGGTGATTATTGAGGAAGGTGGAGACATGTTTTGAGGCAACGATATACCCCTAATGGTTGGCAGTGACAAATTCCCATGTGCACGACCTAGAACTAGTTGACTTATTGACAAATTAAGCCACAATGTTTGAGAGGAAGATGATAACATGCAAGATTAACCTGGTCTGTTGAGTTTGGATTGGAATGATACTCTGGATTGGCAGACGCTCTCACGAATTTGATACCATTTTAAATTTGGGCTTTTAGACCTAATTCAACCCTACAAAATCGACTTGTAAAGTGAAGATTGCCTAAACTAATCAACTTGTAAAGTAGGGATCGCCTAAACTTTGTAATAAACACTAGTTAACTCATATCTCTAGTCGACGTGGACTCTCAGAACCCGTTAAAATGAACTTATACAAAAATCATAAACTATTTTGATGAACTATTCTCGGAAGCTCAAATATTCTCTTCAAACCGCAAATGAAAAACTCGATTCATTTCTGTTTATTTGTAGATAAAAGAAACAAATAACAACAACAACAATTCCTCGTTTCTCATATCTGAAGAGTTGGAACAAAAAAATTGATAATTCCTATTTGCTATTTCTCAATACTCAAAAAATTTCAACTTACTGGTGCGATGAAGAAAGAGGCACCTCTCCCAGATTGTCAACACTTGAAACCTCGACGCCGGCGCGTTTAATGGAATCGAACAAAGGGGAAACCATCATACGATAATGGACTGGTCGTGATTGTTCCTCTCGGAGGTCGAATCGGACGCCGGTGACACCGATTTCTCTGAGGCGGAACCCTAGCTTCTCGCCGACGCGAGAGGCGACTTTAGCGTCCCAGAATTGGTGCGATCTGGGAAAGCGATTGAGCCTGGCACGATAGTGTGCCACGAATTCTTGTTCGGAAGATGAAGCCATGGCTATGATGGATGAGGTGGAGGTGTTTGTAACCTGGGCTGTGATTTTCCGGCACGACAACACCAGCTGGAGTAGATGGTGGTTATGGTTGTGGAACGTCCCCGCCATCTTATTCTCACACACAACACAAAGACACGACACGACAAGACAACCTTTGTTTAGGACCATTTGCCTTCCTACTGTTGTGACTCTCCTTAATTAATTAATTAGTTAATTGTGTTATTTTAGCAAATAACAAATCTGTAGGGTGCAGTTTACATGTGTGAGACTCTCCAACCAGTAATAAGTATTGACCATTGGGCTGGCCCAATTTTAGCACCCGAATTGACTAGGAGTGTGAGGGGTGGAAATTTGTCAATTGTGAGACTCGTGGATTGGATCAGGGATGTCAATTTTCACTTGTACATGGGGTTCCTACGGGGACTTTCCCGTTTTGGGTTCGGTGGGCGGGGATTTTTTCCCCACGGGTATGGGTTGGGGAAGAAAATTCTCCTGAAAACAATATGGGGACGGGCATGGGGAGCATACCCCCGCCTCGTGGGATCCCTGTCCCTGAAAACCTGACAAAAATATCTTTCATATATAAACCTATTTTTGTAATTTCATACATATTTATATAAATAATTTTATTAAATTAATAAAAGAAATTTAAAGTTTATCTCATTTAAAGATCAAAAGTTGTAGCCTCAAACACAACGACCAAACGTGTCACTCTATTAAATTAAATCATTTTACATGTTTTTTTTTTTTTTAAATTCTTGAAAGCAAAAGCGGGTTGAAGGTTCTAGCATCCAAAAAGCGAGTGTAGAAAATTTAATCAAACGTCTTCGATGATGCTGACAACAATAAGGTAGGGTTGAGTGAATTTAATGCAATCTAAAAGGGGATTGAAGTGAGTGAAAGATGTGTATTGACAACGAGGAAGTTATGGTTTGGGTTTGTACCAGTTACCCTTTCAAGGTCCCCATGGGGAGGCGAGGAACGGGGACGGGGAAGAAATACTATCCAAGACGGGGGATATGGATGAAGAGGAAAATAGGGGACGTGGATGGGGAGCGGGAAGATACTCCCCGTCCCCCACCCTACCCCATTGACATCCCGAGATTGGATGTGCTTTCTTGCATTGCTTCTATTTGTCTTTCAGTTTCAATCAACAATTAATTATTCCAATCAGGTAACTCCATTAATAAGTATGATAACAGAAAGAAAGTAGAAGAAAAGAGAGGAGAATGAGGGTAAAAAATGTAAAATATGACATGATTATTTAGTTGTTTGGTAGGAGAGAAAATGAAAGAAAAGAAAGCTAAAACTTTTTTGTTTGAATGCGTGGAAAGTGAGAGAAAATAAAATCAAAATCAAAATGATATGTATATCCTTAGGTAAAAATGATATGCAATAAATAAATCAGAAACATTTACCTCTTTACATTTTTTTCTCCACGCTTATCTTCCTATAATGAGAGAATATTTTTCATGTGGGCTCGCACAATTTTTTTCCTTTCATTCCATTTTCTAACAAACAAAAGAGGAAAAAAGATTTCCCTCTTTCCATTCCCCTCTTTTTCTTTTCCACCCAATTCTCATCCAAACATGATGTTAGACTATGTTTGAAATGATGAAGTGAGTGTTTAGTAATGGAGTGTACTGGTAAAAAGACATCAACTCTTGTTTAGGACTTTCTTCATTAATTGAGTGAGATGGTTGATGATGGTGATCCACTCCACTCCATCTCACCTAAACTCTCTCATTTCCATACCCTTTGAATTGATGAGTTTGTGATTTTCCTTCGTTCTCTCATTAGACTTGCAAACAATAAAGTAATATGTCTTTACCTCTTCGCTTCACTCCATTACTAACAATTTTATCGGGGGAAAACTTAGGTGCCTTTCTTTAGGTACATAAATGTTGTTTTTCAATGAGAATAATACATCTGTCACAGCTTATCAATGATAATGTAACATGTGTAACAACTTTGATACATGTATTCTTCTTATTGGAAAACAATACCTTATGTACCTAAGGAACTGCACATAAGTTTTGTCTATTTAATTATCAACCACTTCACTTCATCTGCTTGAAAACTCACAAACATATATATATATATATATATATATATTAATTAAAGAGTCAAAAAATTTATAATAACTTAAATTAAAAAATAATTTAATACAATTTCAGTTTTTTTATTCACATTCAATGGTAAATTGCCACTTTATTTATTAAAAAAAAACTAGTATCATTTATGTCATGTGATACGATAAGCAATTTTTATTTTTATTTAAAAAAAAAAAACCTTAGTTTCGTTCTTCGTCTCTGTCTCTGGTTGTGTCCTTATGGCCATGGTGTGTGTATCGGAGAAACCCTTCCTTCGCCTTCGTATATAAGCTAAGAGAACCAACAATCCGAAAATAAAACCCGACCCAGTCCAACCTCGCTTTCTAGGTTGCAGGAGTTTCGGTTTGTTCAGTATTTCGACCCCTCACTCATCGGGGTGGGTAAGTAAAGGGTACTTCATCCATTTCTCTTTGCCGAGCATTTTTTTCTGCTACCACCTTATTCATTTGAAAACCAAATTCAATTTTTAATTTTTTTTGCTAAACCCCAAGTAACTAATTCAAAACATTACATTAGGAAATATTGCTATATGAGTAGTTAATTTGAGTTTGTTAGTTTAGAATTAGATGGAGCATTCTTTGAAAGGAAAAGCGTAATGCAACGTTTACAAGATGGAAGCTTGACTTGCCAGTTCTTGATTACAGGTTCTGAAAATGTTCTGTATCTGAAGGGATATGTTTAAATCTGGTCGATCATCTTCCTTTTGATTGGTTTTGGAGTTTGGAATTGGAGGGTAGATGCATAGTTCTTTTTCTGGATAGGTAAATCACTAAACCATTGTCATTCATCTTCTTATTTTATTAAAAAAGCATATATACAATATAATCCTAATTCAGGAAAATCAGACCTGCCTTTTGTTTTCATGGCCGATCCAAACTAATGAATTCATCAATATAATGTATCTTCCTTTACCCTTCTTTTCTTCCAATTTCTTTATCTGGAAAATCATATCGTAGTCATTAGTCAAGGATTTTGAGCTGTATCACCTGCAAGTATGGTCTGATCATGGTGACTTCAAGTCATTTAAATTGGTTCAACGAGATTGTATCTTAGTTAATAGAATGTATATCTGCTTTTTATGCACTGTAAGTTCTCATTAAATGCTATACTATCCGATATTCATCCATAGGATAGCCGATATCTTAATCCACCATACGACAACGACAACAATCCTTTTCACACCAGGTTGGGTTGGTTACATGGATCAAACAATGGCATTATGTTCTATCAAAAACCAAATCCTCGAATAGGCCATTTAGGTCTAAATCCTTTGCAATGCCTTCGTCTAGAGATTTTGTTCTTCCTCTCTCTCTCTCTCTAATTATGGGGCTATCCTCCATTTGATTGGCTCTTCTAACTAGGGCTTCTGTTGGCTCACATGTTCAAACCAACTTACTTGCGATTCCATCATCTTTTTCTCAACAGGTGCCACTCCTACTTTCCCTCTAATACATTTATTTTTTATCTTATCTTTTCTTGTACATCAACGCATTCAAGACAACGTTCTCATCTCTTCCACACCTATATTATGCTCTTGTTGGCACTTTAGTTTCCAACATTTAGTACCATAAAGCTTCACTGGTCTTATGGGTGAGTGATGGAATTTTCCTTTTAACTTAATAGGTACCTTTCTATCACAAATAACACTTGAAACATTCCTCCATTTCATCCACCAAGATTGGATCCTATGATTTTCGTCTCCTTCTATTTCTCCATAACTTTGTATGATAGAATATAGATCTACCTAAACTATGTGGTTTATGGCATGAGGTGATCTTCAATTTTTACTTTTAAGCCTGTGCTAACTCGCGTCTTAGTGAGCTTGCATTCCATACATTCCGTTTTACTCTTTCTTAAATAAAAACCACGTGATTCCAAAGTATCCCTCCATTCTTTTAGTTTTCCATTTATGCCCTCTCTCAACTCCTCAACTAGGACTATATTATTTGCAATAGACGTGCATTGAGGCACTGGTTCCTAAATATGTTGAGTAAGAATGTCCAAAATCAAAGTAAAAAGATAAGTGCTCAAGGTCAACCTCAATGTAAACCTATGGCGACAACTGACAAGGAACTCCTCTGTGGTCCCACCATGTGTTTGTACACTAGTTTTAGCCCCATTGTACATATCATTGATGGCCCAAATATAAGCAATTTGAACCCCCTTCTTCTCCAATGTCTCCCACAAGCCTTCTCTTGGTACCCTTTCATAGGCCTTTTCCAAATCAATGAAAACCATATCATATGCTATAATTACTACACTTAGTAATAATGTTTTCTTTTCGGCGTGAACATTATTTATCAATGTTCTTTGGCTACTCTAGGATACAATTGGATAGAGATGTGAGAAACATGATTTTTTTCAGATAGGATTGGATACAGATATTATTATATGGCTTCAGACGAGATACAGATAAAAAAAGACCGGATATCCATCCATTACCATTCATAAATTGTGAAGCACTGTTGATTCTAACTATTTATATTCCAAACAAGGACAATGTGAAAAGATATAGGGGTGAAAAGAGAAACCCTGTAAATTGGAAAATCACGAAAGTGTAGTAACCATGAGCTTTAATTGTTCTTAATTACTGATTGCATAAATGTATCGAATTTTCCTTATGTTGATCAACTGTGAAGGATAATCTAGCTATTTCTTCCGTAGGAGCATGATGGAATACCAATCTGGCCAGGGATTTGATTCAGATGGCAGTGACCTTGATATGCAAGCAGAAATTCACGAAAATTATGAGAAAGTTGAAGACGAGTTTTCAAAAAACTTGGAATTATGTGCAGGTGATGATGAAAGGTATGTTGAACAACCTGTAGCAGATATTACAGAAGATGCAGAAGCTTTAGAACCATTCATAGGCATGGAGTTCAATTCAAGAGAGGAAGCCAGGGAATTCTACATTGCCTATGGTAGGCGGATAGGATTTACGGTACGAATACACCATAACCGTCGTTCACGAGTAAATAACCAGGTTATTGGTCAAGATTTTGTCTGCTCAAAAGAAGGCTTTCGTGCAAAAAAGTATGTACACAGAAAAGATAGAGTGCTCCCTCCTCCGCCAGCCACCCGAGAAGGTTGTCAGGCCATGATAAGGTTGGCTTTACGAGATGGAGGGAAATGGGTTGTCACCAAATTTGTGAAGGAGCATACTCATAAACTGATGAGTCCTAGTAAAGTTCCATGGCGAGGATCTGGGAAGAACTTGGTTAGTGAGGTATGTCTCTTTAGGGAGTTGCAAATATGACTAGATGGTACTCATGCACTGATGACCGATCTATGATTAAATATCAAATTTCAACACACCATGCCCGAATCTTGGTTCCTTTGCTATTCTGTTGTCAATCAAGGGTAAATAATAAAATAGGCCTGTCAAATAATGCGCTTTATACTAACAATTATATATTTGATAGAACTGGACCAGATTATAGAAGTAAAAGAGACAACTGAACTATATTTTCTCTCCTGCAGCTGATATTAGATTGATATTAGTATAAGATGGGTTGGAATATGTGGAATAAGATGAACTTGGATCGGAAAATATAGATAATGCCAGGAAATTCGAGAGTGCTTGGTCTCTCCCTTCCTAACCTGCACTTGCACTTCCCCCACCCCTTCTCTATATCCCCCTCTAACTTTTATTGATGGATTGTGTCACAGGACGAGAAAGATAAGAGAATCCGTGAGCTATCACTCGAGTTGTACAATGAAAGGCAAAAGTACAAACGACGTTGTGCTGCATATGAAGAACAACTAAATACGATTCTGAACGTTTTGGAAAAGCACACAGAACACATCTCTGAAAAAGTTGCTGATGTAGTGCGAAGTATAAGAGAGATTGAGGAGGAAAAATCAGATTCAGATGGCGGGTAATTAGTGCCATTTATTTCCTTGTTACTGGTGCACCCCGTTGAGCTAGCTTGTTAAGCCTATTTGCCATTTGAAGGTTTCAAACATAATTCTTTCAACACCTAGATGCGATTTGGCTCGAATTAGTGGAAACATTGAACTTCATGTAGTATATAGTTTACCGGGAAATTCATTTTCTGGTGTGTATCATGTCCTAGATTAGGTGCTTCAAGTTATTGTTATTCTTGCTGCAAAGCCTTTCCCTTGTGAGAAAGGTTGTCATTTTACTCTTATGTTGGACTCTTTTCTTTTGAGCCGCACATTTGAATGATTAACAACACACTGATCATGTTCCTTTTCCAAGTTGATACCACACGGGCTCTGGTCTCCTCTGCTTGCGTTCTATTTGAGGGTTGCAATAGAAATTTATGTCGTGAAATACTGACCTACTACTAGATAGTTAGCACTTTTCAATTTTAATTGAAGGAGAAATTTGTCTCTGCAAAAATTTATTATGAACATAGAGAAAAACCACGCGAGTTGAAAATTTTCAATATTCATAACAAAGGACACAACACAGGAATCTAACCTCCTACCCATCAGATGCCCTTCCAAAATTGTGGCTAATTAAACGATGTTCAGCATTGTGTTGCACATTATTATTGCATTTATGTGGTATGATATATCACTTAAAAGACAATGGACTTGAGGGTTGAGGAACCATTATCTTGTTTATATCAAAGACTGGATTTAGCTCGGCACTTGTTCAATATAAAATGAAGATAGGATCTCTGATAACACAAGGACTAGGCTAAACTGCCTACCGAGCTCTGCATGAGGATGTTTCTCTTCTTTCCTTACCCAAACCATTTATGTACATCTTGCCAACAAAACTTGCAATATGTAACGAGGCATTATGCATATGCCAACGATAATGTTCGGACATAAACAATAATTCGAGAAGAGGAAATGATTTTTTGTGGATATAGCTTGACATAATAGATGTATTATGCTCCTATGTATCCCGAGTGAGAATCAAAGCAAACGTAATTCTAAGATAATGCTGAGGTATTACCTGGCTGGCTTATAGTGTATGAAGAAGATGATCTCTCCTTGAGGTCTAGGCCTCGTATATATAGATGTAGTAGTTGTTAATAACATTAGTGAATCACTATGAGTGATTAAGAATGTCATCAATGTGGGTGGTTACAAAACCGTTGTAAGATAAACCGGTCTTGATTCCCGTTGTCTTGTCGATTAGCATGAAATGGACTTGGTCTACCAGACTCCGATTTGTGCTTGAGTCGAGGTCCGATCCATTTTGGAACATTAAGCCCCTCAAGCTTTAAGCTGAGAATCAGCAAGGAAGCTTTAAAGAAGATGTCTCTGTGTTGTCCTATTTAACTCGAGATCTAGATTTAGGAATCGGTGGATCCAGCATTAGCCGGCCCAAGTTGTGGTGATAGGACCTAAGTGTTTCGATCGGGGTGTTCTCGTTCCTTTGAAGGTTATTTTATAACGACATACAACCTATACATTAGTCTTGTTTTCCAACTCGCGAACCATGATTGTTCATGCTTACCGATTTTTCGCATATCCGAGCACTACTCAGATATATGGCTTTCTAGCTCTAAGGGACCCAGAATCGAGTTTTGCTCGTGTATATAGATTTTTGCAGATCCAAACATAACTCGACTTTTTGGCTTTTTAACTTGAAGGGCCCAAATTCGAGCATTGCTTGTCAGCTTGGATTTTTGCAGATCCGAGCACTGCTCGTTTATCTTTGTTTCTCTAGAGCGAAACTTTGCTTGAGTCCCTGACTATCTGGGTCGAGCAATGCTCGATTATTCGAGTTTTTGCAGACCCAAGCTTTGATTGGGTTTTTGCTATTTTGGTCGAGCATTACTCACACGTTTTGTTTTTGTAGATCCAAGCTTTGCTTAGGTTTTTGCCTTTTTGGGCCGAGCATTACTCGTACCTTTTTTTTTTTTTTGCAGATGAGGATCTTAACTCTATTTGGCAAGCTTAGAAATAACTGGGCCGAAAACTGCTCGGCCTATGTTGGAATATTATTAAGCCCTTCAAGCTTTGAGTTGCAAGTCAACGAGGAAGCTTGCAAAAGAACTCTTCACATTATTCAACTCAGTCCAACTCTAGAAATAGATGGGTTGAGGAGTGGCCGGTCAGTACAAAGATGCGTGCAAGTGTATAGCATATCGAGCCGAGCTTAGCTCGGTTATCACTGCTCTTTTTTTTCTTATCTTTGCAGAGGCAAACATATCGGCCTATTGGGCTTGGATGTTACTGGATGGTTTTTTCCAAGTTTTACTTGGGCTTCTGACTTACTGGGTTGAGCGTTGCTTGGAAAACTTTATTTTCGCAGAGCCAGGTTTTATTTGGGTATCTGGCTTTTTGGGCCGAGCATTGTTCAGAAAACTTTGTTTTTGCAGAACCAGTTCTTACTTGGGATTATTTTGTTCATGCAGAGCCAATTCTTACTTCGGATTCCGGCTTATTTAGACGAGGACATCTCAATTTTTTGTGAGGATCCACTCTGTGTCTTTCGATGTTTTCTCGGATTCTGACTGCTCGGATTATTTTGTTCGTGTGAGGCCAAGTCTTACTTGGGATTCCGGTTTGTTTTGCCAACCACATCTCGGATTTTTGTGCAAAGCCAAGTATTACATGGGATTTCGGCTTTTTTGGACGAGGACATCTCAAATTTCTTGTTTGTGGGGAGCCAAGTATTACTCGGGAATCCGACTTAACTGGCCGAGGACAACTCGGATTTCTAGTTTATGCGGAGCCAAGTATTACTTGGGATTCCGGCTTAATTGGCCGAGGTCATCTCGGATTTCTTGTTTGTGCGGAGCCAAGTATTACTTGGGATTCCGGCTTAATTGGTCGAGGTCTTCTCGGATTTCTTGTTTGTGCGGAGCCGAGATTTCTTGTTTGTGTGGAGCCAAGTATTACTTGGGATTCCGGCTTAACCGACAGAGGACAGCTCGAATTTCTGGTTTGTGAGGAGTCAAGTATTACTTGGGATTCCGACTTATTTGACTGAACACTGCCAAGATTTTTGTTGATCTGACTTTTTTTGATAGGTTTCTTGTAGATATTTTCAGAGAGCTTCTCAATAGAGTATAGACCTCCGAGTTTTACTTGGAAATTGGGCTTTTAGGTTTGTAATGTGTTGCTAGTTTGAATGTTGTTTATTTTGAGAGACTCGTAGATGTCCCTTGTCCAAGATGTTAGTATTCACTTCTAAATTAATTAACAACGGCATATTAGCATAAAAATATCATACTTGTAAATATCTCTTATCTTTTTGGCTCGATAAAAAAGGAATGTCATATATTGACATTGAATATCCTCTAAAGAATCATAAAGAGCGATCGTTGTAGCAATTATAGTATTTGATACCTAGTCATGGTAATTTGTGTAAGTGGCGTTATAATTTATGCCAAGGAGTAATAATACATTAAATAGTTTTTTTTTGTGTGTGTGGTAATTACATTAAATAGTATATTTGCCAAAATGACCAAGCTATCCTCACATTTTGGCACATGCGCAATTAGCTCTCATTAATGCACTTAAAAGCCGAATTTATTTCCAAATGAACCAAAATAGGTTGCAACCAAAATCTCGATTGAATATTCATTATGGCAAAGCTCCGGTTATGAGAAGACCCCAAAGTCAATCAGCCAAAATAATGATCATTAAAGGGTCATTAATCTTGAAATTCAAAAGTTGGCGTTTCAAAACTTGAATTAAGAATCATTTAATTGAAATAAAGATAATTATGAAAATTTATGAGAGTAGCAATTAGAACATGTAGACCATAGGCAATTAGCCAAGGAGTAATAGTAACGACAATTAATGAAATTCAAGTGTTTGTATTTCAATATTTGAATTGATACGCATTTAATTGTGCATAAAAAAATATTGATTAATATTTATGATAAATTCATGTGAGCAATAAAAATATCAAATATATTATTGCCTTTCCTAATTAATTTATTTATGCATATAAATAACATGTGCGGTCAAAGCATGTAGTTAAAATTTAGGTTAAAGTAATGTTTTGGTCCCTATACGTGACATCGATTTGGTCCCTATACGTAAAAAGTTATCAATTTGGTCCCTATACGTGATTCTGATTTTCAATTTGGTCCTCACAGCTAATTGGTCTCTATATAAGAGGACCAAATTGCAAATTATTGTCACATGTAGGGACCAAATTGAAAATAATTATCACATGTAGGGACCGATTTCAATTTTTTTTTGTTGAATTGGTCCCTACATATGACAATAATTTACAATTTGGTCCTCTTATATAGGGACCAACTAGCTATGATGACCAAATTGAAAATCAGTGTCACGTATAGGGACAAAATTGATAACTTTTTACGTATAGGGACCAAATTGAAAATCGATGTCACGTATAGGGATCAAAACATTATTTTAACCTAAAATTTAAAAGATGATGATTATGAAATTGCTTCCCGGATATTTGTGCTCCTTTCTTAATCACTTTTTTTTATTAGCACTCTTAGACCTTAGTGCCTTCTTCGAATTCCTTCTTCACACTCTGTCCTCTGCGATTGCCAATCTCATTCTGCTACCCCTATTTTTTATCAGTGTAAAATGACACTGTTCCAAGCATCAGTTCAATAGGTCTTCACGGCTTTCAAAGCCAAATGTTGAGTAGTGGGCGTGCTTGCATCTTGAGGGAAAAGGGCCTCCACTGGCTGCAAAATTAATTCACTGGGTACACTCACGGTGCATGAGTGCATTGTCCAGTCTATGCAGGAAAATTTAGTAATTGCATATTTTAATAGAAAAATGGTGTAAAATAGAGAAGGATAAAGATAAACCGGTATCATGAGATTTATTCCCTCTTCGTCTTCATTACACCCCCTTTTTTTTTCTTCGGGTAACAATTAAAATTAAATCTGGGAGAAACATTTGTCCATCCCAAAATCAAATTTTTCTCTTAATAAACGATAGTATAAGAGCCTCTGTTCTTGCTTTTTTCCTTCTGCGCAGCACATAAGAGATCAGGTAATATCATTGATTAACGTTTTGTACTGGACTATATATATCTGTTATGCATATATTTTGAGGTTCTTTTTAGAACAAAGGAACAATATCACCCGATAACTTGTGATTTTGCATGTAGCGATATCCAGTCATCTTTGTGCCACGGAGACATCCATGGTGACCATGACATGATGAAGCAGTTTGCAGTAAAACCGCAGTCCACGGTGGGCACCAATTGTTCGGACATTAACAGTAATCTGAGGAAATGGTTTTTTGTTGATACAGCTTGACAGAATAGATGTATTACCTATAGTGTTTGGAGATGATGAGGTCTAGGCCTCGTATGTCTAGATGGGATAGTTGTTAATAACATTAATGAGCCATTATGAGTGATTAAGAATGTCATCAATGTGAGTGATTACAAAACCGTTGCAAGGTAAACCAACCTTGATTCCCGTTGTCTTGTCGGGTTAGCCTGAAATGGATCTGGTCTAGCCGTCTTGTCGGTTAACCTGAAATGGATCTAGTCTAGCGGACACCGATTTGTGCTTGAGCCGAGGTCCGTCCCATGTTGGAAAATATAACATGCCTAATACACTCTCAAAATATGTAATTAAGCATTCCGGTGTGATTGGGAAAACTGCCATAATATAATTATTAAATTTGAGTCATATCTGAACTTCTCACAGAGGAGTTTGCAGGCAGAGAAATTCTTAGCTGCTCTTAAAGTGAGCGATAGTGATGACTAAGAATTTCTCTTTGGTGGCCCACTACTTTCCCTGTGGGGGTTGAATGGATCACCCAGATAAACGTGACACTGATACAACAAACAAATCAATGGAAATGGGGAAATCAAAATTCAACAGAAATCACCAAACAGAGTTTTACAGAATCAAAACAGAACCAACCCTTCTGGCCCCCAAAAAATAAAACAAAATAAACAAAAGAATACAAGCACATAAGATCACAGTACTAGTACCCTCCCATCCCCATTACCTTCCTCCCCCTTTTCCCCTTCCCCCCAAAAAAAAGAAAAACAAATATTAGTATCACCAGGGCATGGCTCATCTCACCTATGTCATGTGCTAACCACCCAACACTTGGGACAGGCAAAAACAACCAAAAAAAACAAGCTGAATGTGTGTGCCTCCTCCGAAAAAACAAATACGGGATCCCTCCATTCATGCATTCACACATTCACGCACATTTGGATCAATCCTAAGCTTCCTCAGACACTTGATTGATCCAAAGGTACATAAATGAGTGAACATATGCAAAGAATTCGGATCCTCAAAAGACATGGATGTTGAGTACAAGGCACCTACATTAGATACATAAGTAGATGAGATAAATTGATGGGGGTGTGTCGTGTCATTGATTTTGATCTGCATCCTACTGTCCCCCCAAGTTATTTACAACGTGGGAATTAACCTTAACCCAAAAGCCAAAAACCATATTTTGATTGCATGGCATGCATATATAGGTTGTTCACGTGAGAGCACTGAAGCCACCACCCTTCATCATTTGCTTGAACTCCTTAAAATCCACCATCCCATCTCCATCAGCATCCACCTTCATGATCATCTTCTTGCAATCCTCAACAGTCCTTCCTTGTTTCAACCCGAGAGACGACAAAACCGATCTCAACTCTTCCACGGTGATGAACCCATCACCGTTTTGGTCGAACACGTTGAATGCCTCCCTCATGTCTTCCTCTTCATCGCGTTCATCCATGATGGATTGATACAACTCACCGAATTCATCGATGTCCACGCAGCCATCTCCGTTCACATCGATCTTCTCGATCATCTTTGTTAACTCGTTGTCAGGGATGAAGATGCCTAAGTTCTCAAGAGAATCATGTAGCTCCTTCTTGGTGATTCTGCCATCACCATTGCGATCAAACATTTGGAAAATGCGTTTGAGCTCATTGGGGTCCATTATTATTCTCTTGGTAACAATTCCCTTCGATGATGGTGATGAAGGGGAAATGGTGGGTTGGATGAGATTGGTTTGGTGGGGGAACCAAGAGCGGGGGAGGAAGGCTCTTAGGTTCTTGGGGACCAAACACAAGAGAAATGAATTTACAACGTTGTAAAGAAGGAAAATCCTAAGCAAAATAGTTGGCATTGGAAGATTGAAACAGGGAATTTGTGGTGCTTGTTTGTTGCTTAGTGTGGCTATGGAGAGATTTTTGGGTTCTAAATAAAGGAGAGTTTGATACACAAATTAAAAGTATAGAAGAGCTTTTTTTTATAAAAAAAAAAAAACTTGGTTGGTTGATGGCTTAATGCAATTTGTTGAAACAAGGACAAAGTATGATTGATGGAGTCAGGTATGGGGCTTTAAAAGAAGGGCAACAAGCACTTTTAACTTTTACGCGTATTTGGATGGTTTGATACTATTATAATGACCATCATTAGGACTTGGTTGTTTCAAAAACGCGTTTATATTAAATAATGACATTGTAGGTATTTAATTTGGCGTTATTGTTTAACAAACAAATGATCTAATCCTAATCCATAAATAATATATTGTACCATGGTAGATATTTTATTAAGCTATGCCAGCAAGTTTGTGCCCTGTGACCCTACCCCTCTCTGAAAGCGTGTTAGGGAAATACTAGTTTAGAGAAAGGGGCATTAGCTGGACAGGGCATCGATTTAATAAAATTTTAAATGTTTATATTATTTTCTTTTTATTTATGCAATTAGTTTTATGAAGGATTTACCGTTATAATTCATATAATTTTGTATTGCTTTTTTTTCCCTAATGGGATTCTCGTAGGAGGCCTTATAATGGGAGGGGAATAGAAGAAGAGCATATTACAGATATTTGAACTCACACTCAAAATTCATGTATTCAATTTAATCAATCGAGCTAATTCAATGGGACAATTTCATACTATTTTGACATGAGACTATTGACATTCTTAATTATTTATTCACAATTCTCATTACTTGTAAAAAAAAAATTATAATTAAGCCATCAAAATATAAATAATACTCCATCCGTTCTTTTTCTTTGATATTTTTAGTTACTTGTTTTTGTCCCAAAACAATGGGTTTTTTATAAACCCAAGGTATAATTGATCAATTTTTTTCATGTATACCCTTATATAAAGCTAAGTTGATTTGCTTTGAAAATAGACAAAACATTTTATGAATGACCTAGTGGAGTGGAGTATGGAGTATTTATTTAAATTGGTAAATGTCATTGGAACTTGTAAACAATTAATGATAGAAATAATGATATTTTAGTACAAATATACATTAATGAATGATTTTTTAATCTATGAAGAAAAAGGATGGAGGGAATAATTCGGATGCTAATAGTATTTGCCGGTAAACATAAAATGTTAGTGATGTAGAAAGAGATGAAGGAATATAAAAATGATAGGTGAGTGTGGCCGTTGATAACGGATCTAAAAGAAACAAAGAGGGAAAGAGACGTTGGAGAATGGAGCCCGCCAAATAATGAGGGTAGCGGCCGGCATTATATATTATGATGCACTGACTTGAGAGTGTTGGGTTGGATTTCCTCAACGGCTATTTGCGCGTGTTTGGTGGGGAAGAACCTACCATCTCTTTTATCACCTTTAATATGATGTGCTGCCTCTTGACTCTTGAGTGTTCTTAGTTAAGAATGATTCTTCATCTTAACCTAACGGTGCAAATAACTTGAGTCTTGTTTTAGTTAAGAACAAGTCCTCATCTTAACTAATTGTTTAATTTTTATTTTATAAAAGAGGGCCTTAGGCCCAAAGCAAAAGACAAACAAAACAAGATAGGAACTACACCAAACCCAGGACAATCCAGGAAATGGAGGGCCCCATAATAATAATAATAATAATATCAATAAAAATCAAGGAGGCAAGCTCCCCTTCTGGATGCCAAGGGAAGAGACGATGGGTAAAGTATGGGTAGGGTTTCATAATATTTGTTCTCATACCCGCGTTTTTAATACTCGAACTTAGACCCATGCTCGTGTGGATTGTAATTTTGATACTCGTACCCTTACTCGTTAGATACTTGAGTATTCATACATGTATCCATTATCAGGGACGGATCCAGAAATTTCGACTAGTAGGGACAATATCATATACTGTAAATATTTATATAAAAAATACATCAATACATAAGCGATAAAATAATTACATCATTAACACCAGCAAAAAGTTGAAGATTACAAAAACTATAGTATTATATACTCAAAAAATTGAAGACACCTCAACATGATAACATCTACAAACTATAATTGTTCCCTACGTGTCTTTATATTTTGAAATTGTTGTATGATTTTTTCATTTTCAACACTATAAAAAATATCCATCTCTACATATGTGACCAAATAATCATTCAACAATGGGAAAGTAAGAGATAATTTGTAAAGTAACGGGACAACATTTATTTTTAATGGGGGCAACACTTAATTCTCAGTGGGGGCAAAAATAAAATTACTTAATAACTAGTAAAAAAAAAAGTCAGTGGGGCAGCTACCCCAATTGCATAAACGTGGATCCGTCCCGGTCCATTATCCACACTACAATTAATTATGCAAAAATAAAATTGCTAAATTATACTTTTGGTTTCTTATCTTTATTTTAGATTTCAATATGGTCATTTTTTTTATTTTTTGTTCCGTTTTGATCCCTTATCTTTATTTTAGGTTTCAATGTGGTTCTTTCCGTTTAAAATGTGGTGAGAAGAGGACCAAATTGATATGACTTTTGTAAAATAAGGGACCACTTCGGAGCAAAAAAATAAAAGAGGAACCATTTTGGAACTAAAAAAAGGATCATATTGATTTTACTTTTATAAAATGAGGGACCATTTCGAAGTAAAAAATAAAAGAGGGATCACATTGGCATAACTTTGAAAAAATGCGACCATTTTGGAACAAAAAATAAAAGAGAAATCAAATTGAAACCTAAAATAAAAATAAGGGATGAAAAATATATTTTAGCCTAAAAAACATTGATCAATCCAAAAGTCAAACCAATAAAGAAATGCATAACACGTGGAGAGTAACACACATATAAAAGGTAAATCATTCTATTATGTTCTCACAATACAAATACACATCATGATATACACTAAAAAAAAACTATTTAACGATCGAAGATATCGGTCGCTAAATATGATAATTCGGTTGCTATATTGTGTAGCGACCGAATTAGCGACCGAATTAAGGGGGTAGCAGAAACCCTGGTTGCTAAATGTTTAGCGATCGAATTTGTATTTCGGTCACAAAATTATATATTTTGGTCGCCGTATAGTTGGTCGCACGTGCAGTTAACCGAATTTGGTGACTGATATTCGGTCGCTATTTCAGTCGCAAATTTTGAATTTTTTTTATAAAAATTTTCCTGTAACTTAATCCTACCGACCAAATTTTGTTTTTCAACTATTACCCCATTGATTTTTAATTTCTGATATAAACAAAATACACCAATATTTTTGTTGAATAAATAGAAAACGTAAATACGATGTACTAACGATCCAAAACACCACAGTCAATATGATCAAGAAAACACATACATTAATTAACGCAAGTTTAATAATTGTTTATAAAAAAAAGTTTAATAATGTTCTAATTAACGATTAAAACATAAAAACACACCACAGTCAATAAGTACTAATCAAAATATCAAAACTCATCAATCTTCCAAAGGGATGAACATGTAGAAGCGAGAACCTCCAAGATACTTAAACTTTGCCAATACACCAGTGGACAACAAATACAACTCCCTGATATCATTTGTGTCTGTTGCAAAATATGAGTGATCCTCATGGATTACTATATTCCCATTGAACAGATTTCCGCATTTGTCTTCAATAGTCACAACACGTGGTATTCCTTTTCCCCGACGACGATAGAATGATCGCGGGATTGAAATCAAATCCTGCAAATACACAAGAATAATTTAGTAATGATTAGTTTATGCCTTAACCATCATTACGTGAATCCGATCGTTATTCTTAAGTTGATGAGATACTGTACCTGATCTAAATGGATGGCTGTCTCAAAACATTTAGTCGGATCCATTTTTTGATAAAACGATAAGGAAAACAAGTCACATGTCTAAACTTCATCAAGTGATAATAAGAAAAGATGGAAAGATCCATGTAGCATACTAGCATGTTAAAATAGAACAAAGAAATGTAACTTCACATGCAACTTTACAGATTAGCAAACATAGTAGTTTTCAGGAAAGTGGATGCTTTTACGTCATTTTGAAGGATGGTCATAGAGAGGACTTTTCCTACTGGAAATGCCTAGATAACCTAGTAAGGATGGTCATCAACAACTATTTCTGGAAAGCTCCATTGCCTAGTGAAACAAATGAGTAGAAAACCAGAGTTGCTTTCATAATATTGTATACAGAGCTGTTTTCTATTGTGAATAATGTTTGAATGATGATGGCACGTCATGTGCCTCGTAAATTGTGCCCCACCCTTCATTTTATCTAACCCTATACTTAATCCTTCATTGTCTAAGACCTTGGCCTTAAGGCAGAATTAAAGAAAAACCTCAAACTTCAAGAATCCTTCAAGCACATCCAAAATATTGAATGAGCATGCGTGTCCTGAGAAGGTACGCATGCTCATTAATATTGAATCTCAAATAGGAAACTAAGGCTTTCGTAGCTTAATAATTAACTCTAGCAGAAAATAAAACCATTGACTTATAAGGATTGCAACATACTTCAACAAATATATATTGAAGCATATTTCAACACAAACCTAGATAAAATATAGTAGCAAACATCCTATTGAGTTTCGCTCTCCACTAACAAGTAACACATAATTGTTAAACACATGCATAACTTCTAAATTAGCAACACACAACAAGCATCCCGCCTTTTTGACAAGATCACATCCTATTGAGCTCTGCTCTCCACTAATGGCAATCAAGGCATAGAATTGACACATCCATCCTCTTGAGCTCTACTCTCCACTAACAAACAACATATAAAGTTTACAACCACATGCATCAATTTTAATCTACCAGCACACAACCAGTATCCTATTGAGCTTAGCTCTCAACTAACAAACAATATATTCAATTGCAACCACATGCATCATTTCTAATCTACCAGCACACAACCAGAATCCTATTGAGCTCAGCTCTTCACTAACAATCAACAAATCAATTCAAAGTCTTCAAGCACCACTAGCAACAAAGAAAAAGATAGAGTATTTGACCTACCTCAACTTCAAGCAAATAGTAAAAACGGGTGACGACTAGAGCGGTTGTCAATCGACAAAGAAAACTGTAAGAAAAAATAATAACATCATCAAAGGCTCTTGTGGTAAAAGAATAAACTTGGAAATCATTAACCTACTTGCACACTTGCCACTCATGAAAGTATAAACAAAACATTTTCATTACATATGAGTACCATAGCTTGTTTAAGCCGGGTATTTTTTTTAGTGTCAAAGAAATAAAAAAAAGTATGTTATGTACTTCAACAACTTATATAAGTGTGCCCAAAGTGTGCTGTGTGCAGGTGACATGAATGGAAGGGAAGAGAGTGTGGGGAATTGATAGTGCAGGAACCCTAAACAGAGAGGTAAAATAAAAGAAATAATAAAAATAAAAGTGGTAAAATGGAGCAATGCACATGAGACAAACCAGCGTAGCATGTTCACCAAGATGACTTGCGAAAACAAAAATCCTCTTAGGCAATAACCATAGCATAAATATCATAAAAGGTCAATCAAATTAAAACAATGATCATTCAGTTAAGGTGACAAAAACAAAACCAGATTAGAACCAATTGGACATATGCGAAAAGGTGGCAGAAGTATAATGATCCTATAAACACTAAAATACCAGAACTCAAGTAGTCATAAAACAAGTAATTTTAAAGTAGAATTAAAAACCAATCAGTACCTGCACCACCTAGCAAAAATATATACTTTACAAATCATGGTAATTCAGGTTTTTCATCAAACACCCTGCTATCATTACCCTCAACACCTATCATACTGTTTAAACAAGACAATAATCCCCAGAAACTTTACCCATCTGATCAATACCAAACAGTTTAGCAAGTAACAGAGAACAGAAAATCTAATTTTCAATGCTTAACAGCTTCAATCATCAACAGGCAACATCACATAGATCAAAGGTTCAACCAGTATAACCTACACTTCACAGTTGCAGAGATGGCGGTGCGGCGGCCCAAGAGGGTGCTCTCTCAGCCGTGCAAAACCTGCAAACAGAGCCTGCAAACCGTGCAAAACCTGCAAAGAGAGAGAGACGCGAGTGAGAGAGAGAAGGTGTAACATCCTAAAAATTCAAATATAATTATTTTAATAAAAAAAAGGGTAGTATAAGAGTTTATTATAATTGTTTTCTTTATAATAAAAATCCAGTGGGTTCCACAATAATGTAAAATTGATTTAAAAAAATAAAATAAAAATAAGGATAAGAACCTACCCTGGACTAAATTAATGCGGCAATAATGATAGGAAACATAAGCATATCAAGGCCCATGCTGTGTTATCCATTATAAAAAGATAGTTTGAGTGTTTTAAGCCCAATTTCGCATAATATGACTAGATACCTAACTTCATATGGATATTTCATAACCAAATAGAACTTGTTTGAATTCGAGATCTGCATAATAAATATAGCCCCGTCTCTTAGCTTTCCATAGACACCAAATTCGTCCAAATTGGATTCTTGTAGCTCAAGTTATGACCAAATTCGTACACACTATTCATGTTCCAGCGTCAGAACCATTTTTTAAAATTCTATCCACGTTTTGACTATCTAAACGTCGGTTTCAAATTTTGTGGTCTTCATAACAGTTGTAACCAATTCTTTTATCTGTCTAAAGATATAAAATTTATAATTTTTGAATGTCTATAACTCAAGATATGTGCAAAATACAGCACCATATGCAGAGTAAGCGGGCTTAGCGCGTTTTTACACATTTTGGGCTATTGGGGGCTCTATAAATAGAATCTTAACACTCTTAGGGTGCGTTTTTGAACCCTAATTACACCTAGAAACTCAGAAACGGCTAAGAAGAGAATAAATTCAAGGATTAAGAAGAGATGGTTGTGGAAGAGGAAGATGATGATAACTCTTGGCAAACGTTAGGATTCACAGTAGGAAACGCTTAGAGCTATTTGGAGATCTTCAAGAGGTGAGTAACAATACTTTTTATGAACCATTTCCATGTTATATATGATTGTTTTTGTTGATAAGGGATTACCATGTGGTTTTGGGAGTCTTTAATTGACTTGATGCATATTGTTAGTAACGTGCTTATTCATGTATGATGTGTTGTGATATTCATGATTGTTTGTTGTTGGTGGAAGTTTATATGTTTAAAATTGAGGGAAATAGTTTGTTACATGCATGAGACATGACATATTTGAGCTATAATATGTTGTATGATGTTTGTCGCAATACCACCTATGAGAGGGGTATCGAAAAGTAATACCACTGTAATGGGGTATCGAAAGTAACATCCCCATATAATTGGGATGTCGAAAAAGAGCAATACCACCTAAAAAGGGGTATCGAAAGTAACACCACCACACGTTGGGTATCGAAAAGGGAAAAATACCGCAATGTGCACATGGGAGGTATCAAAATAGAAATGTCCCCGACAGGAGGGTGACATCGAAACATTCCTCATGAGTAGTGGTGGGCAATGGGAAGCCATTGTCGTGTGATGTGTGAGATTTATGGCATGCCGACAAGAGACCAATTTAGTTATGAGGCCTTCGAGCCACTTGGATTAATTTAGAATTTACTTGGTATGTGGAATGTGATACATTGAGATAAGTTGTTGTTACGTTATATGCTATTGAGTTAATGAGATTTTGTTGTTATTAAAAGTATTCTTTTTATATATTATTTTGGAAAATTAGCGGGTACCATAGACAGTTTTTCCGGTTACCGCACCGGCTGAGAACAACACTATTTTTCGAAACATTTTATAAATGTATTGTTGTGCACTGGGATTTTATATCTCATTATAAGTGTTGTTTTCAGAACCCGAGGACATCGCTGTTGAGGATCCAAAGATCTGAAGAGTTATCTTTGATTAGCTAGTTGGATAGTAATGTAGTATGGTTTAGAGTATTATGCGGACGACGTTCTTTGGTTTACATACTATTTTTCTCAGATTGTAATTAGACGCCCGGTTTTGAGGATTCTAGTTTTTATTCAAATGATTGGATTTAATAATATTTTTCAATACTTTGTAAATACTATTATTTTATTTAATACGAGGTATTTTCATACTTAGTTATTTGAGAAAAATTTTATGGCATGTGTTTTTTTAATTAAATGTTTTGAAGGATTTTTATTGAAATTAATTTGGGTTACTAATGTAACGAAGGGCATTACAGAAGGAGAGAAGGAGAGGGAGAGAGAGACGCGAGTTACAGAGAGAAGGAGAGAAGGAGAGGGGGAGAGAGACGCGAGTGAGAGAGAGAAGGAGAGAAGGAGAGGGAGAGAGAGATGTATGCTTACCGTGTGGAGGAGGTGGTGGCCGGAGAGGAGTTGCTGCACCGCTGCGTGTGAGAGAGAAGAGAAGAAAAGAGAGAAATGAGGGAAGATATGAAGGAAATCGTGATTTAGGGATTTTAGTTTTAGCGACCGAATAACGGGTTAATTTGACATTTGAATTCATAAATTTAGCGACCGATTTAAAATTCGGTCGCTAACGCGCTCTATTTTAATTTTTTACGCGTCGTTTAGCGACCGATTTAATATCGGTCACAGAGATAAATAAAATTTAACCGTTGCATTTAACCCGGTCGCCATTTCGATCGCTAAAAAGTCATAAATTTTTTACTTTTGCCTTTCTTTATTTTGCTACCGAAATAGAGACCGATAACTCTTCTACGCTCTATTTCGGTCGTTATTTTGATCGCAATATCAACTCTAATCAGTGTTTGATTTAGATCCTACAATCGGTTGTCATTTCGGTCGCAAACAGCAACCAACAAATTCGGTCACTATTTTCGATCGCTAAATAACCTTCTTTTTGTAGTGGTACCTAAATCTAAAATGCAAGGGTCTTTAGCGACAACTAACGATTGTGTCGTAGAGGAGATTAGGTTACATGAAGAAAAGTTCAAGTGTAGAAATGTAGAACGCGGAATCAATGAAGGATGAGGACTTAGGTTACATTTTATTTTTTAAAATTTAATATATTATAATCATATATATATGCTAAATAATTAAATATATGTATGCAGGTATAAGACGGGGTGAGCACTAGAATATATTTATCGGCACTTATACCCATTACATTTCGTGGGTAATCACCCACCCCTGTATCCATACCAATTAAGTATGTAATTACTCTATCCATCATAGATAATTTTTACTGGTATCCATCGGATAAAATACACATAATGTCATCCCTACTGCTAGAAGCCATGCAACCCGTAGTTTTGTAATGTGAGACTACAATGAGCAAACCAATCATCTGCACGCTTTTTCTACTCGCGAAAAGCATGCATAAATATTGTTTAAATTGTTTATCTTGGTTTTACTTATTATTTGTTATATGTTTGTTTAGATTTTTTTTGGTTTAAACCCAATGTATCATAATACTGACAATGCATGATTAATCACTGTTTACGGGACATGGCTTTCGCTGGCCAACCATTATTTTAACACCGCCAAGAATCGAAACCGGGAGCAAACCGAGTCGATCCCTAGAGTGTCCCAGAGCAGGTCTTACAACCACTGGGCCAAGAGGCTTGGTTATATGTTTGTTTAGATTTGATCTAATCTAATTATAAAAATATAAATTTTGAGTTAATTAAAAAATTGCATTAATAAATTTATTATTTTATAAAAATAGATATAATATCTTATAATTAATTAATTAATTAATTATGTAAGTATTATAAATTCTCAATGATATATGTAAATATTAAATAAATACATCAGTTAAATAAACGTTTGTCTTTTTTTTTTTTGAGAAAATAAACGTTTTTCAAAACCTTCAAAATCTGCGTTGTTAAATTGGTTTTTCAAAAATACCAATCCTAACTTCTTCTTTTTTTTACAAAAGAAAAGTTAAACAATTTCATTGATAATGAATAACGCAATACATTTTATAACGTTATCACAATTTTGGATATATATATATGACCACCCATAACAAAGAGTGAGCAAATACATAAAATTGGCTAAATAAAATCATAGACCCCTAATAAAATATATGCTCTATTCTCACACCTATTATTAATTTGTCTTTACGATAATTCTCCTAATTACTAAATAAAAATTACCGAATTTTTTTTTAATGTTTATAAGTTTAGGTTTTTCTTTTACTAACAATTATGTCACTTCTTTTTTTTTTTGAAGAGTATGTCACTTCTTAACGAAGTTAATTTGGAAGATTTAAAATTTAAAAGGTATGAATAAAACTTGAGTAATTTTCTTTGATTTTTTATGATATTGTGTTTTGATAAATTAAATAGGTGTGTTATTTTTATACAGTTCATTAGTAAAAGTTTTGAAAAAATTGTACCAAAAAAATAATTATTTTGAAATTAATAATAATAAAGTATCATTTTTTTATTGAAAAAATAACATAGGGAAAATTTTGTTAAGTTTGTGTTTTTTGTCGATTAAAACAGTATGCACTGTGACTATATAAAATTTACACTGATATCTACAAACATTTTGATATATTTATTTTTTATTTTAATAACTAAGAGAGAAAAATAAAAATTATACTTATTTGTCAAGATATTATTGAATATCAATGTAAAAATCGTTTATACTAATAGTGCATAAAAATTAAACATTTGTTGTAACTTTCCCGTGGACGGTATTCATTATTACCACCATAAAAGTTATGGTATCTGCATATAAATGTCTTATTTTTTTGTCTTTGCATATTTTGTTATGTTTGAGTTTTTAACATCTATAATTTTGATGAATCTAAATAAAGAATGATTTTAATTGAGACTTTTGAAGTCTGTTAATATGTGTATTAAGTATGCAGATCATAAAGCAAAAGCATTTTGACAAAACAAGTCTCAAAAATACGTCTGTGTTTTGATAACACAACACGTCTGAAGTAAGATTCAATATCAACATGCTATGAAAATGTGTATGACCCTACAACTTGACTAGAAGTCTTTCACTCCACTCTTATTCGAAAGACAAGCATATTCCCTTGTATTTTCAAATCAAGAAAATTGAATTCAGAAGCATAAAACATCAATCCGTGCTTGAAATTCCTTTTGTTGCAATAAGCAAAGTAACCTTTACGTGGTCGCAGACCCGCGTTGCACAAATAAGAAAAATCGTGCAGCTGCCCAAGTCTGAAAAGCAATTGTTACTGCTCTGAATCAAGCTGCACTCTGATAAAGCAATGCCAACAAATACGTTCAACTTGCCTTGAAGCTCCTCAACGACCATAAGCATTAAATGAAGACTCATAACGACTCTTTGGCATTAATCAATGAAGAACAAAAGCTTTGCTCATCTGAAGAATACAACCCAAAGGATTTATTACTGATGAGTATAAATAGAAGACTTTGAAGACTGCTGAAGACACACACCTGAACTTAATCACTCAAGCATTCAATACTCTCTTCACATTCAAAGCTCTCTAAGTCCTTTTTCTTAGAATACTTCTCTACTCAATCATTTGTATTTGTTGAGAAGTCATTATTGCTGTCATACCAACCTAAATTTGTATTCATTCATTGAGTGTTATTCGGTTGACTTGCAAAGTTGTAAATCGTGAAACTGCTGCTTCATTCAATTCTTACCTCTTGTAGAGCCTAAAGTGCTGAAAGAATACTTGTTTGAGCCTCGAGAGGCTATGTGTGCAAACAATACTTATTAGTTGAGCCTGAGGAGACTAGGCGTGCAAACAATACCTGTCTGTAACCTGACCATTTATAGTGTTAATACTTGGTGAAACCAAGGACTGGACGTAGCTCAAGGTTTGTGGTGAACCAGTATTAATCTTTGTATCAACTCTCTTCCCTTATCTGTTTAGGTTTGTTTTATATTTATTGTGCAAATTGGGTTGAAAGTGCTAAGTTTTCATTAAACTTGTTTTATATCAGAGAGATCTTTGTGTCTGATCCTTTCATTGGAGAAAACTTTCTTATTTACGAAAAAAGTTAACTAAAACACAATTCAACCTCTTTCTTGTGTTTTAATCTTTTCATTTCATATTTGTCATGCTTGCAACTCACGAAAAGAATGTGATCTTAGCATTTCTTCACAATTAATAATCATTATTATTAATATCTTTGACAATTTTATATTTTTTATGAACCACTGTAATTAGGATCTTGGCTCCCCGGTAGCATTTCAGGGTTTTCCCACAAACTTTATCTCTTTGGACCGGTTATGAGACAGATCCTCGATTGATTGCTTAAAGTAGAGAATTAATTGTTGATTTTTGCAACATCCTAACTAGATTGTCCCACCAAAAATTGAGATGCTTATCACTTGACTAACTTGGTTGACAATTGACATTTTACAAAGGAGAATCGTGAGTTACAACCATTTATTTTCAGTTGGTATTGACCAGAACATCAAGCTTAACAAAGAATATTTTATTTTAGCTCAATAAAACATGATTCAGACACATCATTGCCACTACATTAGTAATATGGTGTTTGGGGTCTTTAAAATGGAATGCAAATAATTATGCTCGCGAGGAAAAACCAGTGACTATTATTATTTTAATTTTGAAGTTTAGGTTCAAATCATGGTAGCACGGAGAAAATATGATTTGTGTCCGTGCACAAATGAGAACTCCGTTTGTTTTAGATTTTGATAGAATTGATTTAGAAAGAATTGATTTTAAAAGAATTGTACTAGTGCAATAAGTGCTTTTTACGTCAGTTAAAATTGATTTTTTACGTCAGAATACTGACTGACGTAAATACAGCTGACGTTAATAGTTAATATTTTAACGTCAGTTGAGAACTGACGTTAAATATAAGACTATTAACGTCGGTTGTTTAAACAACTGACGTTAAACATAAAACTATTAACGTCAGTTCTTTAAGACAACGGACGTTAATTTTGTTAAAATTAACGTCAGTTGTTATAAAGAACTGACGTTAAAGGTTTAATTTTAACGTCAATTGTTTATTACAACTAACGTTAATAGTGTACTGTATATTTTATAAAATACTATTAACGTCAGTTGTTTGATACAACTGACGTTAATAGATTTTTTTTTTTAAATTCAGTTTTAAAATATCACCCCCCTCAGCTATCCCTGCATTCAGTAAATATCCCAGTAACACAGAATATCACACACATTACAGAATTGCAAAGGAAAAATGGAACAATGGGGGGACTTAAAACCAAAACCCATGTATATATAAATAAATTGTAGTTCCAATGTCTAAAAAACAAAACTACCAATCTAAGGATATATATATATATATACATGTTATTAATTAGTTTCTAAAGTCTAACAAAAAAACTATTTATCTAAGTATTGCGAAGGTATCTTGTCAATTCCTTTTTCAGCCGCATACCTGAAGAAGAATTCAGCGAAGCGCATCCTCAAGTCTCTTAACTCATCTTCTTGAATAGACGATTGGTCGTTAAATGCCTACACACGTTCAAATAATAACAATAAAATCAATGCAAGTCATCTTCAAAACTATAATATATAATTTAACAAGTTGTTTAAATATTACCTTATTCCATCCATCCGTAATAGATGTGGAGACTATGTTCGGCATATGAAGCATCACATAATAGCCGCACAACCACCCGTCATTTTGAAATCGAGACTACCAACAAAATTAATTTCAATGTCAGTTGAATATACATATAAATTAGTAATTATAATATTAATTATTTGATAAATAAACTATCAAACCTTGAAGATGTTCCATACAGGGATTTGCTTTAGCCTTAGAAGTCCTACTTCTCCCGTTGGTGCAACTTATGCTACTCGCCTTCAGCGCGCTATCATAAACAAATAATCATGTCGATCACTTAACAAATTCATATATCATGTGTGTAATAAACTAAAAACAACTGATATTAAAACTTTAATTAAATTTAACATTAGTTACTTACTTATTTACAGCTTCCAACACCACCTGTGGCGGCTGTTGGTGGAGAGAGCAATAGAATATGACAGTATGCCTAGACGGGTGAAGTACAAACAACTGTCAATGGCTTTTCATACAGTAGGGAGCTAGATATAATTCTTTCTGATTGTCTCCCAACAAGTTCCCTAAGTATTTACTCAATGCATCGCCAGCAAAGAAATCGGGCATAAGGATTGACGGATCTAAGAAGCCGTAAACTGATGCAACGCCCTTATCAAGCTGAAGACGATGGAGATACCTAAGATATGAAAAGGTGTGGATGTTAATTACATAATATATATATTGAAATTAAAATAAATTATTAAATGGAAAAATACCAAAAATAAATAAGTTATAAAATTAACTTACGTGCACCAGAGACTCAAAACATTGCTGACCATCCAGACGTTATTTCTGCAGGCGTTCCCGAGATCGTCACCACAGAAGGAAAATATCCTCCGTTGATCTGGGCGTGCCACCCATCCATCGTGCTCCAATGGACATTCAAAAATATCAAACGCATAATCCTCACCAAGTGAGAACAAACGAGTGATAGGTGACAGCAACACCGACGTCGACTTGGCCTTCAGTTTAGGAAAAATAAAATAGATAAGTTGTTGATAATTAAAATAAACACAAGTAATTATTTGACTAATTTGGACATTAATAATGAATACATACCTTTGTTAACATTTCGAGCTCACGTCGTTTGGAGTCCAACTCAAGCTCACGCCTTTTCATTTCCAACTCATGCTCATGGCGTTGGACTTCGAACTCCCGCTCCATAGCTGCCAACTCATCGTCCTCCACATGTGCCCTACTAAAACTCTCTTTTGTGCTCACATGTGAAGGGTTGGTATGCCCTGCGGTGTCCTGGGATGTACCGACGGAGGAAAGCTCTCTGGCAAGCGCCTGCTTGAATTCTGGGTTGGATATTAAGCTTTGCATCAGATGTGTTGTAATAGCTGGGTTGGACATGAGGTGCTGAGTAATGTCAGCAAAAATTGATGCTTCATCGACCACCCGCTTTCGTGAAGCAGACTTGCCATAATATTCTTTGATGGTCAAGTTCCCAGGAACACCGAGAACCCGACCAGGATGGTCTTTCTTGCCTAGAGCAGTCATCAAGACGTCCCGCCGTCCAGAAGGGACAAATGAGCCATGGGAGGATTGTGCTTTAAGATCCATCTACAATGAAAAAAAAAATGAAAAAACGTGCAAGTGAAAAGTGTTGCAAATATCTATACAAATATCAATTGAAATCAAGTTAATTATTTACTTACAATCTTATCTGCCACTTCGCGAGTGACATCAACTTTAAAAGATCCCGTCTTTGTCATGCGACCGGCTAACCAGACATCCTCGCGGTCGATGTCCAACGGAGGACTTAATGGTGTGCCCTCAGGCACCTCTCCTCTTTCAATCCTAGTAGAGTGCTCTTCCTGCTTCGCCCTCAGCCTATCCGCCATCATCTGCTCGATCCGAGTCTGGTACCCACCCTGAGACATGGTGTGGCGGTGGACGTTCTGTTGGGAATTTGCGTATAAAACAAAATAACGCAGCGGAAAAAAAATTCCCATCGAAGGATCCTTGCGAATGGTTATGATTCATGGTTAGAAGATTTACCTCTTGAAGCGATGAGAATTGATTGAAATTGTCTATCACGAACACCGCACGAACGGTGTCTCTAAGGTATCCACACGAGCAGATCCCGTGAACGTCCAACGTCACAAACACGAAGCGTCTCTGCCTCACAGTGCTAGCTTCGAAAACCGAGACCTGCTGCTCATTGTCACTCTCTATGTGCGGCTAGGGTAAAAACCGTGTAGGCACAATAGCTTAAGTGGTCTACTTATAGTAGCACCTCCTTAAGTGAGTTAGTGGACAGTGTTTGACCTAAGCCCGATGTACTATGCGCTAGGCCCAATAGAAGAGTCCAACTCTTCTTTTAATGCTTCTTTTGATCCGCTCTTATGTGTGTGACCCTATAGGTTCCCAAAACGTTAGTAGTAATATTAAATCCCATTTAATATTACAAACAGTGAGTGGTATCTAGCAATACATCACTGCCACCTAAGTAGTGAGAAAGTCAGTGATTTGACGAAACCTTTCTGTGACAAATATTCATGTGCATTATTATCCCTTTGTCCATATATCTATATTGAACACAAGACATAGAATGTGTCACCCTTGTATGGTTCAATATCATGTTCCCTGATACCCGAGTAGACTTAACAACAAATGAGGTCAATATCTCATATTGACTCATTTCAGCACGGCCATGCATTTTACAGTCTCACTCTATCAGGGGCCCCACGGATATTACTCCTGTTATGTAGAAGGGACAAATTCCATCTAGGTCACTCACATCCCTCTGCATGGCTCGTGGTATGCCCAATGACCGTCTTTATAATCATCCTATTACAGATGACGCTTGACGATATTAAAGCACATGACTCCTCATGTAGGGATCGTAGCGATTTCAGGTTGAAGGATTCCATACACCATTGTCACTATGAGAACTACTTATGACACTTACATAACGCTCCATGTAGTGTTCTCATGGTGGGTCAATCCGGTACATCATTACTCTAATGTGTACCTATGTGGCGACTCGATATCTCATATCCATGACCCGTGAGAAATGGTCATCAGTCTGCACACATAGTAGTCTCAATGTATTATTATTGTCCTTATTAATAAAATACTTGACTACGGATATTTAAGAATAAGATTTCATTGTTCAATAGTGTCTCACGATCAAGTCATGTACTTGATATTCTATTAAACTGAAATTTCTATTCTAAGGACTTTATTATGTTTAAACAAGTAACACAATAAACTGGAATGCCTCATATATATATATATATATATATAATGGTAAGATACAAATGTAAGTCTAAGAAATACACTGGCCTCTAGGGCTTACACCAACAATCTCCCACTAGCACTAGAGCCAACCAGGCATAAACCTAATGCCCATCGATCTAGTGTGACCTTCGTGCTTCTGTTGAGCAAGAGGTTTCGTAAGTGGGTCAGCAACGTTATCAAGTGCTGGTACTCTGCATATTTTCACATCTCCTCTATCGATAATCTCTCGAATGAGATGGAAGCGCCTAAGTATATGTTTGGATCGTTGATGAGATCTAGGTTCCTTAGCTTGTGAAATGGCCCCATTGTTATCACAATAGAGATCAATGGGGTCCACAATACTAGGAACTGTACCAAGCTCAGCAATGAACTTCCTGATCCAAACAGCCTCTTTTGCTGCATTGGAGGCGGCAATATACTCAGCCTCTGTAGTAGAATCGGCGACTGTCTCTTGCTTGGAACTCTTCCAGCTCACCGCCCCGCCATTCAGGCAGAACACATAACCAGATTGCGATCTGGAATCATCCTTATCGATTTGGAAGCTAGCATCGGTGTAACCTTTTACAGCAAGCTCTTCCTCGCCTCCATATACCAAGAACGAATCCTTAGTTCTTCTCAAGTACTTAAGGATGTTCTTGACAACAGACCAGTAACTTTCACCGGGATCAGACTGGTACCTGCTCATTATGCTTAAAGCATACGATACATCTGGTCAAGTACATAACATGGCATACATGATAGATCCAAGTGCGGATGCATATGGAATCTTACTCATGTGATCCCTTTCTTCTTGAGTGGAAGGGGATTGTGCCTTTGATAGGCATATACCATGTGACATAGACAAGGGTCCTTTCTTGGATTCATGCATGTTAAAGCGTCTCAACACTTTGTCTATGTATGTACTCTGACTTAGGCCAAGCAATTTCAGCGATCTATCCCTATAGATCCTGATCCCCAATACATAGGTAGCTTCACCCAAATCTTTCATAGAGAAGCAATTCCCTAACCATGTCTTTACATTTTGTAGTGTAGGGATGTCATTTCCAATGAGTAATATGTCATCTACATATAACACCAGAAAAACAACAATGCTCCCACTATCCTTCTTGTAGACACAAGGTTCATCTTCATTTTTGATGAATCCGTACTGTCTTACAGCATCATCAAAACGAAGGTTCCAAATTCTGGAAGCTTGCTTCAATCCATAGATTGATCGCTGCAATTTGCATACCTTTTCGGCATCCTCTGAAATGTCAAAGCCTTCAGGTTGTGTCATGTACACATCCTCAAGAAGCTTTCCATTAAGGAAAGCAGTTTTGACATCCATCTGCCATATCTCATAATCATGGTATGCAGCGATAACAAGTAAGATCCGGACGGATTTAAGCATCGCAACAGGCGAAAAGGTCTCATCATAGTCGACACCATAAATTTGCTTGAAACCCTTAGCGACCAATCGCGCCTTAAAGGTGTGTACCTTACCATCCATGTCAGTTTTCTTTTTGAAAACCCACTTGCACCCTATGGGTTTTACCCCTTCAGGTGGCTCTACCAAGGTCCATACCTGGTTGGTGTACATGGAATCCATCTCAGATTTCATGGCCTCAAGCCACTTCTCGGATTCTGGGTCAGTGATGGCCTCTTGGTAAGTCACAGGCTCATCTTGATCCATGAGCAATACATCACCTTGTGGAGTCATGAGAAATCCATATCTCTCAGGCTGGTGACGTATCCTGTTAGACCTACGCTGGTCTTGTGCTACTGGAGCAGGTTGTTCCTCCACAACATTTTGTGAAGGTTGCTCCTGTTCCACCAATGGCAGGTCACTACTCTGTGATTCTTGAATTTCTTCAAGTTCTATCTTCCTCCCACTGGTTCCTATGGAGATAAACTCCTTTTCTAGGAATACACCAGTCCGTGCGACAAACACTTTGCCTTCGGAAGGATTATAGAAATAGTACCCCTTGGTTTCTTTGGGATACCCCACAAAGAAGCATTTATCAGATTTGGGATCAAACTTATTAGAAACTTGACGTTTTACATATGCTTCACAACCCCAAATCTTCATAAAAGACATGCTGGGTCATCTACCAGTCCATATCTCATATGGTGTCTTTTCTACCGCTTTGGATGGAACACGGTTAAGTGTAAAAGCTGCTGTTAATAGAGCATGTCCCCAGAAAGAGTTTGGAAGGTTTGCATGACTCATCATAGACCGAACCATGTCCAACAAGGTTCGATTTCTCCTCTCAGAAACACCATTCCATTGTGGTGTTCCAGGTGGAGTGAGTTGAGATAAAATTCAACACTCTCTCAGATGATCATCAAACTCTAGGCTCAAATATTCACCACCTCGATCTGATCGAAGAGTTTTAATATTTTTACCAAGTTGGTTTTGTACCTCATTTTTGAATTCCTTGAACTTTTCAAAGGATTCAGATTTATGTTTCATAAGATACACAAATCCATATCTACTGAAATCATCAGTGAATGTGATGAAGTACTGAAAACCACCTCTAGCTAATGTGTTTAGGGGTCCGCATACATCGCTATGTATAAGACCCAAAAGATCGTTAGCTCTTTCACCTTTTCCGATGAATGGAGCTTTAGTCATCTTTCCCAATAAACAAGACTCACATATCTCATATGATTCATAATCAAATGAGTCCAAGAGTTCATCTTTATGGAGCTTCGAAATGCGCTTCTCATTTATATGGCCTAAACGACAATGCCAAAGATAAGACGGGTTCAACTCATTTGGTTTGACCCTCTTAGTATTTATGTTATAGATGGGCATTTCAAGATCAAGGACATAAAGCCCATTACTCATGTGTGCACTAGCATAGAAAATATCATCCAAATAAATAGAACAACTTTTGTTCTTTATTATAAAAGAAAAACCAATCTTGTCCAAACAAGAAACGGAAATGATATTCCTGCTAATTGCAGGCACAAAATAACAGTTCTCTAACTGAATAGTAAGCCCAGTGGGCAAAGTCAATACATAAGTCCCTACAGCTAAAGTAGCAACCTTTGCTCCATTTCCAACTCGTAGGTCGACTTCGCCCTTTGCCAATGGGCTACTCCTGTTTAGATCCTGCACATTTGTACAAATGTGAGAACCACATCCAGTATCTAATACCCATGATGCAGAAGTAGATAAATTGACTTCTATAACAAACACACCTGAAGTGGAAGTCTCACTTCCCTTCTTCTTCTTGATTTCTTCCAGGTATTTTGGGCAGTTCCTCTTCCAATGTCCGGTCCGACCACAATGGAAGCAATTGCCTTCCTTAGCCACACCACCCACAGGCTTCAAGCCAGAAGCACTGGGCTTGATCTTGTTGATGGCCTTGCCCTTTTGTTTGTGCGTGGGCTTCTTGGGCTGCTTCTTGCTATTTCCAGCCTGGACCATCAAAATGGCCTTCCCCTTTCCTTTGTTAATATTTTGTTCAGCAGTTCTCAACATGCTCAACAATTCTGGCAAAGGTTTGTCAAGATCATTCATATTATAGTTCATGACAAACTAACTATAGCTCTCAGGCAACGATTGCAGAACTAAGTCGGTGGCAAACTCTTGGCCTAAAGAAAATCCCAGTCTCTCGAGATTCTCAATGTACCCGATCATCTGGAGTACATGAGGACTCACAGGGCTTCCTTCTGCCAATTACACTGGAAAAGGGCTCTGGAAACTTCGAACCGCTCATGCCTTGCTTGCTCTTGGTAGAGCAGCTTGAGGTGCACGATCATATCGCACGCCTCCATGGTCTCATGTTGCTTTTGCAGCTCAGAGGTTATGGTAGCAAGCATAAGACAGCTGACGTCTAAGGCGTCATCCTGATGCTTCTTATAAGCATCCCTGTCAGCCCTAGGAGCACTTAAAGCCAGTGGCTCCTCAGGAATAGGCTCCTCAAGAACATACAACTTTTTCTCATGTTTGAGGACAATCCTCAAGTTTCTGTACTAGTCCAGAAAATTTGTTCCGGATAGTTTGTCCTTCTCAAGGACGGATCGCAATGACAGGTTACTTGATGTGTTTGATGCCATGGTAATCTACAGAGATAAATATGCAAAATATAAGTATCATGCCATGAAGTTATTTAATAAGGTCTTTAATTAAATACGCCTCCCACTATTTTACTCAAAACAATGACCCTCATCATTGATTCGGAAAATCTTGTTGGAAGATTTTCTAGTGGGCCAAGATCCATGTTTCACCTAGCTTTAAGTCAGCTTTGGCTGATCACTCAAAATTCGGTTATATAGGTAGGAAACACTTTCCGATTGCATCTCATGCAACTCTTGGACAATTGGGTGAATAACTCTTATTCTAATTCATCACATGGACTAAAGCCCAACTTTTAAGCCTCTAAGCCTTTCAATCCTATTGAAGTTGGCTTAGTTAAGTCAAACCCAATGGATAGCAGTTGAACATTACATTTGTCCCATCGCGTCTTACTATTATAGATAAAGGTACCCCTCTTTGGCGGACCCACACTTAATCGATCATAGTCTTGACGAGTGCCATGCATTGGAAGGCCTTTAAATGTGACTTAATATTTCCTTTTGAGGGATTTGATTAAAATTTGATCTCATCATTTGTTAAACTCTTTAACTTACTATTTACATACATGCATCTCATACATATATTAGTTAAACCCCTTTTAACATACTATATACATACATGCATCTCATACATATATAAGGCAAATAAATGTGATATGGTTATGGCCCCTAACACATTGATTCTCCCAAGCCAATGAGAGAATCTAAACTGAAACCTAGGAGCGTCCAGGCTTCTCCAAGCATGATCTCCCACAGGATAACGTCTTCTTGTCTCCATCGTTACATTACATAGACAGAAACCTCATTTTACATATGAGGGGAGTGAGATGAGAAAAGAATATACATATGGAATATAAGAGAAAGGCACGGCACGCAGGCCGTATTTCAAAATATAAACCAAAAGATTAAAGGACTAAGGCCATAACCATTCACCATACATTACCAAATAAATAGTAACAACAAATAATAATACACAATTATTATTATTATTATTATTATTATTATTATTATTATTATTATTATTATTATTAATTAGAGATTTCAAAATCTGAATTTTGAAAACATAACATATATATATAATAAATCACATTTATTATAATTGATGTTACTATAAATCACATTTATTGTAATTGATGTTACTATAAATCACATTTATTGTAATTGATGTTGTTATTAAATGGTGACATAAAAGATTTCAAAAATTGAATTTCGAAATAACATACTACGCAGAGGTAGCACGGGGTTCCCGCTTCCTTAGCGGCTAGGGCTTCAACCTATCAACCCTAAAACCGCAAGGCCTGTGAACACTTCACGCTGCAAGGAACGGCGGCTAGGGTTTCAACCCTTGGAACCTCAGCCGCAAGAACATGAACTTTTCATGTCTGACACCCTTTAACGCCGCCAACAGAGAACTGAAACCGATCATGTTTAACGTCAACACTTGACGCTATCGCAAAACATAATAAGGATTCCAGAACCAATGTACATATCGCATATATACACATAAATGTGCTATAGACGCATATATCATATACATACGAAAATACAGAAACAAGGTTTCGCAAAAACGGATGCAAACGATTTTCAGAAAACAATTTTCAGAAAAACGATTCACACTATTAACATGTTATCCTACATAACAGGTAAACCACGTAACAGAATCATGGTTTCGTAAGCGGCTCTGATACCACTGTTGGGAATTTGCGTATAAAACAAAATAACGCAGCGGAAAAAAATTCCCATCGAAGGATCCTTGCGAATGGTCATGATTCATGGTTAGAAGATTTACCTCTTGAAGCGATGAGAATTGATTGAAATCGTCTATCACGAACACCGCACGAACGGTGTCTCTAAGGTATCCACACGAGCAGATCCCGTGAACGTCCAACGTCACGAACATGAAGCGTCTCTGCCTCACAGTGCTAGCTTCGAAAACCGAGACCTGCTGCTCACTGTCACTCTATATGTGCGGCTAGGGTAAAAACCGTGTAGGCACAATAGCTTAAGTGGTCTACTTATAGTAGCACCTCCTTAAATGAGTTAGTGAGCAGCGTTTGACCTAAGCCCCATGTACTATGCGCTAGGCCCAATAGAAGAGTCCAAGTCTTCTTTTAATTCTTCTTTTGATCCGCTCTTATGTGTGTGACCCTATAGGTTCCCAAAACGTTAGTAGTAATATTAAATCCCATATAATATTACAAACAGTGAGCGGTATCTAGTAATACATCACTGCCACCTAAGTAGTGAGAAAGTCAGTGATTTGACGAAACCTTTCTGTGACAAATATTCATGTGCATTATTATCCCTTTGTCCATATATCTATATTGAACACAAGACATAGAATGTGTCACCCTTGTATGGTTCAATATCATGTTCCCTGATACCCGAGTAGACTTAACAACAAATGAGGTCAATATCTCATATTGACTCATTTCAAAGACAACCATGCATTTTCTGAGTCTCACTCTATCAGGGGCCCCACAGATATTACTCCTGTTATGTAGGAGGGACAAATTCCATCTAGGTCACTCACATCCCTCTGCATGGCTCGTGGTATGCCCAATGACCGTCTTTATAATCATCCTATTACAGATGACGTTTGACGATATTAAAACACACGACTCCTCATGTAGGGATCGTAGCGATTTCAGGTCGAAGGATTGCATTCACCATTGTGACTATGAGAACTACTTATGACACTCACATAACGTTCCATGTAGTGTTCTCATGGTGGGTCAATCCAGTACATCATTACTCTAATGTGTACCTATGTGGCGACTCGATATCTCATATCCATGACCCGTGAGAAATGGTCATCAGTCTGCACACATAATAGTCTCAATGTATTATTATTGTCCTTATTAATAAAATACTTGACTACGGATATTTAAGAATAGGATTTCATTGTTCAATAGTGTCTCACGATCAAGTCATGTACTTGATATTCTATTAAACTGAAATTTCTATTCTAAGGACTTTATTATGTTTAAACAAGTAACACAATAAACTGGAATGCCTCATATATATATATATATATATATATATATATATATATATATATGTATATGTATATATATATATATATATGATGGTAAGATACAAATGTAAGTCTAAGAAATACACTGGCCTCTAGGGCTTACACCAACACGTTCTTCTCCTGATTCTGTCGACCCTTATTTGCCTTAGCCTATTAAAACAAAAACACATACTTAAACACAGTTAAATGATCTATAAGAAGCATACAAAATTAACTTAATCAACCAACCTGAAATTCTCCATCCTGTCGACTCCTGGCAAACATATCCCAAGTATCCTGATCAATCCAGGGATAATCCGAGAACATTTTATCAAGTCGCTTCTTCCCAGATACATAGTACATGGTAAGATCATGCTTTGAACCCATTCCAACGCTTTGATGCCATTTTCATACATTTATGACGATGATCCTCGTCATTTGGCATAGTCCAAGCTACCTACACATTAAATACATAACAACTGGATGGATTATAACTCGGATAATTATCTAATAATGTAAATCAAATGAATGTAAAGGTAATATACTGCGATAGCCTCCCAAATCTGATCCTTAACGTTCTGTGGAACGTCATTCCAGTGGTTGTAGTTGATGCTTACGTGCTGCTTCGCTTGTAGAAACACCCACTTATTAAATTCTTTAGCACGGGGTCCCTGGGCATTTAGATTAGCATCGAAGGACACCTCAAGCTTCTGTCCGCTTTGCCTGTCCTTCTCTAGTTTCTTCAACGAGGTGGCTCGTCTACCCGGTTTCCTATGAGCCTGTGATGTCTGCATGGACAAAAAAAATGATAAAATAGAGGGTTGTAACATTATAAACTTACATTAAAAAGAAGGACTAAAGATAGTATATAACATGTAAACTTACACTAGAATCAGGCGTAGGCGTGATCGGGTCCTGCGAAGCCCCCACAGTGTCCTCCCGTGCATGTGGGCTATCCGACTGATCCATATGTATGCCTGTTCAGAAACAATATATATGTATTAACATAGGTTATAACTCAAAATAAATACAGAAGTATAAATAAAAATAACTAGATAGGTCCTGTAGATATACAAAACATCTATCTAATATAAGGACAATACGGGAGATTGAAAACTATAGTTTTTGAAGATTGCCAAGCACTGGTCACGGCCTGGCAGTGACGTCCATCACGGCCGTAACGTGCCAACTGAACCAGACTCTCACATGCAAAACTGATCACGGCCTAGCCGTGATGAGCATCACGGCCGTGACAGATCAACTAGCAGAGCAACATGCACTCAAAACCAAAAATAGAGACATTCCAAACAACTCAAACTCACGGTTTCAAGTTTCAACTACTGAGACTACAGTTTAAACATACACTCAAAACCAAAAATAGAGACATTCCAAACAACTCAAACTCACGGTTTCAAGTTTCAACTACTGAGACTACAGTTTAAACATACACTCAAAACCAAAAATAGAGACATTCCAAACAACTCAAACTCACAGTTTCAATTTTCAACTACTGAGACTACAGTTTCAACATACACTCAAAACCAAAAATAAAAAAATGTTCCCTAAAGACTCACCAGAAATAGGCGCTCGCATGGTGGTGGTGGGGGAGCTCGAGTGGTGGCCAACGTTCGATGTGGTTACTGAGAGCAGAGGGACAAGGAGAGTTAGTGCGTGGGAAAGGGAAAGAGAGATGTCAAGTTATTGTAAAGAATGAGCAGGAAATACAGAGTTAGGGGTTAAGAGTGTACCTCACGATGGTGGCGAAGAAGCCCTCGCGGTGGTTGCGGTGGAGATGAGCTCGCGATTAGGGCAGAGTGAGAGTGAGAGTGAGGGTTGAGAGTGAGGGTTGAGCGTGATGAAAAGAGAAAAGAGACGTACAGAGCGAAGTGCATAAGGCGCGCATGTGTAAACGTTATAATCAAAATAAAACAACATTTTACGTCAGTTGTTTGTAAAAACTGACGTTAAAGGATGCGGGTGTAAACGTTATAATCAAAATAAAACAACATTTTACGTCAGTTGTTTGTAAAAACTAACGTTAAAGGATATTTAATTAACGTCAGTTTTATTAAGAAACTGACGTAAAAAATAAAAAACTTTTAACGTCCGCTGTTGAAGACAATTGACGTTAAAAGTGTTCTGCAAAAACATTAATTCCTTTGACTACTGTGTTACTACCCCTGAGCATTAAGTTTATAGATCAGTTTTCAAGAAAATCAGTCTCTCTTCTCTATATAGGATATAGGATTATTTACGTTAGCTAGTTATTTAACTGAAAATCACACTTTTAACGTCAGTTGTATTAAACAACTGATGTTAAAGCTTATTAGTTTATGCAAAAACATTCATTCCTTTGACTATTATGCTACTTACCCATTCACCTTGTAACCTAATCCTCTTAATGAGCATTAAGTTTTTAGGTCAGTTTTCAAGAAATTCAGGTAGTCTCTCTTCTCTATATAAAGAACCATATTCTTCTGTATCAGTCGATCTGTATTACACCCCCCTCTTTTCCTCTATATTTCGTGCTTTTTCCTTCACAATATGCCTCTATCATATTTGAGGTGTTGTTATTTCTTCCTATTCCTAGACTTAAAGGTCTCTGTCTTAATGGTAAAAAAACTTCTGAGGTTGAGTAAATCACATAACATGGATGGTAAGGTTGGGTAAATCACATAATGTGATTCCCTCACTTTATTTCATCCCCGTCATCCCTTTCACTTTGCTTTGGAAGCAAGTGACTGTGGATTCAAGACGATGCATCAAGGAATTCCAGTGAAGGAGAAGATGCAAAGATCCATTTCAATGTGGATTCACTTTTGCATCATGGAATTCAAGTGAGGGAGGAGATGCATCCATTGGAGTTTGAGGACAGGACTGAGAAGAAAATGATGTTGAAGCAATTTTTTTTTATATTTTAGGGTTATATTGCAGAATTTTTTTATCTTTTAATCTTTTAATTGTAACTTATGAATCGCTTCAATGAGATACGATTTGATTATACATATAACTTGTTTTTATGTTAAGTGTTTATTTATTTTAATTTGCACAAGAATTTGTTCACTAATTCAAGCTAATTAATGAAGATTAAAAATAAACTTGTTTAAAAAAAAGTTTAGAAATAAACTGCACTATCTATATGGAGTGACCTGTGTTAAGAGTGACAACAGGGCATTTCAGATAGGGATATATGATTATTTACGTCAGCTATTTATTTAACTGAAGTAAAAATCACACTTTTAACGTCAGTTGTATAAAAAACTGACGTTAAAAATAAATATTTTTTATTTAAACAAGTTTTAATGTTAGTTGTATTAAACAACTGACGTTAAAGGTATATAAGTTTCTGCAAAAACATTCATTCCTTTGACTATACTGTGCTACTTACCCATTCACCTTGGAACCTAATCCTCTTAATGATCAACATAATTTTTTAGCAACTTACCACGCCTAGTAACTTCATCCTCTGCTCCAATAAATAGCTTCCTTCCTTCCTTTTATTTTCTGCTTCACAATATGGCTCTGCCATGGAGATTAACTTCATCACTCTTTCTTCCTATTCCTAGACTCAAAGATCTTTGTCTTAATGGTCAAACAACTTCTGAGGTTGTGTAAATCACATAACATGGGTGATAAGGTTCTGTAAGTCACATAATGTGAGTTGTTCACCTTATCATCCTTCCGGAGAATCGACTGCTACAGTTCCAAAAGTTGAGCTTATAAATGACCACATTATCAGCATGTACCTCGATTCCAACATGAGTAACACCATCACTGCTAGACATGGTCACATTCGGAGTATAGTTTTCCCTTTGGCATTGGTCGCGCTGTCGCGCACGCGCCAAAAAGGACGAGCGGGTTTTAAAAATGTAGTTTATGGCGACAACTCGGATGTCGTTCTCAAGGACTCTTAAAGTGTTATTTTCCACAAAAATAAGTTTTTTTGGGGGGGGGGGGTTTGGATTGAGATGCAATCAAAGAAAACAGAATAATAAAAACAGAGCAATTAAAAACAAGCAGTTCAAAGAGGTTATCAAATGGCCAAAAACAGATTGATCTATTGTTCTCAATTTCCTAACTATCATAGGTTCATGCAATTTCCAAGCCCTAAGCAGATTCTAATCCCCTCCCGGTTGTAGCAACAATTTACAAGCGAAACCACTACTACAGATACATGTCCCTATTCCCGAATTAAGCAAACGGGGTTAAGCCCTTTGTGAACTAAGCGAACACGAAATGTACACACATAAATTAAGCATATGCGATTAATTATAGGAACATGATATCACCGGAAATAAATCAACACAATACAGTATACTCCTGAATTAAGCAAACAGAAATATAAAGCATGGCATTGAAGAGGGAAAAGCATACAAAACAGGGAAATACAAGAACCTCAAGTGTATGGAAATCAATTACAATAGATCAATCCTAGAAACTTAGTTCTCCATAACACAAACGAAATCACACAGAGAAAAATGTAAAAACAGAAAAATGGAGAAGCAAAAGTCTTTTCAAACTGTTCAGAACATCAATTTATACTAGTCAGAAATTAAGCTTATTCGCGAGGTGAAGCCTCTCTCGCGACGCGAGGAACTGAAGAACTGAAGAGTCTTCTTGTCACGCCCGTTATGGACATCAGGGGCCAACCGTGATGCTCTCTGACTTCCAGGCTCGCGAGGCGAATGGATGCTCTAAAGGCGAGACTCTTCAACTTCAAAACTGCCACGGCCGTGACCTTCAACACGGGCAAGGTGTGATCGTCTCTGACTTTTCAGGGTTGCAAGACTCGCGGGGCGAGACCTTCTTCGCGGGGCGAACCAGAGACCTTGCATTTTCTTGGAACAGTCAGGCTTCGGGGTCGCGTGGCGAGTATAGCTTTCGCGGGGCGAATCCCCTGTTTCTTTATTCTCTTGCCTTCCAACTTGTCCTGAAAACAAAGATGTAACCATAAGTGTATTATTTTGACTCAAAACTAGCTAAATTAACCTAAAACTACTCTAGAGACTCAAAACCTTGCTTGAGGACAATCTAATCTAATTTGGGTGAAAATAGGATATAATTTGCACAAAACCCTGGTCATACTAGCCATAAAACTAGATGAGCCAGAGGCTTATCAAAATACCCCAAACTTAAACTTTGCTTGTCCCCAAGCAAACTAAGACTCAAAAATCAAAAAGACTCAAGACCTGGCAAGCTTAAAAGATTCAATCAACATTGCACAAATTCAAGCAACTTCATCAAAACAGTTTTCTTCATTGTTTCCCCCCTTTTCAAACAGAGCAATCCCCACATTCATTTATTCTAAACATTTGAGAATTTCACCAATCAAACAATCATTAATCTAAGAAGGGAATCTAAGTTACACACAAGAGGGAGATCACCAACTTCAAACAACTGCCTTCCTCACAAGGGCATTTAGTATATCACTCAATCACTCAGTTTGTGTCAGGCTAACAACTTGCACTCAGTTTCACTTTTCAAGAACACTTCCCAAAAATTTGATTTTCATCTCAAAATGGTTCCCACAGAAAACATGCAAGCAACATCAAAAGGTCTTTTATGGGATGTAATGGGGCCTGGCTAAGGGTAGGATATACAAAGGAAACTAGGCTGAAGACCCTAGGAACTAAGAGAGCATGAACTTTACACACTTTGAATTTCACTCAAGTTCCTTTTTCCAATTTTTTTTTTAATTTTTTTTTTCAATTGTCTTGGATGACTACAGCCTTTTTATTCCAATATCCTTTTTGCAATTTTTTTACTTTTCTTTTTTTTTTCTTTTCTGCCTTTGGCTTCAACCTTTTTATTATTATTTTTTTCTTTTTCTCAATCCCAACAACACATTTACTGTAGCCACCCCAAACTTAGTTCTTGCACCCATTCTAAGATTACATGCTCTCCTAATCCTAAGATCGGTTAACATGGTTTTCCAGATTTTTGGGCTTATAACATTAGGTTATCAAGAATTAATCAGGCTAATAAGGCTCAAAGGGCTAACTAGGGAACATGCATTAGGAATTGTTTTATTCAGGCCAAGTAGCTATTTACAAAGAAAATGCCTAAATCATCTGAAGCAAACACATAATCATGCAAACCAAAAAGAGATTCAATCAAATTCAAGAAAGTGCAACTTGAAAGTGATTTTCACACAGTCAAAAACATGTTGGAGGCTCAAAACCTCACCTGGACATTCATGCAAATTGTTTGAAAGAGATTCTATCCCTAGTGTGTGCTCCCTATCACCCCAAACTTATCATAAGTCATGTCATCATAACAAAATCCCAAAGTTCAGTTTTCAATTTCACATGGGAATCACTTTTCAAAAACAAAAATTTTTTCAGCATAGGGGGAATCATCACATATCAATCAAGCAAGCAATCTATGCAACATCAATCAAAATCTAGCAAACTTGCCAACAAAAGACTCAACATACAAATACTCCTGAGCTTCTCAAATTATTCAGGAGCTTTATTCAAAGAAAAGGAAAAACTACAACTAGTCCCCCCCACACTTAAAACATGCATTGTCCCCAATGAACAACAGAACTATACAATCAGAGTGAGGGAAAGGAAAAGAAACTCCCTGATTAAGTGTCAGCATAGGTTGGAGCTTCCAAGGAGAGCTCCTCAACATTAACTTCCGCAGGAATACCAGCATCCACACCATGGAATGGCTTCAGCCTCTGCCCGTTAACCTTGAAGGTCTTGTTGGTACCTGTACTTTGAATCTCTACTGCACCATAAGGAAACACATTAGTCACAACAAAGGGGCCATCCCATTTGGACCTAAGTTTCCCAGCCATCAATCTCAGGCGGGAGTTAAACAATAAGACCTTCTGACCCACAAAAAATTCTTTCCTAAGAATCATTCTATCATGAAAAAGTTTTGTTTTCTCTTTATAAATCCTGGAGCTTTCATAGGCTTCAAGCCTAAGGTCCTCAAGTTCTTCAGAATCTGCAGTTTTCTTTCAACACCAGATTTCTTCATGTCCATGTTACAACACTTTACTGCCCAATATGCCCTATGCTCAACTTCCACCGGGAGGTGACATGCCTTGCCAAATACAAGCCGGAAGGGGGACATTCCTATAGGTGTCTTAAAAGCAGTCCTCTGGGCCCACAGTGCGTCTTCCAGACGGTGGCTCCATTCCCTTCTGTTCGGCTGCACCATCTTCTCTAGAATTTGCTTGATCTCTCTGTTTGATATTTCTGCCTGGCCATTGGTTTGGGGATGGTAAGCAGTGGACACTCTATGTACAACCCCATATTTCCTGAGTAAGGCCTCCATGGTTCTGTTGCAAAAGTGTGTGCCCTGGTCACTAATGATGGCCTTGGGTATGCCAAACCTGCAAAAAATGTTGGACCTAACAAATTTGAAAACAATCTGAGCATCATTAGTCCTAGTGGGGATTGCTTCCACCCACTTTGAAACATAATCTACAGCCAAAAGAATATATACAAAACCAAAAGAAGGAGAGAAAGGACCCATGAAGTCCATCCCCCACACATCAAAGACCTCACAATAGAGCATGGGCTGCTGAGGCATCTCACTCCTACGAGTGATTGCAGGGCCTGCAGTTTGACATTCTTTACAATTCTTGTATACCTCATATGAATCTCTAAAAATTGTGGGCCAGTAAAACCTAGAATCCAGGACTTTTCTTGCTGTCCTCTGTGGTCCAAAATGTCCTCCAACTGGAGAGGCATGTGGGAAATGCAGGATGGACTCTGTCTCATGATCGGGTACACACCTCCGAATAACCTGGTCACTGCAAAACTTCCACAGGTAGGGATCATCCCACACATAATACTTTGCATTGCTCTTGAGCTTGTGGAACTTATGTCTACTTGTACCTGCAGGAACAACACCAGCAACTAGAAAATTTACAATGTCAGCAAACCAGGGGGTTACCCCATACAGATGTGATCTCTCATCAGGGAAATCATCTTGGATGGGAAAAGTATCCCCATCCCTTGCTATCCGGCTCAAGTGATCTGCTACCAAATTTTCAGCTCCACTTTTATCCTTTATCTCCACATTGAATTCTTGGAGCAAAAGCATCCACCGGATCAGTCTTGGCTTAGTTTTTGGCTTCTTCAATAGATATTTCAAAGCTGCATGGTCAGTAAAAACAGTCACCCTAGAACCTAGCAAATAAGACCTAAACTTATCAAGTGCAAATACAACAGCTAGCAGCTCTTTCTCAGTGGTGGTGTAATTTGCCAGTGCAGCATCTAAGGTCCTTGAAGCATAATGAATTACATGGGCAACCTTGCCCACCCTTTGTGCCAGAACTGCTCCCACAGCAAAATTAGAAGCATCACACATTAGTTCAAAAGGGAGTGTCCAGTCAGGGGGCTAGATGACAGGGGTAGAAGTCAACGCTTTCTTCAGATAGTCAAATGACTCATTGCACTTTTCATCAAACTGGAACAGGGCATCATTCTTCAGCAGGTTTGACAATGGCAGTGCTATCTTGCTGAAGTCCTTTATAAAGCGCCTGTAGAAACCTGCATGTCCAAGAAAAGAACGGATCTCGCGTACGCAAGATGGGTAAGGCAATGAAGAAATCACATTAATTTTTGCAGGATCTACAGAAATACCCTCTTTGGAAATTACATGACCCAAAACTATCCCTTGTTCTACCATGAAGTGACATTTCTCATAATTCAAAATCAGATCAGTATCAATGCATCTTTGTAGAACTAGACTTAGACTATGCAAACAAGCATCAAATGAGGAGCCATACACAGTAAAATCATCCATGAACACCTCTATGCAATTTTCAATAAATTCAGAGAAAATGCTAAGCATGCATCTTTGAAAGGTGCCAGGAGCATTACAGAGGCCAAATGGCATCCTCCTATAAGCAAACGTACCGAAGGGGCACGTGAAGGTGGTCTTTTCCTGATCCTCAGGGGCAATATGAATCTGGAAATACCCGGAAAAGCCATCTAGAAAACAATAATGGGATTGACCAGCCAGCCGATCCAGCATCTGATCTATGAACGGCAAAGGAAAATGATCCTTTCTGGTGGCCTGGTTTAACTTCCTATAGTCTATACAAACTCGCCAGCTATTCTGGACTCTAGTAGGCACAAGCTCATTATTTTCATTCCTAACTACTGTTAGACCAGACTTCTTTGGTACAACTTGCACCGGACTTACCCAAGTACTATCAGAGATGGGGTAGATAATACCTGCCTGTAGAAGCTTAGTCACCTCTTTCTTTACCACATCCAGAATCAGTGGGTTAAGTCGCCTTTGGACCTGTCTGACTGGCTTAGCCCCATCCTCCAATAAAATTCTGTGCATGCATCTGGAGGGGCTAATTCCTGGAATATCGGCCAATGTCCACCCAATAGCCTTCTTGTGTTTCTTCAGAACCTCTAAAAGCTTGGCTTCCTGGTCAGAGTTGAGGCTGGAGGAAATGATGGTGGCAATGTTGCATTCCTTCCCAAGTAGGCATACTTGCGGGTTCTCGGGAAGTGGTTTGAGTTCCAAAGAAGGTGGCTGCTCAACAGATGGTGCATTGGGAGTAGCCATGGGGTCAAGGACTTCTGCTGAATAGACAGCTTCACTCTCATTATCACTATCACTATCATCCTCACCCTGCAAGGTTGAATCCAAAAACTCAGAACAAACAGAACATGGGTTAGTGTTAGTACAGTTAGTACAAGTATATACATCATCAAAACCAGAAATAAGAGGAAAATCAGCAATAAAGTCATCATGGGTGTCCTCAATAAGCTCTGAAAGCAACTCTAAGTGGAATACAGAGTGCTCCTCTACTGGGTGTTTCATAGCATCAAAGATCTTGAACTGGGCCACAATACCACCAAACTCCATAGACATAGTCCCATCATAAACATCAATCTTGGTCTTGGATGTCATCATGAATGGTCTGCACAAGATTATAGGTGATCTACTAGACCGAGTCTCTCCTGCCATGTCTAGGATGTAGAAGTCCGCAGGAAATATCAGATCATCAACTTGCACTAGCACATCCTCTACCATTCCCATGGGTCGGGCACTAGTCCTGTTAGCCAACTGGATGGTAAGACCTGTGTACTGCAATGGCCCAAGATCAAGGTTGTTAAAGATGGAGGTAGGCATGACATTGATTGATGCTCCCAAGTCCAACATGCAGTTTTCAAACTTCCTGTCCCCAATAGTGCATGGAATGGTGAATGTGCCTGGGTCCTTGCACTTTTGTGGCAGTGCCTGAGTAGGGGTTAAAGCAACAACTCTTTCTGGCTTAGACTGGATAAGTGCTGAGACATTCATTCCCAAGTCAACCCTCTCATTAGTCTTCATCTTCCTCTTGTTGGTGCATAGATCCTTAAAAAATTTGGCATATCTGGGCACTTGCTTGATCACATCTAGGAGAGGAATATTAACAGCTACCATCCTGAAAACATCAAGAATCTCCTTCTCCTTATTTTCACCACCAATCTTCTTATTATTCTGCAATCTATGTGGGAATGGAATGGGTGGTCTATACACTTTCTCAGCTTCAACTTCAACCATAGGCTCAGGAGTAACCTCAACAGTAGGCTTAGGAGTTACCTCAATAGTTTCTTCATCCTTTCCAGAGGCGGCCTCAACAACTTTTCCCGATCTCAGAGATATGGCACTCACATTAGGGTTGGAGGCATTGGGATTTATCACTGGCTGTGCTGGCAGCTGGGTTGTTCTTTGAGCTTGCTTTATGTTATTTATGTCTGTGGCCATCTGTCCAATCCGTGTCCTCAAATCTTGAATGCTAGCACTTGTTTGCTGCTGATACTATCCCATTTGCTGCTGGAAAAGTGTAGTCATTTGTGCATTCATCTGTGAAGTCAATTGTGAAGTCATTTGCTTGAACATGTCTTCCATTGAAGGTCCAGAAGGTGCGAAGTGGCCCTTTGGAGGAGGATTCCGAGGTGCCATCGGTCATTGTTGGGATGAGTTCCCATACCGTGGATTAGGATGATTACTCCAGTGGGATGATACCTATTTGTTGAGAGGTGCGGAGTCTTTGTATCTGTTCAGTTATTGCCTTGATTATACGGATGGACTGCAAAGGCTTGAGGTGATTGATGAATCGATCCTCCTTGCAAAATGGGGCATGCTCCATATGGGTGCTCAGGAGAACTGCACATGCCACACAACACAGCAGGCTGAACCCTATCCGTTGCCAATTTCTCTACCAAAGAAGTGAGCCTATCAATTCTATCAACACGGTCATGGATGGAAGAGGAAGTGCGGACCTCATGTACACCTCTAGTCTCAACGAGAATTTCTTCGGTAGTGAATTCTTTGGGAATTCGGTGACATGTTCTCAATGAGTTGCTTGGCGTGAGATGGAGTCTTGTCAACCAACGCTCCCCACTAGCGACATCCAAAATATTCCTATCCATCCAGCGGTAGCCCTTCATAAAAATATTGGATGAGAAGCTGTTCAGAAATTTGATCTTTGGGGGCAATGGATGTCAACCGCTTGAACCTCTCCCAATACTCGGCTAGCGACTCATTTCCTTGCACGATGCCACATATCTCCTTCCTTATTGAAGCGGCTCGGAGGCGGGAAAATATTTCTCTAGGAAGAGCTTCTTCAAGTAATTCCATGTGTTAATGGATATAGGCACAAGGTATAAAAGCCAAACTTTTGCAGATCCATGGAGAGAGAACGGAAAAGCCTTCAACTTGATACGATCCTTAGTTACTCCTTCTGGCCTCAAAGTTGTGGAGCAGACAACCTGGAATTCCTTGAGATGCTTGTGTGGATCTTCACCTGCAAGACCATTAAATCTTGGCAACAAATGGATTAGCCCAGATTTTAATTCAAAAGGAGTGTCAGCACCAGGATATGCAATGCACAAACCATTGTAATTCACATCAGGGGCAGCAAGCTGCCTCAATGTCCTTTGGTCCCCCATGTTTTCAAAAACAGACTTGGAATTAGAATCACTACTAGAACTAGCCCGAAATTCTCTACGGAGTGTATGCAATGTTCTTTCTATCTCGGGATCAAATTCACACGAGTTCAGGCAGTTAGATCTAGTAGCGAGACTAATTCAAAACAAAAACAAAAATAAAAGAGAAAAACAGAAAATAAAATGCGAAAATAACAAAACAAGAGTCCCCCCAACGAACGGCGTCAATTTTGGTCCATTTGTCGCGCACGCGCCAAAAAGGACGAGCGGGTTTTAAAAATGTAGTTTATGGCGACAACTCGGATGTCGTTCTCAAGGACTCTTAAAGTGTTATTTTCCACAAAAATAAGTTTTTTGGGGGGGTTTGGATTGAGATGCAATCAAAGAAAACAGAATAATAAAAACAGAGCAATTAAAAACAGGCAGTTCAAAGAGGTTATCAAATGGCCAAAAACAGATTGATCTATTGTTCTCAATTTCCTAACTATCATAGGTTCATGCAATTTCCAAGCCCTAAGCAGATTCTAATCCCCTCCCGGTTGTAGCAACAATTTACAAGCGAAACCACTACTACAGATACATGTCCCTATTCCCGAATTAAGCAAACGGGGTTAAGCCCTTCGTGAACTAAGCGAACACGAAATGTACACACGCAAATTAAGCAGATGCGATTAATTATAGGAACATGATATCACCGGAAATAAATCAACACAATACAGTATACTCCTGAATTAAGCAAACATAAATATAAAGCATGGCATTGAAGAGGGAAAAGCATACAAAACAGGGAAATACAAGAACCTCAAGTGTATGGAAATCAATTACAATAGATCAATCCTAGAAACTTAGTTCCCCATAACACAAACGAAATCACATAGAGAAAAATGTAAAGACAGAAAAATGGAGAAGCAAAAGTCTTTTCAAACTGTTCAGAACATCAATTTATACTAGTCAGAAATTAAGCTTATTCGCGAGGCGAAGCCTCTCTCGCGACGCGATTCTTGTGAACAGTCTGCACCCTTTGGTATTCTCGCGAAGCGAACAATCCTTCGCGAGGCGAGGAACTGAAGAGTCTTCTTGTCACGCCCGTTATGGACATCAGGGGCCAACCGTGATGCTCTCTGACTTCCAGGCTCGCGAGGCGAACGGATGCTCGCGAGGCGAGACTCTTCAACTTCAAAACTGCCACGGCCGTGACCTTCAACACGGGCAAGCTGTGATCGTCTCTGACTTTTCAGGGTTGCAAGACTCGCGGGGCGAGACCTTCTTCGCGGGGCGAACCAGAGACCTTGCATTTTCTTGGAACAGTCAGGCTTCGGGGTCGCGTGGCGAGTATAGCTTTCGCGGGGCGAATCCCCTGTTTCTTTATTCTCTTGCCTTCCAACTTGTCCTGAAAACAAAGAAGTAACCATAAGTGTATTATTTTGACTCAAAACTAGCTAAATTAACCTAAAACTACTCTAGAAACTCAAAACCTTGCTTGAGGACAATCTAATCTAATTTGGGTGAAAATAGGATATAATTTGCACAAAACCCTGGTCATACTAGCCATAAAACTAGATGAGTCAGAGGCTTATCAGGCATATTTCATAAAACTCTCTGATGGGATGTAGCTTTAATGTTTCGGGTGTGATAAGGGGTTCCAAAAGTGGCCTTATGCTTTGCCACACAACCTCCTCATTGAATTCTGGAAAACTCAGTCGCTCGACTCTCCTCTCTTGCTCACCCGTGAAGGGAACGAAGCCTCAACAAATGTTTAGGATTTTAAACCCTTTCAATGTAACTTTTTATAGGATTTTAAACCCTTTCAATCTTCTGTATCAGTCTGTATTACACTTCATGAATGAGATCCGGTTTGGGTTATTGATTCAACTTATACTTCGCACATATATTTTAGTTTTCAAAACAGAAACAGAAAACATCAAAGCAATTGTGAAACTGAAACTTTGAGGAAGGCAATGTGGAAGGGTACGTATACTAGATAAAAAATTATTAAATTAACCTTTAACGTCAGTTGTTGTAAGGACTGACGTTAAAAGTGAAGTGACTCACTTTTAACGTTAGTTCGATAAAGAACTGGTGTTAAAATATTCACTATTAACGTCAGTTGTTTATGGAACTGACGTTAAAAGTGAGTCACTTCACTTTTAACGTCAGTCCTTACAACAACTGACATTAAAATTGAATTAATGAAGTCTGATATTTGCAAAACTGCCACCGCCCCCTTTTTAACGTCTAGTTTTTGGTTAACTGACGTAAACCTTTACCGTCTAATGTATATTTTCCACTAGTGTTGATTTGTGTTCGGTAATAATATTTTAAAAGTAGGTTTAGAAGAATTGATTTTGTTTGGATGGTATAGTAAAATTACTTTTGAGATGTAAATATGTAGAATTTTGTGGGTCACATATCTGGAATCAATTATTTTCAACGGAAAAGCTAGAAATTATTGCTTCCACCAAAATCAATTCCAACCAGATAGGAATCAATTATTTTGAAGGCAATTTGGCTCCCAAACACTCCAATTACGGTAACAACTGGAGTTTGCGAGCCCAAACGAAGTTTAAGGCCTTAACCAAAGAGGCACTGAGTCAATTATATGAAGTCTCACATTTAGCCGTAAAAAATATTTAAATCACATGTCATTCCTAATTTCCTACTACATACCGTGGACTGAATGAAAACGGTACAGGTTGAGGGAATGCACAAATCCTCCTAAATCACTATTAGTCGACTACCATCGAGCACCGTTTGTCGACCACCGCCGAATACCACCATCGGCGACCGATCACCGCATGTTGTCGCCGTGGCCGACCACTGTCGACTACCTCCGAGCACCGACGACAAACAATCGTTGGCCACCGTCGACCGATCGCCGCCAACATTGTTGGCTGATCACTATCAGTCGTCGCCGCTTTTGCCACCGCCCCTGCCGCTGGTCCCCAGCACCACCTAAAGCCTTAGCTTTATTTATTACTCTATTTCTATAATCCAAACAAAAAAAAATTAAGAATGAAAAAATTTAATTATTGTATCTCAACAAATGTTTTTAAAAATGAATGGAATTTAAATGAAGCAATTTAATTTTCTAGAATTTTAAATACCTTATAATTTTTAAATTCCCATCCAAATGCATTACTTTGTTACCAATTTCCTGTTTTCAGAAATAATTATAAAACTGTCATATTGTTTTTTTTCATTTTGTTTTTTGTTTTCAAAGATTTATGCAGGAAACAGTGATAATATAACAAAAATTGGTTTCAAGGTTTGAAAACAAAAAATAGAATAAAAACCGATATATCAATCTTATAATCATATTTAAAAATAAAAAATGAAAACAGAAATCGAAAAGCCCTTACAATTTATGTCCCCAGCTTGACCAACGGGACAAAACCTCTGCTTATGAACCTACGACCATGCGCGCTCAGATGAGGGGGGCTAAACTGCCAGCTTTCAAATCTTGAAATCAAAGAAATTACTCATTCCCGATCCCAGACACTGCCACATGCGTGCTCCGTGGTTTATGCATCTTTGGATCTATATCTTACTGGCTTCTGGTTCTAGCTTATCGTTTTGTACCATATAGTAGCAGCTTTTGGTTATAGGCAACATACATACTTACGAGTAATGATATTCTAACATCCAAAATTTGATACAAAATTTTGACATCTTAGTTAATCAGTGTAAAGATTTGGAATCACGTGTAAATATTTGGTTAATTCATGATGAACTATTAATCATATAAAGAAATTAAATTAACCAGATATTTACATGTGATTAGTCAAATATTTACATGGTTATGGAAATTAAGTTTCAGATGACTTATTAATCATATAATGAACTGAATTAACTAAAAATTTATACGTGATTAACCTAGGTGTCGCTTGAGGTGTCCAAATCAGGTATTAGAATATCATTACTATATAGATAAACATATGAGAAATGTTATATTCTTTTCAAGCCGGACAGCTAACAGTCAAACAGGAAGAGAAACTAGTTAACACAATTATTGTGATGTTATGAGGTGGTCAAACCTGAACTGGTGATGAAACTAGGAGTAAATTAGCAAACAAAAACAACTGGAGACAAAAAATGATTAACGTCGCCTGAGAGATTCGAACTCTCGCGGGGAAACCCCATGTACTTAGCAGGCACACGCCTTAACCACTCGGCCAAAGCGACAATTGACAAAACGATCTCCTCAATTATTTAAAATTTAAAATATAAAACTTTATTGAGCTCTCTTACAGTTCAGCAGTTTTAGGATTTTTTTTTTTTTAAAATGGTATCCACTATCCGTATAAGTGAATTTTATACAGACATCCAATGATATTTTGACGAGTCGATATTATTATTGTTTCTCTCTCTTGCTGTATAAAATAAAAAGCATATATGTGGAGATGTTAGTGGACGTCTTTGTAAAACTTTTTATACTAAGAGTGTATACTACTTTAATGTAAAAGTATACATTATCAATATAAAAAAAAAAGTTTTACATCGTGGTCCAGTAACATCAAATTTAATTTCACAAACAGTTGCCTGATATAACTTTCAACAATGTTATTTTTAATGCTTAATTGGATTTTTGATCCACAATTTTAGTGTTTGGGTGAATTCGGACCCAGGTTTCCCTCCTTCAATTTTAGTCCACACATTTTAAAAATGTGTAATTTTGATCGTATGTTAACATCCAATAGTTAATGACATATCTAACGGTACTTATGATATTCTAACATGACTTATACTTTCTAACAAGTGGTGTCATAAGTGAATACAGATTTAGAATGTTAATTGTTGGATGTTAACTTGATGAATGAAACAAAATTACATATTTTTAAAATATATGGACTAAAATCGAGTGAAAAAAAAAATGGGAAATCAAAATTGCTCAAATACTAAAATAGAGGGACAAAAATACAATTAAACCTATTTTTAATGATATAGCCATACAGGGGTTAGAATGCATGGATGGATGGATTATTTTATATGTAAAAAGTTACTCTTATACAAACCTTTTTGGCCGCTGATATTTTAGTTGAATTTGATTATTCAAGATAACTTCTGATGGGCAAAAGAATAATGGTCAAAGTCAATGAAGGGGTAAAGGTAAAATCTGAATCAATTGAAGTTATTATTATTTTTTTAAAATGTGCATGATAGGAAACATTTAAAGAATAAAAAAAATACTAATAAACAAAAATAGAAAACAGTTAATATTTTATTCTTTAGATTATTAAATTGGTTTAATAAAAAGTTAATTTAGTACACTTTTCATTCTCTCATTTCTACTAATTTGATATTTTAATTTTGATTTCTTTTCACTAAATTAATTTATCAACTAATATATGTTGGTACAAGTATAAAGAATTCGAGTCCTTTAAATATGTGGTCCTATGTTTGAACTCCGAATTCATGTGTATAGATTGCCGCTTAGGTGCTGATAGCATCCAAGAGATTAGCATCTCACATATACTAGGTTTGATGCAACTTTGGAAAACCAAAAAAAATTTAAATTAAATTACATTATCTTAAACTATTAGCTTCAAAAAACATTAAAGGTGAGTTTCAAGTGCCATTAAGAATCAGGGATGTTTCTCTAAAATGAATGGGGAAGGGTTTATCTGATAAAGTGAAGAAAAAATTCAACTCGCCAAATGATCTAATGATCCAATGAATCACTAACGATTACTTAATTTTTTTCTTTCAAAATTTTAAAATTTATGAGTTTTAAGTTTTTGTTTGGTTTCCCAGGTTATCTTCCACGCACAACTGCAAAGACTAATTCTCGGAGTTGGATAGGATCACAAGATGACAAAACTCTTCCTTTTATGTTGGTAATGGTGCTTGGAATTGGGAAAACTTTGAAAGATATGTTTGAAGTCTCGTCAGATACAAAATAAGTATTATCAATCCTCATGGCCAATCTCAGTCTCATGATTTCCCTAATTGGAACCTGAATTCTGATGGCAGGTTCCCTTTGAAATCTGCATACCAGTATTTAACTTATGGTAGGTTACCTGCGATTGATGGGAATCCCCTTTTCAAAAAAGGCTTGGTAGTGGAAAGGTCCTAATTGATTGAGAGCTTTTCTTTGGAAGCTGATTCATGGAAAATTGCTTGCTAATGTGGAGAGAAATAAAAGGGGAATGACAGTTGATGTTATGTGTCGGAGATTTAATTCCTGTCCCAAAACTACCATGCATTTATTTAGGGACTGTGAGAAGGCTTCAGCATTTTGGAATAGAGTGTTGAGTCCTTATTCATGGAGTAAGTTCTTTAGCCTTTCCCTGGTTGGAATGGAACTTATCTTTGGATGGCATTGGCAGAGTCCATTTGAGTTGGTTTACCTTTTTTAGTGCATCAGTGGCAGTCCTATGGAAGGACATAAATTGTCTAGTCTTTGATCAGGAATCTAAAATGGGCAATGGGTTGTGGCATTTGATTTCAGCTAAAGGTTGTGATATTGAAAGGGAGCCTGCTCAGCCTCCAAACTTCATTGATGACATAATAGTTTTGTTCCCAGTTGTTGACGCTGGTTTTTGGTTGGTGTCCAAAATTCTTGTCACAAATAATTTAAGATCAGACGAGTGTAGGGACGGACGAGTTATGCGGTAATCTCGTAAGGATGTGTATACGTGTCTGCCAAGTACGAATTTGACAAATCAGTCAAATCTAGTAAATACTGGCAAGGACTTGAAGTATTCAACGAGAAAAGTTGCTTCCTTAAATAAGAGTGACTTCCTACTTGTATTTATAGAAATTCACGGATTTAGAGGAAAACATGTAAGTTACAAGGAAATTGACAGAAAATAAATAAAGAACATGAAATTAAAGAAAAGGCAATAAACAATAGGAAATTTAAAGGAAAGCATGTAAGTTGCAGGAAAATAATTGAAAGCTTATAAATGACAAAGAAAGATAAATGACAGTAAATTAAAGGAAGAAAGCAAATAAGGAAAAGTATTTAAATGATTGAAAAGTAAAAGAAAGCATTTAAAGACGTGAAAGATAAATGGGACGAAATGAAGAACGTATAAAAGAAACTTGGATAAAGAACATGAAAGAAATGCTGAAAGTAAAGAAGAACATGTAAAGGAAAATCAAATAATCAGTACTGTATTGTAAATTGAACTGGAAATGGAAAAAGAGATGGAGGGAGTACTTGAGTATAATCCTTAAATCTGCTGTGTGATCGAGATATGTAGGATATCGCATCAAGTAACCTCCTCCATTACATCATGATTAATAGTATTTATAAGCAAATAAAATAACTACCTAAAGATAACTTCCTATCCTTAACATTGCCACCTGTATGGCAGTTTTGCTATGTTCAGATTCAAACTATCTGACAAGCAAACTTCTCTAACTGTTCATTCTTTTGAATTGCTTTATGCCAGTCTTGCTTGTTGTCCACGGTTGGTTGTTTGACAGCTTATCTTACTGATGCTGTCAGCCTTGAAGACTTAGCCATTTCTATACTTTGTCCATTTGACAATTCTTATTACCAACTGTCAAAAGTTGGGTTTAACCTGTCACTATTTCGACTTCTTCGTCAGTCAGCTAAATATATTCGTCGGGAATTTTACTCTTGACAAATGTCTCATTTTTCTTTCTTGACGGCTTTATCTGTCTGACATACCAACTTGTAAATTTTCTAATCTGTCAATTCTGTTGAATTCGACTCTTCATGGTGGTTATCTGACCATTTTTCCTTCAATTCTTCTGTCATCTTGTCGGAACCATTTCTGTCAAGAATTTGAAATTCTTCCATTAACAGATGCCCCCAAAATTTTGCTTTTCGACGGTTTTGCCCGAAAGAATAGCAAGATTTGAATTTTCAAATAGCTAACAATCATCTTAATTTTGGGTTCTTATCCGTTAATTAAACATTGCTTTAATTTCATCCCTACTTAATAGGGATAATCATAACGCCGCAGGTTTCTTGGAATTTGAACTGAAGGCTTTTCATTCTCCTTTAAATGGCAATCACATCAGTATTGACTTTCTTCTTTTTATCTTTCCTTCTTCCCTAGTAAACTCTTTTCCAGAGAAAAATCTTTTCTTCTTCCCTTGCAAAACCCTTCCTTAAAAATCCTTTCTTCTTCCTTCATTCAATTTTCTATGGCTACATCTTCCAGGGCGCCGACTTCCGTACCTCATGCTACAGTCATCCCTCCTAGGGTAGTGGTTCAAGACCCACTTTTGGAGGAATCTGAGTTATGGCAAGAATCCAAGGTAATTTACCCTATTCTCGATCCTTCTGTTGCTTTAAATCCTCCTGCTGCATTTTTGGGTCCTTTTGTAGCCAAAAATGAAATTTCTAAGGGTTTACGTGGTTCCTTTCCTTCCGCTAGCTCAAATGAAGCTATTTTATCCTCTTTTACTCCTATTCCCATTCATATCTTCAAGAAGAGCAATAGGATTTTCAGAATGCCTCCTGCCACTCGGTTTGATGCTTACATTAGTTGGCTTGACTGAGTTCAGGCTGAAAAACGCAGTGTATGGGAGAAAGCTGGAATCTTTGAATTCATTCAACTTTCTCGTCATGTTAAACTGGTAGACTTTTCTTTAATAGGAGCATCAGTTTTCTTTTGGAATAGAACAACAAATAATTTTCATTTTCCTTATGGAATGATGGGTCCGACTTTGTTTGACATGTCGGCTATTACCGGCCTTCGTCCAGATGGCCCCACCATGCATTCTGAAGTAGAAATTGAAAATCAAATTGATGTCTATGTGCCAAAGTGTTCTTTTTCCAAATACATAGCAGATTTTAGAGGAGAAGCTCATGATCCTGTGACGGATACTGAGCACGTAGCCTTTTTGTTTCTTTGGCTATGTGCTTATGTCTTTTGTAGTAAATCTGCTTCTTTGATCGCTTCATATGTTCCTTTAGCCAATCTTTTGTCATCTGGTAAAAGAGTAGCATTAGGACAATGTGTCTTAGCCAATCTTTATGACAGCATGAGCATGCTAGTTGACACTGTCAAGTCTAAAATGAAAACCAATATAGGAGGGCCCCTTTGGCTTCTCCAATTATGGTTAAATGCAGTTTTGGAGTGTCAATTTTCATATAAAGCTCCCGCAGATTTGATAATCGACACTTATGGCTCCTATCTCTGTTATGTGTCTGCCGAGTCTTTGTCAAGAGATGAAACTGCGAACTTCAAATTTTACTTCAAAATTTTCCATTCACTTTCATCTACCTCTACAAAGATCAATTTTTCTCCTTTTTCCGACCGGAAATATGGTCCAGAATGGTTTACAAAACTAAGCACCACCGTCTCTAAATCCAATAAATCCATTTGGACCAAATTTCTTTGCCAGAAAATTCTTTTTGTTGATGGTCCTAATTTCAAAACTCATAGGGTCTACCTCCATTTGCCCAACACTGTGGCTTGTCAGCTCGGCTTTTGCCAAGCTATCCCTGCTCCTTATTCGTCAAATCCTGACGAGAATTTTATTGGTGCCAAAGCCCCAACATATGAGCATATTGTCGACATCAGTGATGCGGACAAGGTTCGTGGGACTTTCTTACAACCTATTTCATTTTCTACCTTCCACGGAGTTACTCAAAGCTTTCTTGACTGGTGGGATGAATACTACTCCAACCACCGTCTAAGTTTAAAGACTTGCTTGAGTTGTATTGAGGACACCGTGGGTAACAATGATGATTCTCCTCTGCAGGAACAGGATCCGGCAACCAAAACTCGAGGTGAACTTCAGAAAGAAATTCAAGCCTTTGAAAATTTTTATAAAATCAAGTGGAATCCGTTGAGACCATTTGATATGGTTCGTCATGTCAATAGTGTTTTAGTTGAAGCCAAAAGGAAGCATGATAATAAGGAATCTGAAAGGCTTGCCATGTATAGGAGTATTCCCAATATGACCAGGGAATACTTAAACAGCTTAAAGGCCCCTTTTCCTAAGCCAGTGCCTATTCCTTGTGCCCCTTTTGGTTTAGCTGATTCACACACAGGAAAATCGTCGAAAGGAGGTAACTTTTTCTTTTTGGACAGCGTGAGTGCTTACGTTGACCCTTTTGAAAAACCAAATCTAGTTACCTTCGCTCGTCGGTTTCTTCAATCTGATGATGACTTTGGATTCCTGATGTCGTGTCGTCGCGCGTGTGTTGCGCGCCGCGCTCTGCGATTCCGGCAAGTGTACCGGATTGCCGTCAAGTAATAAAAGATATCGAACCCACAGAGACTGTGTTCCCGAATCGCAACTGATTTTCAAAGTGATAAGTCTGGAAGGATTTTTATAGTTTTGAAATGGTTTTGAATTTGAAATTAAGAGATAGATGAGTAGAAAACAATTGTTTGTGGGGTTTTAGATTTAAACGGATTCCTAGGGATTTGGGTTACCTTTGAGGCTGTTTACGTTGCTAATCTGATTTACCTTTGTTGATTACCGAAATTGCCTTGAAGGCGAGTTTATCCTCTGATAGCTTAAGCTCCCTCTCGGGTTACAAAAACCGTGCCCAATTGACCCGACCCCTACTCTCGTGGTAGTCGATCCCAGATTGGCCCCTTTGCGTTCCGTGACAACTCGTTGCTCCTCGAGGGACGGCTTCTAACTCTCGTGATTTCAGTCCCAAGTCTGACTTCTATAGATCCGACACCTAAGTTCACCGCTAGGTTCCTCCTTAGAATGTCTAAGTCATGCAAATAACCTAAGTTCACCGCTAGGTTCCTCCTTAGAATATCCACACCTCGCAGATAAGCGGCCGCCGGGCTTTACGAGTGAAACACCCTAGAAATCCTAAGTTCAAAGCTAGGTTCCTACTTAGAACGTCTACGTCACGCAAATAAGCGGTTGCCGAATTTACGAGTGATTAACACACTAGAAATCAGATCTAAAGTAAAATCGTAATTACAAAGATATTACATCAAATTCAACATCGTAAACAAAACTTGGGCAGAGCCCCAATCCCTAGAAACTAAGCTACTACTCAAGTCTTGCCATGGAGATGACAAGCTTGGTTGACAACATCATGAAAATACAAAAAAATCGGAGGAGAGAGGAGGAGAGGAGAGAAGAGAGCTATGCCTAGAGTCCTAGTTGTTATGGATGATCCATATATTCTGTATATCTCTGATGATGCCCTCCTGCCTCTGCCTGGTCCTTATTTATAGATGTGGGAAGTTAGAGTCCCAATCCAACTCAAAATCTGATCTATTTTGGTTGCTTCTGATCCAAGTAATGCGCGTCAAGACCGTGATGGCCATCACGGCTAGGCCGTGACGGATTCTGTTTCTGGCAGTTCTGGAAATTTTCAGTCTCTCGCGTGCCGAGCTACCCTTCGCGTCGCGAGCCTCCATTTCATGGCCGTGATCTCCATCACGGCTAGGCCGTGATGTGCCCTGACTTGTGGTGGTTTTGTATCACGGCCGTGATGGCTATTACGGCCAGGCCGTGACAGACTCTGACTTCAGCCTTTGTTCCTTTTCAGTTTTGCTCGATCATGGCCGTGATGGGCATCACGGCTAGGCCGTGATGGGCTCTGTTTGGCTCATTTTCTTCACTTTTAAAGCCCTATCTTCATCCAAACTTCATCATGGTTGATCTTGAGCATTTTACCCTTGATTTCTGCAAAACAACACCACACAAACCGCCTTACCCATTCCAAAGGAAAATTAACCTAAAATCTAATAAAAATATGCCTAAACTACATGAAAATGCATGCAAAATGATAGACAAAGATGATGTGAAATCACACTCATCAAATCACCCCAAGCTTAAAACTTTGCTTGTCTTCAAGCAATTACTCAGGCCATAAGATAATTCAATCAAAACATGGATAGTGAACCAAGAACCCTAGAAGCTAATTCAAGTGATAGGCATATTCAATAAGCACTTAAGAGACAATCAATTTCAAGTCCAATTAGAAGCTTAGGTTTTTCAAGTTCATATCCTCACTGATTTGGGCACTCATCTCACCTCACTCAAGTGTTTTAGGGTTTATGACAATTCACTCAATTTCCTCAACGAAAGTATTCTACCATAGGCTTGACTATTAACCAAATCTCTACTTTATTTATGAAAACACATAAGAATCAAGAGGTCTTTAACTTTGGTTGTAATGTGGCCATGGGATTAATTGTTAGGTGGGAAAATCAAGAGAAGGGAAATTCAAGAAGGCTAAACAAATTATCAAACATTACAAAGCATGACACCTTCTAAAATACCTTTTAGGGGCTTTGATTTACTTTTTCCACCTTTCTTCCTTCTATTTTCCCCTTTTTTTTTCTTTTCATTTCTCACTTTCTTTTGTCATCCCCTTCTCCATTTTTTTTTTCTTTTGTTTATTTCATTTTTATTTATTTGGAGAAGGGGAGATTTATAGCTCAAGAGAAATTACTTTCTAACTTTTTCATCCCATGCTTTTTCAAACTACCATTTACCCTTTTTGTAATACTTCAAAAGGTGCCATACCAAGCATTATTTATCAAAGTAATTCAAGGTACCAAGAAAAGTATTTTTTTTTTTAGGCTCAAAATTGGGCAACTAAGGGGTAGCATTTATCAATCAAAGCTCGGGAGGCCGGAAAAATACTTAGTGCCTCAATCATTTTCAAAAAATGTTTCAAATTTTTTTTTAAGTTTTGAAATGGTTTCAAGTCAAGTTCTAGAGAATACAGTCCAAGAGGAATTAAATCACTCTATCACAATAAATGGGGTAGATTTAATGAATACCCCTTTTGGCTCAAAATCTTATATTTAGTAGTTCAAAAATCAGTGAGAAACACAAATCTAAGGAACCACATGCTAATCATCAACTATCAAAAGATTATCTCAAGAAATTTTATTTTTAGCCATATCACAAGAATAATGAAAAATTGGGTTCTAAATTCACTATCTCAATTCATTTGGCACCAAGTTCTCACAATTGGATGCATGTTCTAAGTGAGGGGAATCTAGAGAATGTGATCATACCAAACTATGCCTATGAAAATGCAATATGAATGCAACAATGCAAATGCAAAAATAAATACCCCTACCCCAAGCTTGATTACTTACATTGTCTCCAATGTAAATAATCAAGTCGGAGAGAGGAGAAAAATGGAACAACTTACCGAGTCGGTAGCGGGTGTTGGCTCACATTCCAGTCAAAACTTGGGTGGAAATTTAATCACGGCCGTGAGGCTCATCACGGGCAGGCCGTGATCAATTCTGTCTTGGCATCCTACTCATCACGCCCGTGATGGTTGTCACGGCTGGGCCGTGATCCTTTCTGTGCTCATGTATTAGTTCATCACGGTCGTGGCCACTGTCACGGCCAGGGCGTGATGGCTTCTGACTTTATTTTTCTCTGCTCTTCTTCCCTTTCTCAACCTGAAAACACTAGACAAACCTATTAATGATATTTTTGCCTCTCGATCTTCTCAAATTATTCAAGAGGTTAAATCAAAAACAAAAGGAAAAGGGAAAGAAAACTTGGGTTGCCTCCCAAGAAGCGCTTGTTTACGGTCCTAAGCTTGACCAAACTTCCTTCAATCAACCGGGGTCGGCTGGGCGTAGATGTGCTGGAACACTTCTCTTCCATGGAACTCCTTCAAAAAGCTGATTCTGCTCATACGGCCAGTCACGCTTCCGCTTCGCTCTTTTCATTTGGAGCTTCCTAACCTTCCTTTCTTTCGGCGGAAGTTTTGTTTCCGCATGGACAGCAATTCCAACTTCACCACTGCTGGGTGCATCATCAACCATGCATATCTTTGGGGTTGCTTCCATGCTAAGTTCTTTCTCTACCGCTGGAGACGTTACATCAATTCTGCACACATGGCTCTCAAAAGGAGGGTTGTTATAAGAGTTAGTCAACTGAAAATTTACCCTACCTTCCTCTACATTTAGAGAGAGTTTGCCATTCCTTACGTCTATCACTGCCCCAGCGGTTGCCAAGAATGGCCTTCCTGAAATGATGGGGAATTCAGAATTCCCTTTCATGTCTAATACCAGGAAGTCGGTAGGGATGAAGAATTTCCCTACCTTCACAGGAACGTTCTCTAGTATGCCTAGAGGAGTCCTAGTTGAGCCGTCCGCAAATTGTAAGGAGAATTTGAATGGTCTCAACTCTTTACTTTCCAACCTTTCCATGATAGTGAGGGGCATTAAGCTCGCACTAGCCCCTAGGTCACATAAGGCTTGGTCGATTTGCACCTGTTCGATCAAGCAAGAGATGGAGAAACTACCTGGGTCTTTCAGTTTAGTAGGCATTTTAGTCTCTACATCTACTTGCTTTTTCCTGACCAACCATTGTGGGAAAGGTATCGGGGGTTGGTACGGTGGTGGAGGGACATACTTCGGTTCTGGCTCTTCCTTTTCGCTCGTGTCCTCCTCCGGTTCCACGTCCATTTCAGCTACCCCCACCCCATGCTTATCATCCCTTAAGTGTATGGCATTGCAATGCTCATTGGGATTTGCTTCGGGTTGCCCCGGGAATGTACCCTTAGGTCTCGAGTACGTGCTGGCTTGTTGGGCAATTTGGGCTTCTAGCATCTTGTTATGAGTTGCTAAGTTGTCTACCTTAGACGCTAGCTCCTTTATGGTTCACTCACTGCCCTTCCTTGTTGTCTAAACTCCTCATTCTGTTTTGTCTAAGTTTCAACAAAACTTTCAAATAAAGTCTCGAGTTTAGACTGCTGTACCTGAGGATACCCCGGTGCTGCTCTCTTATTACCTTGGCCCTCTTGGAACTCATGGTTGAGCGTATTGCTGTAGTTGCCGTAGGAGAGGTAAGGGTTGTTCTTCCTTTGGTTGTAGGGATTTGGGGGAGCATAGTTGGGCAGCTTCGGGTTCGTATCGTAGAAGTTGTGACAAGAGTTCACTTGTTCACCCGAAGCGCCGGATCCATGAGCGATACCGTGTGGGCATTCCATCATGTCATGTCCCTGCATTCCACAAATCTCACAAATAGTGTTAGTAGCACCTATTGCACTCACATTAGCTCTTTCAATCTTATCTAATCGTTTATTTAGTGAGTCAAATTTAGACATAATCAGATCAATGCTACTTACTTCAAACTTACCCCCCGAAATCTTGTTCGGGTTATTACCTCTTTCGGATCCCCATTGGTGGTAGTTGGTGGCGACATTCTCGATGATGTTGAATGCCTCAGTCAGAGGCCTATTCATAAATGCTCCACCGGCTGCAGAATCAAGTGACACCTTCGAAGAGTAATCCAATCCGTTATAGAAGGTGTGCACTATTAACCACCTCTCGAGTCCATGGTGCAGGCAAGACTCCAGCAGTCCCTTGTAATGATCCCAAGCTTCCGACAATGATTCTCCGTCTTTCTGGAAGAAGCCGGTGATATGGGTTCTTATGTAGGCCGTCTTGGATGGAGGGAAGAATTTCTCCAAGAACGCCTGCTCCAGTTGGTCCCAAGTGGACAAAGTGTTAGCGGGAATTTTCTTAAGCCAGGCTTTCACCTTTCCAGTGAGAGATGAAGGGAACAGTCTCAAACGCACAACATCGACCGAGGCTCCATTAATCCTGATTGCGTCGGTGAACTCTAAGAATGTCTCTATGTGATCGGTCGGGTCCTCCGAAGGCAATCCTCCTAATTGATGTTGCCTAATCATGTTGATTAGCATGGGTGGTATAGTGTAGTTCTCCGCCTCAATCTCTGGCCTCGCAATCCCAGTTCGCAAGCCTCTCGCATTCGGGGCTGCGTAGTCCTTCAAAGGTTTTGTATCCGGGAGATTCGCCATGAGTGGAATGGGAATCGACCTTTCTCCCTCTCTTTGTAGTCTTCTACGTCTGTGGAAGGTCCTCTCGATCTCCGGATCAACTTCACCAAGGCTCCCAAGACTTAGGGATCTTTGCATATAACACACAGAGAGATGGATACAATAGAAGGAAAAGAAATTTTTGATATATATATATATATATATATATATATATATTTGAAATTAAAAATCAAATAAAAAGAAAATTTCCAGAAAAATCAATTTAAAAACTAATTGAAATTCGAAAAGGCACAGTCCCCGGCAACGGCGCCAAAAACTTGATGTCGTGTCGTCGCGCGTGTGTTGCGCGCCGCGCTCTGCGATTCCGGCAAGTGTACCGGATTGTCGTCAAGTAATAAAAGATATCGAACCCACAGAGACTGTGTTCCCGAATCGCAACTGATTTTCAAAGTGATAAGTCTGGAAGGATTTTTATAGTTTTGAAATGGTTTTGAATTTGAAATTAAGAGATAGATGAGTAGAAAACAATTGTTTGTGGGGTTTTAGATTTAAACGGATTCCTAGGGATTTGGGTTACCTTTGAGGCTGTTTACATTGCTAATCTGATTTACCTTTGTTGATTACCGAAATTGCCTTGAAGGCGAGTTTATCCTCTGATAGCTTAAGCTCCCTCTCGGGTTACAAAAACCGTGCCCAATTGACCCGACCCCTACTCTCGTGGTAGTCGATCCCAGATTGGACCCTTTGCGTTCCGTGACAACTCGTTGCTCCTCGAGGGACGGCTTCTAACTCTCGTGATTTCAGTCCCAAGTCTGACTTCTATAGATCCGACACCTAAGTTCACCGCTAGGTTCCTCCTTAGAATGTCTAAGTCATGCAAATAACCTAAGTTCACCGCTAGGTTCCTCCTTAGAATATCCACACCTCGCAGATAAGCGTCGCGGGCTTTACGAGTGAAACACCCTAGAAATCCTAAGTTCAAAGCTAGGTTCCTCCTTAGAACGTCTACGTCACGCAAATAAGCAGTCGCCGAATTTATGAGTGATTAACACACTAGAAATCAGATCTAAAGTAAAATCGTAATTACAAAGATATTACATCAAATTTAACATCGTATACAAAACTTGGGCAGAGCCCCAATCCCTAGAAACTAAGCTACTACTCCAGTCTTGCCATGGAGATGGAAAGCTGGGTTGACAACATAATGAAAATACAAAAAAATCGGAGGAGAGAGGAGGAGGAGAGGAGAGAAGAGAGCTATGCCTAGAGTCCTAGTTGTTATGGATGATCCATATATTCTCGTATATCTCCGATGATGCCCTCCGCCTCTGCCTGGTCCTTATTTATAGATGTGGGAAGTTAGAGTCCCAATCCAACTCAAAATCTGATCTATTTTGGTTGCTTCTGATCCAAGTAATGCGCGCGTCAAGACCGTGATGGCCATCACGGCTAAGGCCGTGACGGATTCTCATTTCTCGCGATTCTGGAAATTTTCGGTCTCTCGCGTCCTGAGCTACCCTTCGCGTCGCGAGCCTCCATTTCATGGCCGTGATCTCCATCACGGCTAGGCCGTGATGTGCCCCGACTTGTGGTGGTTTTGTATCACGGCCGTGATGGCTATTACGGCCGGCCGTGACAGACTCGACTTGACCTTTGTTCCTTTTCGTTTTGCTCGATCATGGCCGTGATGGGCATCACGGCTAAGGCCGTGATGGGCTCTGTTTGGCTCATTTTCTTCACTTTTAAAGCCCTATCTTCATCCAAACTTCATCATGGTTGATCTTGAGCATTTTACCCTTGATTTCTGCAAAACAACACCACACAAACCGCCTTACCCATTCCAAAGGAAAATTAACCTAAAATCTAATAAAAATATGCCTAAACTACATGAAAATGCATGCAAAATGATAGACAAAGATGATGTGAAATCACACTCATCAAATCACCCCAAGCTTAAAACTTTGCTTGTCTTCAAGCAATTACTCAGGCCATAAGATAATTCAATCAAAACATGGATAGTGAACCAAGAACCCTAGAAGCTAATTCAAGTGATAGGCATATTCAATAAGCACTTAAGAGACAATCAATTTCAAGTCCAATTAGAAGCTTAGGTTTTTCAAGTTCATATCCTCACTGATTTGGGCACTCATCTCACCTCACTCAAGTGTTTTAGGGTTTATGACAATTCACTCAATTTCCTCAACGAAAGTATTCTACCATAGGCTTGACTATTAACCAAATCTCTACTTTATTTATGAAAACACATAAGAATCAAGAGGTCTTTAACTTTGGTTGTAATGTGGCCATGGGATTAATTGTTAGGTGGGAAAATCAAGAGAAGGGAAATTCAAGAAGGCTAAACAAATTATCAAACATTACAAAGCATGACACCTTCTAAAATACCTTTTAGGGGCTTTGATTTACTTTTTCCACCTTTCTTCCTTCTATTTTCCCCTTTTTTTTTCTTTTCATTTCTCACTTTCTTTTGTCATCCCCTTCTCCATTTTTTTTTTCTTTTGTTTATTTCATTTTTATTTATTTGGAGAAGGGGAGATTTATAGCTCAAGAGAAATTACTTTCTAACTTTTTCATCCCATGCTTTTTCAAACTACCATTTACCCTTTTTGTAATACTTCAAAAGGTGCCATACCAAGCATTATTTATCAAAGTAATTCAAGGTACCAAGAAAAGTATTTTTTTTTTTTTAGGCTCAAAATTGGGCAACTAAGGGGTAGCATTTATCAATCAAAGCTCGGGAGGCCGGAAAAATACTTAGTGCCTCAATCATTTTCAAAAAATGTTTCAAATTTTTTTTTAAGTTTTGAAATGGTTTCAAGTCAAGTTCTAGAGAATACAGTCCAAGAGGAATTAAATCACTCTATCACAATAAATGGGGTAGATTTAATGAATACCCCTTTTGGCTCAAAATCTTACATTTAGTAGTTCAAAAATCAGTGAGAAACACAAATCTAAGGAACCACATGCTAATCATCAACTATCAAAAGATTATCTCAAGAAATTTTATTTTTAGCCATATCACAAGAATAATGAAAAATTGGGTTCTAAATTCACTATCTCAATTCATTTGGCACCAAGTTCTCACAATTGGATGCATGTTCTAAGTGAGGGGAATCTAGAGAATGTGATCATACCAAACTATGCCTATGAAAATGCAATATGAATGCAACAATGCAAATGCAAAAATAAATACCCCTACCCCAAGCTTGATTACTTACATTGTCTCCAATGTAAATAATCAAGTCGGAGAGAGGAGAAAAATGGAACAACTTACCGAGTCGGTAGCGGGTGTTGGCTCACATTCCAGTCAAAACTTGGGTGGAAATTTAATCACGGCCGTGAGGCTCATCACGGGCAGGCCGTGATCAATTCTGTCTTGGCATCCTACTCATCACGCCCGTGATGGTTGTCACGGCTGGGCCGTGATCCTTTCTGTGCTCATGTATTAGTTCATCACGGTCGTGGCCACTGTCACGGCCAGGGCGTGATGGCTTCTGACTTTATTTTTCTCTGCTCTTCTTCCCTTTCTCTACCTGAAAACACTAGACAAACCTATTAATGATATTTTTGCCTCTCGATCTTCTCAAATTATTCAAGAGGTTAAATCAAAAACAAAAGGAAAAGGGAAAGAAAACTTGGGTTGCCTCCCAAGAAGCGCTTGTTTACGGTCCTAAGCTTGACCAAACTTCCTTCAATCAACCGGGGTCGGCTGGGCGTAGATGTGCTGGAACACTTCTCTTCCATGGAACTCCTTCAAAAAGCTGATTCTGCTCATACGGCCAGTCACGCTTCCGCTTCGCTCTTTTCATTTGGAGCTTCCTAACCTTCCTTTCTTTCGGCGGAAGTTTTGTTTCCGCATGGACAGCAATTCCAACTTCACCACTGCTGGGTGCATCATCAACCATGCATATCTTTGGGGTTGCTTCCATGCTAAGTTCTTTCTCTACCGCTGGAGACGTTACATCAATTCTGCACACATGGCTCTCAAAAGGAGGGTTGTTATAAGAGTTAGTCAACTGAAAATTTACCCTACCTTCCTCTACATTTAGAGAGAGTTTGCCATTCCTTACGTCTATCACTGCCCTTTGATTTGCCAAGAATGGCCTTCCTGAAATGATGGGGAATTCAGAATTCCCTTTCATGTCTAATACCAGGAAGTCGGTAGGGATGAAGAATTTCCCTACCTTCACAGGAACGTTCTCTAGTATGCCTAGAGGAGTCCTAGTTGAGCCGTCCGCAAATTGTAAGGAGAATTTGAATGGTCTCAACTCTTTACTTTCCAACCTTTCCATGATAGTGAGGGGCATTAAGCTCGCACTAGCCCCTAGGTCACATAAGGCTTGGTCGATTTGCACCTGTTCGATCAAGCAAGAGATGGAGAAACTACCTGGGTCTTTCAGTTTAGTAGGCATTTTAGTCTCTACATCTACTTGCTTTTTCCTGACCAACCATTGTGGGAAAGGTATCGGGGGTTGGTACGGTGGTGGAGGGACATACTTTGGTTTACGGCTCTTCCTTTTCGCTCGTGTCCTCCTCCGGTTCCACGTCCATTTCAGCTACCCCCACCCCATGCTTATCATCCCTTAAGTGTATGGCATTGCAATGCTCATTGGGATTTGCTTCGGGTTGCCCCGGGAATGTACCCTTAGGTCTCGAGTACGTGCTGGCTTGTTGGGCAATTTGGGCTTCTAGCATCTTGTTATGAGTTGCTAAGTTGTCTACCTTAGACGCTAGCTCCTTTATTGCTTCACTCACTGCCCTTCCTTGTTGTCTAAACTCCTCATTCTGTTTTGTCTAAGTTTCAACAAAACTTTCAAATAAAGTCTCGAGTTTAGACTGCTGTACCTGAGGATACCCCGGTGCTGCTCTCTTATTACCTTGGCCCTCTTGGAACTCATGGTTGAGCGTATTGCTGTAGTTGCCGTAGGAGAGGTAAGGGTTGTTCTTCCTTTGGTTGTAGGGATTTGGGGGAGCATAGTTGGGCAGCTTCGGGTTCGTATCGTAGAAGTTGTGACAAGAGTTCACTTGTTCACCCGAAGCGCCGGATCCATGAGCGATACCGTGTGGGCATTCCATCATGTCATGTCCCTGCATTCCACAAATCTCACAAATAGTGTTAGTAGCACCTATTGCACTCACATTAGCTCTTTCAATCTTATCTAATCGTTTATTTAGTGAGTCAAATTTAGACATAATCAGATCAATGCTACTTACTTCAAACTTACCCCCCGAAATCTTGTTCGGGTTATTACCTCTTTCGGATCCCCATTGGTGGTAGTTGGTGGCGACATTCTCGATGATGTTGAATGCCTCGGTCAGAGGTCTATTCATAAATGCTCCACCGGCTGCAGAATCAAGTGACACCTTCGAAGAGTAATCCAATCCGTTATAGAAGGTGTGCACTATTAACCACCTCTCGAGTCCATGGTGCAGGCAAGACTCCAGCAGTCCCTTGTAATGATCCCAAGCTTCCGACAATGATTCTCCGTCTTTCTGGAAGAAGCCGGTGATATGGGTTCTTATGTAGGCCGTCTTGGATGGAGGGAAGAATTTCTCCAAGAACGCCTGCTCCAGTTGGTCCCAAGTGGACAAAGTGTTAGCGGGAATTTTCTTAAGCCAGGCTTTCACCTTTCCAGTGAGAGATGAAGGGAACAGTCTCAAACGCACAACATCGACCGAGGCTCCATTAATCCTGATTGCGTCGGTGAACTCTAAGAATGTCTCTATGTGATCGGTCGGGTCCTCCGAAGGCAATCCTCCTAATTGATGTTGCCTAATCATGTTGATTAGCATGGGTGGTATAGTGTAGTTCTCCGCCTCAATCTCTGGCCTCGCAATCCCAGTTCGCAAGCCTCTCGCATTCGGGGCTGCGTAGTCCTTCAAAGGTTTTGTATCCGGGAGATTCGCCATGAGTGGAATGGGAATCGACCTTTCTCCCTCTCTTTGTAGTCTTCTACGTCTGTGGAAGGTCCTCTCGATCTCCGGATCAACTTCACCAAGGCTCCCAAGACTTAGGGATCTTTGCATATAACACACAGAGAGATGGATACAATAGAAGGAAAAGAAATTTTTGTATATATATATATATATATATATATATATATATATATATATATATATATATATTTGAAATTAAAAATCAAATAAAAAGAAAATTTCCAGAAAAATCAATTTAAAAACTAATTGAAATTGAAAAGGCATGAGTCCCGCAAGAACGGCGCCAAAAACTTGATGTCGTGTCGTCGCGCGTGTGTTGCGCGCCGCGCTCTGCGATTCCGGCAAGTGTACCGGATTGTCGTCAAGTAATAAAAGATATCGAACCCACAGAGACTGTGTTCCCGAATCGCAACTGATTTTCAAAGTGATAAGTCTGGAAGGATTTTTATAGTTTTGAAATGGTTTTGAATTTGAAATTAAGAGATAGATGAGTAGAAAACAATTGTTTGTGGGGTTTTAGATTTAAACGGATTCCTAGGGATTTGGGTTACCTTTGAGGCTGTTTACATTGCTAATCTGATTTACCTTTGTTGATTACCGAAATTGCCTTGAAGGCGAGTTTATCCTCTGATAGCTTAAGCTCCCTCTCAGGTTACAAAAACCGTGCCCAATTGACCCGACCCCTACTCTCGTGGTAGTCGATCCCAGATTGGACCCTTTGCGTTCCGTGACAACTCGTTGCTCCTCGAGGGACGGCTTCTAACTCTCGTGATTTCAGTCCCAAGTCTGACTTCTATAGATCCGACACCTAAGTTCACCGCTAGGTTCCTCCTTAGAATGTCTAAGTCGTGCAAATAACCTAAGTTCACCGTTAGGTTCCTCCTTAGAATATCCACACCTCGCAGATAAGCGGCCGCTGGGCTTTACGAGTGAAACACCCTATAAATCCTAAGTTCAACGCTAGGTTCCTCCTTAGAACGTCTACGTCACGCAAATAAGCGGTTGCCGAATTTACGAGTGATTAACACACTAGAAATCAGATCTAAAGTAAAATCGTAATTACAAAGATATTACATCAAATTCAACATCGTAAACAAAACTTGGGCAGAGCCCCAATCCCTAGAAACTAAGCTACTACTCAAGTCTTGCCATGGAGATGACAAGCTTGGTTGACAACATCATGAAAATACAAAAAAATCGGAGGAGAGAGGAGGAGAGGAGAGAAGAGAGCTATGCCTAGAGTCCTAGTTGTTATGGATGATCCATATATTCTGTATATCTCTGATGATGCCCTCCTGCCTCTGCCTGGTCCTTATTTATAGATGTGGGAAGTTAGAGTCCCAATCCAACTCAAAATCTGATCTATTTCGGTTGCTTCTGATCCAAGTAATGCGTGTCAAGACCGTGATGGCCATCACGGCTAGGCCGTGACGGATTTCTGCTTTCGGCGATTCTGAAATTTTCGGTCTCTCGCGTCTGCGAGCTACCCCCGCGTCGCGAGCTACCTTTTCATGGCCGTGATCTTCATCACGGCTAGGCCGTGATGTGCTCTGACTTGTGGTGGTTTTGGATCACGGCCGTGATGGCTATCACGGCCAGGCCGTGATGGCTATCACGGCCAGGCCGTGACAGACTCTGACTTCAGCCTTTGTTCCTTTTCAGTTTTGCTCGATCATGGCCGTGATGGGCATCACGGCTAGGCCGTGATGGGCTCTGTTGGCTCATTTTCTTCACTTTTAAAGCCCTATCTTCATCCAAACTTCATCATGGTTGATCTTGAGCATTTTACCCTTGATTTCTGCAAAACAACACCACACAAACCGCCTTACCCATTCCAAAGGAAAATTAACCTAAAATCTAATAAAAATATGCCTAAACTACATGAAAATGCATGAAAAATGATAGACAAAGATGATGTGAAATCACACTCATCAAATCACCCCAAGCTTAAAACTTTGCTTGTCCTCAAGCAATTACTCAGGCCATAAGATAATTCAATCAAAACATGGATAGTGAACCAAGAACCCTAGAAGCTAATTCAAGTGATAGGCATATTCAATAAGCACTTAAGAGACAATCAATTTCAAGTCCAATTAGAAGCTTAGGTTTTTCAAGTTCATATCCTCACTGATTTGGGCACTCATCTCACCTCACTCAAGTGTTTTAGGGTTTATGACAATTCACTCAATTTCCTCAACGAAAGTATTCTACCATAGGCTTGACTATTAACCAAATCTCTACTTTATTTATGAAAACACATAAGAATCAAGAGGTCTTTAACTTTGGTTGTAATGTGGCCATGGGATTAATTGTTAGGTGGGAAAATCAAGAGAAGGGAAATTCAAGAAGGCTAAACAAATTATCAAACATTACAAAGCATGACACCTTCTAAAATACCTTTTAGGGGCTTTGATTTACTTTTTCCACCTTTCTTCCTTCTATTTTCCCCTTTTTTTTTCTTTTCATTTCTCACTTTCTTTTGTCATCCCCTTCTCCATTTTTTTTTCTTTTGTTTATTTCATTTTTATTTATTTGGAGAAGGGGAGATTTATAGCTCAAGAGAAATTACTTTCTAACTTTTTCATCCCATGCTTTTTCAAACTACCATTTACCCTTTTTGTAATACTTCAAAAGGTGCCATACCAAGCATTATTTATCAAAGTAATTCAAGGTACCAAGAAAAGTATTTTTTTTTCTTTTAGGCTCAAAATTGGGCAACTAAGGGGTAGCATTTATCAATCAAAGCTCGGGAGGCCGGAAAAATACTTAGTGCCTCAATCATTTTCAAAAAATGTTTCCTAATTTTTTTTAAGTTTTGAAATGGTTTCAAGTCAAGTTCTAGAGAATACAGTCCAAGAGGAATTAAATCACTCTATCACAAGAAATGGGGTAGATTTAGTGAATACCCCTTTTGGCTCAAAATCTTACATTTAGTAGTTCAAAAATCAGTGAGAAACTCAAATCTAAGGAACCACATGCTAATCATCAACTATCAAAAGATTATCTCAAGAAATTTTATTTTTAGCCATATCACAAGAATAATGAAAAATTGGGTTCTAAATTCACTATCTCAATTCATTTGGCACCAAGTTCTCACAATTGGATGCATGTTCTAAGTGAGGGGAAATCTAGAGAATGTGATCATACCAAACTATGCCTATGAAAATGCAATATGAATGCAACAATGCAAATGCAAAAATAAATACCCCTACCCCAAGCTTGATTACTTACATTGTCTCCAATGTAAATAATCAAGTCGGAGAGAGGAGAAAAATGGAACAACTTACCGAGTCGGTAGCGGGTGTTGGCTCACATTCCAGTCAAAACTTGGGTGGAAATTTAATCACGGCCGTGAGGCTCATCACGGGCAGGCCGTGATCAATTCTGTCTTGGCATCCTACTCATCACGCCCGTGATGGTTGTCACGGCTGGGCCGTGATCCTTTCTGTGCTCATGTATTAGTTCATCACGGCCGTGGCCACTGTTACGGCTAGGGCATGATGGCTTCTGACTTTATTTTTCTCTGCTCTTCTTCCCTTTCTCAACCTTAAAACACTAGACAAACCTATTAATGATATTTTTGCCTCTCGATCTTCTCAAATTATTCAAGAGGTTAAATCAAAAACAAAAGGAAAAGGGAAAGAAAACTTGGGTTGCCTCCCAAGAATCGCTTGTTTACGGTCCTAAGCTTGACCAAACTTCCTTCAATCAACCGGGGTCGGCTGGGCGTAGATGTGCTGGAACACTTCTCTTCCATGGAACTCCTTCAAAAAGCCGATTCTGCTCATACGGCCAGTCACGCTTCCGCTTCGCTCTTTTCATTTGGAGCTTCCTAACCTTCCTTTCTTCCGGCGGAAGTTTTGTTTCCGCATGGACAGCAATTCCAACTTCACCACTGCTGGGTGCATCATCAACCATGCATATCTTTGGGGTTGCTTCCATGCTAAGTTCTTTCTCTACCGCTGGAGACGTTACATCAATTCTGCACACATGGCTCTCAAAAGGAGGGTTGTTATAAGAGTTAGTCAACTGAAAATTTACCCTACCTTCCTCTACATTTAGAGAGAGTTTGTCATTCCTTACGTCTATCACTGCCCCAGCGGTTGCCAAGAATGGCCTTCCTAAAATGATGGGGAATTCAGAATTCCCTTTCATGTCTAATACCAGGAAGTCGGTAGGGATGAAGAATTTCCCTACCTTCACAGGAACGTTCTCTAGTATGCCTAGAGGAGTCCTAGTTGAGCCGTCCGCAAATTGTAAGGAGAATTTGAACGGTCTCAACTCTTTACTTTCCAACCTTTCCATGATAGTGAGGGGCATTAAGCTCGCACTAGCCCCTAGGTCACATAAGGCTTGGTCGATTTGCACCTGTTCGATCGAGCAAGAGATGGAGAAGCTACCTGGGTCTTTCAGTTTAGTAGGCATTTTAGATTTTCCAACTCAAAATCTGATCTATTTCGGTTGCTTCTGATCCAAGTAATGCGCGTCACAGCCGTGATGGCCATCACGGCTAGGCCGTGACGGATTCTGTTTCTGGCAGTTCTGGAAATTTTCAGTCTCTCGCGTGGCGAGCTACCCTTCGCGTTGCGAGCCTCCATTTCATGGTCGTGATCTCCATCACGGCTAGGCCGTGATGTGCTCTGACTTGTGGCGGTTTTGGATCACGGCCGTGATAGCTATCACGGCCAGGCCGTGACAGACTCTGACTTCAGCCTTTGGTCCTTTTCAGTTTTGCTCGATCATGGCCGTGATGGGCATCACGGCTAGGCCGTGATGGGCTCTGTTTGCCTCTTTTTCTTCACTTTTAAAGCCCTATCTTCATCCAAACTTCATCATGGTTGATCTTGAGCATTTTACCCTTGATTTCTGCAAAACAACACCACACAAACCGCCTTACCCATTCCAAAGGAAAATTAACCTAAAATCTAATAAAAATATGCCTAAACTACATGAAAATGCATGCAAAATGATAGACAAAGATGATGTGAAATCACACTCATCAATTCCATTCAAGAATTCTAAATTGTATTTCAGGTATTCATTTATCAAATAACTTATCTTTCTTTTCCTTCCGGCTGACAATCAACTTATTTACGTCGTTATTGACAGCCATTCCTCTTGACAAACCTCTCCCTGGTAAATCTAAGTCTGATGTACTGTCGGGAGAAGCTTCTGAAGACGATGATGAACCCGTAATCCCTTTGGTGGCAAAAACTGTCAAGAAGAGTTCACGGCCAGCCAAAGCTTCTGTTTCTGATCCTCAGTCAAAAGGATCCAGAAAAAGAAAAGAGAAAATGGCTCCTTCTGACCCCCTCTCCAAGAAATCAAAATCTGTCAAGGGTCTTGCAATTGTGACAGCATCTGATGCCGTCAAAGTCTCCACTGGCTCTAAAATTCAGGATGTTATGACTAGTTCCTCCAACACTTCGCCCTCCAATCAATCCAAGGTAACAGTCTAATCTAATCTATCAAGTTACATCCTTTTGCTCATATGCCTTCTTTTCTTGACAGAAAAGCATACCTGCCGAGACTATCCTGGTTACCGAGAAATCGAGTGTTGATGTTGACTTGATGTCTTCAGATTCTAATCTGGTACTTCCGTTAATCCTGTAATTTTCCTTTATATACATGCATATACCTTATTTATTTTTCATGTCAGGAAAAATCTCCTCAGTTTGATGATTCAATGACCATTCAGGAGATTCTCACAACTGTCGAGCCAGCGAATGTATCTGATTCAGAGCTGCATGCTGACAAAAATTCAGGAAGTATTTTTGTCGATACTAGGAGTTTGACAGGTGATCTTCAGGTTCTCGAATCTCATCCGGAAATATCTCCCATTACCCATCATCCGACTTCAATCATTCCAATTCCAATAGCTGATAAACCAGTAGGAACTGCGGTCATGATTGAAATCCCTGACGAAGATATTGACATGGAGGCCCTACTGGTTGAAACAACTCCTGTCATTCCTTCTCCACCTGCTATCAAACCTCCTACTATGAAGTCTCCTGATCCCAAACCGGCCTTACACTTTAACACGTGGATCAATATGCTGTCAGAAGTAAGCCGGAAAGAGTCATCCTTTTCTACCACTTCTTCATCGACTCAAAATGATTCCAGTGACTCTCAAGTCACTACCCTCATGCATGATCTCCAAGCTCTTCTGGCCAATCCTTTTGATGAACTTCTGTCTGATATCAAGATTCAAAAAGAACTATCTCGACTTATCAAGGAAATCACTCCTCTTCATTCTAATCTTCCTCTGTCGAGCCGTTCGCTTTTTATCTCTATTCAGACATTTTGGGAACGGCTCTCCAGTAAATTAGAAAGGATGACTTCTGTCATTCCTTCTTACGAAGAGGAAGAAAAAACCAAGGACGATCTCTTAGTTCAATTTCAAAATCTTGAATCATCTAAACAAAAGGAACTTGACCTTATTTCCATCGGGACTCAAACTAAGGAGAGCTTACTGGAGTATCGGAAGAAACTGTTGGCTGAGATTGAATTGGCGGACCAAAAATGTGCCAAGTTTCACAAAGCATTAGAAAAGATCAAGGATAAAGTCAAAGCTATTGACAATGAATCTGTCCGACTTGGTCAGAAGGCTGAAAGTGTAGTCAGCAAACTTCGTGCGTTACAGCCTGATTATGAAGCTGCTACTGCTGACAAAACTAACCTTTCCCTTGCATGGGATCAATTGTCTTCCATTTAAACCAAAATTGACAATTGTAACTCTTTTCCTTGTCAACCTTTAACGATAGTCATTGAATAATAATAATTGTTTTTTTTCTTGCACGTTTATTTATTTGATTTGACTGTATGTTTCCAACCAGCCTCGTAACTCATGATTTATCACATCACCATAATTATTATGATAAATCTCGAGACCTCGGTAAATCAAACCATAATAAATGTCCTTCGAATATCAGCTATAAATAGTGAGATCTATAACTCCACGATTTCATAGTTGAACTTTTCACATAACATGCTTTTTCTTTCTTCCTTCATGGGAATCTGACCTTGTTCATCTTAAAGTTTCAAACCAAGGTTTCTGTCTTAATGGTCATATCTTCAGTGAAGGTCAATAACCAATGTAAAACATGTAGTGAAGGTCAGTAACCAATGTAACATTCCGAGCTGACCTCACTGCATATCTGGGGAAAAGCTTATCTTGATACAGAACGAGTGCATCTCGTTCTAGTTCCATCATCTTCATCCTAGAAGGTAGCGGTTTTTCTTTGGTGTCATCTCTACTACACCATAGCAACAACCACCTTCTAAGTGAAATGATGGTGAGATCTGCTCGTGCTCATCCCTTCCTTGATGCATTCTCGACAAACGAGGCAACTGAAATCTCATCACATGGGGAATGAAGTCTCAACAAATTGAGTTATCCCTCCACATTGTTGAAGGAAAATAAAGTGTTATTGACACACTGCCTTGTATTCTAAGATTAGATTAGCTTTAATTGACAACTTGATTTCTACCATCAAATGACAATATTTCATTGTATCGTCAATTTAATGAATATACTTATTTCCTTTATTTGTCAATTCTTACTTCTAACATCGTCGGTTTATATTCCTTCAAGTACTTGCCATTAATTGACCTGATTGTCAAGCCAGTATTAATATTGACAAGTGCGTAAGCATTTCCAGAAAATACTTTGTCAATTCTAAATGGTCCTTCCCATTTAGGTGACCATTTCCCGTATTCTCGACAACTTTTATCCATGGGCAATATGACTTTCCAGACTAAATCATCTACCTTGAATGCTTTGAACTTAACTCGGCTATCATAAAATCTTGCAATTCTTTCTTTTTGCCGAATCAAATTCTCCAACGCAATCAATCTGTCATCACTTAATTCATTCAATTCGTCTAGCATTGCATCCCAATACTGGTCAGTAGGCAGGTCATTTTGCCTTTGAATGCGAGTGGATTGGAGATTGATTTCAACAAGTAGTATAGGATCGTGCCCATACGTTAATCGATATGGGGACGTTCCTGTCGACTGTCTGGGTGAATTTCTATATGCCTATAATATTTGATCAAGGGTATTATGCTAATTCTTAGGTTGTCGACCCACATGCTTTTTAATAAGATTAATAATGATCTTATTTATGGCCTCAACTTGGCCATTTGCTTGTGCATAATATGGTGTAGATGTGAGCATTTTTATATGCCTGGAACTAGCATATTCCACAACTTTCTTGCCGACAAATACTAACCCTTGATCTGTTGTCAAAGTCTGGGGTATGCCAAACCGACAGATGATGTGATTCTCAATGAAATCAATTACGTCTTGTTGGGTGACTATTTTGAGGCAAATTGCTTCTACCCATTTGGTAAAATAGTCAACCCCAACTAAAATAAACTGATGTCCTTTTGACGAAGAAGGGTGTATCTGGCCAATTAAATCTAAAGTCCATCCTCTAAATGGCCAAGGCTTGATAATAGAATGCAGCTCGCCAGCCGGCACATTTTGTATATGTCCATATTTTTGACATTGTTCACAAGATTTGGCAAATAAAATACAATCTTTAACCATAGTTGGCCAATAATACAAACTTCTTCGTAGAACCCATTTCATTTTATCACATGCCTGATGTGCTCCACATATGCCCTCATGGACTTCTGATAGAGCTAGATAAGCATCTTGCTCATTCAGGCACTTGTGTAGAGTCCCGTCAACAGATTTTCTGTATAACAGTCCTCCTTGCATCGTGTAATTCAATGCCTTATACTTTGTTTTTCTATCTACATTCTGACTTGGATTTTCCAAATACTCGATTATTGGCAACCTCCAGTCATTAGGCGAATTACATCATTAACTAAAATATCTCTTTCTTCTAATGGATACAGCAATTCTCTGATTTCCATTAGTGTCGACAGAGTCTTTTGAGATATTTTATATCCTGAGGCTATCTGAGCCAACTCATTAGCCTCTTGATTTAAATTTCTGGGAATATATTGAACAATTACGTCATCAAATTTTTTCATCAATTTGTTAGCTACGATACAATATTTTGACAAATTGTAGCTAACACATTTGTATTCTTGTGTGAGTTGTTTGATGACTAATTGAGAATCCCCAAAAATATGCACATTTCGTGCTTTTATTTCTATCAATATTTCCAATCCGACAATCAAAGCTTCATATTCAGCTTCATTGTTGGAACATGGATATTTAAGTTCAAACATGAACTTTGTAGGAATTCCTTGTGGGGTCACAATTAGGATTCCTATTCCACTACCTCCTTGATGCCTTGATCCGTCAAAATAGAGTTTCCAAGGTAGTAAACTGACAACATTTATTTCTGGCACATCCAGTCCTGGATGGTCTACCAAAAAGTCAGCTATTGCTTGTCCTTTGACAGCTTTAGCTGGCACGTATTGTAAAGAATACTCTGATAAAGCAATGGTCCACTTGCCAATTCGTCCATTAAGGATTGGTTTCGACAACATATACTTTATTACATCAGTCTTAGAAATAACTAATACATGACATGGCATCATATAATATTTGAGTTTTGTACAAGAAAAATATAATGCTAGACATAACTTCTCTATTGCACTATATCTTCCCTTAGCATCGTTTAGGACTCTACTTAGATAATATACAGCCCTTTCAACATTGTCATCGTCATCCTGGGCTAATAAACATCCTATAGTGTCCTCTGATGCTGATATGTACAACTTCAACGGTCGACGGGACTGCAGGCATCATGACCGGTGGGTGACTAGATCTTGCTTAATCGGTCAAAAGCCTCTTGGTGACAAGGTTCCCAAATGAAGCTTTGTTCTGATTTCAACTTGACCAGTGGTGCAAATACTCTTGTCCTTCCTGACAGATTTGATATGAATCTTCTGAGAAAGTTAACCTTCCCTAAGAAGGATTGTAGCTCTTTCTTATTTGTCGGCGCGGAGGCTTCCATGACTGCTTTGGCTTTATTCTTGTCTACCTCGATTCCTTTTTTGTGGACCAGGAATCCTAGGAATTTTGCAGCCGACACTCCGAAACTACACTTCTCTGGGTTCATTTTGAGATTATGCTTTCTCATTCTCTCGAATCCTTGCCTCAGATGCTCCAAATGGTCATCTTTGGTCTTGGACTTAACGACCACATCATCAATATATACTTCTACAAATTTTCCAATAACATCATGGAAAATTGTATTCATTGCTCGTTGATAGGTGGCCCCTGCATTCTTTAAACCGAAAGGCATGACAATCCATTCATATGTCCCAATTGCTCCTGGACATTTGAAGGCAGTCTTCGACACATCTTCTTCGGCTATAAAGATTTGATTATATCCTGCATGGCCATCCATACAACTTAAAATCTCATTTCCTGATGCTGAGTCGACAAGCATGTCGGCTATAGGCATCGGATATTCATCTTTGGGGGTAGCCATATTCAAATTTCTGAAATCTATGCATACCCTCATCTTGCCATTCTTTTTAATAACGGGGACTACATTAGAGAGCCAATCGACATACCTGGTTGTTCGTATGAACTTGGCTTTAAGCAGTCTTTGTACTTCCTCTTTGATTTTATGTACCACCTCTGGAGCAAACCGTCTGCTTGCTTGTTTAACAGGCTTGCAATCCTCCCTTAGTGGTAGGCGATGTTCAACAAGATCCCTGCTTAAACCAGGCATTTCATCGTAATCCCATGCAAAGCAATCTTTGTACTCTGCTATTAATCCGACAAGTTTTTGTTTGTAATCCTCTGGCAGAAAAGCACTGATGAAAATGGGCCTTTTCTTTTCTTCCGTCCCCAAATTTATTTCTTCCAGAGGATCCTCTACTTCCACCTTTTGTTTGACTTCGGCTCCTTTTTCAAAACCCAAAGGGTCGTCGTCAATTATACAATCTGTCAACACACCCTGTACAGTGTGTACTTCTCTGTCGACTAGATAGGCCGACAATCTTCTCAAGTGGGTCTCAAGGCTCATTGTCGGATTCTGACCGAGTCTTGTCGGCCTTGTCCTGTATTGTAACTCCAAACTGGCTAAGAAGGCTTGCTTCCAACGTATCCTTGTTGATAACCCCTTCAGTGGCAGTTATAGGCTTCACATTTGGAGAATACACCCGGAAGTCAATATGTGATTGCTGAGCATAGCAAGCACTGTCATCTGCCTCCACAATCTCCACTTGATCTTGTTCATTCCATAAAATCACCTTTTGATGTACCGTTGATGGAACTGCCCCTACAGCGTGGATCCAATCCCTGCCAAGCATAATGTTGTAGCTTGACTTGGCTGGAATTATGACGAACAATGTCATTCTTTCGACAGTGCCAATTTGTATGTTTAATAAAGTGACACCATCCGACGGAGATGTTTTGCCACTGAAGTCAGTGACAACCATATCAGTTGGGATTAGATCTGACTGATCCTTTCCTAATTTTTTAAACATCGCTCTAGGCATCAAGTTTACAGCAGCGCCTCCGTCAATTAAGACCCTATTGGTGGGTCTTCCATCGATTATGGCCTTCACATGTAAAGGCCTTAAATGATTTTTCTGTTCGTCGGTAGGTTTCTCCAACTGAGCCACGTTGTCGAATACAGTAACTAAATTCTCTTGAACACACATCCAGTGGTCACTTGGGTCTCCTGCATTGTTGACGACATCACTGTCGTCATCAGAGAGATCAAACTCAAAATATCCCTCGTATTCTGCTGGGATGAAAGAAATCAAACCTATCTTCATTCTCATTCCAGGCTCCAGTATAACCTCATTGTCTGGATCCTCATCCAAGAATGCACCTCCGACTGTTCTGCCGTGATTTCTTTTTAAATCACTCTCGTCATCTGACCCTGACCTATCTGACAAAGGCCGGGCAATTCCTGCGCCACAGTTGTCTAGTGCTTCCATGATGTCGGCCCAATCCTCATTCTGGCCGTCCGTGTCCATGGCTCCACTGACGTTTATGTCATCATTTGGATCATTCAATGCTTCAATGACAGCATCGAATGACAACTCCTCTTTGGTTAAATCGCATTCAGGCTTGAACATAGTCAGTTGTTGCTCTTCTATTCTGGCCTCAACTTTCTTCTCGAGCCCTGCAACCTTCTCCACTTCTGTCAGCCCGACAGGCCATTTGCCTCTGGGTTTTACTGGTGAGGATGTTTGGCCTGAAGTCTTCTTTTCTATGAAAACCTGGGATGCAGGTTTACTTTGCTTGGTCTGATTACTGGGTTTCTTCACATCAGCTTCCATGGGGTGATTTACTATTACGCTCTTCATCTTCGTATCTCCTCTCTTACCAACTTTGTTGTCAGTTGTAGCAACCAAGTAACCAGCATCGTGGGAAGGCATCTCTTTTATAATGACGCCTCCCTGTCTGGCAAGCTTCTTTTTCTGAGCCTGTCGGAGTCTCTGCAGCCTCCTCTTTTGGCTCTTAGAGATAGCCAATTGAGTTGAGGGTCCTGAAAGACCAGGCCCTGCCATCTGAGCATTTTGAGCCAATTGGCCCTTTCGGTAATTTTCATTCCAAAAGGGTGGCCCCCGTTCATTGACCTTGCTTCTCCGAGTCCATGTCTGTTTTTGCAATTCTGGGTACTGTGTCATGACTGAATTCCTCACCCATTGATCCACCATTACGTTGGATGGGGGTGTCCTGGTCTTGACATGATTAAATCTGCCACTGACAGAGTTACCTACTGTCGATCCTCTGATTGGTTCTTCAAGCCAACCGCCGGTGCTGTGCTGTCCAAATTTTGACTGGTGCATGTGTTGCTGACGGCTATTTGCCTGTCTTACTGCTGATCCTCTGATTGGATCAAGTCAACCTCCAGTGTTGTGCTGTCCGGATCTTCATTGGTGCATGTTTTGCTGACGGCTATTTTCCTGTCTATTTACAGCAGATGCAGCACTCCTCTGTACACTGTTGGACCCAGCATGGCTATTTGAGTGTGAAAACCTGCTCTGGTTATCTTGTGGACGATGCGATGGTGGTTTCTGCCCCCTAGCTTTCTTGGCGGCTACTTCATCGTAAAACGCTTCGTATCTTGGGCAAACTTTAATTATGCCCCCATCTTTCTTTCATGTCATATAGTCGACAAGTGGTTCTCCTGGCTTCGGATAAACATCGAATGGATCTGACAAATCTATTTGGATATTTCTGTAAGTAGTGATGTTGACCATGCCTACTCCCATAGGGACTTGGTGGTCTGCTTTGTTAGCTTCGGGGACCAGAAGGGTTACGTATCAATCTTCATTTCCGTCGCTTGTCTGAAAATTTCAACCTTCCATCTGTCAAACCTTTTTGAATGATATCCCTGAAATGCATACGATCGTTTGTCACATGACCAAAAGTATTATGATATTTACAATATTTCCGATCTTTAATTTCATGGGCTTTCAAGAGCCTATGATCATCTGACAATTTTAATTGCTTATCTCTAAGTAATATGTCAAATATTTGATCGGCCTTGGTCACGTCAAATGTGTATACTTTCTTATTAATGAAAGGGATTCTTTCTTTGGCCCTTGCGGGCCTCAAAGCTTGACATATATAAGGTGGACCATTTTTTAGTTCGACATAATCTACCTCATACTCTTCAGAATCATTACTCTCCTCGTCGGATTCATTGCATCCGACAAAATTAACCCTTTCCCTCTTAAGGAATCTCTTTTGCTTAAAAATCTTCTCAGCTCTTAATTGTTCAATCTGTCGAACCTTGTCCCCTAACTGGGCAAGATCTATCAAATGTTGGTTGACCAGTTTCTTTCTGATATGGTAATCTAGACCTCTGGCAGCAATTTTCACTATTTATGCCTCTGGAATAGGGGTGAAACACCGACTCCTCATTTGACGGAATCGAGCCAGGTAATCGTCAACAGATTCATTATTTATTCTTTTAATTCCAAATAAATCTGTTAACCCTATTTTCAAGTCGCCCCTAAAGAATTGGTCATGAAAACTTCTTTCCAATTGATTCCAGGAGTGGATAGAATTAGGCCTTAATGTTGAAAACCAAGAAAAAACATTCTTAGTTAACGAACTAGGGAAGAATTTCATTTTTAATTCCTCCTCTAAAGCCAAATCTCCTAACTCAATGGTATATCGGGCAATATGCTCGACTGTCGACTCTCCACTTTCTCCTGAGAATTTCGACAACTTGGGTATTTTATATCCTCGAGGCATTTCTGTCTGTTGGACCCAATCAGGAAATGCTGATGCAAAAAATGGTTGGTTGGCATAACCAATGTTAAAACCAAACCTATTTAATGCTTGTTCGACAACTTGGTTGACGTTTTGATTTAGAACATTCTGACGGAATGCTCCAACAGCACCCTGATTTATGATCAAATCCTCGTCTTCCTCTGGTCGTAGAATATGTACATTTCCACGTCTCAAAGGAATCCGACGATGGGGCTGTTGCCGCTCGTCATCTTGTTTAAATCCGTCAAGTCGTGGTTCTACTTGTGGTTGATTAATCCTGTTGACATTCGCATTGAGATTTCTACCAGTATTTTGGTTTTCACCTGGGGTTACAACACCCAAAGCTCTATTTAACCGACGTATCTTATTTGCCAACGTCAAACATGCATTGTTTGTGCTTTCCATTAATGGCGAAATTACTGTACTCATTTGTTGAGTAAATGTATTCACCATGTCATGGTTACTAGAATCAATCTGTTGTCGGACATTGGCTAATGTAGCCTCCGACAGACCAACAATACTTTGTGGGAGTTGTCTCAATGGGGATATGTATGGCCTTTCTACCGGTTGTTCTTGCCGAGAATGGGTAACTATCATTGACCCTGTTATCCCATTTGCATGACTGGGAATTTGCCCCCCAGTCGATGGCCCTGCCTGTCCAGATGAATGGGCAGCCATCGTCATTCCATTTGGATATGGTATGTATGCAAATGGGGTATTTGGGTTGACGGTTGTTGACCCATAAGGCATCCCATACAAAGGTTGTGAGAGAGGTTGTGTAGTCCCTCTTGGGTTTGAATTCACAACACTTCGTGACGACACTCCAGTAGTTAATGTATTTACTTGTTGTAAAACAGGGGAAGTTGGTGACGGGAGTGTTCCTTGACCAACTTCATCAAATCTATTGACCACTTGGGCGTAAGAAACGCCTCTTCTTACTCCTAGACCATTAGTATCATTTACCTCTGCATTAGTAGCATTAGCCCCGTTTGCAGGAATATTGTCAACCGGTGCAATAGCATCCACTGTTGACACAACGGCGTTAGTGTCTACTACGCCTGCATCACTTGCATTACTCATATTCACAGAAATCTGAGAAAAATATGATGTTTGAACCACCTTTCTGCTTCGTAAACGCATACAAATAAATTTGTACGTCAAATTCCTGACACTATACGAGTTACTCTAAACTCGTCCCACTGGGCGTGCCAATTTGTTGACGCTGGTTTTTGGTTGGTGTCCAAAATCCCTGTCACAAATAATTTAAGATCAGACGAGTGTAGGGACGGACGAGTTATGCGGTAATCTCGTAAGGATGTGTATACGTGTCTGCCAAGTACGAATTTGACAAATCAGTCAAATCTAGTAAATACTGGCAATGACTTGAAGTATTCAACGAGAAAAGTTGCTTCCTTAAATAAGAGTGACTTCCTACTTGTATTTATAGAAATTCACGGATTTAGAGGAAAACATGCAAGTTACAAGGAAATTGGCAGAAAATAAATAAAGAACGTGAAATTAAAGAAAAGGCAATAAACAACAGGAAATTTGAAGGAAAACATGTAAGTTGCAGGAAAATAATTGAAAGCTTGTAAATGACAAAGAAAGATAAATGATAGTAAATTAAAGGAAGAAAGCAAATAAGGAAAAGTATTTAAATGATTGAAAAGTAAAAGAAAGCATTTAAAGACGTGAAAGATAAATGGGACGAAATGAAGAACGTATAAAAGAAACTTGGATAAAGAACATGAAAGAAATGCTGAAAGTAAAGAAGAACATGTAAAGGAAAATCAAATAATCAGTACTGTATTGTAAATTGAACTGGAAATGAAAAAAGAGGTGGAGGGAGTACTTGAGTATAATCCTTAAATCTGCTGTGTGATCGAGATATGTAGGATATCGCATCAAGTAACCTCCTCCATTACATCATGATTAATAGTATTTATAAGCAAATAAAATAACTGCCTAAAGATAACTTCCTATCCTTAACATTGCCACCTGTATGGCAGTTTTGCTATGTTCAGATTCAAACTATTTGACAAGCAAACTTCTCTAACTGCTCATTCTTTTGAATTGCTTTATGCCAGTCTTGCTTGTTGTCCACGGTTTGGTTGTTTGACAGCTTATCTTACTGATGCTGTCAGCCTTGAAGACTTAGCCATTTCTATACTTTGTCCATTTGACAATTCTTATTACCAACTGTCAAAAGTTGGGTTTAACCTGTCACTATTTCGACTTCTCCGTCAGTCAGCTAAATATATTCGTCGGGAATTCTACTCTTGAAAAATGTCTCATTTTTCTTTCTTGACGGCTTTATCTGTCTGACATACCAACTTGTCAATTTTCTAATCTATCAATTATGTTGAATTTGACTCTTCATGGTGGTTATCTGACCATTTTTCCTTCAATTCTTCTGTCATCTTGTCGGAACCATTTCTGTCAAGAATTTGAAATTCTTCCATTAACACCAGTTGGATGGCAGCCTCCTCCTGAGAACTTTTTCAAGGTCAATGTTGATGGAGCTCATAATAATCAATATGGTTTGTCAGCTTGTGGAGGGATCAACCGTGACTCCAATGGTTCAGCTAGGGTTTTTTCTGCAACCTAGGCCCTTGTGACATTCTTATGACCGAATTGCGTAGCATTATGTTGGCCCACCATCTTGCTGTTGGTAAAGTGATTTTTGAATACGATTCTTCACTGGTAGTAAACTTTGTCACAAGGGGTTCCACATCAAACCTTCTTCTCAAATCACTCCTTCAAGAGATCCTTTCTCTCGTTCGGTTGACTGACTGGCAAATGCAAATCAAGCATGTTTTATGTGAAGCTAATATGTGTGCGGATTTTCTAGCTAAGCATGGAATCAGCTTGTTTACTCTGTTAGTCCTTTGTTAGGTTTATACGATAGTAGCGATAGTAGAGGATACTTCACCCTACGTTTCGTTAGTTAATTTTTGTTATCCTTTTTCATTAAAAATAAAAACCCAATTGTAAAAAAAAAACATTTCCCTTCTCTTATAATCCGGTATTAATTGTACATGACAAAAAGGAGCTTAAAATTTAATGGAAAAAGATGGTCTCAATTTCTATCCATTTTTAAAGTTTTAGGAAAATAATTGTGTATTATGCATATATATGTAGTCCTTCATATATTTATTATCTAAAAAATTTATTAATAGACATCTTTATTTTTTATGAGAAATGGAGAGGTTTCCTGCCTAACTTTCACATATGAAATATTAAAAGACCCGTCTCATCTCTCTCAAAAAAAAAAAAAAAAAAAAGAGCCCTCTCTGGTTATTGACGAAACTACCGTTTCTGACAACCGAATGCAGCGTTGTCCAAGCCCAACTCTCAAAAGCCTGAACACAATTAGAATGTAAGGCCCCTTCCTTGCTGTGTGTTGCTTTTGTCTTTATAAACCAAAGTCTCTTTTTTTCCATTTTTGGGTCACAATTCACATTTCTCCGCCACATTCCCCGTCAGGTACTGCTTTGCTTCTCTTCCCTTCCTCACTCTCACTCATTCTCTGTTTTTTTTTTTAAAATAGATTTCAAACACTTTTTTCTTTTTTATCCCCAAATTTCTTGTCAATGCCTCAAAATACTACGTTCCCATTGTTATGCAACAAACACTACTATGGACTATGGTCCCCCTGTCATAAAAAAAAAAAAAAAAAAAAACTCTGATGTCGTAGCTTCATTGCTTTCTTACACCGACCTACATTTGTGAGCTCTTGGTATGTCTGTCATGAACATGTTAGTTAAGCTCGGCATAGTAACATGTCTGTAATGTGGTATAAGAGCTGGTGTGGGAAGGGGTAGGTTAGGCATGGATCAAACTCTTAGCCAGGTCGTTCTAATCTAATAGCATGTCTCTAATGTTAGTTCTTGAAACAGTTATTTTGAATCCCTAATTATATGTTTTTGATTTGGTAATAATTTAGGGTCAAGGGCTCAACCAGCTCTTACAGGATACTTATAGATAACTTACCAACAATGGACAAGATTTGAACCCCAGCCAGCTTAGTTGAGGGCTTGAGGCATTCTGACTTACCAATTGTGATAACTTTGTTGGTTATGTTTTTTATTATTGTTTTTTTTCTGAGACCACGATGTATCCCCACACGTTCAGTCCATATGAACCGCTTATGAGAGTATCCCCATTAGACAATGGGAGCAGTGGAGCACAAGAGTTATGTGGTCTCCTCACAAGAGTTGCTTCGTGACATTTGAACTTGTGTTCTCATCCAATGGGGTCGAGTTTGCTTACTACTTCAACCTACCCTTTGCGGGTGTTTTTTTTTGTTTTTAATTTATATCTCTAGCACATTCCCTTTCCAAGTTAACCACTCTCTCCACTTCTGCTCACAAATTTCCTTGTTTGTGGTTGTAGGCTTTATCTCAGAAAATTTAGTTAGGTACATCATAATAAGATTATAATAATATGTTGGGAGGGGGAGGCCCTACAATTGATATTAATCAATCAGTTGCCAATAAGGGAGAACATTTCATATATTCACTTATACACACAATTGAATGGTATAGCTTCACCACATTTATAGAGCATTTGCAGAAATATGTCAGTGCTTGTGTTTTTTTTTCTTTTGACATACTTATTTTGTATTAATAAGCACATGGAAACATAGAAAGTGTTCGACAGATTTGAAGGATTTTATTTCTGTACTAAGCATATGTCATATAGGTCTTACATCCTACATAATTAATCCCATGAAAAGTTTAAATCTATTCCAAATCAGACCTAAGTTCAATAGTAGGTGCCGGAAAATTTGTTTAGGACTTACAGATTACCTTGTATATTCACTGTTCATATTTTATATTGCAAATCTGTAATGAAGTTTTCTTCTGTGTCGTTTTAAATATCGTGAGGACTTTATAGGTAATGGAGTGGTTCTTTTGCACATATTTGGACTGTGATAATCTTTTATCGTATAGAGTAAGATGATAGAAATTTCATTCATTTATGGTTTACGTGATTGCTTGGAATCTAAAAACTATGCTTGATATCTAATTTTCAAATAAGTCCAGACTCCAGATTATGGATTGAACAGTACATATTGCAGCTGTCAGCAAAACTATATGCATTTAAGGGTGAGCGGGATGATTGATTACTGACAATCCATTTTTAATTGTATTTTTTGTTTTTGTTTTCTTGGTACAATCCTTTGGAATGTGTTCTTATGTAATCATGTTCATCACATGTAGGAGGGCTTTGGGTATACAATGTCTCGAGGAGCCTTGAAGAAGAACAAATTGTCTGGAGGAAGCTTTGATATTCATACAGGCAATACAAGAGACCACAATGTACCAAATTTTCACCAAAATAATTCTGGAGCCATAGAAACAGTTGTATCTTCAGCAGAGAAAGATTTTGCTTCTTCACTAAAAGCAACTACTGAAGCCCCTCCCCATTCTTTTGAGTTCTCTGTCTGGAAAGATGAGGGAATTGAGCTTCATGTTGATTTAAATTCTTCCCCATCAGATTGGATTAACAGGTTTAGAAATGAGGTTTGCACAAGCGAAAATGTGTATAGGAAAGAATCCAGGAGTCTTTGGCAGGAACTTGGTTTCTTTAGAGAGAGTGCTCCACAAGGGAAAAGTTCCTTTTCATGGAAGACAATTTCTGGCCAAATTGATGATCATAGTGGGCAGACCAAATCTTCCTCAAGTTTGAAATTGGCAAAAGATAATGTTGCAGGGTTAGATCAGCAGAATAAAGGTGGTAGTCCTTTAATATATGATTCATTAACTCCATCCAGCATGACCATAAATGTGACCAATGATGTCAAGGAAAATGAATCAGCTGTCTCAGCTGAACTGACTGTAAATGTAGCAGACAATTTAAAGGAATATGAATCAACACTCTCCACTGAAGTTAGTTATGGTGCGCCAAACAATTACATTTCTGGCACTGAATCTCGTGCTAAAGATTTATCTAAGAAAATCCCTGATTCAGATGCTACTGATACTCCATTCATCAAATCACCATGTGGTTCCGTTGGCAACTCACTGTCAGGTTCTGACATACTAGAGTGTCAAAATTCAAAGCCTGATAATGAAATTTCTGAGGATTGTGTTATGCTAGACGGTTCTTGCTTTGTGAACCCTGGTATGGTGTGTCCTGGAGCTTCATTAAGTGGTTCTGTGGAGCTGCAAATTTCAGAAGTTGCAAGTTGTCATAAAGATGCATCACTTTCTCCCTGTGAAAATGTTGGATTCCTTGCTCTAAGTGATCCTAAGAACAATCTAGTTGCAGAACGGGTTGGACTAGTCAATTCAAGCGAGGTTAATTTGGATTCTGATGGGAAGAATCTCCCATCACCAACCAAAGAATGGGTAAGGTGCTTTCCCAGATGATGTTGTACACTTTTTTTTTTTCATGTGTACTTGTATTTTATTTTTTTGGTGGTGGTGGTGGTGGGGGGGGGGGGGTTATGCTTCTTGTTATTAAATGCTGGTGCCTAAATCATTCTGCTTCTTCAAGACTTCAGATTGAAATCAGTTAAATCAGAGTTGTGTTCTTTTTAGTGAAATTGGTATATTTTTCATTGTAGGTTGATTAGTGTTTTTGTGCTATTGTATTATTATCTCATTATTTGCTTGCTTTTTTCTAAAGTAATTGAGCTCTCAATACTTCTGTTTTTTGTCCCCTATTTAAAGAATAGTCCTTTTTTAACCCTTTGTAACACACCTTTGAAGACAACGTTTGACTTTCCATGTTTGTGTGTGTCGGAGAAGATGATAAGGTATAGGGTTTGTGAATGAAAAGAACATAGATTACATTATATATCGACTTTCTAAATGGTTCTGGTGATCCTTTCCAAGCTTATTGACTTGTTGCTCACATGCTAATATTTGTCTTTGTTTTGGTGAATATACTTGTGTTAAGTAAATAAAACATCTTCTTGTTTCAGGAGGTGGGCAAGATTGTTAACGGAAGAGAGAGTTCAGAGTAAATACTCTTCTCAGTAACACTTCAATGTTATTTAACCATTTATATACAACTGATTTGAGCATATTCATACTGTGCTTCTTTCAGATGCTCCCAATTTGATGACCCACTTAAGAAGTCTGGCCTAGAGCCTGATGATCAGGGATCTAAAATGAAGCTGCACAAAAAGAGGAAACACAGAGACTCTGAGGTTCAAGGTTCCAGTGATAAACCTGCTGCAAAATTTTTAAGAAGCATGAAGAATATTGCTGTGACTGTTCAGCCTAGAAGATCCATGCGGCTAATCTCCAAGGTACTTTGACATTCTTCTGACGTATTATTGCAGTGCTAAATTGAACTTATGTACAATCAATAACAAAACCTGAAAGTAAACATATATATTCAATTCTTTACTACTGTGATGAGAGGTTAGCATTTACAATATGGTGGTAAAGCATTTACCTAATATTTTAGATATGTAGATTTACGAATTGCTCTTTGTTATGCATTTTATATTTCCAAATTTAAACCTGAACTGAACTGCTTCGTAGTTATTACTACTCAAAACCTTCTAAATGCTCCCAAGTGATTAAGAAGTTCTCTCTATTTTATTTGATGCTACCACATTTTTATGATTTTGCTTTTATGGTCCACTAATTTCATGAGGTGCTTTTGCGCTACATTTGGAGGCATTAGTTCCTGATTTTTCAATGAATTCAAAGTGGAAGAATGGTATTTAGTAGGTACGAATTACCAATTCATCTAGTTTGAGAACCATAAGGACCACTGAGATAGGTCATGAAATTGAACTTCTATTATGATTTGCAATTCTAATCTTTCTGTAAATCAACAACTTAAATCCTATGAAGCACGAACAGTACTCCTTGAGATGTTGGAGTGTTGAGCAGGCTTCTGATACCTAAATGATACAGGTTGGACACTGCTCACTAGATGTTCAGTTAAAAAAATTATTTTTGGTCAGTTTGGACACATGGCTTGAACACTTACACGACACCCCAAAATGGCTTGACACGGTTAGAAATATTAGAAATAAAATAGATAAATAAATCAAATAGAAAAAAAAATGAAGAACACAAATAATTGTTTATGGTCCTTAAGGATTATTTCGTCACAAGATAATTATAATAAGAGAAGAAAAGTTTTTTATTTTTATTTTTTTGCTTTGGAAGAAACGATTTCATGAGCTTTTCAAAAACTATATTCTCTCTCTCTCCACCCAAAACCATTTAAAACTTGATTTCAAAAGTTTTTTTTTTCCTCAGCCACCCGTACAAGCTGTTGTTTTTCAGCATTTTAAAAGGCTAACTTGCTAATGAAACCATCACACTTTAATGTTGACAATTTGCATGTTATGTTTTTGACAATCAAAAGGATTAAATAATAATAAAATGAAATCAAAACATTAATACAAATCCCAATCCCAGAATTTTGTATTTTGTTGCTGATCTTAACTTTGCCGCTTAGTTTTCTGTATGGGGACTATATTCTGAGGCCATCTGGCCCCAAATTACATCAATTAAAATTTAAGATGATTCTGTTAATCATGTTAATTGGCTAAAGTTTGCATTATGCTTTTGGGAAGAATTTTACTAGCAGAGTAATAAAAATGCAAGGTAGCCTTTCAGGTAGATTTCAGTTAAATAGCTATCAAGACAGCCATAAAGTTGTTCTTAATTTTGGTATTTAGAAATGGTAGAAATTATTGTTCCGGTTTTGATGTCTACTGAGCTTGAGACACGCTGATTGTATATTTATGTGGATCTTATTATTTATAATTTAATTTACTTAGCTTGGTGTCCAATATGTCCATTTGGCACCCAAGAGTGCTTGAAGTAGATAGCATGAGTCTCTTTCAGCTAGAGATGGCAAAACGGGTCAACCCGTCCCTTTTTGGCCCGCCCTCCCATTGACCCGCCGAAAACGGGGTGGGGCGGTTGATCTGTTTTAGTTAAGTGAGTTGATTATCCTAACCCACCCCGTTTAGTGACGGGTTGGCGGGTTGGCCTGTCAAAAGTTATCAATATTTAAAAAATTATATAAAAAATAAAAATAATAAAGTTATTAACATACAAATATCATCTAAAATATCACAAAATATTAATAATTACTTTTCGATAGTAGACTAACTAATATATAAATATATTAGTGAATGTAACGGAGAATATACAAATATATATAGTTGTAATGAGTAATTGTAAATTAAAGTATATAAATATATATACAAGTAATAATTGAATGTGATGGATTAACTAATGATCTTATGAGTGGGTAAACTAAAAAATATTTATAGCATAAAAAATATATTTTTTTCAAAAAAAGAAAAGAAAAGCTGGTTGGCGGATCAACCCGTCTCGCCACCAACCCGTTTTCTTGGTGGATTAGGCGGGACGGGTTGGTGGGTTGAGAATCTCAACCCAACCTGTCAAAAATGGCGGGTTAAATGGGTTGGCCCGTTGGGTTCAACCCATTTTGCAATCTCTACTTTCAGCTTAAGCAGTAGTTTTGAGTTCGAATTCTGACCATGAGAATGCAACAACGTTAGAAAAGAGAGTTTTGCCATCCTTATAGTCCTACCCGACTCGAGGGATTAGTCTCCGCAGTTGCATGCGGAGGATATCCGGAGAACAAAAAAAAATGTCCATCTGGCATGGGGGCATATGTCCTCAAATTTTTTTTTTTTTCATTCGATAATTAACCAATTCCAACATTAGTATAAACTTTTAACCGTAGCAACGATCGTAAAAATACCACCCTAACTTTCTATTCTTCTTTATTTGAGGGGACAAGAAAACCGGTAACTAAGTTAAGGATTGTTCAGGGTTTCGTCCCTTGTTATGGGGCATCTTGTCTTGTCATCTTCAATAAAAAATTAGTCCATCAAAATTAATCAAGATATTCAGGATATTGCTCCCCAAAACTCCTATACGTTTACTCCTTATTAGGGGTGGGGGGACTTGTTTTCTTTCATTTTTATATGGATGCATTTGTTTTCTTAATTTAAGATCATTCCTTTCAGCTAGGGTATTTCCATTTAACATATTTTGCAAGAATAGGTGATACCCCTGCTCTCTTAGATTACAAAAACAGCAAATATAAGTCATTTTCTATTGCCACAACATCATTTGTTCGTATGTGAATATATGGTTATAAAGGTTGTTACTTGTTAGCGACTTTGTGCCCACGATTTGGTGCCTGTTTTCACTATATGATACGGAAAAAGGATTGAACTCAATTTACTCGTTTGTTTTAAATTAATAGTTTTTCTATCTTGAACTGTTGAACATTGGGGATTGATTACATGTAAGGACTCCCACGCTCAAATAATTATGTGCAAGATGAATGTAATGAAGAGGAAAAATATTTTTGCTCAAATAGTCTTTGCTGCTATTTATAGAGGAGTAAGCCTCAATGGCCAAATTGAAATCAAGAGCAGTTAGCTCATTTCAGGTGGTGTAGGAATCTTTTTGGTGCCTGCCTTCCCCATGGTTAGATGGAACATTCCATACATGTTTCCAATAGAAAAAACATCCTTTTTTGCCAGTAAAACAAGTAAACTCTTAGGGACATTCAACTTAGCTCTATCGGATATAAAACATTATCCCTATCAATAATCGATCTAAACATCTAGCTAGAGTCATTTATAATTCTTTGTATAATACATTAAGAGGTTATTAATTTCGATGCCTTGAGCATATCACTTTTACTACAATTCTCACGCACTTTGACTACACTGCTGCTCTAAATAGAACCAAAAGAGTAGCATGATTTTTAGTCAATCGCCTTCTCGATCTGAAACAAATATATTTGTGGGCTCGATGCGGAATGGTAGTTGGGTTAATTTTAGTTCCTGGTTGATAAAAAAATCCAAAAAAAAAAAAAACACTTATATTTGTTAGTGTTGTGATATTTGAACATCAAAGTATAGACTATGTATGTGATGCTATATATATTTATTTATATCTCTCAATTACTTTTTATCATCTTTGTATACATGCATCTCGAAAATACGTCAAAAAATATTCTTTTTTATACAGTCATAGGGTTGAGGAGTTGGCAAGGTGATTCCTTCCAGATTTCGGCTGCCCGAGGAGCTCACAGTCCCTAATATGAAATCAAAAGAGCAATGTTAGTATCAGACTCTTCATCACACTCCTCTTAACACACCCTCTATTATTTAGGTGAATTTCATGTGAGATTATGTATTTTGATGAGTCTCACGTGAAATTCACTCAATAATAGTGTGATAACTGTTAAAGAGTGCATTCTTAGCATCTTTCAAATCGAAATTGAAGGACTAGATCTTGTTTCCCTCGCTGCTGACTCATTGTGTGATACATATTAACCACGAATCAATAACACCCTTAGTTTTATAATGTAAAAAGCAACTCCGATATCCAAATATACACACTACGTTCATCGTTTTAGTTAAGTAGCTAGAGTTTCTTTTGAATAATGATACACGAGAACCTTATAACGATATGATTTGAGGGAACCAAGGATATACGAGAACCCATAGAATAAATTCACTTTAGTAATTTTTATATTTCAATAGAGATTAATCTTTAACTATCGGTTGACGATATTCTTGATGTACTAAAAAAATAAGAAAAGTAAACTGAACGTTAGCTATCATAAAGAATTAAGATCTATTAAGAAACAAGGTCTTTGAACTTTAAGGATTGGTTCAAATGACGGGATTGAAATTGTAATTTATAAATGTAATTTTAATTTCAATATTGTTAGAATTCAAATAGGTTCAAAATCATAATTTGTATATTTGGAATATGCACAAAAGTAAGACGTAGAATTATAATTTTAAATTCAAATCCTTATGTAAGTGTTATACACTTTTAATTATATAAAAGTATTAAACAAATAGTAAATACGCCGACCAAGTGACAAATATACTTTTCCAAATGTCCAAAGATTAACTTATATGGTTAAATATTTGTCAAAAAAAAAAACTTATATGGTTAAATAAGCATTCTAAATATCCTATACACCAAATCTAATTTATTTACTAAGTAGGTCAAATCTATATAACTAATATAAGTTAGGCAGTATGCTCTATAAATGGGCCACATGACATGTTCCCATCCCTAATCACTTAGTTGAGGAATGAGTACTTAGGAGGAAGCTACTTCACATTGAGTGACTAATCACTAATGCATTATTCGAGTTATTGTTTCCATTGGGTAACTGACATACTAGTTTATTTTAAAGCTTTTACCAAGCTCACATGGTTGAATGTTAAATATTAATTAACCACAAGTAACATATGACCTCAGATACGTTTTGTCAAGCTTGAATGTTAGTTAGCCCAATTATTAAGGGCCCCATAATTCTTAAAGTCAACATCAATGAGTGTTCTTTCCATCTTATTGTGATGAAGAGTGATTTTCTACAACTAGTGTTTCAACGTGAGGGAGGAAACTATAATCTGTAAAGTAATCGGGAAAGAGTGTTTATCTCACACTTTCTAGGGAGAGACACAATGAAAAGCATACCGTGAAGGTAATACTATATATATGCAACAGTAACTAGCAATGTGTTTGGCATGTACGTAAAAGCATGTAATTAATTTTGATTGCCGCTCCTTTTCTCTTCCCTTTTTTTAGTAATAAGGTGTTCCTCTCAACAAACTCATTATCTATCATGCAAGTCTAATTAAAAGCTCCAACTTCAAATAAGAGAGTATCTGTTTCTATTAAAAAAAAAAACTTGAATTACATTACTTCAGTTCTAGCAGGCAAGTTATAATGTAACTATGTAAGGATCAAATTTATACCAAAGATAATATTATAGTAAAAAAAAAACTTTAAGAAATAATTCTTAATATCTTCGATAATAACTTCTTTGTTAATTATATATAACTTCAGTTCTAGCAGGCAAGTCTTAATGTAAGAACCCAAATTATACTAGAATAATTAAGTTACAATAAAAAAACTAAAAAAAAGTTTTTCTTAATATTTTGAATAATAACTTCAAGTTTTTTTTTGTTTCCCGGGGTATCCTCCTCTAGCAATTGCGGAGACTAATCCCTCGAGATACTAGACGATATTTCAAGTCTAATTAAAAGCTCCAACTTCAAATAAGAGAGTATCTTTTTCTATTAATAAAAAAAACTTGAATTACATTACTTCAGTTCTAGCAGGCAAGTCATAATGTAACTATGTAAGGATCAAATTTATACCAAAAATAATATTATAGTAAAAAAAACTTTAAGAAATAATTCTTAATATCTTCAGTAATAACTTCTTTGTTAATTATATATAACTTCAGTTCTAGCAGGCAAGTCTTAATGTAAGAACCCAAATTATACTAGAATAATTAAGTTACAATAAAAAAACTAAAAAAAAGTTTTTCTTAATATTTTGAATAATAACTTCAAGTTTTTTTTTGTTTCCCGGGGTATCCTCCTCTCGCAGTTGCGGAGACTAATCCCTCGAGATACTAGACGACATTTCAAGTCTAATTAAAAGCTCCAACTTCAAATAAGAGAGTATCTTTTTCTATTAATAAAAAAAACTTGAATTACATTACTTCAGTTCTAGCAGGCAAGTCATAATGTAACTATGTAAGGATCAAATTTATACCAAAAATAATATTATAGTAAAAAAAACTTTAAGAAATAATTCTTAATATCTTCAGTAATAACTTCTTTGTTAATTATATATAACTTCAGTTCTAGCAGGCAAGTCTTAATGTAAGAACCCAAATTATACTAGAATAATTAAGTTACAATAAAAAACTAAAAAAAAAGTTTTTCTTAATATTTTGAATAATAACTTCAAGTTTTTTTTTTGTTTCCCGGGGTATCCTCCTCTCGCAATTGCGGAGACTAATCCCTCGAGATACTGGACGACATTTCAAGTCTAATTAAAAGCTCCAACTTCAAATAAGAGAGTATCTTTTTCTATTAATAAAAAAAAACTTGAATTACATTACTTCAGTTCTAGCAGGCAAGTCATAATGTAACTATGTAAGGATCAAATTTATACCAAAAATAATATTATAGTAAAAAAAACTTTAAGAAATAATTCTTAATATCTTCAGTAATAACTTCTTTGTTAATTATATATAACTTCAGTTCTAGCAGGCAAGTCTTAATGTAAGAACCCAAATTATACTAATTAAGTTACAATAAAAAACTAAAAAAAAGTTTTTCTTAATATTTTGAATAATAACTTCAAGTTTTTTTTTTGTTTCCCGGGGTATCCTCCTCTCGCAATTGTGGAGACTAATCCCTCGAGATACTGGACGACATTTTAAGTCTAATTAAAAGCTCCAACTTCAAATAAGAGAGTATCTGTTTCTATTAATAAAAAAAAACTTGAATTACATTACTTCAGTTCTAGCAGGCAAGTCATAATGTAACTATGTAAGGATCAAATTTATATCAAAAATAATATTATAGTAAAAAAACTTTAAGAAATAATTCTTAATATCTTCAATAATAACTTCTTTGTTAATTATATATAACTCGTTCTAGGCCGAACAAATAAAAAACTAAAAAAAACTTCAAAAAACTTAAATATAAACTTCTAAGCAAGTCTTAATGTAAGGACCCAAATTATACTAGAATAATTAAGTTACAATAAAAAACTAAAAAAAGTATTTCTTAATATTTTGAATAATAATTTCAAGTTTTTTTTTTTCTGGTTTCCCGGGGTATCCTCCTCGCGGGCTGACCAATGACCTCTTCCAACCAGTTTCTCTCCATATGCAAGAGTCAGGGATCGAACCTCTGATCACTTGCTTAAAGTGCTCAATCTCGTTACCACTTGAACCAACCACAATTTGATAATAACTTCAAGTTTTGATAACAAAAAATATTAAATGAAAAGTAATTTTTTTATTCTTAATATACTATTTGCTTTACTTTTAATTAATATTTTTAAATTTTAATTGATTAAATATTATGATTTACATTCAATAGCAAATCCCAATAACTTCAAATTTAAAGCAGGATAAAAAAGGAAATGATGATTTATTACTAAAAAAGAGTCATGAAATGCATAACAGCCACAGAAAGCAAATGGTGCATGGTCAGAAAACAAGGTTCATTAACTAGCTAGACAGCAACCAAAGTAAAATAATGATCATTCAAATGGAGTAGGGTCGGAAATGTAATGGAGTTTTGAAGGCTGTATTGTTCCCATGCTTCATACTTCTCTTCGTGAAAGTAAAAATTCGGGTAATGCAGTATAAGCCAGGCATGAAAAGATCAAATAGCATTAACTTTCTCATTTAATGCATTCACCTACACTTTGCCCTTATTCAGAAGTAGCAGGTTTGTTTTATTTATTGCACCTTCTCCCTTTCGCTTTCTCTTTCTCTTTCTCTTTGTTCTTCCCTGCAAAACACCCTCATCAATCTATCTATCTCCCTTTTGAGTTATTACCAAGCATTTCACATCTTCACTTCCAAACATGTGAAGCTTCAAAATGCTGTGAAAGATCAGTTTTATTTGCCAACTTTTACAAAATGTGAGTTTACAAGCTAACTCACCATAGCTTCAGTTGTTGATCAAGTAAGTTAAAGTATCAATTTCTTGATTCAAGAATAGTTGAAAATATAAGGATGGAGCTACTTTTTCTTCTTGGTAAGTTTACATCTCTTTACCAAACCAGCAACTTGCATGAAAATTTTCTCTTGTAAGCATTGAAAGTGGAAAGAAGATCCAGTTAAGTGGCTAGAAACCCAGAATGAAAGATCATTTTTTGGGTATCTATTTTGCATCCCCACCATCTGTTTAAGGCCTCTTTCTCCCTACATTGCTAGATATTCATGAAAATCTTGAAAATTCATGAGGTGATATATAGTCATGAGATGGTGTTTTGGCTCATTAGATGAACCTTCTAAACTGCACTCTCAGCTGGGTTTCTTGCTGAGCAGTCAATTGGTATGTTAGAGGAAAGGTGGAAGCCAAATTCTATGTTGTTCAACCAACATTATTGGTAAAAGATTCTAGCTTTTTCTACATAAGATAATTTCTAAGTGGCTTGGTATATATCATTCATGGGGTTCTTAGTTAGACAACTCTTAATGATCTATGCTTTGAATTTGAATCCATGGTCAGTTCCAGTTAGGTTTGTGTTTGATCTTGTGGTTTTATCATACTTATGGCTTCCAGTTTCAAGTCTTGGTTCCATGTCTTCCATGGCCACCTCTTATGGTGATAAAGGTTCTGTTGTTTGTGCTTTGAAATCAGATGGGTCTCATACTGTGAACTGTTATGGAAAAAACTCAGCCATAATTTATGGAACACCATCCCAATACCAATTCCTTGGTCTAACTGCTGGTGATGGCTTTGTCTGTGGGCTTCTGATGAGTTCTAGTCAACCCTATTGCTGGGGGAGTGCAGGCTATATTCAAATGGGTGTGCCACAACCTATAGTCAAAGGAGCACTGTACCTAGAAATTAGTGCTGGGGATTACCATGTTTGTGGATTGAGGAAACCCTTGAAGGGAAGACACAGGAACACTTCTTTTGTTGATTGTTGGGGCTACAAGATGACCAAGAACTATGTGTTTGATGGGCAGATTCAATCAATCTCAGCTGGTTCTGAATTCAATTGTGGCTTATTTTCCCAGAATAGGACTGTGTTCTGCTGGAGTGATGAGCCAAGTAGCAAGGTTATTATTAGTTTGGTTCCTAAAGACAAGAGATTCCAGAAACTTTCTGCTGGTGGATATCATGTATGTGGGATCTTAGAAGGGGTGAATTCTGGAACTGTTTGTTGGGGGAGGAGCTTGAATATGGAGGAAGAAATTTCACTGATACACTATTCAGGTCAAGGACAAGGTAATATCAATTTGGTTCCAAAAGACCCCTTGCTTTCTGTAGTGGGAGGAAGGTTTCATGCTTGTGGCATTAAGAGCCATGATCATGCAGTGATATGCTGGGGCTATAGTTTGAAAGGAAGCACTCCACCTCCTAGTGGGATTAAGGTGTTTGAGCTTTCTGCTGGGAATTATTTTACCTGTGGAATACTTGCTGAGAAATCACTTCAACCTGTTTGTTGGGGTGTTAACTTCCCTACCTCTCTTCCAACTGCTGCCTCACCAAGAATGTGTAGGTCTACTCCATGTCCTCCTGATTACTATGAATTGGAACAGCAGAAGGGTCTTTGCAAGTCCCCAGATTCTCATGTTTGCATGCCTTGCAGCAGTGGTTGTCCTTCTGAAATGTATCAGAAAAGTGGATGCAATGTGACATCTGATAGACTATGTGAATATAATTGTTCTGCTTGTTTCTCACTAGAATGCTTCTCCAATTGCTCCATTTTATATGCCACTCCTGTCCCTGGAGCCACTGCAAAGAAAAATCAAAGGCTTTGGTCTCTACACTTGCCAGTCATTATTGCTGAGATAGCTTTTGGAGTTTTCTTTTTTAGTGTTGTATCCATAAGTGCAGTTTTGTATGTTCGTTACAGGCTAAGAGATTGTGAGTGTTCAGCAACAAGGTCAAAGGTGAAGAAACCTAATGGGAATTCTTCACTTCAAAAGGAGAACAGCAAGATCAGGCCAGACATGGAGGAGTTCAAGATTAGGAGGGCACAGATGTTCACCTATGAGGAACTTGAAAGAGCAAGTGGTGGATTCAAAGAAGAATCCATAGTGGGGAAGGGAAGTTTTTCTTGTGTGTTCAAAGGGGTTTTGAAAGATGGGACTGTTGTTGCTGTGAAAAGGGCCATAATGTCTCCCAACATGCAGAAGAATTCCAAAGAGTTTCACACTGAACTTGACTTACTCTCAAGGTTGAACCATGCACACTTGCTCAACCTACTAGGATATTGTGAAGAAGGTGGAGAAAGACTTCTTGTTTATGAGTACATGGCTCATGGATCTTTGCATCAACACTTGCATGGCAAAAACAAGGAGTTGAAAGAGCAGTTGGATTGGGTGAGAAGGGTAACCATTGCAGTCCAAGCAGCTCGTGGAATAGAATATTTGCATGGCTATGCATGTCCACCTGTGATACATAGAGACATTAAATCTTCAAACATCCTCATTGATGAAGAACACAATGCAAGAGTGGCTGATTTTGGCTTATCATTACTTGGTCCTGCAGATAGTAGCTCCCCATTGGCTGAACTACCAGCTGGAACTCTTGGTTATCTTGATCCTGAATACTATAGGCTTCACTATCTCACCACAAAATCTGATGTATACAGCTTTGGTGTTCTGCTTTTGGAAATTCTAAGTGGTAGAAAAGCCATTGACATGCAATATGAAGAAGGGAATATAGTTGAATGGGCAGTGCCTTTGATCAAATCAGGAGATATAACTGCAATCTTGGACCCAGTTCTGAAACCTCCTCCTGATCTTGAAGCCTTGAAAAGGATTGCTAATGTGGCTTGTAAAAGTGTGAGAATGAGAGGGAAAGATAGGCCTTCAATGGATAAAGTAACAACAGCTTTGGAGAGAGCTCTTGCACAGTTAATGGGTAGTCCTTGCATTGATCAACCAATTTTGCCAACTGAGGTGATTTTGGGAAGTAATAGACTACACAAGAAATCATCTCAAAGATCTTCAAACAGGTCAGCTTCAGAAACTGATGTGGCAGAAACTGAGGATCAAAGGTTTGAGTTTAGAGCACCCTCTTGGATAACTTTTCCAAGTGTTACTTCATCTCAAAGAAGAAAGTCATCAGGGTCAGAAGCTGAAGTTGATGGGAAAAATGCAATAGAAGGGAGGAACTTGGGAAATGTTGGAGGTGGTGGTGATGTTTTGAGAAGTCTTGATGAAGAGATAGGTCCTGCTTCTCCTAGAGAGAGGCTGTTCTTGCAGCACAACTTCTAACCATGGATGTGAAGCTTGGAGGAAACTCAGTTTTGGAGAGTTTGGAATGAAATGTGGTGAAAATAGTGAGCTAGTTTTCTTGCACAAGTGCTGCTACAGCCAAGATTATTAATGTTACATGTAACTTTTGTTTTGTTTTGTTATTAGAATTTCTTCATGAATGCAACTCTGACATTATTTTGTTTCTATCTCCAGAGATTGTTTTTATTTATTTATTAGAGTTTCATAATCATCATGAATGCAACTGTGACATTATTTAGTTTCTGTATCAAGAGACCTGTGTTTCAGAATCTTAGTGGAGCTTTCATTCTTTAAAGGCAACAACTAGACTTGGATGACTATATCTCATTATGTGCATTTGTTTTAAACTTCAACAGAAACTGATTTCAAAGTATTCTTAAAATAATAATGGTCTTTCAAATCATTATAATATAACGATTTTAAAATAAATGAGAAGATTTTTTAAAAATGTAGAAAATATAGCTTCTTATAAAAACTAACGTTTTTTTTTTTTTTGACTTTTGATTTGTAATAAAAGTCTAACCAAATAGATATGTAAGAGCTAGAAATTTTTTTTATTTAAAAATACTTTTTATAAGAGAAGCATAAACAGACGGACCTGTATTTTATCTACAAATTGAACTTTTGGTTATTAGCAATAATAAAGTGTGACGTATAACTATTTTAAAGATTTAGTTAAAAAAAAAAAACTATTTTAAAGATCATGTGTATTTGTATACAAAAAAAAAAAAAAAAGATCATGTGTATTAATATATAGTTGGTTGATAATGTAGAAAAAATTATATGGTAAACCAAAATTAAATTATTTGTGATAATAAGATCATTAATATTTAAGCCCTCATTTTAAAAAAATAAATAAATGGACAACCAGAGATGTCTAAATTGAAATTTGAGGACGCAAAAGGAAACATAAAAAATTGAAAATTGCCCCCACGCAGGATCGAACTACGGACCTTCAGTTTACAAGACTGACGCTCTACCACTGAGCTATAGGGGCAACTTGTTGGTGACGTCCGTTTATTTAATATATCATATATATTTTATGAATTGCGCGTCCTCCACAATACATCGAAAGGCTTGAAGGACAACTAATTTCTAGTACCTGTACCGTACAAAAGAGACAAAATGGATGCTGAATGAGTACGGTGTAATCGAGTATATCAAATATATGTTCCACGGTCAATTCAGTTATTATATATTAACTATTTGGGCGTAGCGTAGGACTAACAATCTCCGCTTTGGTTTCAACTTAGGCTAAAAGGTTATTCTAACTAGTGTAATATACATTTAGTATACGGATAAATTTTTCATTAAATCATTTCTTGTTAGTTGTTAATAAAAAGATGCTCGTTATTTAATATAGTAAGATGATGGAGATAAAAATTCGTATTTAGTATGATAGACACAATAAGGTCTGTTTATTACGGATCATAAAAAATAATTTTAATATTTTATAAAAAATAGGACCTTGCATAACTATGGTAAAGACAATGAAGAGTTAATCCCTCATAAACAGCACAATGCCATATTTTCCTTTGACGTGTGAGATGCACGAACAACCGAATCTACGATGGAGGGACCACCATTGTTGGCAGGGGCAGAGCCATGAATTTGACATAAGGGGGGACAAGATCAAATATATTTAAGATCAAATAGCAATAGAAAAAATTAACTAACATATAAAGGCAAACTATATGAAACAAAATTGATATATGATTATCAATTTAATATAACATGAAGTTTAAATTACATTCAACTACTTCTAAATTTATTAAAATATCATCAACCCCAAGTTTGGCTATAAATTCCACTCATCTTTTTTTAGTTATGAGACCATATAAAAATAGAATCAAATGACACCTATGATTTAAAAGCATAAGAAGCATCACCTTATTAAGAGTATGCTAATATTTTAATAACAAATGACATCAATCATATTATTTAATAGTATGTAAATTTAGTTAAAAAAATAGATGTAATTAAGTAAAGTCCACTATTATGAAATTCTAACACATGCATTGATGATTATTTACATCAATTACCATATGTGCACAAATAGTTATTGACTTCATCTTCGAAAGATGTCCCTTTAAAAACTAGATATGCTTCATAGAATAATAAACACTGGAACTTATGCATCAATTAATTAGCAATGATCATTGATCAAGTATCAAGTTATACCATTTCTGTTTTCGTGCTTTTAGCATTTTGTTGGGAAACCAATTCCTCTATGGCAGAAATTTCTATGCACCATCTCTGATTCTTTACATCCGAGCATATTTTGTCTATCTAAGATTACTTCATACATGATACTATGAATACGTCACCAGGAGCTTGCATAGTGATTGGTGAGTAACCAAAATCGAGATGAGACCATATATATTAGTATGTATATGAAGGATTATTCAGGAGATGGAGTTCCATTACTTCTTTGTGCTACTATTAATAGGACCGTTCAGAATTGTCATTTTGATACTCACATGTTCCCTTTTTCTATGTGTGCCAAAACGAGTGGGAGAAGGGAAGACAAGGGACTTGATTGATGGATGCCCTGGCTTCATTGATTTTGTCTGCCGTCCACCCGTGCTCCATCATCGAGGCGGCGGCCCTAATGGTATTAAAAACAGAGAGTGCTAGCCAGCTGGGGTACATAAAATCTATTTTAATAATAATAATAATAATAATATTAAAAAACTACTTATCAAATACAATGACTTATTTTGCAAATGGCAAAATGAATGGACCATGGTGCACCATTGCCTTCACCATAATTTAATTCTATCAAGGCAGGTGAATACCTGTTAAGATGAGTCGTCACATTGTCAGAACAACTTCACAACAATGGACTCAAAACCTGTACATTCATTGACTGAACTAGTTTCTTCTACCAGCTAAAGTATCGCAGTACATAAAGCAATCCAATGCAATTCCATTGAACATAAAAAACTGAACTACACAAGTCACTTGACACCAAAAGCGTCAGCAGTTATATAATTGCATGATTTGTCTAGCAGCACTTTTGACACCGACAATTGATTGTGTTTCATCCAGTGAAAAAGAATTAAAAGGCTAGATAATTGGGAGTTGAACCTATCTATGACTCTTGTTCTTGGGTTTCCACCTCCTTCACACTGTCAACTATGTGCTGTATTTTCTTTGAAAGGCTACTATTATGCTCCTCAATGTGCTCAAATAACAATTCAAGATGCCTTTTATAGGTTGCAGATCTCTTTTTCTCGGAAGTCAACTGCTGAGTTAGATCTCGAATTTTTTCACGCTCGGTCTGGGAATTGCATAAAAAAATATGGGTAAGTAGGGGTAAAAAACAGAAAAGGAATGCCACAGAGATGATCGATGAATCACTCAAGCTACTCTTGTCATACAAGGTCTGACAGAGACAAATACATGCGTATATGCCCAAACAGAAGATGTTGTCAAAACATTTTCCACGCATATATATATACAGAAACTTGATCATCAATTAAAACAATGTTGCTCTTGATTAGTTTCTATTGCCTTTCTTTTAAAACAAGTCTACCTTATTAATAGTATTAAACATGATTGAAGAACATAACATCTTAAGAAAACTAAGCAATGAGGTTCTAATGTTACTCTAATGCCATTTTTTCAAAAGTAGCTCGATCATTATGTTTCTGTACTATATAAGAAAACTACACCCGTCTAAGCTTTTCTGGTGCTGCATTTAACACAACATGAATTACTTATGGAAGAGTGAGTTTTATATTTGGGAATGTTGGCCCGAAAGCAATTTTGGGTAATTTGTGCAAAGGCAAAGATAGGAACTCTATTAGGTGCTGAATTCAAACTCTGGTGAAGGGCTTTATAGACAGTTAATAGCGCTGTGTGAGTTGCAATCTAATCTATCAAACATAAAGTCACAATAAACACAATCATATAGACAATCTTTCAGTAATGAAAGAGCATGAACTCACTGTATATTGCTCATAAATGCAGTCCCTTCTACCTTTTCCAGATGCCAGAGGATGTGTGTGCTCCTTTATAAACTTAGTAACAACCCATTTACCAGAACTTACTTTCCTTACTAAAATCATGGCCCTACAACCAACCCTTGTCTCTGCCCTTTGCCTTACAATCTTCTCCCGCTTGTCTGCCATTCTGTAACCCTCTTTGTTGCAAACAAGAGTTCGTCCAATAACAGATCCATCACGCCTTGATCGTGAGAGTTTACTTACACGTATGATGAACCCAACACTTGTGGCATATGCATTATAAAATGCATGTGCTGCAGATTCCGATTCAAACTCCTGACCCACATACGGCTCATCGACTGATACAACTGGTACTGCAGGAATTGCTGATGGGATTGTGTCCCCTCCAGAAGAATCTTGAGTTATATTATCATCTTGATCTTGTCCGTCAGCTAAATCAAACGGACTGTCACCCGTTTTGTTTTCATCAGCTATGCTACTACTTACCTCTCCCATAGCAGCATTTCTTACAGTCTCATCATTAACAGAGCCATCAATCCCAAACTCCACTGCACCAACAATAGATCTGCTATAAGATTTTCAGTCCCGGTGAGGCAGTGATATTCTACTGAACAGTGTCTAAAATTGATTGAAAACCCTTTTATTGAAGATAAATATTATGAAAGAACATGTGAAAGATAATATTCTCCTCATTCCAAAATTCTTCATTTTTTTTTTTTAATTTCAAGTAGAAAACTTAACAGAAGAAGGGAATAAGATGAGTACAAAATTGTTTACAAGATGTACGAAAAGAATCAGAGAAACCAATGCTTGATGATCCAAGTGTAAAAGAACTTGGTTCACCTTAAATAAGGTCTCGGGTTAGAGGTTGACTTGACTCAAATTGGTCGGAGTCCAAAGTGACTTCCACGTACCAAGGATCTCATACCCAACAAAAAGAAAATCAGAGAAAGAAAGCCATACAAATTAATTATACAGGAGAGCCTTTAAATGATACTGAATATTTGTCAAATACATTCCTCTGTAATCTACAACTTAGAAGAGTTAAATAGATTATCAGTTACCACACTGAATCCAAAAAGATTTTTGCCAAAGTCAATGTGAAGGAAAATTTTGTCTTTCAGAAGATTCTTACATTATATAACAACCAAATATCAGTTTAAAAAACATTAGTCAAGTTCAAACAAAATCTCCATTTTTTGTATGCATATATAAGAAATACATGGGTTGAATGACAAAGCCAAAAAGAAAAAAAGATTAAAATTTTTTTAGATTTTTTTAATAAAAAACTTGCTCACTCCAAATGGATTGGTAGAATATTGGCTTTAGACAGAGCCTAACGGCATTAAATGAATTATGTAGCCAATCAAGTGGGACAGCTTGGTAGTTGTTGTTTTAATTAATAGTATCACAAATATGTTCTTCACGATTTATCCCAGCCCAAACAATGGAGGAAAAATGGGGCAGCATATTAAAAATTATGACTCATAATATGATATCATTTTTTCCTAAAAAGGAGCATTCCTAATTATATTCTATAGTTATTTTTCACTTTTCCCATGGCTTGTTGTAAACCAAATATTATTCATGCGTACTACAATACAATCAGTGATAAATTTAACATTAAATCGTTAATAAAATTGAAAATGACAATCAACTCAATTATATCAGAGTGAAGCTTTGCACCCTAAAAAGGTTTATCCTTAAAACAATATCCTACAACCAAAAGGTGTGCAATCAATGTATTCTCAACCAGGCAAAACTAAATCACAGATTCTGTTAAGATTAATGAGTCCAACGTCAGGCTTTCAGCCAAAAGATTTCATTTTTGAATTGCTTTTTCCAAATTCTGAGACATTAGTGAAACAGATCATGAAATAAATTTTTATACACAAATCCTCAAGTGAAATCCAAAACCTTCAACTAATGTTAAAACGCTCACTAAATGGCGTAAGAGGGGGAAAAAGCTCCAGTTTTGAGATTATTGGCTCACTCCCTTTGAAATTCTTTGAGGAAATAGACACAAACAGAATTTAATTGCTTCCATTTAACAAACCGGAAGAAAGTAAAACCCTAAAATTCAATCGGAATCGAATTCCAAAAGCTGAAAGTGAAAAATTAAAAAATTAAAACTTACTGAAAATTTCGGGTGACGCAAGTTCGATTGTCGTAGGAAGCGTACCGTGATCCTGCAAAATATTAAAATTTGTGTTCCGTGCAGTGCAGAGAGAGAGAGAGAAGCAGATTAAGAACGGAAGGAGCGTTCAGGTAAGGAAGGGCTTATGGAGGATGGAGTGGGTCTCACATTACATATGAAGATCTCATTGGAATTAGATGTAGTCAACGTTTTCTGTGGCCCACACTTATTTTATGAAGGGAACATGGGTTTCTGAGGTTGCAACCCGAACCATCAGTGTAACTGGTATGGGCTTAAATGGGTTTGATTTAGGGTTTTAATTTTACCACCCCACAAATTATTATTCTCACTTCTTATTTATCTTCAAAATTTTCTTATTCGCTAAATACCCTCGTAATCCCAACCCTTTACCCCATTATCCATATTTTTTTTACACTTACGGTAACTTGTATTTTTCGTAAGTGTACATTTTTTTACACTTATAGAAAATACAAGTTTCAATAAGTGTTAGTATTTTTATTTAAAATTTTATTTTTTCAACTATTACGGAAATACACTTTCAGTAAGTCTCATTTACTTGAAAACTTACGGAAAATGTTGCTTGCCTATCCACCTTCCGTAAGTGTCCCTCCACCTCTTTGGAGAGGACTCATCCTCTAAAAACCTGACCCATTTTACGGAATTGTTGTCTTCGTGCGAGAATTTTTGGTACTCGGTCGTTTGAACGACTAATTCACACATTTGACAATGATTCCCATTTTGTGTTCGGACGATTACGCTGAGAAAGGGACTCTGTTTTTCAACTATGGGTTCCTAGACTACTAAAGAAAGTGTCTAGTGTAGAAGATGAAATAGGAAGCTGTCTAGAGTTGCATGAAAGCAAGAAAAAGTTATAAAAGAAAGAAATAAAGGAAAATAAAGTAAATATAAGTTGTGTATTTGATTGGATGTGTGTAAAACTGTCATGTACAACTTGTATTTATAGGCAAAATTGTAAACTATGCTAAAGCCACTCCTATTAGGCACTAACTCCTGTTTTCTAGCAACAATACAAAAACAACTAAGCATAATGTCCCCTAAAACCACTATTTTTAAGCATCACGTTCTTGACTTGCACGACTAATATAGTTCGCATATCTGCTCAAACGACTAAGTTATGGGCCAAACGACTAACTGTCCATCAGCTGACCATATTCTTCATATCCCTATTTTTAAGGGAGTGGGTGTTTATGAACGTTTTGACTTGGTCAACTCATAAAACCGCCCTTGATTGTAAAGCGATCAACCTTTTATCTTCATTTTCTCTCTCTAAAACCACCCCTAACTTCATCCCAAAAATCTAGGAAAATGGTTTTTAAATTTCTTTCTTCTTTGAATATTATTAAAGCCTTGGACTCATTTAATCAACATCTACACGAGCCCATTATGACCCAACAACGGTCTCCCAAGCCCATTTACGTTCGCTGATTCTCGCAACGACTAATTTTGAAACAGTTGATTCAAACGATTGATTACGCACGGCTAAATTTCCTCGAGATAAACCCAACGCAGCTCACGGTCATCACTACTTACCTCAGCTCCGCAATTGCATTTAACTTATCCGATTCAATCGACCTTGGTTCATTAGTTCTTCTCGACCTAAATAAACAACTCGACTAATTACCGTAATCGGATATCAGCTAAATTATTTTTTTGGTCATAACAATAATTAATTAATAGTTTTCTTTTATAACCTTACGTTTAGTTGTTTCTTTCCATCGTTATTGAACCCCTGCTCCACCGACAACCAAAACCAAGAGTGAGTAATCGCCGCTAGGACATACCGGTGCGTCGGATCAGAGAGGAACCTCGGCATTGGGTCAGAGTCCACGACGGTCACCGATCACGACGGCCCCACCCCCTGAAAGCCTCATATCCTTTGTCGTCGTCCACACGCTAGTCGTCTTCATCGCTGTCTCCATCAATGTAAACATCCTTGGTGGCCACGTCAACATCGCCGCCACCTACGACCTTATCACTTAAGGCAATGTTTGTCTCATCTACGGCCCCATCTTCTAGATCACCCATCTCCTTGGATCCATCGTTGCCTCGTTGCTCCTTTGGCTCGCCACCGTCCTAGTTATGTTATGTTTGGTCGCTATTATTACTATTTCAAAAATTTAGACTGAACCATTGAATCTGCTACGATGCTACCCCATATTTATAGTTTGAATGTTTCGTTCAATTTTAGTGAAAACATCAATTTAAAAAATATAGGAAAGTATTGGGTGGTGGGTTTACGGATAGTGGGTATTGGGTAGGTGGGTGATTGGGATTAGGGGTAAAATTGGTAAAATAGAGGGGAAAAAATTAAAGTGAGAGGTGGGAATATCCAAATAAGAGGTAGGAATATCAACACCCTTTGATTTATTCTATGTTCTAATTCTGACTTGATATCAATCAAGCCATTATTTATTTTATTTATTTTTAAAAAATTAGAGACTGAATAATTCAATAGTAATTATATAGTAATTCAATAAAATAATTTATTGAATTACTATATAATAATTATCAATTAACTAGTAAGTAAATTTTTTTAAATAAAAATTGTCTAACTATATAATAAGTAGGAAACAAATTGAAGCCTAAAAATGTTGGTGGGTTCTAACATGGAGTTATTCATTTATGGATATACTCACGTAGACAAGATTACAATTAATGTTAGTCGTTAGATTTATTATTATTTTAATGTAGGATCCAGATTTGACCGTTCAAACAAATAAATTTAATCGAATAATGATAGAGGAAGTTTATTTTTGAAATTGTATTTTAGTCCCTTGTAGATTGCAGACATGTTATAGAGGAAGTTAACCGGATAATGCTTGTGGTCAGAGTGTTGATTATAAATATATAGAAATGAATCATAGTGAGTGGTTGAACATAAATTAAAATCTAAAAATTAAAATATATATTATTTAAAGCATTTATAAATGAATTATATTATATAATATATATAAAATTATAATATATGTGTATATATATATATATATATATGTGTGTGTGTGTGTGTTTTCTAACTTAAATCTACCCATTTTTTAGAAGGTGTAGTTAGCAAACTACATCTTTAGGTGTATTTTTCATTTTTTTTAGTTATAACTTGGTAACGTATACCTTCTAAAAAATGGGTGGGTGTACTTTAGGAAGTCCGATATATATAATAGGCTAAAATATCATTTTGGTTCCTTAATTTATTTTTTAGATTCAGTTCGGTCCCTTAGCTTTTAAAATATCCAATTTGGTCCCTTAACTTATTTTTTAGATTCAGTTTGGTCCCTTAACTTTTAAAAGGTTCAAATTGGTCCCTTAATTTGTATTTGTTGGCCTAAGTTAGTCATCGACGTCAACGAGTCGGTAACAACGTTAATTTTTTAAGGACCCGGTTGAAATTCGCTAACAATTTAAAAGATCAGTTTGAATCATGTTAACAATTTGAATGACCAATTTGAAACAAGTTAACAATTTAAATGACAAATTTGAAACTCAATCGAAACATAAGAGACCAAATTGAAACTCATTTAACATTGTTACTGACTTTATTGACGGAAGAGGATTAACTTGGGTCAATAGAAACAAATCAAGGGACCAAATTAAGCAATTTAAAAGTTAAGGGATCAAACTGAATCTAAAAAATAAGTCAGGGGACCAAAAGAGTATTTTAGCTTATATAATATATAAAAAATAAAAAGATTTTGTCAAAGAAATATATTATATAAATATATAAATATAATATAAATAATAAATATTAATAATTAAAGTAAAATTAAAATATACTATAATAAACACATTGTACGAAATCAAAAGAGGTGCTGCTTCCCTCCAATCGGTATTGGCATTGAGACATTTTGATGATGTTGGCGTGGTTTACAAGGCCATCGGTCCTGAAGCAGGATGTTGATGGACCTGCCGCATGACAGACCCCTCAATGCAAATATGAAATACCAACGAGAAATTCTTCTACAACACAAACCTAACATGTCATCCTTAAATATGGTCTACCAAAAAATTACAACTAATAAATATTAAAATCAATATACACATAAATGCTGAAGAAGCTTTCTTACTGTAGAACAACAGTGATCTGACACGTGTCGCTTTGTGGCTCTTCCACCATTTTATGAATTTTCCTTCATTTTTTTTTCACACGTTCACTCTTTGGTCACGCAACCTGGGACGATTCTTTCACACTCAACCAAGGATGACTAGTAGCTCTCACACGCAAGGACGACGAGTCAACTACCAATTCTTTCATTTTCATTTTCCTTTTCTTCTCTCTCGACCAATGACGGCGACCACGAAGCGGCGAGGAGAACCAACCAGGAGATCGTACTGCGACGACGGAGAGGGCGACGAGGAATAAGGCAGCGACGGTGGGTTTCTGAACGACAACAACGGCAGCAAGAGCATTGAGGGGTAAGAGCATATCACCCGCAACTTGTCCCCTTTTCACTGTTCAGTCTCCCCTTTCAATCTTTACCCTTTTATCTTCATTGAATGCATCAGTGCATTATGACCCATCTTTGGCTTATTAGGACCCATTTTCCAATTCTACTTCTAAAGGGTGAAGGTAGAAGAGCTGTCTTTTCTGACTTTGGTTCTGTTTAGTGGAGGAGGTTGTTGTTCATTCGTCATCTTACTTATAACTTCTCTTTGTTTAACTGTGATTTCTTATCTGATTCTCTATGTCTCTATACTTTGATAGGATCAACAAGATTTTCTTGAATAGGTAATCTATTAGGTTGCATGTAAGGGTTTTGAGGATGTGTACGGTTACTCTCTTCAACATTCCTGCTCAAGTCAGCTCTAAGGAGATGATTCTGATGGATGAAGATGTATGTTTATGTTTGTTATTTTCTTTAACGTTATTAATTCCTATTTTCTCTTGCAACTGTGATTTTTTACTTTCTTATTATGTCAATTGATTTCTGTTTTGATTTGGTTATAAGGGTGGGAAAATCCACGCCATTGTCAGGAAGCCTTTGTTATGTAAGTCCAGCCCCCTTTTGGAGGAGGGGTGTGTCTACAAGATGGTGTACTTTAATGTAGTCCCCAATTTTGGACGTTACAGGGCTACCTCTCATGAATTTAAGTTGGTTTTCCTCTTCAAAACATCTGTTGTTAAGAAGAAATGTCACTCAATCCCGACATTTGGATTTAGTTTTGTTCCTTTTAATAATGTCTTAAAATATGATGGTAGCTATGAGTATTATTTTTTTGTTTAATTATTTTGTTGTGCATTTTTTTTTGGTTTTATGACCTGGTTTGGCTGCTAATTGGTGTTATTTGGGGCTAACTGATGCTTGTGATTTTAAGGATGTTTCTGACAACGGGTATCCATCACTTCAACATTCTCTTATTGGTAAAAGAGTGTTGTTCAAAGTAGAAACAGGAGTCTTGCCGCGCCAAGCGATTCGAGGCGTTAATCCGTTAGGAGGGTGTGTCTAAATGAATATATAATGGCCATGTTTGATCTTCTTGGATCAGAACTGACTCCCAAAAAGGTATTTGTTTTGGGTCTTCATTTTTTAGTAAAATTTGTTCATCATTCTTGAAGTAGTATACTTCCCTGACTTATTTCTTCATTTGGTACATTGTCTTAGTAATCGTATTTTCTTATTAGAGCATTTATGTTTGGATTTGGTTTTGTAATGCAATGTTGTTTTTGCTCTCCTTTCCCAAAGGTATCTAATGAAATTGGAAACCTTGAAGAACCCTCTTCTGTGAGCATCCTATTCATATCCTATTAATAAATACAAAATTTCCATTTGTATTGGTGCAAACGTGCAGTAGGATGTGAAAGTTGCAACACAAGTGCATATGTGAAATCCACACATTTGCATTCTTTTTTCTACTAATTTTGCCCATAGCTTAGTTACTAATTAGTTGATGATCATATATGTTCCATTAAGTTGTGGCAAGGTAGATCAATTACATAGTTTTATCTCCCTGCTTGCTTGGCTGGACAAAATAGCGGCCATAATATGTAGTAATTACAAATATTATATATATTTATATGATGTTAGTTTCTTCATTCTTACAAATTGTTTTTATTCTAATTTCATAGTTTTCTTTTTGTTTCTTAGCAATTAAGGGTCGACTTTTGATTTTAGAGAGATGGAAGAGGCAATGGTTCTGCAAGAATTTAAGGCTAAAAATGATGAAGCCAATAGCACATATATTTCCATTTTCTTGGTTTGCCTTTTTCTAACTTTACATAAGCCTAACAAACTCTTCCCAAAAAGCATAGAAAAGAAAAATGGTGGTGAGAGGGAGGGGGTTTGATGAATATGTCTAAATAGTGCATAGTGGGGGAGTTACCATTTCCGATATACCATAATGATTTTGAAGTAATAATACACTCGGATGGCGTGGGGTTACAATCTCAGAAACCTGACTTCCCTTGAATGATTCTCTTTCCAATTATCTATAACTCTTGAAAATGAAGGATTAGTTTCCTCCCTCTTTTGATATAATTGTAAAAATCCTGAAAGGCCTTCATTTTGTTGATCTTTGAGATTCGGCAACTTAGGCATATAATTCTGATGGACGTCCTATCTATTTTTCAATTTACTTTTCAATCTGCCTCCCATTCCCTTTGTTCTGCTAAAAAAGTTTTGTTTTTTTTACATGATATATGGTTTTGCCTTTCAATTAGTAGAATCGGGAAAGTATTGACATTTTCATACATTTGTAGAAAAAATTTCTATTCCATATTAGAGGAAGTGAGAAGATTATGGATTTTAAGAGTAGTTTTATTTTAATGCATATTGCGTCCTTATCATTGTCATTTACACGCAGGCAGAAAAGTTGTTGAAGGAGCACAGCCTGATCCTCTTCTGACATGGGCACAGAGAGCTAAAATTGTTGTTGGGGCTACAAAAGGGCTCGAGTACTTGCATGAGGGGGTCGATCCCCACATTATTTTCAAGGTGTTCAAATGTCATTCATATAATTGCACCTTTGTCACAATGTTAGAATTGATAGAAAAGCATTTTATTGAATTAATAGAGAAGACAAAATATGGTAATAACCAACAAAATAGTGGGAGTTATATAGGTGAGGTTGAAAAGGTATAGGTTAATTTTGACTTATTGATTCTTGGTTCACTATTTACTTGGATGGTTTGGAAGTTGGGGTATTGAACGAGTTGGTGGGTTATTTAGATAGGAGAGTCAACAAAAGATGGCGCTTTTGTCTGTGAACAGAATGAGGAACGATGGGTTCTGGGATTTGATTAAATTGGACGCTACAGAATCGCTCAATCGCTGGTGAGTTCATCACAAATGGTTCTTTATGTGACTCTGGTGCTTCACAAAAGTTTCAAGTTTATTTTGCATGGGCATCTCTGGCCTTTTTTGTATAGTTATTTTTTGTCTTTAACAGAGAAAGCCAGGTTGATAGACTGAAGTGTCAAATATTTATCTTGAGTCGCACCCAAAGAAGGTGTTGCTTTCTCTACCCTTTCCCTCACAGTGGAAACAATGTTTTGATAGCATTCGCATCAGTGGCTTTGTTGCTTTATAGTTTCATGACTATAGCTTCATATTTTTGTGGTAGTTGTGAATTTCTTAGATATAGACTCATGATACTTGCCTGAAATTGTCCTTCTGCTGATTGCTTTTATTCCTGTTATACTCTTTGTTTTTCTAGGACTTAGATGACATGAACATACAAATAATGAGGAATACTCTTACAAGGCATACTTTAAGACTTTTACAGATTTTGCCGTGTGAAGGAACTGAGGTCTTTTTTCCTCCCTTAGATTTATTTTTTTATTTTTTTATTTATGGTTTTACCCATTTCAATGTCTTTGTTAAATAGAAACTTGGCGGCCCACTGCTGAGATCATGTCTGCCCTTCTAGCTTTTGAGGCTGATAGAAGGGATGTGAATATTTTTGTAGATCATGTGTGACCTTATTTTTGTATATACTTAAGTAACTAACATTGATGATTTTCACTTTTTGCAGCATTGGTACTAAGCTCAATAGAGATGATTGTAAAAAGAAGGCAACAATGCTACAGTAAGCTAATACATTCACCAATACTTTTAGTTCAAGGTATCATATAAAAAATAGTATATATAATGTATATAGTGCATGGAGGCAAGAATTTAGGAAATTTACTTCAATTACTGCATCTCATACTATAGATTAACTGCCAACACAGTTTTGGTGGGTGGTCAAAACTTTCATGAGTAATGGTATGATGGACCAAATTTATCATTTTACAGTTTCTCTTTTGTTCTTCAAATGCTTTTACTCTATATTACTCTAACATATTTATATTTTAGAAGTCAGATGAAAATATGCATCATGAAGGGCTACAGTACGTGGCTTTATCAGAGGAGAACTCTTCTGAGGTTGGTATACCTTTCTAAATGTATATATAGCATTTATATCTTTGTAAATATAAACTTCTTTCTTGTCATGGCCAAATTATGGACCCCTACAAACTCTTCAAGTCTTTGCAACAAAGACAAAGGTTTGTTTCTGGTATAAATGATTTTTGAGAATCAACTTTCCACCATCAATATTTGAAATCTTGTTTCTCGAGTTACGATTGCTACTGCCATCATATACTTATATAATATCATCTAATTAGGCTCTCCATTACACCTTGCATTGTTACTAGAGAAACTGAAAGCCTTACCTTTTACTTATGTTCTAATTTTTTCATTTTAATGTACTTTGATATCTTTTTCTTTTTTCTTTTTACATTTTGTGCTTATAAATAATAGTGAAGCATTTATTTAATTTCCCATTCTTTGGTCATATTTTTCTCCTCTGTGAAATTAAAGCAATCATTTCTTGTCCGGGTTGCGCATGGCACTTCAATTGTTTCTACCATCTAAATCCTGGGAATTTCTAAATGTTTTGGTTGGGTATATTTTTTATCTGCTTTCTTCTTTATGCCCCCAGCCGATCTTTTGTTGTTGATATAGGTTATAAGGAAAAATTGAGGGTGTGAACCCTGATGATCTAATCAAGATCAGCCTAATGATGTGTTCGATGAAGGGCAACATTCATTGGAGGACTCAAAGTCACACATGTGAAGTCTTCCAAGAAAAGTATTAGAGTTCAGGGCGAAACTTCTTATCCTAATTCCAGTAGCATTGGGGATCCATTGGATATGAAGCCAAATCCTGAGGCTTTTGTGGAAGCAAAGGGTCCAGTTGAACAGTCATTTGCTTCTCAACCAAAGCCCGATCATCACAATATCAGTCAAGATGCTTTGGCTGCAGGAAAGGAATGCTTTTTGGCACGCAAGAGAGCAAAGGAATAGTTAACAAATTTTATATATGCTTGCTAAGTTTGGTGACATATTTTATCTTTATTTATAGTCTTTCATGTTTGATTTAAGGGTTGGTCTAAGCTACACCACCCTAAAATTACACATCTCCTTACACCACCCATGTGACAATTTGTGGATTAGTTAAATTGCCACATGGATGGTCAAAATGTCAACTGTTAGAGTTGTATTAATACTGTATTCAAAGCTTGTATGTATAGTATACTGTAGTATAGTATACGTATTTTTAGTATTTATATATTTTGCCAAAAAAAATTACTTATTATTTTTAATATTTGAAATAATGTATTTGTTAATTTTTTATGTATTTGAGACTAAAAATTCATAAAAAAAATTAACAAATACATTATTTCATATATTAAAAATAATAAGTAATTTTTTTTGGTAAAATATATAAATACTAAAAATATGTATACTATCTTTAAGATATATTGTACACAATTTTTTTATGTATTTTTGGTCTCTAATACATCAAAAAATTTAACAAATACATTATTTCAGATATTAAAAATAATAAGTAACTTTTTTTGGGCAAAATATATAAATACTTAAAATATGTATATTATACTACAGTATACTGTACATACAAGCTTTGATTGCAGTATTAATACAACTCCAACAGTTGACATTTTGACCATCCAGTGACAATTTAATTGGTCCACAAATTGTCACATGGGTGGTGTAAGGAAGGATGTAATTTTAGGGTGGTGTAGCTTAGACCAACCCTTGATTTAATACCCATGATGCCATATTACCCCTAGATGCTAAAGAGCTTGATATGTGAAAAGGAGTTACATAATGAGCATATAGTAGTGAATGATATTTTACCATTTTTATGGTATGCAATTTTGGTACGATTTCATGTACAAAATAAAATTGTTACCTTTTTTAATAAAAAATAAAGCTATTATTGAAATTTAATTTTCATTGAAAATATATACTTATATTTGTAGGTTAAAAAGAAATTCTCTTTATGCTATCATTATGACGAAACTATCACTAATGTTTAGAGATATTATTTTATAGTTATTATTTAAAATATTTTATGAGACCTATGTTCAATCAATAAATGATGACATTCATCTCTAAAATAGTTATTTTATGCTTTCATAATAATTTAACAGATACATGTATCAATATTCATATTTTTTAAATATAGAATTTAAATGTTATGCACTATTTATACTATCAATCAACTAAAAATCATGGTACGTGTGACTTTTATGGTAATTAGAATAAAAAGTCAAACATTTTTCTACGATATGTCAATTTTTGATTTATTGATAGTGCAAAAATCTTCACACCAACAATACATATCAGTTAAATTCTTAAGTATATTCCAATATATTATCTTTATATTAAATTTATTTAGAAGCATTGGAAGAAAAAATTATATAATAAGTACCCGTCCTACTTGACTGGTAACTACACTAGTTACAGCTAATCCTTATCCCTTCCTCTTGACGTGTTCATTCACAATTCCCATTGTTTGGTATTCTGACTATTTTCTTCTCTTCAGTACGCCACCGAGGTTCCATCACGTCGTTGCCGTCCCAGACACCTTCATGCGTGCGTCTCCACCGTCACTGGGCAATAATTAATTCGTTCAGAAAACAAAAATTTGTGACCAATAAATAAGTGAACTTGGATTCAAAGGATTCCCTTTCATTCTTCTTCAGTGGCAGATGGCAGACAATTTCCATATGATATAACAGGTTCTTCCTACTACGATGCCGCTCCTTACCGATCAACGTGCACATATTAGCCAATAGTGGGTCGTGAGTCGTGACTAGCAACTACCTTCGCAGGATTTAAATCAAAAGTTTCAACTTTTGAAGTTTGAACTGATAAATAGTATTTCAATGGCTTTGCGGGTTTGTGAGTTTCTCTCTGTCTTTGCTGTATCAACGCTACTTTGGAAAGTTATTACTTTGCTTATACAATTTCAGTTTGCTTGTTTCTGTGATTGTTATTATTTGTTAAAAATCTTCCTGCAGAAACTTGAAGCTATTCTAAATTTTGAAGAAGATGAAATAAATATGGAAAGATAAGATGTGGGATCAGTAAAATTTTAATGTGTTGGCACATTTTATGGTTGTGTGTAAGGATGACTTGTTGGGTCTATGTCCATGTAAGTCTTTCTCAATACCAACAATTAACTGATACTTTAATTTACCGGAAATAAGCGAGATTCAAATTTTATCTACATTAGCATACCCATAAATAAATAACCTCATGATAGAACCCACTTAATAATACTAATAAGTGTGAGAGGAACTTGTAAACCATATTTCAGTAACAATTTTTTAATAAATAAATAGTGTGGTATAAGTAATGAGCAGTGTCATGTGTTTTTATTGGATATGATTTGGAATAACAAAAAAAAAAATACATATATAAAAAAACAAATCTCATAACCCAAAACTTGAATAGGAAACAATAACATAACTTATAGTGAAGTTGTTTTCTTTATCAGCTCTGGAAGCATAAAAAACCTCAAACTTAATACATTAAAATCAATAAAAATGTAGTGACCGATTGAAAAATACATAAATCAAAATAAAGTAATCTGAACACATAAGTCTAATAAACTAATTTTCCAAAAAATAAAATATATAAATACACTTGGTATTCTATCAAAATATATCAACAACACTTCAAAATTAAACATTCAAGGGTTAAATATAATAGAGTAATACAATATACACTTTATATCACAACATGAATATGTGAAATGAAAATTTAGATAAAATGAAGCACACAAAACCAAATAATAAATTAATAAGAAACTAATCCAACTAACATTGGTTAACTAAGAGCATCTCCCATGCAAGAACCATATTTTGGTTCTGAACTCGTTCAAAACATTAAAAATTACACATTACATGTCAATGCCATAATATATAATATTCAAAACCATACATATAACCAAGTTTGATACAAAAAAAAAAACCCTACATATAACCAAGTTAAATAATGTTTAAATTAACAAATTTAAAAGTTAAATCATTCGAGTAAAAAAAATTAAATTATAACATGACAATTTCAATAAAAAATTAATAAATGATGAGATGAAAGGAAAATCAGAATAAGCTACACAGGATCACTAATGGGTCAAGTAGAATAGTTAATTAAACACAGGCTAGTAAATGAATGTCGGGACTAAATGTAGGGACTAATTTGTCCCACGTTTAAAATTTGAGGGAACACATAATTAATTTATTTTTTTAGATACTAAAAGTAGGTTTCCAAAAAATTTTAGAAACCAATTTGGATCTTCATTAAAAAAAAAAGGAAATATATACATCAAAAACATAAATAATAAAAGAATGCAAATAATGTACTTACACAACCTAACACTCTTCCGTATGTTTTACTTACTATCTACTCAAAATAAAGTTTGCATATTTCACTTGCACAGACTTACACTTTTGCTAACTCAAATAATTTAAAATCAACCAAATATATAAGTATTAAAAAGTAGTAAATAATACAATAATACCAAAAAATCTATGGCTTGACTCCATTGATTAATGTTATAGGAACAGTACAGTAGTGAAAAACATATTTCACAGTTGTTAAAGTGTATTGATTCCCAGCAGGGAATACTTCAAAGTTCAAACTCCCTCTCCTTCCTTTTACTATCAGCTATGTTATTTGAACATAAAATTTGGATATCATATGTGACATTATATATATTTATCTTTATCTTTCACTTATTTTTTATCTTCTTATATACATACATTCCAAAAATACATAAAAAACCAAAAAGACACCATATAGTATCTCATTTTTTGTGTACAAAAATCATTTGCTATATGTATTTTGAACGTATGAGTAAGATGGCTCACAGGGGCAAGCCTATGATGACCTAGGTTGACCTTATGTTGGATCCAAAACTGGGTCGGACTTGGATAGGTCCAGTGGGCTGTGGGCCCAGCCCACGTATTTACACAATAGTCAACAATGCAACATTACTTAGGTAGTGTTTGGAAGAGCTTATTTAAACTCCTTTTGATTTATCTGATGACATAAGCTCTTATGCAGTATGTTTGGCAGAGCTTATAAAAATAACTTATGCCATCCCATAAGGAGTTTTTGACTTATTTTCATAAGTCAATAGGAGAAGCTTATGGAATTATCATAAGAGCTTATGCACTAAACACCCTCTCCGTATTTTTCACTATTCGAATCCTCTCATGTTCCTTTCTTTCTTTTTCTTTCTTTAAGCGCTTATGGTATAAGCTCTCATGCGATAATGTCTTATGTGATAAGCTCTTAATTAAGTTGTTTACCCAAACGCATCCTTATTCGTCAAATACGATATATTTTGGAACAAAGAATACAAATTTGTATCAACTTGTGGTTGGTCCAAGTGGTAAGGGATTTGGACACCGTAAGCAAGTGATCAGGAGAGAATTCACCTTGTGTGTCCGACATGTTCCCCGACGAAGATTAGTCACTGCTAACGGTCAGGGACGGACCCAGGAATCACTAGTGGAAAATATACATTAGACGGTAAAGGTTTACGTCAGTTAACCAAAAACTAGACGTTAAAAAGGGGGCGGTGGCAGTTTTGTAAATAATTAATTCACTGTTAACGTCGGTTGTTTTAAGGACTGACGTTAAAAGTGAGGCGGTGGCAGTTTTGTAAATATGAAATCACTATTTGCGTCAGTTGTTTAATGAACTGACGTTAAAAGTGTTTTGCAAGAAATTATTAAAACTTTTAACGTCAGTTGTTTATAAACCTGACGTTATAAGTGTGATTTTTACTTCAGTTAAATAAATAACTGACGTAAATAATCAACTCATTCCTATCTTTCTTTCGTTGTCATCTCCCTGTTGTCACTCTTAACGCAGATCATCACTCCATATAGTGCAGTTTATTTCTAATCTTTTTTTTTAAAAAGTTTATTTTTAATCTTAATTAATTAGCTTGAATTAGTAAATTAACAAATTCTTGTGCAAATTAAAATAAATAAACACTTAACATAAAACAAGTTATATATGTATAATCAAATCGTATCTCATTGAAGCGATTCATAAGTTACAATTACATGTTTAAAAGATAAAAAATTTCCGCAAGATATATAGCACTAAAATATAAAAAAGTTTCTGCTTCAATATCATTTTCTTCTCAGTCCTGTGCTCAGAATCTCCAACATTGAATGCATCCCCTCCCTCATTTGAAGTCGATGCTCCATCTGAACCCACAGTCACTTTGGAGCCGTGGCAGAGTGAAGGGTGAACTCGATCTGTTTCAGCAATATTCTTGGAACAGACCACTTGGTTCCAAAGTCGAGGTTTTGGAACTGTAGTCTGCGATTCTCCGAAGGATGATGGTGTGTGCAATTCACATAATGCGATTTACACACCCTTATCACCCATGTAATGCGATTTACACAACCCCAGAAGTTGTTTTGACCATTAAGACAGAGACCTTTAAGTCTAGGTATAGGAAGAAAGAGTGATAAAGTTAATCTCCATGGCAGAGCCATATTGTGAAGCAGAAAAATTAAACGAAGGAAGGAAGTTATTTATAGGAGTAGGGGATGAAGTTACTAGGCGTCGTAAGTTGCTAAAAAATTAAATTGATCATTAAGAGCATTAGGTTCCAAGGCGCATTGGGAGTTGGCCTGGCAGTCATATATTATAAACGTGCAGAAAAGAAAACGCCCGAAGGAATAGGAAGAGACACTTTTAACGTCAGTTGTTGAATAAAACTGACGTTAAAAGCGTTTTAAAATAAAAATATTTATTTTTAACGTCGATTGTTTATACAAGCGACGTTAAAAGTGTGATTTTTACTTGATTAAATAAACAAGTGGCGTAAATAATCCTATATCCCTATCTCGAAATGCCCTGTTGTCACGCAGAGTCCGTTAACGTCGAGTTGTTGAATAAAACTGAAGTTAAAAGTGTTTTTAAAATAAAAAATATTTATTTTTAACGTCATTGTTTATACAATTGACGTTAAAAGTGTGATTTTACTTGATTAAATAAATAGCTGACGTAAATAATCCTATATCCCTAGCTATCTGAAATGCCCTGTTGTCACTCAATTAACACGAGTCTCGAGCCATTTTGTGAAGGAATAGAAATATAGAGGAAAAGAAGAGGCAGTATTACAGACTGTTACAGAAGAATGTTACTTTAACACTTTTAACGTCAGTTGTATTCAACAACGGACGTTAAAAGTGTTTTTTAAAAAAAATTAATATTTAACGTCAGTTTGTTAATAAAACTGACGTTAAAAAATTAATTTTAACGTCAGTTGTTTAATACAACTGACGTTAAATGTTGTTTTAGTTTACACCCGCGCGCCTTCTGCACTTCGCTCTGTACGTACGTCTCTTTTCTCTTTTCATCACGCTCAACCCTAAATCACTCTCAACCCTCACTCTCACTCTCATCCAGCACAGAACCCTAATCGCGAGCTCATCTCCACCGCAACCACCGCGAGGGCTTCTTCACCACCACCGTGAGGTACACTATTAACCCTAACTGTCTTTCCATTCATTCTTTGCAATAACTTGACGTACATCTCTCTTTCCCCTTCCCGCGCACTAACTCTCCGTGTCCCTCTGCTCTCAGTAACCACATCGAACGTTGGCCACCACTCGAGCTCCCCTCCCCACCACCATGCGAGCACCTATTTCTGGTAAGTATTTAGGGCACATTTTTGTATTTTTGGTTTTGAGTGTATGTTGAAACTGTAGTCTCAGTAGTTGAAACTTGAAACCGTGAGTTTGAGTTGTTTGGAATGTACGTCTGTTATTGGTTTTGAGTGCATGTTGCTCTGTTGGTTGATCTGTCACGGTAGTGATGCTAATCACGGCTAGGCCGTGATCAGTTTGCCCTGTGATGGCATGGTCTGCATTGATTGTACGTTACGGCCGTGATGGACATCACTGCCAGGCCGTGACCAGTGCTTGGCAATTAATCTTTAAAAACTATAGTTTTCAATCTCTCATATTGTCCTTATATTGGATATATATATGTTTTGTATATCTATAGGACCTATCTAGTTATGGATCGTAGTTGGATGGTTTGTAAGCGTACTAGTGCTGAGTATTTGAAGGGGGTGGGAGAATTTATAGAATTTGCTCAAAGGAATGTTCCTAATAGTAATGGAATGTTCTGTTGTCCTTGTGTCAAGTGTTTGAATACGAGGAAATGTACGGTGAAGGATATACGTACTCATTTGATTTGTGAAGGGATTTGCTTGAGTTTTACAAGATGGATATGGCATGATGATATGTTGTTGAGTAGTAATACGGCGAGTGTCTCCCAAAATGAGGACGTTGACGTAGATATGGAGGATGATCGAGTAGAGGACATGATCCGTGATATTGGACAAGAATCTTTTCATCGAGCGCATGTGTATGATTGGTTGTGCGGTGATGCGGATAAGCCTTTATATCCAGGGTGTACTACTCATACACGGTTGTCGGCGGTGCTAAAATTGGTTTGTGTGAAGGCGAGAAATGGTTGGAGCGATAAAAGCTTCACGGAATTGCTTGAAGTGTTGAAAGACTTGCTTCGGAGGACAACACATTGCCTGGACCGTAACTATGAGGCCAAGAAGGTATTGTGTCCTATGGGTATGGAGTATAAGAAGATACACGCATGCCCCAATGATTGCATATTGTACACCGGTGTTCATGAAGACAAACACGATTGCCCCAAATGTGGGTTATCACGATACAAAGTGAAGGGTGGTGATGATGATGATGATGTTGATGATGTGAGAAAAAGGGTCCTCCTGCGAAGGTGTTGTGGTATCTTCCAATAATTCCAAGGTTCAAGCGATTGTTTGCCAATGCGAAAGATGCGAAGAATCTTAGATGGCATAATGATGAGAGGAAACGTGATGGAAAGGTTCGCCATCCTGCTGATTCTATTCAATGGAAGAATATCGATACTATGTTTCCGGATTTCGCCGATGAGCCAAGAAACCTAAGGCTTGGACTTGCTACGGATGGAATGAATCCTTATGGTAACATGAGTAGTATTCATAGTTCATGGCCTGTTCTGTTGGTGATTTACAACATGCCCCCTTGGTTGTGCATGAAGCGCAAATACATGATGTTGTCTATGATGATTTCGGGCCCAAAGCAACCAGGAACTGACTTAGATGTTTATCTAGGTCCCTTGATTGAAGACTTGAAAACGTTGTGGGTGGAAGGTGTTGATGTAGTTGATGGGTATTCTGATGAGACTTTCAAGCTTCGTACCATGTTATTTTGCACCATCAACGACTTTCCAGCATACGGTAACTTGTCCGGGTACAGTGTCATGGGGCATAAAGCATGCCCTATATGTGAAGAAGGCACATGCTACACTCAGTTGCATCATGGAAAGAAGACGGTTTACCTTGGGCATCGGAGATTTCTTATACGTGATCACCCATATCGTAAGATGAAAAAAGATTTTAATGGATGCCAAGAGACGAGAAGAAAGCGTACGACGGCCTTAATTGGAGAGCAGGTTTATCAGAGGGTAAAGGACATCGATGTTATATTCGGCAAGTCCAAAAAGAAAGGTAAAGCTGCTGAGAAAAACATATGGAAGAAGAGGTCGATATTCTTTGATCTTCCATACTGGCGCAAGCTTGATGTCGATAACTTGCATTGATGTGATGCATGTGGAGAAAAATGTGTGTGATAGTGTGATCGGGACGCTTCTCAACATTCAGGGCAAGACAAAGGATGGTGTGAATGCTCGTCTCGACCTCGTTGCTATGGGTATACGAGAGCAGTTAGCTCCAGTTGTTGAGGATGGTAAGCGGACTTATTTGCCGCCAGCATGTCATACTTTGTCAAAAAAAAAGAGACAAAGTTTCTGCGGGTGTCTTCAGGGCATCAAAGTTCCACATGGTTACTCTTCAAATATGAAGAGACTTGTCTCTAGTGATCTTAAATTGGTTGGCTTGAAGTCTCATGATTGTCACATCTTGATGCAACAACTTCTGCCCATTGCTATTCGTGGTATTGCTATAAAAAATGTGAGACATGCCATTACTCGGTTGTGCTCATTCTTCAATTCTTTATGTAGCAAAGTCGTTGACCCCCGTATGTTGGATGACTTGGAAGTTGAGGCTGCTACAATCTTGTGCCAATTGGAGATGTATTTTCCTCCTTCCCTTTTCGACATAATGGTTCACTTAATTGTTCATTTGGTGAGGGAGATTAGATTATGTGGGCCGGTTTTTCTGAGATGGATGTACCCAGTTGAGCGCTACATGAAGATCTTGAAAGGGTACGTGAAGAATCCTCATCGTCCGGAAGCATCTATTGTTCAAAGGTATGTTGTAGAAGAAGCTATTGAGTTTTGTTCGGACTACCTTCATAACACGGATCCTATAGGGGTTCCTAAGCATCGGCATGATGAGATCAGATGTCCAGGTAAGGGTACACATGGCTTAAGAATTAATAGGAAGGATCGGGAGGAAGTGCTTCAAGCACATTTGTATGTATTGAACAACATCGAATGTGTTCAGCCTTTCTTATTTGAACATAAAAGAAAAGTCAATCAAGAAAACCCTCGAATGAGCGAAAGGTGGTTGTTGAACAAGCATAACAAGACTTTCTTGCCATGGTTCAAGGAAGAAATGCTTAAGGATGGTATTACTGCTTCTGATGACGTAAAATGGCTAGCATGTGGGCCTAACTTCAATGTCATATGTTGGAGCGGATACGACATAAATAACTTTTCCTTTTATACAAAGGAACAAGATAACAAGAGTATCATGCAAAATAGTGGGGTTATGATCGTGGCCGAAGCAATGCACTTCTCTAGTGCAAAGGACACAAAACCCGTTACAGCACCGAGACCTTACTTTGGATATATTGAAGATATTTGGGTGCTCGATTACACTAAGCTTACGGTGCCGGTATTTAAATGTAAGTGGGTTGATAGTAACGGTGGTGTACAAACCGACTAATTGGGGTTGACATTGGTAGACCTCAACAAGTTAGGTCATATAAATGAGCCTTTCATAATGGCTTCCCAAGCAAAACAAGTGTTCTACATCACTGATCCTTCTAACAAAAGGTTGTCCGTGGTTCTCCAAGGAAAAAGCATGTATAATGGTAGTGATGAAAATGAAGATTCAAATCTTGATATTCCTGAGACTCCTTCTTTTTCAACAAACATGCCTACTATAATCGAGGAGATACAGGTGGACGATGTACATGCCACTCGTGATGATCATCACGAAGGGATATTGATATAGGTAGTTTAAACTTAGTATACATTTATAACCTATGTTAATAAATATATATTGTTTTGAACAGGCATACATATGGATCATTGTTCCATTTTTCCTTTGCAATTCTGTAATGTGTGTGATATTACGTATTCTTGGGATATTTTCTTGAATGCGGGGATGGCTTAGGGGAGTGATATTTTAAAACTGAATTTAAAAAAAAATACTATTAACGTCGGTTGTATCATACAAACCGAGCGTTAATAGTATTTTTATAAAAATATACGATACACTATTAACGTCGATTGTTTATTACAACCGACGTTAAAATTAAGACCTTTAACGTCGCTTCTTTATAACAATTGGCGTTAGTTTTAACAAAATTTACGTCGGTTATGTTAAAGAACTGACGTTAATTTTGACAAAATTAACGTCAGTTGTGTTAAAGAACCGACGTTAATAGTGTTATATTTAACGTCAGTTCTCAACTGACGTTAAAAGTGTAACTTTTAACGTCAGCTGTATTTACGTCAGTCAGTATTCTGACGTAAAAAATCAATTTTAACTGACGTAAAAAGCACTTATTGCACCAGTGAATTTTATGTCGTGGGGGCAAAACTCATATAAATTGGCAACATAAAAAATATAACATATCATTTCTAAAAGTATAAATATACATCATAATTACCCATAAATTTTATGTTGTGAGGACAAAACTAAGTGTTTTTATGGGACTATGTTGTTTTTAAGTAATTTATTTCAATAAAAATACATATAATTTATTTATAAAAGTTTTTGACATTCAAGTGGGGGCATTTGCTCCCACACTCATGGGAGTAAGTATGTCCGGTTAATGATGGTGAATACTTCGTACCTATGTCATGGTTAAAGAAAATAAAAAAAGAATACAAATTTGCAGCTACACAGTATACATGCTATAAAAATATTGGATTTTGATTAATTTAGTGCACGGTACCACATGCAGTAACCATATGTATGGAAAATGTAAACGCATCTAATGCTATCCAAATAAATTGATGCATGCATACGACGGTTTATATTATTAATGAATAGAGATTGTATAGGATTTGACTATTGAGGATCAACTTACCATCAAGTTTTTTTTTTGGGTGATTTGTGATAAATAAAATTTGATATATTTACACAAACACACGATTTTTTAAAAATGTTCATATTTTATAAATAAAAAAAATCAGTTTTGGTTAAACAAAAAGAAGAGTAAGTTCTATAAAAAAAAAAAAAAGGCCAGTAAGTTTTGGTGAACCCGTGTATCCTCCGATCGGAAGCTAGAGACTAATCCCTCGAAGTACTGAGATCCATTTAAGGGGTTGACATTTTCCAACAGATGCTCTCTTCCATACGCATGAGCCAGGAAACAAACCTCTGACCATATGCTTAAGGGGTCCAGTTATCTACCAACTGTGTCACACTATGTTGTTAAGGCGAGTAAGTTAGTTATATGTAGTTCTTGCCAAAAAAAAAAAAAGTTAGCTATATGTACGTAGCCATAACTTCATTTAAACAAAAAATGATTTTCATCCATTGAGAAAAAATCTTTTATAACACTGTACCGGCCGAAGATATAAGGTCGATGATTGTCAATACGACCGAGCTCATTCTCGTAAATGGATATTCACCCGAACTCCCATAAAGCCGAAGACCTATTAATACACTCAACACCCGAGGATAACTACTCGGGCCTACTCCACACTAGACCACGAATGAAGATATCTCGGCCCCGAGCTATCCAGCCGTAACTGACTGGGCCGAGTATCTCGCTGGTCCAAATATCTCTCCGTATAACTCGGAGCCTTATCCATATCGTTGCCTAACTTCTATAGCAATCTGATCCTAACAAGTAGGATCTCAGTAACCGTCTTACTCTAACGGTGGCACTGAAAATATCTATAAATAGGGGCCCAACCCCCTCAATGAGAACTACGTTTGCTTTGATTCCCGTTTGAATACGTAGGAGCAGAATTCACATTCTGTCAAGCTAACTCCAAAACAAACCCACTAGACTTTCTTCGGCCGAGTATCTCTCATCTGAGATATTTGGACGGAACATTTGGCGCCGTCTGTGGGAATTGAAGCAAAACTTTCCCATACCACAAACCATGGTGAGAACAAGGAGCGGGAACTGCAGGAGAGAGAAGCCAGAGAATGCTAACAACGAAGATAATGGGGAACGGTCCATAAACCCGGCTATAACGACCGACAACCCCCTTATCCAAGAAATCCTTGCACAGATTGCCATGCTGAGAAGGGAGAATGAGGAGATTAGGCGGCAGAACAGCCGTCGCGAACTAGGACAGAGCAGAGAAAGGTTCGCCTCTCCTCCTCCTGAGAGAGAGCGTCGGACAGCTGAGAATGAAGGATCCAGAAACTCGCGCAGAGAAGGAGGCCCACAACTCCGGGTTTCTCATCATATGGACCGAGTAGACGAGGAGGAATTTCCTAGGCAGGCCCCTGAACTGTCACTTCAGGCAAATAGGCCTAATGAAAGGACCGGCGTGCGGAGACCGAGACATCCCTTCACAAACGCTATCATGGAGGTTCCCCTACCAGCCAACTACAAACCAATAAGCATTGACAGATATGATGGCACCTCGGACCCCGAGCGTCACTTGGACGCTTTCACTACTCAGATGTACCTCTTTACCGACGATGATGCTGTCATGTGTAAAGTCTTTCCAACTACTCTGAAGGATGCTGCGTTGACGTGGTACACCCAGCTACCGCCAGCGTCAGTTGACTCCTTTGACACATTCGTGACTAAGTTCAATGCTCAGTTTGCCACGAGCCGAGCTCATCAAAAAACCTCGGCCTCGTTGGTAAACTTCAAGCAAGAAAGGAATGAGTCTCTGCGTGATTTCATGGCCAGATTCAGCAAGGAAACGGTCCTCATCCGAAATCTCAGTGCCGATGTTGCACTACACACTATCTTGACCGGGTTACGGCCTGGTCCTTTCGCCAGACACTTAGCTCGGAAGCCACCAGCCAGTATGGATTAGTTGAGGAGAAAAGTTGCGGGGTTCATTAATATGGAGGAGATTGAGGAGCCTAAGAAAAGGGAGAGACCTGATGATGCTGACATGCGAGAAGGGAGAGAGAAGAGGAGGGCTGGAGGTGATAAGCCGAAATTCAAGGGCCCATCCGAGCATTTGCATAGGGGACCGAAGTATGAGCACTATACTCCCCTTAACACAAACCGAGCTCGGGTGTTTGAGGAAGCATACAACGCAGAACTTTTGCAGCTCCCCAACCGTGGCCACACGCCCCAGAATGCTGACAGACAAACATTGTCGGTACCATCGTAATTACGGGCATACCACCGAGGAGTGCTGGGTCCTGCGAGATAAGATTGAAGAGTTGGTGCAAGCTGGCCATCTCAATAATTTTGTTCGGAGAAACCACAACAATGGTGAGGGGCGTGGCAGAAGCAGAAGGAGAGGAGGTGACCAAAGCCCGAGAAGAGGCGGCGGTCGACAAAATAATGAAAGAACAGAAACCAGAGAGGGCCAGAATGAAAGGCGAGAGGAGGATAATGTGGTCCGAGGTGTGATAAACACTATTTCAGGTGGATTCGCAGGGGGAGGCACGACAAGTTCAGCTCGGAGAAAGCACCTGCGGGCTATTCGGGCTGTCAACTCAGTATCCGGCAAACCCCCGAGAATTTCCCCACCTATTATCTTTTCTGACGAAGACTTCGTCGGGGTGGATCCTAATCAAGATGACCCTATGGTAATCACCGTGCAGTTGGCTAATTTCTCGGTCAAAAGATCCCTTGTCGACCAGGGGAGCTCGGCAGATATCTTATATTATTCAACATTTCAAAAGCTTGGGATCCCAGAGAAATCTATCCAACCGTACGACAGTAAGCTCGTCGACTTTGCCAGGGAACAAGTGGATGCACGAGGATACATTGACCTCCTGACTACTTTTGGGGATGGCAAAGCATCCAAGACTATCATGGTCAGGTACGTGTTGGTTAATGTAGTAACATCATACAATATCCTGATCGGAAGACCATCTTTGAACGAGTTAGGAGCTGTGGTCTCTACTCCCCACCTCACGATGAAATTCCCTTCCAACTCGGGAGACATAGTTGCTGTCCGGGCTGATCAGAAAATGGCCACATAGTGCTATGCTGATAGTTTGCGTGTAAGAAAACTTAAACCTACACCTGCAGAAACGCTAGACAGGGGAAAAGACAAGTCGGTGAATTCTGTTAACTCTGTTGAACTGGATCCAAGAATGGACATGCAGGAACAATGTCCACAACCCATTGAAGAGTTAGAAAAGTTCCAGCTCGGTTCACAGCCCAATCAGTGCACCAAACTCGGTGGTCACCTTGAGCCGAATTTGAAAGAGGAAATAAAGGAAGTGCTTCGCAGCAACGCCGATTTGTTCGCCTGGACCACATCTGATATGCCGGGGATTGACCCCGACTTCTTATGCCATAAACTGGCAATCTGTCCTGAGGCGAAACCAGTAGCCCAAAGGAAAATGAGACTTGGTGAGGAGAGGAGAAAGGTTGTGGAAGAGGAAACAGCGAAGTTGGTCCAAGCCAACTTTATTCGAGAAGTAGAGTACACTACCTGACTGGCCAACGTTGTTTTGGTCAAAAAAGTAAATGGCAAGTGGCGCATGTGCACTGATTACACGGATTTGAACAAAGCTTGCCCAAAGGATTCCTATCCTTTGCCGAGTATTGATAGACTGGTGGATGGAGCCTCCGGATACAGAATTTTGAGTTTCTTGGATGCATACTCGGGGTACAATCAGATACGAATGTATCCCCCAGATGAGGAGAAAACAGCTTTCATAACTGAAGGCTCGAATTACTGTTACCGGGTAATGCCATTTGGACTGAAAAATGCTGGAGCTACATACCAAAGGCTCATGGACAGGGTATTCGAAAAACAAATCGGAAGGACTATGGAGGTTTACGTGGATGACATGGTCGTAAAATCTGATGACCCCAAAATCCACCCAAAAGATCTGGAGGAAATTTTTCAGCACCTGAGAAAGTATAATATGAGGTTGAATCCGGAGAAGTGCGTTTTCGGTGTCCAGGGTGGAAAATTCCTCGGCTTCATGTTGACACACCGGGGAATCGAGGCCAATCCTGATAAATGCCGGGCTGTGATTGAGATGTGAAGCCCACAAAATATTAAAGAAGTGCAAAGACTTGCAGGACGACTGGCACATTATCTCGGTTCCTACCCAGATCTGCAGAGAAAGCTCGGCCTTTCTTTAGATTACTGAAGAGGCCTCAAACCTTCACATGGACCGAGGAATGCGAGAAGGCCTTCGTCGATTTCAAGGCCTTTTTGTCTTCACCACCGATATTAACTCGACCCATCCCAGGGAAAGAGTTATACTTATACCTGTCAGTCACCGAGTACGCCATCAGCGCAGTCATTGTACAGGAAGTGGAGAAAGTTCAAATGCCGGTGTACTTCATTAGTAGGGTTCTTCATGATGCCGAAACCCGGTATCAAGTCATAGAAAAGCTAGTTTTGGCCCTGGTAACTGCAGCTCGGCGATTGCGTCCGTATTTCCAAAGTCACCAGGTGATTGTCAAAACTGATCACCCGATTAAGCAGATTCTCAAAAAGCCCGAGTTGGCAGGACGTATGATTGCTTGGTCGGTAGAGTTATCCGAGTTCGGCCTGAGATACGAGTTGAGAGGCCCTCTGAAAGCTCAATGTCTCTCCGACTTCGTAGCCGAGCTCAATCCGCAGCCGATAACCGAGGATATATGGTGGAATTTGTATGTGGATGGATCCTCGAATGTCAGGGGCAGTGGAGCTGGGGTGATTCTGGAAGGCCCGGGAGATCTGATCCTGGAACAGTCACTAAAGTTTGAGTTCAAAACCTCAAACAACCAAGCCGAATATGAAGCTTTGATAGCAAGATTAATGCTGGCAAAGGAAATGGGGGACGAAGGCTGTTAGATGCCGGAGTGATTCACAGCTAGTCACAGGGCAAATATCTGGAGGGTATCAAACGAAAGAGCCTCAGCTCACCAAGTATTTATGCAAGGTCAACCAATTAATCTCCAACTTCGAGAAATTTGCTATTGAGCACATTCCCCGAGAAGAAAACACTCGGGCCGATCTGCTGTCCAAATTAGCCAGTACAAAGAAGCCGGGCCACCATAGAACAGTTATTCAAGAAACCATAAATGAACCGAGTGTCACGTTTGGGGAGGTGATGGCCAACGAGCCGGTTGACCGAGAATGGATGACACCCATTTGGAAGTATTTATCCTCAGAAACTCTGCCCCCAGATCATGTTAAGGCCAGGAAGATCAGGCTCAGAGCAAGTCACTTTGCTATTGTCTTCGGAGAACTGTATAAACGGGGATTCTCGGTACCGTTGCTAAAATGTCTGACGAAGGCACAATCAAAATACGTCATGGAAGAGGTTCACAGAGGAATCTGTGGTTTTCACTGTGGGGGCAGATCAATGGCCTCCAAGGTAGTCCGAGAAGGGTACTATTGGCCTACCATCTGAGCAGATTGCATTGAGTGGACGAAGCAATGTGATGAGTGCCAAAGATTTTCCAATGTAAGTCGTACCCCTCCCGAAGGACTTCACACATTAAACTCACATTGGCCTTTTGCTATGTGGGGAATGGATATACTGGGGCCGTTCCCTGTGGCCAAAGGTCAAGTCAAATTTCTCCTGGTAGCAGTGGACTACTTCACAAAATGGATTGAAGCAGAGCCTTTGGCGAAGATTACCGTCGAGAAGGTACAAAAGTTTGTGTGGAAAAGCCTCATCTGTAGGCACGGAATTCCCTTTGCAATCGTCACAGACAACGGAAGACAGTTTATAGATAAGACATTGCGGGAATTCTATGACAACCTCGGTGTTAAACACCACGTTACATCGGTTGAACATCCCCAGACCAATGGGCAAGCCGAAGCGGCCAATAAGGTCATTCTCGGAGAACTGAAGAAGAGGGTGGGAAGATCCAAAGGAGCTTGGGCAGAAGAGTTACCAAGTATCCTCTGGGCCTACCACTGCACGTCTCAATCTACCACTCAAGAAACACCCTTCAGGCTGACATATGGAACAGACGCCATGATCCCAGTGGAGGTTGGTGAGCCGTCCTTTCGACGTATGCAACATGAACCGAATGATAATGAAAGCAATTTAAGGGTCGAACTTGACTTGGTAGAGGAAATCAGGGAGGAGGCCAAAATCAGAGAAGAAGCTTGCAAACAAAGAGCAACTAGGAGGTATAATTCAAGAGTGAAGCCGAGGAGTTTCCTGCGTGGAGACTTGGTGCTGAGAATAAAAGGAGAAGCAAGGAAGGATCACACGGAAGGCAAGTTGGCAGCAAACTGGGGAGGGCCATTCCGGGTAGTAGAAAACTTGGGAAACGGAGCATATAGGTTAGAAGAGTTGTCCGGGAAGCCTATCCCGAGGACTTGGAATGCTTCGCATTTAAAATTTTATTATAGTTGATGTATATAGTCAGGTGATGTACTCTTTTTCCTACCTCGTTATTTTGTCCCAAAAAGGGTTTTGACCGAGAAGGTTTTAACGAGGCACACCGTAGACTTCCTTTTTATCCAATAAAAGAATTTATTATGAACATTGTTTTCTTAATTTACCGATGTATGTTTTTCGCAAACATTAAATTGTTTAAGGCCAAGTTTGAGCCTGAAGACCGAGTACGAGCCATTAAATTGTTTAAGGCCAAGTTTGAGCCTAAAGGCCTAGTACGAGCCATTAAATTGTTTAAGGCCAAGTTTGAGTCTGAAGGCCGAGTATGAGCCATTAAATTGTTTAAGGCCAAGTTTGAGCCTAAAGGCCGAGTTCGAGCCAATTAAATTGTTTAAGGCCAAGTTTGAGCCTGAAGGCCGAGTACGAGCCATTAGATTGTTTAAGGCCAAGTTTGAGCCTAAAGGCCGAGTTCGAGCCAATTAAATTGTCTAAGGCCAAGTTTGAGCCTGAAGGCCGAGTACGAGCCATTAGATTGTTTAAGGCCAAGTTTGAGCCTAAAGGCCGAGTTCGAGCCAATTAAATTGTCTAAGGCCAAGTTTGAGCCTGAAGGCCGAGTACTAGCATTTGAAATTACTTAAGTGCAATAAAGTACGAGCAGTAAGGAGAATAAAATCATAATCTAAAGGCCGAATCCGAGCCATTGAAATTTATTGATAATACCGAGTACAATGTTGAAAGTAAAAACAAGGTACGAGTCGAGTACTAGAAAGTACTACGACTTACAGGGCTGAAATTGAAAATAAGACCCGCCCGGGTTGCCAATCGTCTCCCCAATTAGGGTAGGGGCGAGATCAGGTGGCCAGGAGTCTCCCCAATCGGACACCACGACTTTCCCTCATGGGGGAAAGTAATCACTTCCCCCTGCGAAAGCTGGACGATGAGGTGCTCGGCCCGCTCAGGGAGTAGACGGCCTCTACCCCTTTCTCGACTCCTGAAGACTGCTATTCTCCCAGTTAACATCCTTCTTGGAGGATTGAATCATAAAAGGAATTCTGGATCCCGTCTCCCACTTACATCCTTTTTGGCAGCTATGAAACTCAAAAAAGGATGTTAACTGGGAGAGGGGAGCGTAAACCCCTAACACTATCATAGAACTACTCGGATTGAAGGAAGACGAATTTGCCTGGTGGAAGAGAATGAGGAATGAACAAGTAAAGCAGCGAAGTAGCCCTATTTATAAGGGGCAAGAGACGTTGGAAAGGAAGAAATATGCGTGGGAAAAGGTTTGTTGGAAAAACAAATCTCAAAACTAAGCAAAAAGCAGTAATTGCATGAACCCATTGCGGTTTCCAAAGCATATAATGCGTGACTGCATGCGTAAGGCGTGAAACATGTGTTTCACGTGTAACAACTACCGTACATTTTTGATATTGACGGTAGAATACCTCGGTCTTAACCGAAGATTTGTTTAAACAGGCCGAATACAACGTCGGAAGATAAAAAAATGCTTCCAAGTGTATCTCGGCCAAACAAGAGGCTACAAGAAAAGGGAAAGTCATCAAAATGGTAACAGTTTTTATTAAGTGAAACAAAGTTACAAGGGTACAAGCCCAGTACAAGGGATGAAGAAAACAAAAAACTAAGTTGCACATCCCTATGACTCTCCTCAGCCTCAATATGATCCTCGGAGGAATCTTCAGCCCCTTCCACCTCCTCTTCCTCTTCGGGAATTATGGGAATAAGTTCCCCGTTCACCACCTCTTTATTCACATCGACTCCTGAAAGATCAACCCCCGGGGCAAGAACCTCAACCTGAGCAATAGCCTTGTCAAAACCTTTCCGATGCTCGATAATAATGCAGTTAGTGGCCTCTTTTACATCCTCCTGGAGCTCCATCCTGGCCTTGGTCTCGGCCTCCAAGGCAGCTTTAAGTTGCTCAATTTTAGCTTGAGCCTTTTTGAGCTCCACTTCAGCACGAGCTCTACCTTCTTCAGCATGAGCTTTACTCTCCTCAGCAGATTTTGCTTTGGTGTTAAGCTCAGAATTCTGGCCATTCAACTCGGTGATGGTAGTGTTCAGGAGATTATTAGCCTTGGCCAGCTCGTCACGCTCAGTGGAGGTCCGGGTAAAATCCCCCCTCAGCTTCTCAATAGAAGCCAGCTCGGCTTCCAGTTGCCGAGACTTCCTTTCAGCCTCCACTAAATCTCGGCTGCAAAAGCGGGCCAAGGCAGCAGCTCGGATGCAGTAGGTGGAGAGAGCCTCCATGCTAGATTGAGCCCCTTGTTGCCTCATTAGCCGGAGATCTGCGGGCTTTAGGAAGTTTGAGTCGAAAGAAGGGAAGGGGTTGAAGTCTTCACCCCAGAGGGATGAGGTCCCCGCCTTTAGAGAAGTGTTGTACCATTTCAGCTCGGTGGAGGGAGGGGGTTGTTCTCGCCCCGCGGTTCCTGTCTCCTGAGTAGTAGGGTGTGGGGGACTTGGGCGAGGAGGAGGAGAATCTTCGGTGTCAACTACAACCTCTACCCTCTTTCTTTTTTGAGGGGTGGAGGATGAAGTTCCCTTCGCAGAGGCCTTGGTGGGGGGAGGTCTTTTCTTCTTCTTCTCAGTTGAGGAGGGACCCTGACCCTCTTTTGCAGCAGCCTTTACAAGCTTGGAGAAGTCGAATTTCCCCATAATGACTGCCAAAAAGAAAGAGTTGTTAGTACAGCAACACATACAGAAAAGATTCAAAAACTAAAAAGCCGAGCACTTACTTTTCAGGTCAGTTCTCGGAGTAGATGAGAAGGGTAGTTTCAGAAGGCGTCCACAATGGAGGGGTGATAAGCCTCTGGTTCATCTAGTTTTATGACTAGTATGACCAGGATTTTGTGCAAATTATATCCTATTTTCACCCAAATTAGATTAGATTGTCCTCAAGCAAGGTTTTGAGTCTCTAAAGTAGTTTTAGGTTAATTTAGCCAGTTTTGAGTCAAATAATACACTTATAGCTGTGTCTTTGTTTTCAGGTTAAGTTGGAAGTCAAGAGAATAAAGAAACAGGGGATTCGCCTCGCGACCTCGAAGACTGACTGTTCCAAGAAAATGCAAGGTCTCTGGTTCGCCCCGCGAAGAAGATCTCGCGTCGCGAGTAATCCAACCCTGAAGACCAAAAGTCAGCACGGTTTATGCATGCTAAAGGTCACGGCTGTGGCAGTTTGGAAATTGAAGAGTCTCGCCTCGCGAGCATCCATTCGCCTCGCGAGCCTGGAAGTCAGAAAGCATCACAGTTGGCCCCTGATGTTCATAACGGGCGTAATAAGAAGACCCTTCCAATTCTCGCCTCCCGAAGGTGTGTTCGCCTCGCGAGAATACCAAAGGTTGCAGACTGTTCACAAGATTCGCGTCGCGAGAGAGGCTTCACCTCGCGAGAGGGCAAAAATTCCTGAATGTTATAAATAGCTGTCTGGGCAGATTATGAACAACTTTTGCTTCTCCATTTTTCTGTTTACATTTTTTTGTGTGTTTTCGTTTTTTACATGGAGAACTAAGTTTCTAGGATTAATCTATTGTAATCGATTTCCACTATACTTGAGGTTCTTGTATTTCCTGTTTTGAATGCTTTTCCCTTTTTCAATGCCATGCTCTATATTTCTGTTTGCTTAATTCAGGAGTATATTGTGTTGTGTTGATTTATTTCCGGTGATATTATGTTCCTATAATTAATCGCGTCTGCTTAATTCGCGTGTGTACGTTTCGTGTTCGCTTAGTTCACGAAGGGCTTAACCCCGTTTGCTTAATTCGGGAATAGGGACATGTATCTGTAGTAGTGGTTTTGCTTGTAAATTGTTGCTACAACCGGGAGGGGATTAGAATCTGCTTAGGGCTTGGAAATTGCATGAACCTATGATAGTTGGGAAATTGAGAACAATAGATTAATCGGTTTTTAGCTATTTGACAATCTCTTTGAATTGCCTTGTTTCATTGCTCTGTTGTTATATATTTTGTTACTTATTTGCATCCCAATCCACCCCCCCCCCCCCCAAAAAAAAAACTTATTTTTGTGAAAAATAACACTTTAAGAGTCCTTGTGAGACGACATCCGAGTTGTCGCCCTAACTACAGTTTTAAAACCCGCTCGTTCTTTTTGGCGCGTGCACGACAGCGCGACCAAAAATTGGCGCCGTTGCCGGGGACTCTTATTTGTTATTTTTCCATTTTTTTCCCCTTTCTTTTCTTTCTTTTATTTTCTGTTTTTGTTTTGAATTGGTCTGGCTACTAGGTCTAATTGCCCTGAATTGTGTGATTTTGATCCTGAAATTGAAAGAACACTGCACACACTCCGTAGAGAATTTCGGGCTAGCACTAGTAGTGATTCTAATTCCAAAACTGTTTTTGAAAACATGGGAGACCAAAGGACATTAAGACAGCTTGCTACCCCTGATGTAAATTACAATGGATTGTGCATTTTATATCCTGGTGCTGATACTCCTTTTGAACTAAAATCTGGTTTCATTCACTTGTTGCCAAAGTTTAATGGTCTTGCAGGTGAGGATCCACACAAGCACTTGAAAGAATTCCAAGTTGTATGCTCCACAACCTCGAGATCAGAGGGAGTAACTGAGGATAGCATCAAACTGAAGGCTTTTCCGTTCTCACTCCAGGGAGCTGCAAAGGATTGACTGTTGTATCTTGAGCCCAACTCTATCACCACTTGGAATGATTTGAAGAGGGTTTTCTTAGAAAGATATTTTCCTGCTTCAAGAGCTGCGTCGATAAGGAAAGAAATATGTGGCATTAGGCAAGGGAATGAGTCATTAGCTGAATATTGGGAAAGATTCAAGCATTTGGTATCCAGCTACCCTCAGCATCAGATTTCTGAACAGCTTCTCATCCAGTACTTTTATGAAGGATTACTGCCGATGGATAGGAATCTTTTGGATGCTGCTAGTGGGGGAGCGCTTGTTGATAAGACCCCAGCTGTTGCCAAGAAACTCATTGAGAATACGTCACTGAATTCCCAGCAGTTTACTACCAGAAGAAATTCAGTTGAGACAAGAGGTGTGCATGAGGTCCATAGTTCATCTTCCAACCAGGCCGCCCTTGAGAATAGATTGGATGAGCTCACTTCTTTTGTAAGACAATTGCCAATAGACAGGGTTTAGCCTGCAAAGTTATGCAGCATATGCAATTCACATGAGCACCCATATGATGCATGCCCCATCCAGAGAGAAGAGTTTGTCAGTGAAGTGTCTCAAGCTTATGCAGTAAATCCATATAATCAAGGAAACAGTCAGAATCGATACAACACTCCAGACCTCTCTACCAATAGGTATCATCCCAACTGGAGGAATCATCCTAATCTGCGGTATGGGAACTCATCCCAACAACAACCGATGGCACCTCAGAATCCTCCTCAAGTGACCACTTCTGCACCTTCTGGACCTTCACTGGAGGACATGTTAAATCAAATGACTTCACAATTGACTTCACAAATGAATGCACAAATGACTACACTTTTCCAGCAGCAAGTCGGACAGCTCCAGGCCTCACAGGCACAGTTTCAGCAGCAAACAAATGCCAGCATTCAAAATTTAGAGACACAGATTGGACAACTGGCCTCCTCCATAAATAACATACAGCAAGGTCAAAGAACAACCCAGCTGCCTGCACAGCCAGTGATAAATCCCAATGCCTCCAACCCTAATGTGAGTGCCATATCTCTGAGATCTGGAAAAGTTGTTGAGGCCACCTCTGAAAAGGATGAAGAAACTATTGAGGTAACTCCTGAGCCTACTGTTGAAGTTGCAGTTGAGAAAGTGTACAGACCACCAATCCCATTCCCACACAGATTACAGAAAAATAAGAAGGTTGGTGGTGAAGACAAGGAAAGGTAGATTTTAGATGTGTTCAGAAAAGTAGCTGTTAATATTCCCCTTCTAGATGTGATCAAGCAGGTGCCCAAGTAACGAAATTTCTCAAGGATCTATGCACCAACAAGAGGAAGATGAAGAATAATGAGAGGGTTGATTTGGGAAGAAATGTCTCAGCTCTTATCCAGTCTAGGCCTGCACTGGAAAAGAGTTCTTTGCTTTAACCCCTACTCAGGCACTACCACAGAAGTGCAAGGACCCAGGCACAATTACTATTCCATGCACTATTGGGGACAGGAAGTTTGAAAACTGCATGCTGGACTTGGGAGCATCCATAAATGTCATGCCTACCTCCATCTTTAATAACCTTGATCTTGGTCCTTTGCAGTATACAGGTCTCACCATCCAGTTAGCCAACAGGACCAGTGCCCGACCCATGGGAATGGTAGAAGATGTGCTAGTGCAAGTTGATGATTTGATCTTCCCTGCTGACTTCTACATCCTGGACATGGCAGGAGAGACTCATTCCAGTAGATCACCAATAATCTTGGGGAGACCATTCATGAAGACAGCCAAGACTAAGATTGATGTGAATGATGGGACTATGTCTATGGAGTTTGGTGATATTGTGGCCAAGTTCAAGATCTTTGATGCTATGAAACACCCACTGGAGGAGCACTCTGTTTTCCACTTAGAGTTGCTTTCTGAGCTTATTGAGGATACCCATGAGGACTTTATTTCTGATTTTCCATTCATTTCTGGTTTTGATGATTTGTATTCATGTACTAACTGTACTGACACTAACCCTTGTTCTGTTTGTGCTGAGTTTCTTGATTCAACCTTGCGGGGGTGATAGTGATAGTGAGAGTGAAGGCATGCTTTGGCGAAGTCCTTGACATCCTGGCTACTCCTAATGTACCATCTGTTGAGCAGCCACCATCCCTAGAGCTCAAGCCACTTCCTGGGAACCTGAAGTATGCATACCTGGAGACAGATGAAAAACTTCCAGTCATCATTTCTTCCAGCCTTGACTCTGACCAGGAAGCAAAACTATTGGAGGTTCTGAAGAAGCACAAGAAAGCTATTGGGTGGACATTGGCTAATATTCCAGGAATTAGCCCCTCCAGATGCATGCACATAATTCTATTGGAGGATGGGGCTAAACCAGTTAGACAGGCCCAAAGGCGACTAAACCCATTGATTTTGGATGTGGTGAAGAAAGAGGTGACTAAGCTTCTACAGGCAGGTATTATATACCCCATCTCTGATAGTACTTGGGTAAGTCCGGTGCAAGTTGTTCCAAAGAAGTCCGGTCTCACAGTAGTTAGGAATGATAATAATGAGCTTGTACCTACTAGAGTCCAAAATAGCTGGCGAGTCTGTATAGATTATAGGAAGTTGAACCAGGCCACCAGAAAGGATCACTTTCCTTTGCCATTCATAGATCAAATGCTGGATCGACTGGCTGGTAAATCTCATTACTGCTTTCTTGATGGCTTTTCGGGGTATTTCCAGATCCATATTGCCCCGGAGGATCAGGAAAAGACCACTTTCACGTGCCCCTTCAGTACGTTTGCCAATAGGAGGATGCCATTTGGCCTTTGTAATGCTCCTGGCACCTTCCAAATATGCATGCTTAGCATTTTCTCTGAATTTATTGAAAATTGCATAGAGGTGTTCATGGATGACTTCACTGTATATGGCTCCTCATTTGATGCATGTCTGCATAGTCTGAGTTTAGTTCTACAAATATGCATTGAAACTGATCTGATTTTGAATTATGAAAAATGTCACTTTATGGTAGAACAGGGGATAGTTTTGGGTCATGTAATTTCTAAAGAGGGTATTTCAATAGATCCTGCAAAAATTGATGTGATTTCTTCATTGCCTTACCCATCTTGCGTACGCGAGATCCGTTCTTTTCTTGGACATGCAGGTTTCTACAGGCGCTTTATAAAGGACTTCAGCAAGATAGCTCTGCCATTGTCAAACCTGCTGAAGAATGATGCCTTGTTCCATTTTGATGACCATTGCAAGGAGGCATTTGACTACCTGAAAAAAGCATTGACCTCTACCCCCATCATCCAGCCCCCAGACTGGACACTCCCTTTTGAACTAATGTGTGATGCTTCCAATTTTGCTGTGGGAGCGGTTCTGGCACAAAGGGTGGGCAAGGCTGCCCATGTAATTCATTATGCTTCTAGGACATTAGATGCTGCACAGTCAAATTACACCACCACTGAGAAAGAACTGCTAGCTGTTGTATTTGCACTTGATAAGTTTAGGTCATATTTGCTAGGTTCTAGGGTTATTGTTTTCACTGACCATGCAGCTCTGAAATATCTGTTAAAGAAACCAGAAGCTAAGCCAAGACTGATCCGGTGGATGCTTTTGCTCCAAGAATTCAATGTGGAGATCAAAGACAAGAGTGGAGCTGAAAATTTGGTAGCCGATCACTTGAGCCGAATAGCAAGGGATGAGGATCCTTCTCCCATCCAAGATGATTTCCCTGATGAGAGGCTTCTACATCTGTATGGGGTCACACCCTGGTTTGCTGACATAGTTATCTTTCTTGTTGCTGGTGTTGTTCCTGCAGGTACAAGTAGACATAAGTTCCACAAGCTCAAGAGCGATGCAAAGTACTATGTGTGGGATGATCCCTACCTGTGGAAGTTTTGCAGTGATCAGGTGATTCGGAGGTGTGTCCCCGATCATGAAACAGAGTCCATTTTGCACTTCTCACATGCCTCTCAAGTTGGAGGACATTTTGGACCACAGAGGACAGCAAGAAGAGTCCTGGATTCTGGGTTTTACTGGCCCACAATTTTTAGAGATGCCTATGAGGTATACAGGAATTGTAAAGAATGTCAAATAACAGGCCCTGCCATCACTCATAGGAGTGAGATGCCTCAGCAGCCCATGCTCTTTTGTGAGGTTTTTGATGTGTGGGGGATTGATTTCATGGGCCCCTTCCCCCCTTCTTTTGGTTTTGTATATATTCTTTTGGCTGTAGACTATGTTTCAAAGTGGGTGGAAGCAATCCCCACTAGGACTAACGATGCTAAAGTTGTTTCCAAATTTGTTAGGTCCAACATTTTTTGCAGGTTTGGCATACCTAAGGCCATCATCAGTGACCAAGGCACACACTTCTGCAACAGAACCATGGAAGCCTTACTCAGAAAATATGGGTTTGTGCATAGAGTTTCCACTGCTTACCATCCCCAGACCAATGGCCAGGCTGAAATATCAAACAGGGAGATCAAGCAAATTCTAGAGAAGATGGTGCAGCCGAACAGGAAGGAATGGAGCCGCCGTCTGGAAGACGTACTGTGGGCTCAGAGGACTTCTTTCAAGACACCTATAGGAATGTCCCCCTTTCGGCTTGTATTTGGTAAGGCATGTCACCTCCCGGTGGAAGTTGAGCACCGTGCATATTGGGCAGTAAAGTACTGTAACTTGGACATGAAGGAAGCTGGTGTTGAAAGAAAACTGCAGTTGCAACAACTTGAGGAGCTTAGGCTAGAAGCCTATGAAAGCTCCAGGATTTATAAAGAGAAAACAAAACTTTTTCATGATAGGATGATTGCTAGGAAAGAATTTTTTGTGGGTCAGAAAGTCTTACTGTTTAACTCCCGCCTGAGATTGATGGCTGGGAAACTTAGGTCCAAGTGGGTTGGACCATTTGTTGTTACTAATGTGTTTCCTTATGGTGCAGTAGAGATTCAAAGTACAGGTACCAACAAGACCTTCAAGGTTAACGGGCAGAGGCTGAAGCCATTCCATGGTGTGGATGTTGGTGTTCCTGTGGATGTTAATGTTGAGGAGCTCTCCTTGGAAGCTCCCACCTACACTGATACTTGATCAGGGAGTTCCCTTTCCTTTCCCTCACTCTGTTTTTATGGTTCTTTTGTTCATTGGGGACAATGTATATTTTAAGTGTGGGGGAGGGAACTAGTTGTAGTTTTTGTTTTGTTTTTGTTTTTTTTCCCTTTTCTTTGAATAAAGCTCCTGAATAATTTGAGAAGCTCAGGAGTTGTGTTGAGTCTTATATTGGCAAGTTTATTGGATTTTGATTGATTTTGCACAGATTGATTGCATGATTTATGTGATGATTCCCCCTAGGCTGAAATTTTTTTTTGAAAAATGATCCCCATGTGATTGAAAACTGAACTTTGAGATTTTGTTATGATGGCATGATTTATGATAAGTTTGGGGTGATAGGAAACACACACTAGGGATAGGATCTCGGTCAAACAATTTGCACAAAAATGTCCAGGTGAGGATTTGAGCCTCCAACATGTTTTTGACTGTGTGAAAATCACTTTCGAGTTGCACTTTCCTGAATTTGCTTGAATCTCTTCTTGGTTTGCATGATTATGTGTTTGCTTCAGATGATTTAGGCATTTTCTTTGTAAATAGCTACTTAGCCAAAAATTGAACCAATTCCTAATGCATGTTCCCTAGTTAGCCCCATTGAGCCTAATTAGCCTATTGTTTCTTGTTGACCTTATGTTATGAGCTAAAATCTGAAAAATCATGTTAACCCGATCTTAGGATTAGGAGAGCATGGAATCTTAGAAAGATAATGGGTTCAAGAAATTAAGTTTGGGGTGGCTACAAGGTGATGTGTTGTTGGGATTGATAATAATAAAAAGGTTGGAGCCAAAGGCACTAAGAAAAAAAAAAAAAAAGAGGCTGTAGTCACCCAAGGCAAAAAGATGAATGAGAAAAGGAACTTGAATGGATTTCAATGTTTTGAAGTGTTTCATGCTCTCTTAGTTCCTAGGGTCTTCAGCCTAGTTCCTTTGTATATCTTACCCTTAGCCAGGCCCCATTACAACCCATAAAAGACCTTTTGATGTTGCTTGCATGTTTTCTGTGGGAATCATTTTGAGATGAAAATCAAATTTATGGGAAGTGTTCTTGAAAAGTGAAACTGAGTGCAAAGTTGTTAGCCTGACACAAACTGAGCGATTGAGTGAACACTAAATGCCCTTGTGAGGAAGGCAATTGTTTGGAATTGGTGATCTCCCTCTTGTGTGTAACCCAGATCCCCTGCTTAGATTGATGACTGTTTGAATGATGAAATTCTCAATTGTTTAGAATAAATGAATGTGGGGATTGCTTTGTTTGAAAGGGGGGACATTGAAGAAAACTGTTTTGATGTATTGCTTGAATGTGTGCAAGGTTGATTGAATCTTTTAAGCTTGCCAGGTCTTGAGTCTTTTTGATTTTTGAGTCTTAGTTTGCTTGGGGACAAGCAAAGTTTAAGTTTGGGGTATTTTGATAAGCCTCTGGCTCATCTAGTTTTATGGCTAGTATGACCAGGGTTTTGTGCAAATTATATCCTATTTTCACCTAAATTAGATTAGATTGTCCTCAAGCAAGGTTTTGAGTCTCTAAAGTAGTTTTAGGTTAATTTAGCCAGTTTTGAGTCAAATAATACACTTATAGCTGTGTCTTTGTTTTCAGGTTAAGTTGGAAGTCAAGATAATAAAGAAACAGGGGATTCGCCTCGCGAACAGCTCTTCGCCTCGCGACCCCGAAGACTGACTGTTCCAAGAAAATGCAAGGTCTCTGGTTCGCCCCGCGAAGAAGATCTCGCATCGCGAGTAATCCAACCCTGAAGACCAAAAGTCAGCACGGTTTATGCATGCTAAAGGTCACAGCTGTGGTAGTTTGGAAATTGAAGAGTCTCGCCTCGCGAGCATCCATTCGCCTCGCGAGCTTGGAAGTCAGAAAGCATCACGGTTGGCCCCTGATGTTCATAACGGGCGTAATAAAAAGACCCTTCCAATTCTCGCCTCGCGAAGGTGTGTTCGCCTCGCGAGAATACCAAAGGTTGCAGACTGTTCACAAGATTCGCGTCGCGAGAGAGGCTTCGCCTCGCGAGAGGGCAAAAATTCCTGAATGTTATAAATAGCTGTCTGGGCAGATTATGAACAACTTTTGCTTCTCCATTTTTCTGTTTACATTTTTTTCTGTGTTTTCGTTTTTTACATGGAGAACTAAGTTTCTAGGATTAATCTATTGTAATCGATTTCCACTATACTTGAGGTTCTTGTATTTCCTGTTTTGCATGCTTTTCCCTTTTCAATGCCATGTTTTATATTTCTGTTTGCTTAATTCAGGAGTATATTGTGTTGTGTTGATTTATTTCCGGTGATATTATGTTCCTATAATTAATCGCGTCTGCTTAATTCGCGTGTGTACGTTTCGTGTTCGCTTAGTTCACGAAGGGCTTAACCCTATTTGCTTAATTCGGGAATAGGGACATGTATCTGTAGTAGTGGTTTTGCTTGTAAATTGTTGCTACAACCGGGAGGGGATTAATCGGTTTTTAGCTATTTGACAATCTCTTTGAATTGCCTTGTTTCATTGCTCTGTTGTTATTTTGTTTACTTATTTGCATCCCAATCCAACCCCCCACCCCCAAAACTTATTTTTGTGAAAAATAACACTTTAAGAGTCCTTGTGAGACGACATCCGAGTTGTCGCCCTAACTACAGTTTTAAAACCCGCTCGTTCTTTTTGGCGCGTGCGCGACAGCGCGACCAAGGGGCCGAGGAAGTTTTTTTAGTATGTCTATATCCCGCCTATCCTCGGCCGGGAGGGATTGGTACTCAAAGCCAACGAATTTTGTGGGGGAGGATTGCCAGTATAAAGGAAACTTGGCGCAGTTATCATCGTCAGAAAAGTAGGAGGAGTGGGAGCCCGAGGGGCGAACTCGGAAGAAGCCGACTTTGAAATCTTTATACGACGATGTGTATAGACTAAGCAGTCCTCTCCGGTTCAGCCCATTAAGGGAAATCCAACCCATTTTCTCACCAAACCTTGTTTGGTAAAAATACAAAAATTTTGGAGTGGTGGGCTCCATTCCGAGGTATTTACATAGAATCTGAAAGGCTTTCATAAAAGCCCAACTGTTGGGGTGAAGTTGAGTAGGAGCGACGTTCATGGTTCTCATAACGTCACACTCAAACTCGATAAAAGGAAGAGACACACGCAGCTTATCAAATAATGTTTTGTACATGTATGTAAAGGGGGGCTCGGAAGGACGAGCCCTGAGAAAGACACACTCGGTACCCGAGCATGGGGAGCAAATGAACTCGGACTCGTCCCCGGACGCCGAGATATTAATCTGGGACCGAAGTTGATCAATTGATTCTGGAGTCTGGAAGTTAGAGAAGAAGGTCCCAACCTCGCCTTTAACCCAGGTATACCCAGGAAGGGTAATATCGGGAACAGGGTCTTTTGGAACCCTTAGGCGTTGTTTGCGAGCGGCGGGTTTGGACACCGGGGGAGAGGGAGAGTCGGACTTGGAGTCAGACCCAGGGGAAGACGACCCGGAGGAGGACGCTTCCCCTTCTCCAATGTTCAATTCGTGTGAAGGAATCGAAGAGGTGGAGGGAGAACCCCCAATGGGGGAAACCTCGCGCTCAATTAGAGGCGATGTATTTGACTCACAGGACATGGATGAACTCATCTGGTAAGCAGAAATTAAACTTAGAAGCACGAGAGGAAGAAGGAGACTGGGCGTACCTGAAAAATGACAAGCAGAAGAGTGATGGCAGAAACTTGGAAGACGAAGGTGAAGGGCGAAGGAGGATAAGCAAGGTAGAAGGGAGTTGGAGTCGGAAGGGATATTTGTAGCTGCAGTTGACGGCCCACGTTCCATCAAGCCCAAAAGGCGCGACTTTTGATTTTCCCCTCATTAAATGGGCGCGGAACCCTAGGGTTTCTTACCTAAAGCGTGCCGCAGAAGTATTAGGAGGAATGATTGCCTTCTCTGACAAAGAGGAAAGATTTGATTGAAATGACAGCTGGGAATGCAGAAGTTTGTGTGACCGAAGAATAAGCTCGGTTTCATACTTATCAGCTCTTTCGCTTATTTAAGCTCGGAGCTCGGGGAGTTTGTGTACCGGCCGAAGATATAAGGCCGAGGATTGTCAATACGACCGAGCTCATTCTCGTAAGTGGATATTCACCCGAACTCCCATAAAGCCGAAGACCTATTAATACACTCAACACCCGAGGATAACTACTCGGGCCTACTCCACACCAGACCACGAATGAAGATATCTCGGCCCCGAGCTATCCAGCCGTAACTGACTGGGCCGAGTATCTCGCTGGTCCAAATATCTCTCTGTATAACTCGGAGCCTTATCCATATCATTGCCTAACTGCTATAGCAATTTGATCCTAACAAGTAGGATCTCAGTAACCGTCTTACTCTAACGGTGGCACTGAAAATATCTATAAATAGGGGCTCAACCCCCTCAATGAGAGCTACGTTTGCTTTGATTCCCATTTGGATATGTAGGAGCAGAATTCACATTCTGTCAAGCTAACTCCAAAACAAACCCACTAGACTTTCTTCGGCCGAGCATCTCTCATATGAGATATTTGGACGGAACAAGCACAAAAAATGCTTTTATTGTGTTGATGATTTTTTTCCTGTAGGAACACACCGTAATTAGGACATTTGACTCACCAATAGGTCTACAGAATATCCTCAAGCTTCGATTCTTTGGACCCGCTATGATACTAATCTCCCCTCGGGTGCTTAATCATAGTTAAGGTTCTTCGTCCCTACCCAAATATGTATTCTGTGGGAATCGAACCCAGGTCCTCCCCCACAAAATTATGTTGATGATTGTGTTTATTCTTATAACTTAAATTTGATATATTGTTGATGTAAATTTTTTATATCATCAATTAATCATAAATAATCCTATATATCACTTTTAATATTGTTATAATAAAAATTAAATATTTTTATAATATGTTAATTTATATTTATTGATAATATAAAAAAATTTCCTATAAAAACACTGATAATATATATAAACTAGTCAGATTGACAAATTTATACGAACGAAATGAATCCTTCATAATATTTAGCCCTACCTGGCTACCTCACATGTTATGCGTCCTTTTGGTCTGCAGTTGAATTCCACCTCATGTACGGTGGAGCAGCATGAGCATCCATCAGACATAACGGGAACATTACATCATGCGTGGTAACATTAAATTTTTGGGCAAAAAATTCAACTTTTTTTATAGAAATCTTTTTAATTGTAACCATATGTCCCTGAAATGATATTCTAGATGGATTGGAATTAGTCGAAATTCATTATGATTTTTGATTATTGAGGGTTTCAGATAAAATAAACAAATATTAAGTTAATCCAAATATATTAATTAAATTAGGGAAGTATAATTATTTAATAAGAGCTTTGAGCAAGATGTAGTATTTTATCATATTTAAAGAAGATTATTTATTGAATAATATATCACAAAATTTGTATCCTTCTCGACATTTCTATTAACATCTTTTTTCTTACCACAATTAACATCTTAGTATCTTACTTCTTTTGACATATTCAATTTGAAAAACATATCTATATCTATTCACTAGTATAAAATATGCTTTTAACATCAGGAGTTAACATCGGTTAAAATATAACTGATGTTAAAAAGGAGACGGTGACTTTTTTGAAATTAAATTGAAAACTTTTAACACCGGTTCCCAAATTAAATGATGTCATAAGCTTTTTAACATCAGGTTCCAAAATTAATCATTGTTAAAAATTGAACCAAAAAATAGAATTATAAACTAGGCATAAGTTTAGACATCGGTTATTATTTAAACCGATGTTAAAAATTTTCAGACATCAGTTGGTTTTTTACCCGATGTTGAAAGTTGAGAAACAAAAATTAATTTTTTTAACGAGCAACACTTAAGACATCGGTTGGTTTTAAAACCGATGTTACTAGTTTTATTTTCTGTTCACTTCCCTCATTCCTCTTGCGCGCTACTCAAACATTTCAACCCAAAAATATTTTCTCTCTTGCGTGCTCAGTACTCATCACTCAGTCTATTCGAACCCCAACACTCACACCGCCGTAATGCTCACACCCTCCGCCTCCTCTTCTTCCATCTGTCACCACTAACCACCACTCCTCACCTCTGGTCCTCCACCGTAACACTCACACCTTCCGCCTCCTCTTCTTCCATCTGCAATCGCTAACCACCACCCATCATCTCTGGTCCTTGCTCGCTCTGTCGTGACGCCATCTACCGCTTGGCAGGACCACCACATCACATCAGCCACGAAGCCCGCTGTCCTCCGCTTGCTCCACCGCATCGCCGCCGTGACCCTGTAGCCTCAACTCTTCTTCTCACGTTTTGGTTCATCCCTATTCTCTGATTCATCTATTTTGTTTTATGCTTATCAAACACTACCAATCTTTTGTACAATCTGCTTGACTCTCCACGATATTCATCTATTGTGCTACTATACTAATATATTTCTATGGCAAGCCCTCTTCTTCCCCTTTCTGTTTTTGCTCTTTCAGAAACTATTTGCTTATTGGATTGTGGGCATGTCGTTTCGATATTCTTATTTGTTTTTGGGTGATTCTCTGTGAAGCCAAATTTGGTAGTTGGTGTCATATATATGTAGCTTGTTTTCTAGTTATTATGAGTCTATTGCTTAATAATTTAGTATATTGGTAGGTGGTAGTGTCTCTCTAGTGGCTGCTGCAATTGATTTTTTGAAAATTGCAGGGCTACCTCTTAGGATAATTGGATAATTCGGATATTGTAAATCTCTACCTCTGGTCAGCTATTTTTATTGCTTGGCTAGGGGGGATGACTTTGGTTTGGGTGTAATATATGTCTTGATGTTTATGGAAGTATATTATCATTGTTGTAATTCAATTCTATTTAGTAATTAATCTTATGAATGGATTACTATTAAATTCAAAGGGACCTTGCCGATTGGTACAGGTACAACCTGCATAAATATTAATTTAGGCATTAATACCCTGAAATCTACTTGAAATGAGGTTTTCACGGAAAAATGGTTTATATATTAGTTAATTACAATTTCGTCTGCAAATTACTTAGATCAAAATCGAGGAATTGGGTTTTGAATTATATTAGTTGCGCATAAGAAGTAATTTATTATGACTTACATAAACTACATCATCACTGTTAACCATCCCTTTTACTTCTTGGATTGGATCCTTTCCACCTTATGGTTCCTTTGCATCTTTTGGTTTTTTTAAATTAGCTTTAGCTTCTTTATTTTTCTCTTTCAGGGTTTTTTGATTATTTCACACTTAGGATTCCTTTTCCCCACTTGTTGTGTGTTTTTCCCACATCCGGTAAGCTTTCTCCTCTCTATTATTCTATTTTGGTTTTTGTTTGCTTTAACTTAGGGATTAGAGTGTTTTATTATTTTTTTAATGTTAATTAATTATTAAAGCCTTAGCTTCCCGTTTGAGATTCAATATTAATGAGCATACGTGTACTTGTTTAAGGTACCACTCATTGTATTGAATCTTGAATTGTCCATGTTGGACAGTCTGGGGAAAAACTTTTTCTTCATTCAGTTAAAATAGTTATTCATTGATTCCCATATATTATATACTTGATGAAAGTTCGATCTGATGCATTTCCTTTCGTTCTCGGAGTGCATACTTTATCGTGGTGTTTTTCACTACGTTCAAGTCGTGTACGTCGGAGACTGATGGGAAATGCTATTGAAATTTCGTCAAGTATGAGCATGAGAGTTAAGGACTAACTGTTAACCGAATGTTGAAAAAGTTTCTTCTCGAGTGGGATAGGGCCATACCCTATCATAAGAAGTAGTTGATGAATATCTTGGCCTAAGTACGAAGTTATTGTTGTAGTCATGGATCGCGGTTGGATGAATGCTAGACGGACAAGAGATGAGTATGAGAATGGAGTGGAAGATTTTCTACAATTTGCAAAAACAAATGCTCTTAATAGCAGTGACGGAAGGTTTTATTGTCCTTGTGTTAACTGTTTGAATAAGAGACGACTAGAAGCCGAGGAGATACCGGAGCATCTTATTTGTGAGGGAATTTGCAAGAGTTATACAATATGGATATGTCATGGTGAATAGTTAGACAGGTCAAGGGTGTCGCATGGAGAGGAAGTTGATGACGTAGATATGGACGATGGACTCGAGGACATGATCCGTGATATTTGGCAAGAGTCTTTTCCACGAGCACATGTGTATGATACTTTGTACAGTGATGCGGAAGTGGCTTTGTATCCAGGGTGCACTAATTTCACACGGTTGTCAGCGGTGTTAAGATTATTTAATGTGAATGCGAGAAATGGGTGGAGCGATAAAAGCTTTACCGAATTGCATTCGTTGTTGAAAGACATGCTTCCAGAAGGTAACACATTGCCGTCCGGAAACTATGAGGCGAAGAAGATATTGTGTCCGATGGGTATGGAGTATAAGAAAATACACGCATACCCCAATAATTGCATATTGTACATGAAAGAGTTTGAAGAGATGCACGAGTGCCCCAGGTGTGGGGTATCACGCTACAAAGTGAAGGATGGTGATTCTAGTTGTGATGTGGTCACCAAGGGTCCTCATGCGAAGGTGTTATGGTATCTTCCAGTAATGCTGCGGTTCAAGCGATTGTTTGCTAATGTAAATGACGCAAAGAACATTAGATGGCATGCAGATGAGAGGAAATTTGATGGTCAGCTTCGCCATCCGACTGATTCTTTGCAATGGAAGAGAATTGATAGTTTGTTTCTGGATTTCAGGAATGAGCCCAGAAACCTCAGGCTTGTACTTGCTACCGATGGAATGAATCCATATGGAAACTTAAGTAGTATTCATAGTTAAGTAAGATGATTTCAGGTCCAAAACAGCCAGGAAATGATATTGATATTTATCTAAGTCCCTTGATTGAAGACTTGAGAATGTTGTGGGATGAAGGCGTTGATGTGATCGATGTGTATTGGCGTGAGACTTTCAAAATGCATGCCATGTTATTTTGCACCATCAATGACTTTCCAGTATACGGGAACCTGTGCGGGTATAGTGTTAAGGGGCATAAAGCATATCCAATATGTGAAGAAGGTACATGCTACAATCAACTGCAACATAGAAGGAAGATAGTTTATCTTGGGCATCAGAGATTTATCTAACGTAGTCACCCTTATTGTAGATTGAGAAAAGCTTTCAATGGACTTCCGAAGAATGAAATTGCTCCGGTGGCCTTGACTGGAGAGCAAGTTTATGAACTTGTGAAGGACCTTAATGTTATCTATGGGAAGACCCAAAAGAGGGCTTCTAAGAAGAACATACGGAAGAAGAGGTCGATCTTCTTTGATCGTCCATACTGGTGCAAGCTTGATGTAAGACATTGTATTGATGTGATGCATGTGGAGAAAAATATGTGTGTGACATTTTACTCGGAACGCTTCTCGACATTCAGGGCAAGACAAAGGATGGTGTGAATGCTCGTCTGGATTTAGTTGCGATGGGTATATGAGAGCAGTTAGCTCCACATAAATTGGGGGGTAAGAAGACTTATTTGCCCCCAACATGTCATACTTTATCAAAAAAAGAGAAAAGAAGTTTTTGTGAGTGTCTACGGGGCGTCAAAGTGCCACAGGGTTACTCTTCAAATGTCAAGAGACTGTCTCAATGAAAGATCTCAAATTAGTTGGCTTAAAGTCTCATGATTGCCACTTGATGCAACAACTACTACCGATGGCCACTCGTGACATCTTGACTAAAAAAGTCAGACATGCCATTACTAGGTTGTGCTTATTCTTCAATGCTATATGTAGCAAGGTCATTGACACTCAAAAGTAGGATGACTTGGAAAATGAGGCAGCCATTATCTTGTGCCAATTGGAGATGTATTTTCCCCCTTCATTTTTTGACATCATGGTTCATTTGATTGTTCATCTAGTGAGGGAGATTAGATTGTGTGGTCTCGTTTATTTAAGGTGGATGTACTCGGTTGAGCGATACATGATGTCGAGAGGAAGTGCTTCAAAAACATTTGTATATATTGAATAACACTGATGAGGTTGAACTATACTTATGTGAGCATAAAAGCATCATCAATGAAACTTACCCTCGAATGAATGAAAAATGGTGTTTGAACAAGCATAATAAGACTTTCTTGAATTGGTTTAAAGAAAAAATTTGCAAAGGATGGTACTGCTTCTGATACATTAAAATTACTAGCACAAGGGCCTAACGTTGATGTCATATGCTGGAGTGGGTATGTTATCAATAAGTTTTCCTTCTATACAAAGTCCCAGGATGACAAAAGTATCGTGCAAAACAGTGGGGTTATGGTCGTGGCTGAGTCCATGCATTTCTCTAGTTCAAAATATACAAACCCTGTTATGGCATCCGTATCATACTTTGGAATCATTAAAGAGATCTGGGAGGTCGATTACACGAAATTTAGAGTGCCTGTTTTTAAATGTAAGTGGGTCGACAGTAACAATGGTGTACAAACCGATGAGTTAGGATTCAAATTGGTGGACCTTTATAAGGTAGGTTATAAAGAAGAGCCTTTCATCATGGCATCTCAGGAAAAACAGTTGTTTTGTATCCGTGATCCTTCTAATAAAAGGTGGTCAGTGGTTCTCCAGGAAAAAAACATGTCTAATCGTAGTGAGGAAAATCAAGATTCAACTCTTGATATTTCTTATACTCCTTCTTTCTCAACACGGGTGCCTACTTTCGGTGAGGAAAATGAAGTGGATGATGTACATGCCACTTGTGATGCTCATCAGGAAGGGTTATGGGAGAACCTTACTACTTGACCACAGTGTAAGTATAGTTTAGGTTATATATGTTTAAATTCACATTATAAGTTATATTTACGTTGATATTTATAAGTTAAGTTATGTTTGATATTTATCCAGACATACTGACATTATGTATTTTTTTTTTCTAAACAGACATACATGACTGATCCCGAGGATATCCCTCCTTCACGCAGCGGGTGGGATGCCCCATTGACGGCCAGAAAGGGTAGACGTGCCACACGTATGAAGATGTTGACCGTCAGCCGTGGTGCAAATCAAAGGATAAGAATCGATTTTGATCGTAACGTCAATCCTATAAGGTCAATGGAAGACCAGTTTAACAGTGTTGTGGGGACCCTTGCTAGAAGCAAACCTAGTATTAGGGGTGTTCGCGGCTCGATCTGGATCGATTTTGAGGGAAAAAGTAATCTGATCCGAAGTAAAAAAAGAGCATGCGGTTCGGTTCGGTTTGGATGATTTTTTAAAAAATATCTGATCCGATCCAATTAAATGTGGTTTGGATCGGTTCGGTTTTTAACCACACATCATTAGTTAAATAACATATTATAAGAATCATATAATCTACTTGTAAAAAAAAAAAACTACCAAAATGAGGTTGTTCGTTCAGTGACTCACTGTTGCCACGTTTTGGTAACATATTTTCAAAATAACATATAATCTACAAAATGTAAAGTAACATTTTATGTTTCAATTTTTTGGCAACTATGAAATTGCTCTGTGCATGCCAGTGAGGTGTATGAGTGTGTCAAGTGCATATTAAAGAAATAAAATAGTGGCTTAAAGAAACAAAACATACATCAAAAGTCCAACCATGTTAACAAAACAGTGGCTTAAACGCATGAGTATAGGGAGTGATATGACAGCACACAACAACAAAAAAAGGCAGGGAACCATACACTAAACGTATGAGTAAAAGGCTAATGTATAAATATCGGTTCGGTTCCTGAGCCTCCAACCGAAAATCGAACTGAACCGGTTGGTTCTCTCTAAAATTGATAAAAAAAATCCAATTAATTTCTGTTCCCATCGGTTTTCGGTTATTTTTGATCGGTTATGCGGTTTTTTTTTGGATCGGTTTGGATCTGAACACCCCTACCTAGTATACTTATTGAGAATTGAAGAAATGTACCATAAGGCATGAAGGATCGGATATGGGATAGTATTTTGGTATCTATACTTTTACGCTCTTTGTTTGTATCTATTTTATTTTCATCTTATTAATATCATACACCAATTCTTTGATTTTTTGGTGTTAATGTAGCTCACCTTTAATCCACCTCCACCCCCGCGCCATCGTGCATGGAATAGAGCCCGACAAAGAAATACGGGACAATATACATCTGAGGAGGCACGCCAAGTACCTGAGAAGATTCTAATCATAGTTTGAATTCTAATTGTGATTTTAAAAATGTTACCTAATTGTAATGTGACATAATGTTCTATATGTTATAGGATGCCTTGGACGAACAAGTCACTCAAGGAACCTTTGTTCCTAAAGGACACCAGGATATCTTAGCTGTTGCCATCGGTAAACCAGACCACCCGGGCCATGTCATTGGTGTTGGATGGGGCATTGGCATTCGCCAATATCATGGTTCATCTTCACTCCAACGCCACAGGGATGACGATGCAGATAGAGAATGGCTAAAACAGGAGATTGCAGATGAGCTTAGACAGGAGATGGCCCAGCAGCTTTCCCAGCAACTAGCAGCTTTGGCTGCCATGTCCCAGCAAAACACAGGTGTCCAACCCTCTGCCCATGTGAGCACTAAGGGCTCGTGTGATCCTCCTCATCAGCCTGATGATGATGATGAGGATCCTGATAGGTGTGAGCTGTATGTTGATGATCATCATGATCGTCGCTTAGTGGCATTGGGGAGGGCACACAACTTGGGGAATACCATACACCACCGTACATTAGTGGATGATCAGGTGAGGGTGGAGGTTGAAGATATTCGAGATGCTGATGCTTGAGTTCCTGTGCCCACTGAGGACGTTCAAACAGTGGGTGAGGCCCCCAGTAACTTCATCCCCTGGCCAAGAAGATTGGTCAGATTTTTTATTGCATCTGAGGTATTCAATTACTTGTGTTTTTCAATATTAACAATTGAAATAATTTATTTGTGTTTACTATTAATGCTTTATGTTTTTTTATTTAGGATGATGGAAAAGATGTTCCGCCTAAAAGGTCGAATCCGGGAAGACCCGAGAAGTCTGCTCCTGCCAAGGTATTCATTTAATCATTCAATCATTCAATTAATTACAAATGAGATAACTTAATTGTGATTACTAATGTTTTATCTTTGTTGTTGTAGGGGATCGACAAAGGGGATCATCGTGATGTTTTTAAACGTCTGGCAGTAGAGACTGTGAATTTAGGGACGGGTGCAGCTTTTGTAAAGTTGGAACATGATGGCAGGTCAGATGGCCATTTGTATATCCCAGGAAGGGAAATTATGGAGATGGCTCTTGAGGGTGAAATGGTTAGCATCGCGAACATCTCGTTATGGTGCACGTAAGTACATTTTATTCGTAATTTTACTAATTAAATTTTAAATATGATAATAATTAACATGTTTGATCAATATCCTAGGTATCTGCATCTCCTGTCTATTGATAAGGGCAACCTCGCCCTTTTTGGGTTCATTGACCCTATGTTCACTCAGGGTGAGCAGCTCCTTCTATCAGAAGACATGGTCACGAACATACATCCTATATTTGCTCGAGGCAATCAACATTATTACCTTGCGCCTTACCTCAATGAGTAAGTACAAGTTTACAAGTTATTTAATTATAACTATATATGACTTGTCACTGACTGTTTCTCAAATGCAGTAAACATTGGCAATTATTGATCTTAGGTCCTCGTGTGAATGTCGTGGTCTTCTTCTGCTCGTTGGGAAGGAAGCCGACGAAGGATCTCAAGACCGTTATTGAAACGTAAGCATTTAATTAATTTAATCAGTAGTCAAGTTGTTTTATTTATTCGAAATTTATAACATATACTTTGATTAATATTTATTTTCTTATGATAGTTCTATGGTTGCAAGCCACATTTTGGGTGGTGAAAGACGTAGGCCTATTAGGTGTATTATTCCTAACGTATTCAAATTTGGTTTCATTTGTAGTCTCGTAGACAACATGGCGGATGGGAGTGCGGATATTACGTGATGAAGTGGATGCACGAAATTGTCTCTACCGGTATTACTGAAAGATGACAGGAGGTAACTAATTAGTAACACAATTAGTTGTAACAGTTATAGATTAGTTATGTTTTATTTTAGTTTATTACTTATAAGATTAATCTTATGTCCAATTGAACATGCAGATGTTCGACAGTCCGACTCCACTCTCTGAAGGGGACATTAATGACATAAGGTTGCGTTGGGCAACCTTCTTTTTTGAAGTGTACCAATCATAGTTTGTGTAGTTAGTTTATAAACATATCATATACTAGCTAGTTTTTTTTACTAATATATATTTTGACTTGAAATCTATAACATATCAAGTACTAACTAGTTTTTTGGATTCTAAGTATCTTTGCTGTCATATTGTTCAGTTTACACTACTTGCGATACTATTACATATTTAGCTTTGAAAGTAATTGAAGTGTATGTATTATTCATAATCAATATAGTATATTAATTTAGTGTGTGTTTTGGTTGTATAAGTGATTTTGTATTAAGAATATTTAGATTATGTTAATTTACTGGGATTGATCTGGATGTAATACTGAAACAGGGGAAATGATTGTAACTAATGTAAACTAGTTATTTTTAAAAAAATGCTCTATAGATATCGGTTATTACCTAAACTGATGTTGAAAGTCCTGTTCTATTTTATTTTTAAAAATTGATTAGTAGCACATTAGACATCGGTTAAAAGCTAGAACCGATGTCTAAAATGTACTTTAGACATCGGTTCTAACTTTTAACCGATGTCTAAAGTGATGTTCTGCTGAAATTGTTTGTTAAATGAGTACTTTAAACATTAGTTCTAGCTTTTAACCAATGTCTAAAGTGTTGTTCTGTTTACAGTCGTTTGTTGAATGAGCACTATAGACATCGGTTCTAGCTAGGAACCTATGTCTAAAGTTCCAATATACAACATCCTCCGTTTCAACAACGGTTCTAAAACCGACTTTAAAGATCAATTTTAACTGATGTTAAATCCTTTTTCTACATTAGTGATTTTTCCAATCTGATTCAAATTAAAAATTATAACATAAGAATTTTTTTTTTTTTGGTAAATAAGAAAGAAGACATTGTTTAAGATATCTAAAAAATTAAGTTTTTGTGCAAAGTTGTGTAATTAATACATTAGGAAGTGATATACTTATAGTTTTTCAGTGAATAATCACCCTTTTTGAATTATTTAAACAATGTCCTTAGTACACTCATCAATAAGACCCATAAGAATATATTGTTTATATTCTTAGTTTAATTTTTTTTTACCGTAACAATATTGTTGTTATATATACTGGTGAATCGACCGACACTGCATATATGTAAATTTACATTTTTAAAATTTTAAGATAAAAAAGTTAATAATAATTTTTTTAAAAATATTGGTTTGTAATATTTTCAGCATTTAAGAATTTAAATAGATTTGTCAAAAAAAAAAAAAAGAATTTAAATAGATAATAAATCATATCTCTATTTTTAACTTTATATTCTTTTACTTTTATTATACTTTATATAATTATACTTTTATTTTCTTTTTACCTTTATGGGAAAAGTGCATACACTCTTTAAACTATAACTCATTTACAAATAAGCACCCTTAACTATTATTTCTTCCCAATTAATCCATAAACTTAAACTATTAGTGAAATAGGTCTTTTTGTAAATCAAAAGTTAAATCACTAATAATGATTGAATCCAACCGTTCATCTCACTTTAATCTAAACCGTTGATTATATTTATTTATTTATTTTAAAAAAACTGAGATTTCTCCCTCATGCATTTTCTTTTCTTCTCTAGTTCTTTCTCCTCTTTGCCACTTCTCTTCTCTTGTTTCAGTTGTCGCTAAAGAATTCTCAATATTCAAAATGCTTCAGAATCAGCAGTGGAATTCTAAAAGGCTTCCTTCATAGCACTGAGTCAATATCTAAGTACTAACCTCACAGATACAGTAAGATCATGCCATTTTCTCAACTCTCTTTTTGAAAACAAATAGATAAACAAAAACACTCACAGAACAAAACAGTCGTGTTTCTCGAAAGGCAAAAACTAAAGCCAAAATGATGCCCATCCGATCCCGAAGCACCATGAGCACAATCTCAAGCATAGTGCCATAGGGCTTGTTTGATTGTGTTTTATAGTTTCCCATCAATGATAAAATTATATCTTTGTTTTTCTTTCTTTAAAATAAAAAAATTAAAAATAAATGCAATCAATGATTCAAAATAAATTAGAATGAATGGTTATATTTAATTATCATTAGTGATTTAACTTTCGATTAATAGAAGAATCTATTTCACTAATAATTTAAGTTTAAGGATTAATGAGAAAGAAACAATAATTGAGATTGCCTATTTACAAACTAGTTGAAGTTTAAGGAGTCTGAATACACTTTTCCCTAGCTTTATCTTTAAAGCTTAAAAATAATAATTTGACGAAACAGAATTTAGATACTAAAATCGATAATCCCTTTATACATGTGATATTCTCTAAAAATTATTATGTGTATGTTGTGCTTTTAGAACGTGTAAATATTCCAAATAAAATATTAGAGAAATACTGAAAACAAATAGGAATGAGTACCTCCATTTATATTAGTTATCATCATATGAATACCTAACTAAAGCATTGCTTTTCTCTTAAGATTCGATTCTATCTAATGAGTCAGGATGACAAATCTAAGACAGTTAAGACTTGCAATCTTCCGTAAAAAAAAAAAAAAAAAGACTTGCAATCTTCCGTCAAAAAAAAAAAAGAAAAAAGACTTCAAGCTAACAAGTAACAATCAAAAAAAAAAAAAAAACCCATGGGATTGGTTAGAAGGGAGAAAAAAAACCCGATTCAAGTTAATATGGGTCCGCCATCACCTATATTATTTCTATTTTTTTTAAGAGACCTATATTATTTCTATTATTTGTACTTTGTTTACATATAAATATGTGCATTTTAACTTTATTTATAATATACGTTAAAAAAGACTTGATATAATTTTTTTTTTGGTAAACAAAGGGCAAAACGCCCCAAAAAAAAAACATAAACTATAGGAACAGAACGGGGTAATGAGTTTAATTTTAATACACTAATAAAGTATTTTTACTTTTTCTTAGGATTAAAATTTGTTTACTTTATCAACTAATCATATATCAAAACTTTTGTGACTTTTACGATATTATTATGGGAAAAATACATATAGATCCCCTAAACCTTAGACCATTTTTAAATAGGCACGTTCAAATATTTTTCCTTCCCAATTAGTCCTTAAGGACTCGTTTGGTGGTCAGAATATAATATGGGCGGATATGATAAGAGAGCATGATATGAGTAGGATATGATATGAGCATGATAAGTTGTTATCCTATCCGACGTTTGGTGTCCACCAGATGAAAAATGTTTTTATCGTATTTACTACGATATTGGAAGTTTTGAAAACTTTAGCTTAAAAATTAAAATATTATATTTGCTGCGGGCGAATACGTCGAGATATCTATAGGAGAAACCTGCGTGATATGAATCATGGAGTCAGCAATGGGGCTGAAGTGATGGATTTGACCGATGTGACCGGCATTTATGACGAGCTTATCCGCGTCATAATGGCCATAATGACGCATTTATGACAAATGAATATTTTGCCTTGAAATGACGATTTTACCCTTGGCTCTTCATGAATTTTTCAAGTCATGCCATTGTAAATTTGGACCAAATTGCCCCTAAACCCCCCCCCCCCCCCCCCCCTCCTTAGAAACACACTTAGGCAAATTTCTTCATTTCTTTATGTCATCTTCTTCCTCCAAAACTTAATGTTCTCTTAAAAACTTCAAGAACAACAATAAGTGTTCATATTCGCCAGATTTTTGCATAGCGATTTTGACCATTTTCTATTCTGAATCTCGTAAAACTTTCTACATGAAAGTTGTTCATCTTTCTCTCTTCTTTCCAACGACATAAATATCATCAAAAACGGACAAGTATATTGAGAGATATGTCCAAATTACCGAAACTGCTCTAAATCTTCATCTTTCTCTCTAAACTTCTCTAGAACACTTAGAACACCAAGGTGATTTTGTGAAAAACATCATCCAAATCATCATTTTCTTTGATCATCAAGAGATAACAACTCTTCATCTTGTCATTTAAAGCCTTTCTATTCACAACTTTTGTAGATTTATGACATGAATCATCACGTTCTTCATTTCACTCAAAGTTCACGAAATTATATTCAAAAACTCATAACTAATTCTAGAAAAATACTTTTGATATGAAACCAATTGTTATGATCTCATAATCATCTCTATTTTAATCATCTAGAAGCATATGATCATGAGAAATTTCTTTCCCAACTTTCTGAACTGGGCCGAATCCATTGAAAAGTGATGTTCATGGGTTTTGTTTCATTTTCATGTCTTGATTCAAGATTCAATCTTTTAGTACCTTGATAGTTTTTGTATGTAAGTAAATAGAAGATCAAAAATCAAACTCTAATCTATTGGTTTCATAAAGTCCGAAACCCTAGCTATGAACACTTGATGGATTTGTGATTCAAAAGTTGTCTTGTGACACTTGAATCCAACTCTAAGTTTTGTATGTTGATTAAATCCAAGAGTTAAGAAAATTTTAAAAAAACTTCTAGCCTGTGATCTTGAGAAAACCGAAACCCTAGTTCTTAGAACTAGATGAGTTTTAATTCATGATATTGATTTAAGTGCTTAATCACGTTTAAGTTACTTATGGATCATAAATCCCTAAGTTAACAAAATTTTAACTTTCCTAACCTAGAAAAATTGTTGAGGCCAAAACCTACCTTCATTAGCCAAGTATGTTGTTGTTTGATTTGATTTATTTTGATTGCAATTCGATTGAAGGAAATATCAAAGTTAACTGATTTAAGCTGACGGAGGAAAAATCGGATCGGAGGAGATTAACCGAAACTGTTAGTTCGATCCTCAAGAGGTAAGGGGAGTATGCCTGAGGAGTTTAAGATAATCACATGCTTATTGTTGGAGTCATTTATTAATTTTCTGTAGAAAATAATTTATGATCTTGCATTGTTTACTGTTGACTGCTGGATTGATGTGATAGTTATCTGAGTAACTGAATTGATGTGACGTGTGGATTTACATGATTATAATTATTTGGTTATATTATAATTGTGACACATGTCATAAATTGATATATGTCATGCCATTCTGTTATTGAAATTTATCTGCTGTTGAGTGTTGGACTGAGAAACCTGACATTGGTCAGTGTTAAAAAAATTAATTAAGGATAAAAAACTTAATAAGCTTGGATAATTAATCAGAGGGATTAATTTGGGAAATTTTGAGAAAAATGAAAAATTATTATTATTTTAATAATATTTTGTGGAAACTGTGTAAATGAGCAACAGTAAGGGCGAAACCGTGAAATTTTTTCAAGGGCTCTAATTTTTGTAAAATAAATTCAAATTTATTATAAAATGTTATTTAAAGTGATTAAGTTCCGAAAATAATATTTTATAGCAGTCAGAATAATTACTTTTGACAGAAAAGTGATTTAAGTTATAAAAAGAATTTTATTAAAAATTTTGAATATATATATATATATATATATATATATATTTTTTGAATATATATATATATATATATATTCAAAATATTTTATTATCGGACCTCGTATGATAGCCACTCAAACAACTATTGTAGCTTAATCATACGGCCCCTTGTGACAACTATCCAACTATTGTTGTAGTCATACACATGGTAACTCATTGGTCCACACAGAACACAATGATCATAACACATGGCACGTCTGCCAAAAATGCATGAGAAAAACTTTTATTCTCGTTTTGTTTTCTTTGTCATAATAATCTTCCTCGTCGAAGCACAAAGCTTAACGACCATGCTTAATTTCTTATTAAGACTTTCCCCTTAAACAAACACAGGACACACAGCCCAAATGTTTTAAACTCAACACAGGACACACAGTCCGAGTGCTCAATCACGAGGCCCTTAAATCGATGCACCAGTTTTAGGCTCGCGGATATGGAACTCGCACTTTCCACATCAATTTAGGACACACAGTCCACAAAATCATTGCAGGACACTCAGTCCAATGACACAGATCCCTGATCTACGTGTCCACAGAACACTAGAACCCCGACGTCTCGGTTCCTAGGTTCATTTATCTGCTTGTAAAACATTTCGCTCAGTGAAAAAAAAATACAAAACAAAAGCTCCGAAAACTTATCCAAGTTTAACGGAATAATTTCACTGAATAAAATTCTCTTACAGAAATCATTTTTCTGTTAAAACGTTGATAAAACCTGAAAATCATTGATAAATTCCTTTCATTTCTAATTGTTTTATTTCTGAAATTAATTCTAAATAAAGGTCAACTTCAAAAAAGGTAATCAATAAATTAATTTATAATAATTAAATAATTTAATATTTAATATATATATATATTCAAAATTTTTAATAAAATTCTTTTTATAACTTAAATCACTTTTCTGTCAAAAGTAATTATTCTGACTGCTATAAAATATTATTTTCGGAACTTAATCACTTTAAATAACATTTTATAATAAATTTGAATTTATTTTACAAAAATTAGAGCCCTTGAAAAAATTTCACGGTTTCGCCCTTACTGTTGCTCATTTACACAGTTTCCACAAAATATTATTAAAATAATAATAATTTTTCATTTTTCTCAAAATTTCCCAAATTAATCCCTCTGATTAATTATCCAAGCTTATTAAGTTTTTTATCCTTAATTAATTTTTTTAACACTGACCAATGTCAGGTTTCTCAGTCCAACACTCAACTGCAGATAAATTTCAATCACAGAATGGCATGGCATATATCAATTTATGACACGTGTCACAATTATAATATAACCAAATAATTATAATCATGTAAATCCACACATCACATCAATTCAGTTACTCAGATAACTATCACATCAATCCAGCAGTCAACAGTAAACAATGCAAGATCATAAATTATTTTCTACAGAAAATTAATAAATGACTCCAACAATAAGCATGTGATTATCTTAAACTCCTCAGGCATACTCCCCTTACCTCTTGAGGATCGAACTAACAGTTTCGGTTAATCTCCTCCGATCCGATTTTTCCTCCGTCAGCTTAAATCAGTTAACTTTGATATTTCCTTCAATCGAATTGCAATCAAAATAAATCAAATCAAACAACAACATACTTGGCTAATGAAGGTAGGTTTCGGCCTCAACAATTTTTCTAGGTTAGGAAAGTTAAAATTTTGTTAACTTAGGGATTTATGATCCATAAGTAACTTAAATGTGATTAAGCACTTAAATCAATATCATGAATTAAAACTCATCTAGTTCTAAGAACTAGGGTTTCGGTTTTCTCAAGATCATAGGCTAGAAGTTTTTTTAAAATTTTCTTAACTCTTGGATTTAATCAACATACAAAACTTAGAGTTGGATTCAAGTGTCACAAGACAACTTTTGAATCACAAATCCATCAAGTGTTCATAGCTAGGGTTTCGGACTTTATGAAACCAATAGATTAGAGTTTGATTTTTGATCTTCTATTTACTTACATACAAAAACTATCAAGGTACTAAAAGATTGAATCTTGAATCAAGACATGAAAATGAAACAAAACCCATGACCATCACTTTTCAATGGATTCGGCCCAGTTCAGAAAGTTGGGAAAGAAATTTCTCATGATCATATGCTTCTAGATGATTAAAATAGAGATGATTATGAGATCATAGCAATTGGTTTCATGTTAAAAGGATTTTTCTAGAATTAGTTATGAGTTTTTGAATTTAGTTTCATGAACTTTCAGTGAAATGAATAACATGATGATTCATGTCATAAATCTATAAAAGTTGTGAAGAGAAAGGCTTTAAATGACAATATGAAGAGTTGTTGTCCTAGAGAAGTTTAGAGAAAAAGATGAAGATTTAGAGAAGTTTCGGTAATTTGGACATATCTCTCAATATACTTGTCCTATTTTGATTATCTTTATGCAGTTGGAAATAATAGAGAAAGATGAACAAATTTCATGTAGAAAGTTTTCCGAGATTTAGAATAGAAAATGGTCAGAATCGCTATGCAAAAATCTGGTGAATATGAACACTTATGGTTGTTCTTGAAGTTCTTAAGAGAACATTAAGTTTTGGAGGAAGAAGATGACATAAAGAAATGAAGAAATTTGCCAAAGTGTATTGCTAAAGAGGGGGAGCCGGGGGTTTAGGGGCAATTTGGTCCAAATTTACAATGACATGGCTTGAAAATTTCATGAAGAGCCAAGGGTAAAATCGTCATTTCAAGGCAAAATATTCCTTTGTCATAATTGCGCCATTATGGCCATTATTGTAACATCTTAAAAATTCAAATATAATTATTTTAATACAAAAAAAGGGTAGTATAAGAGTTTATTATAATTGTTTTTTTTATAATAAAAACCCAGTGGGTTCCACAATAATGTAAAATTGATAGAAAATAAAATAAAATAAAGAAGGATAAGAACCTACCCTGGACTAAATTATTGTGGCAATAATGATAGGAAACATAAGTATATCATGGCTCATGCTGTGTTACCCATTATAAATAGATAGTTTGAGTGTTTTAAGCTCAATTTCGCATAATATGACTAGATACCTAACTTCGGATGGATATTTCGTAACCAAAGAGAACTTTTTTGAATTCGAGATCTTCATAATAAATATATCCCTGTATCTTAGCTTTCCATGGACACCAAATTCTTCCAAATTGGATTCTTGTAGCTCAAGTTATGACCAAATTCGTACACACCATTCATGTTCCATCGCCAGAACCGTTTTTTAAAATTCTGTCCACGTTTTGACTATCTAAATGTCGGTTTCAGATTTTTTGGTCTTCATAACAGTTGTAGACAATTCTTTTATCTTTCCAACTATATAAAATTTATAATTTTTTAATTTCTATAACTCAAGATATGTGCGAAATACAGCACCATATGCAAAGTAAACGGGCTTAGCGCGTTTTTACACGTTTTGGGCTATTGGGGGCTCTATAAATAGAATCTTAACACTCTTAGGGTGCGTTTTTGAACCCTAGTTACACCTAGAAACTCAAACGGCTAAGAAGAGAAGAAATTCAAGGATTAAGAAGAGATAGTTGTGGAAGAGGGAGTCTAGGAAGAGGAAGATGATGATAACTCTTGGCAAACGTTAGGATTCGCAGTAGGAAACGTTTAGAGCTATTTGGAGGTCTTCAAGAGGTGAGTAACAATACTTTTTATGAACCCTTTCCATGGTATATATGATTGCTTTTGTTGATAAGGGATTACCATGTGATTTTGGGAGTCTTTAATTGACTTGATGCATATTGTTAGTAATCTAAATTCTAAAGTTGGGGTTTTGTTTAAAAGGGGAATTAATTGATTAATTGATGTTGTAATGTGCTTATTCATGTATGATATGTTGTAATATTCATGATTGTTTGTTATTGGTGGAAGTTTATATGTTTAAAATTGAGGGAAATAGTTTGTTACATGCATGAGACATGACATATTTGAGTTATAATATGTTGTATGATATTTGCCGCAATACCACCTATGATAAGGGTATCAAAAAGTAATACCACCATAATGGGGTGTCGAAAGTAACATCCCCATATAATTGGGATGTCGAAAAAGAGCAATACCGCCTAAAAAGGGGTATCGAAAGTAACACCGCCTTACGTTGGGGTGTCGAAAAGGGAGAAATACCGTCATGTGCACATGGGGGTATCAAAATAGAAATGTCCCCGACAGGAGGGTGACATCGAAATATTCCTCGTGAGTAGGGGTGGGCAATGGGATGCCATTGTCATGTGATGTGTGAGATTTATGGCATGCCGGCAAGAAACCAGAGTAATTATGAGGTCTTCGAGCCCCTTGGATTAATTTAGAATTTACTTGGTATGTGGAATGTGATGCATTGAGACGAGTTGATCTTATGCTATATGCATTTGACTTAATGAAATTTTTGTTGTTATTAAAAGTATTTTTTTATATATTATTTTGGGAAATTAGCGGATACCATTGACAGTTTTTCCGGTTACCGCACCGACTGAGAACAACACTATTTTTGAAACTTTTTATAAATATATTGTTGTGCACTGGGATTTTATATCTCATTATAAGTGTTGTTTTCAGAGCCCGAGGACATTGTTGTTGACGATCCAGAGATCTGAAGAGTTATCTTTGAGTAGTTAGTTAGTTAGTAATGTAGTATGGTTTAGAGTATTATGCGGACGACGTTCTTTGGTTTACATACTATTTTTATCAGATTGTAATTAGACGCCCGGTTTTGAGGCTTTTAGTTTTTATTCAAATGATTGGATTTAATAATATTTTTCAATACTTTGTAAATACTATTATTTTATTTAATACGAGGTATTTTCATACTTAGTTATTTGAGAAAAAATTTATGACTTGTGTTTTTTAATTAAATGTTTTGAAGGATTTTTATTGACATTAATTTGGGTTACTAATGTAACGAAGGGCGTTACATTTTTGGTATCAGAGCAGTGCGATTCTAAATCGGACTGTGGTAGTGGGGCTTTTTCTAAAACAAAACTTGGGCGCATAGGATTCTTGTTAGAGTTATAAATACTGCATGTTATTCTTTGGGATTTTGGACATGATCAACCCAATATTTCATAGGTAGTGAGCAGATTTATAGGACTAATAGGCAAGGGACGAACATTGCACTTGCAACAGCTTTAGTTTGTATGATCAGAGCTACGCAAGGGCAGATGAAGACTCTCCGTCAACTGTAGGGGAATGGAGGCCAATCACTGATGGAGTGGTGGCTACCTAGGACCCTTAGCACGTGGGACTCTTCGAATTCAAGAAGAATGATCTGCTATTATTCCGAGGCAGCTTAGAATCCGAAGGAGACTTGATTTCATTAACTCGTATAGGGGAAGAAGTTACTATATTGTTTGATTCAGGAGCAACACTTTCTTTGATATATCCTTCAAGTGTGAAATTTGAGTTGCCTATCTTTCGTTTGTCCTTTGAGTCATGTGTTTCTAAAAAAAATTGTAATTTAGGGTACTTGATTCTTTATATGAGATTTTTGAATGTTGATGATGAATTGATTTTAATAAATTTATTTTCCTTGAATCTATAAGGAATTATTGCTAATGGTAGTTTTGTATGTGCGTTCATGCTGGTCTTTTCTTGTTTACACTATTCTCATCATCCATACTTCTGCCAACACTGTCAAAACTCATTTCCATAACTAATTGTAATGTCCTATTAATTTTTTTTTAATTCCTCCTGTGCGTGAATTTCATCTACATCGCGTCGAGGCCAATTTATTGAATTGTAATTATATTTCTAACTTCCTCTGACTCATGGATTTAATTGTGGCACGAATTCTATTTTTTGTTAGTTTGAATCAAATTATATATATTTAATATTTAAATTAAATTATGGTTCACTTTATAAATCTAAAAAATATATTTTTGATTTTGTATTAAGTTTTGAGTGCTTTTAGTGGGAAAAGATGATGGGGGTATGAGGTTATATGTGGGCAATATGCAATTGAACAAAGTAACTATTATGGATAGGTATCTTTTACCTAGGATAGATGAGCTTAGATCAATGGAGTAGAGTAGTGGTTGATTCTAGTAAAGTAGATACAAGGATAGGGTGAAAGAAGCCTAAGACAATGACAAGTGTGAAAAGTTTCCTAGAATTGGAGAAGTATTATAGGAAGTTATAAACGAGTTCTCTAGACCAGCCTTACCTCTCACCAAGCTGATTAGGAAAGGAAAATCTTGTATGGGATACAACTTGAAGTTTTTAATGATCAGTAGAGCCGTAAACAGTTGTTGAGAGATAGAGACAGAGACATAGATGAAGAGTTAAATATAAGGCAAAGAAGGTGGATGAATTTTCTTAGGAACTATAATTTTGAGTTGAAGTATAGTCCGGGAAAGGCTAATGTAGTGGTCGATACTCGGAGTAGGAAATTTCCGCACAAGTCTAATTTGATGTTGCAAGAGATGAACCTAATAGAAGAGTCTAGAGACATGAATTTGGATATCTTTTTAAGGCTTTAAACTTGAAATTGAATAGGTTGAAAATTTGTAGTGACCTCAGAAAATAGATTAAGCGAGTGTAGTTTTTAAACAAGGATTTGAAATATCTTTTGGATCAAGAGAATTATGTATTATATAATAATGGTGTAGTGTTGTTTAAGAATAGGATCATTGACCCTAAGGAGGGGGGCCTTAGAGGGAGAAAAAAAAGGTTAGAAGAGACACATAAAAGAACGTTAACCATGTGTCTAGGAATAACCAAGAAGCATCAAGATTTAAAGAAGTATTAGTGGATGGGAATAAAAATGGAAGTGGTATTAAAGAATTATATATATATGTTCAAATTTTATTATAATGTTGTAATTTTGTTATATAATTTTTAGAGGATCACTTTTCTTGAAATTTCAAATTGCTTCTCAAATGACAAAGTATTAATCGTGATTGATATTCCCCTTTGATTTGTTTTCCATATAGATTAATGGCATGTCTAATCCTAACAAACTTATATTTCTTAACAAAAAGTGAAAAAATGTCATTTCTTATTTGTATGTGCCTACTCAAAGATCGAGATTGAATTGGTTTCTTATACTATTGTGGTGTTAATTTTTACAGTTGTTTTTACATAATGTCTGCACAGTTTAATTGCAATTTTGTTAAACATTATTCTCCATTTTGTTATCACATATATTTTTTTTAGTAAGATCCTCTTATCAACATAAAGTGAAACTATTTCTTCCTCTTTTGGAATTATCATTCTGGGATAGCTAAACATTATTATGTGAACGTGTTACTGCTTCACATCTCTTTATTTATAAAATTTATAAAATTCCTCAGTTCTATGTAGAATATAAGAAATTTGGTATAGAGTTCGTAAGATATATTATATCTACGTATGGATGATATAAAATATTACATCAATTTCTTTTATGGATTGTTTGTTAAATTTAATTTGTGAGAATGCTTATAAAGATGAAATGCAAGTGAAGGTGTTCTAATTATAGGCGAATGGATAGAAACAAATGCTTAAGTGCATGATTTTATTATATAAATGTTATTATTGGCTTAATTTTAAAATTAAATTTTTTTTATTTAAAAAAATATTTTTTTTAAGTTAAGGGGCCATGAATTGTACATTTATTATCTGGTGGAATATTTAATGACTATAAATATATATATTATATATATTAATGATGTGATTAGGAATGTAGATCCCATTTTATGATAGTGCGAAGTAGGTGAGAAGATATTGTTAAGATCGGGTTTAATCAAAGAGATCGCAATTAGGATTAATAATTGAGGGAAAGATGCGCATTGCGCAGAATAGATAAAAAGTGTTATGTCGACAAGAAAAGAAAGCATTTAGAATTTTAGGAAGAGGAACATGTAATCTTGAGAGGCACTCTTAAGTTTTGGATGAGGAGGTCAATGTCATTCAGAAAACCGACTCTTTGTTTCATGGGACATTTCCTAATTCTCAAAAGAGTCGTGCCCGTTACTTACCAATTGGCTCTTCTGCCACAATTGACAAATCTTCAAGATGTTTTCCATGTGTCACAACTTAGAAAATATGTACCTGATGAGTCTCATGTGATAGCTCCTGAGTCTTTACAATTGAAGGATAATTTGATCTATAAGCCTAGGCCCAGTCAAATCTTGGACAAGGGCATAAAGACTCTACGGAACAAGACAATTCCATTGGTGAAAGTGTTATGGGAAATGATTAACTCCGAAAGAAACTACTTGAAAGATGGAAGATGACATCGTATGTCAATAACCGGATCTTGTTGTTTAAGGTAAGGTAACCTTTATGTTTGGTTTTCAGCATATGTTACACTATGTGTGTGAGTATATGATGAATTTCGGGGACGAAATTTTCTAAGGAGGGGAGAAATGTAACATCCTAAAAATTCAAATATAATTATTTTAATAAAAAAAAGGGTAGTATAAGAGTTTATTATAATTGTTTTCTTTATAATAAAAATCCAGCGGGTTCCACAATAATGTAAAATTGATAAAAAAATAAAATAAAATAAAGAATGATAAGAACCTACCCTGGACTAAATTATTGTGGCAATAATGATATGAAACATAAGCATATCATGGCTCATGCTGTGTTACCCATTATAAATAGATAGTTTGAGTGTTTTAAGCTCAATTTCGCATAATATGACTAGATACCTAACTTTAGATGGATATTTCGTAACTAAAGATAACTTGTTTGAATTCGAGATGTGCATAATAAATATAGACCTGTCTCTTAGCTTTCCATGGACACCAAATTCTTCCAAATTGAATTCTTGTAGCTCAAGTTATAACCAAATTCGTACACACTATTCATGTTCCAACGCCAGAACCGTTTTTTTAAAATTTTGTCCACTTTTTGACTATCTAAATGTCGGTTTCAGATTTTGTAGTCTTCATAACAGTCGTAGACAATTATTTTATCTTTCCAACGATATAAAATTTATAATTTTTGAATGTCTATAACTCAAGATATGTGTGAAATACAGCACCGTATGCAAAGTAAGCGGGCTTAGCACGTTTTTACACGTTTTGGGCTATTGGGGGCTCTATAAATAGAATCTTAACACTCTTAGGATGCGTTTTTGAACCCGAATTACACCTAGAAACTCAGAAACGGCTAAGAAGAGAAAAAATTCAAGGATTAAGAAGAGATAGTTGTGGAAGAGGTAGTCTAGGAAGAGGAAGATGATGATAACTCTTGGCAAACGTTAGGATTCACAGTAGGAAACGCTTAGAGCTATTTGGAGGTCTTCAAGAGGTGAGTAACAATTCTTTTATGAACCATTTCCATGGTATATATGATTGCTTTTGTTGATAAGGGATTACCATGTGGTTTTTGGAGTCTTTAATTGACTTGATGCATATTGTTAGTAACCTAAATTTTAAAGTTGGGGTTTTGTTTAAAAGGGGAATTAATTGATTAATTGATGTTGTAACGTGCTTATTCATGTATGATATGTTGTGATATTCATGATTGTTTGTTATTGGTGGAAGTTTATATGTTTAAAATTGAGGGAAATAGTTTGTTACATGCATGAGACATGACATATTTGAGTTATAATATGTTGTATGATGTTTGCCGCAATATCACCTATGATAGGGGTATCGAAAAGTAATACCACCGTAATGGGGTATCGAAAGTAACATCCCCATATAATTGGGATGTCGAAAAAGAGCAATACCGCCTAAAAAGGGGTATCGAAAGTAACACCGCCACACGTTGGGGTGTCGAAAAAGGAGAAATACCGTCATGTGCATATGGGAGGTATCAAAATAGAAATGTCCCCGACAGGAGGGTGACATCGAAACATTCCTCATGAGTAGGGGTGAGCAATGGGACGCCATTGTTATGTGATGTGTGAGATTTATGGCATGCCGGCAAGAGACCAGTTTAGTTATGAGGCCTTCGAGTCACTTGGATTAATTTAGAATTTACTTGGTATGTGGAATGTGATGTATTGAGACGAGTTGATCTTATGCTATATGCATTACTTGATGAAATTTTTGTTGTTATTAAAAGTATTTTTTTATATATTATTTTGGGAAATTAGCGGATACCATTGACGGTTTTTCCGGTTACCGCACCGACTGAGAACAACACTACTTTTGAAACATTTTATAAATGTATTGTTGTGCACTGGGATTTTATATCTCATTATAAGTGTTGTTTTCAGAGCCCGAGGACATTGCTGTTGACGATCCAGAGATCTGAAGAGTTATCTTTGAGTAGTTAGTTAGTTAGTAATGTAGTATGGTTTAGAGTATTATGCGGACGACGGTCTTTGGTTTACATACTATTTTTATCAGATTGTAATTAGACGCCCGGTTTTGAGGCTTTTAGTTTTTATTCAAATGATTGGATTTAATAATATTTTTCAATACTTTGTAAATACTATTATTTTATTTAATACGAGGTATTTTCATACTTAGTTATTTGAGAAAAAATTTATGACTTGTGTTTTTTAATTAAATGTTTTGAAGGATTTTTATTGACATTAATTTGGGTTACTAATGTAACGAAGGGCGTTACAATTATGACGCGGATAAGCTCATCATAAATGCCGGCCACATCGGTCAAATCCATCACTTCAGCCCCGTTGTTGACTCCCTAGTTCATCTAATGCAGGTTTCTCCTAGAGATATCTCGACGTATTCGCCCGCAGCAAATATAATATTTTAATTTTTACGCTAAAATTTTCAAAACTTCTGGTTTCGTAGTAAATACAATAAAAACATTTTTCATCTCGTTCACGAGTTAAAATTATGTTTTCTGAGCAGTAAACTTTTATTGTCAGTGAAAACACAGAAAATGGCAGACCGGTTTCCGTCGGAATTTTCAACCAAAAACTTCCCCGCAACCTTATGAAAATAGGTATAACATGGAAATGACCTTGGTTTATCCAAAATCATTTTCTAAGTCTCGATTAAAAATATATATTTATATATTTATTACCGATATTACAAAGCAGCGAAAATCGGGGTGTTACATTACTACCCCACTAAAAAAAAAATTCGTCCTCGAAATTTCGTCACTCGAAACTAAACAGGATTTTGTAACGTCATCTTAACTTCAAGATTTTACATTGCCCTTCACATCGCTTCATTCCTCTTATTCCATATTCCATAACACAATTCATTCTTATGTCATTTCTACATATCCGTACTATCCTCAAAATTTCATCAGAGTCTATCACACTCGAAAAACAAAATCAACACTTAATCACTTCTCTTATCAACATGGTTCCACCAGAAACCTTATTGCAATCATCTAACTCTGGATATTATCACTAAGACCAACAATGTCTTCACAGCACCACGCATCAACTCCTTACTCAAAATATTTAATCATAGTCTTAGTTCCTCTTGATTATGATTCACCACTCCAATTTGATATTACCTAACACATCTCATCCTCAAAATAACTTAATTGCATATCTTAACTCAATTAAACCAAAAGGGATTATATAGAATAGAATTATCTAATCCTTAGCTTTCGAACTTTTCTATCAACTTAATTTTTACTCAAGAACTTCTCTTTTCTGCTCACATTCAACTTAGGTAAAACTACCATAGACACCTTTCTGTAATTTCTTCCAATCATACGATTAAATCTTAGCGATGATCATTTTATCATTATCCTAGAGTTCCTTTTGCAAACTCTACCCCGATCATAATAAAATATACCGAAATCATCTTACTTACTAATATTACTTCTGAAAATTCTCAGATTACTAGTCACATCTACACCTCAATAAAAATTCACTCACCTCTTGTCGTGCTTAGGTATTACACTTACTCTCAGCTAACCTTCTAAGGATCAATTCCTTTCTTACTTATCCATCGAATTCATGATGGTAAGCTGAACATTAACTTCAACTTGGCTCTTAACGCTCAATGTAAACTTTGCCCAACACTTGAAGTAAGTTTTTTGGCTTCATTCACAATGATGTTGGAAGATTCTTTATCAGGTTGGATCAGTCCTCTAATACATACTTCTGTTGGTTTTTCCACTACACAGTGGACCTAAGCAGGTAAAAAGGCGTCGACTTCATCAACCTACTCACAATAATTTGAAAAGAGGTTTGCAAGACAAGAAATTTCTTGATTTTGCTTTCACAAGAAAGCACAAAGAATAATTTGACCAATCTGAAAGATACAAGTGTCCAATATGTAAAAAGATTCTTCAATAGGTTCATGAGTGTAAAAATGCATAGCTAATACATGTTTACAAACATGACTCTAATAAAGTTTCTTCATTCACAAGAATTTTACTGCACAACGATTTAAAAGAACATCAGTCCGACAAAATTCAGACTGGGTCACTTCCACCAAAAGTAAAAGTGAATCGACTAAGTCTCATCTAGAAACTTCTTTTATCATGAAAGAATCTATCCTGAACAAAAATAGGATAATTCCCACATATAAAATTCCACAAAAATTGGTTCAGCAAGGGGTTTTGAAACGATCACATCATATGATAAGGAATAAACAGACAACTCAAATGTTTCACACAATCTATCAAGAAAAGAAAAAAAATTGCATCTCACCTGAATTTAAAAGTTCAGTTAAATGATTACCAGCGATGTCAAAGCTACCTTAAATGAGATTGTCAGAATTTGAAGCTTCGGCACCACTCATGGTATAAACTCTCCCCTTAGCCGTTGGTTTATTGGTTCTTGTTTAATTGGCAACCGGTCCACGCCTTGGTGCATTACAATCCTTTGATAAGTGTCCTATTTGATCACAATTGAAACATTTCCTTTCTTTAAAAGGGCAGTTATCTGCCATGTGATTTGAATCTCCACATTTGAAACATCTCCTGCCTTGGCCTTGGCTTTGGTTCCTTTGGCCTCTACTACCTGATGCAGAAATAACTGGACGATATAGTTGTTGGTTCTGTTCATTTCTTGGTGGTCGGAAATATGGTTTTCTCTGGATTTGCTTCTCCTCCTGATTCTGATTTTGAAACTGGTTCTTGATTCTAAAGGGTCATCCAACATTCCCTCCATTATCTCTCCCTTTCCTCATCAGTTCTACTCTTCTACATTTCTCAACTAAAGCTTGGAAATTCTTGATTTCCAGTGGCAGTACCGACTCCTTGATTTCAAATCATAGTCCTCCTTCAAACCGCTCACACTTCCAGTCTTCATCCGGGTTATTTTCGAAGAAGCGAAAATACTTGGCAAGTGACTCAAATTTTGCCGCGTATTCCCCAACAGACATATCCTCCTGCTCCAGCAGTTTCTTAGTGCCCTTCCACCAATACTCAGCATCTCCGAACAGCAGATAAGTAGCATAAGGCACCTTCACTCCTTCTGGACTATGAATCAACTCAAATATTTTCTCTATCTCCTGAATCCACAAATCAGCTTCTGTAGGATCCACATCTCCATGAAATTGTGGAGGATTCTGGCGTTAAAAGCAGTAAGACCTCTGCCCTCAGCAGCCTGTTCAGCTCGAAGTTGTTCCTGTAAATTCTGGGCAACCATTGTAGCAGTTTGTTGTGCAATAGCAGCGGCAACATCTGCCATTGCTTGTGCAACATAGTCCATGCCTCCGGCTTCCTCATAGTTCTCTTTGAAGTTACCACGGCCGTTAACACGACCACCTCTACGGCCTCTGCGGAAATACACTCAATAAAATGTTGCTGGTTAATTTCGGAAAATATAATTTTCTAGTTACTTATCCCTTTCAAAATTGGTGATAAAATTTTTTCATTTTCTTTTACTCCATATACAATCCAACACCATTAACATAATATACAACTATATAACATATATAGGTATCATAAGAGATTTACACTTAGACCTTCACATAACAGGTCATCTCCCGAAGTCATAATATAAGAAAATAAAGACATAATTGTAACGTAGCGGTAATCTGGAATCACAGCTAAAAGGAATGACTCTCAATAGCCAAACATCCAGACTAGCCAAGTATCACTACTTTATAAGACACCAAAAGGCCTATAGCTGGTCACTCTACAAGACAGTTATTGGAAATACCCTCGTGAGATTCCCACTAACCAATACCTCTTCAAGCATATAGGAGTTAAGTCCTCAAATGACTCAGTGAGTTCCTTCACTTCATCCGTACTAGTGTACCAAAGTACTACCTTAGTCTAGAATAAACCTGATATATTTGTAAGGGTGAGTTTCCAATATATGAGTTTTGATAAGACACCCCATGCACGACACACAAATAGCATATACCATGTATTCACAGCATACAAAAATTATTCAAAACAGCAGAATGATTTAATTCAAAGGGTTTCATACCCGACACTCATCGTCATTTTATAAAAATGCATGACACTTCAATATTCAGGCTCTATTTTGATACCTAATCTTCGGAGATCCCAACTTCTTTTAAATGAGCTGATCAGGCTCAAAAACACTTCATCTCAACCTCACGTGACCATTGCTCAAACAGCTATTGCAACTGTTCACATGACTCCTCTGTGATAACCACTCAAACAGCTATTGCAGTTGTACACAGATTACACTGTCGGATAATCCACCTCAACCTCATGTTACCATTGCTCAAACAGCTATTGCAACTGTTCACATGACTCCTCTGTGACAACCACTCAAACAGCTATTGCAGTTGCACACAGATACATAACCACTCAAACAGCTATTGCAGTTATGTACAGAGTCACTTATGCAATAACCACTCAAACAGCTAGCTGTTTGAGTGGTTGTCACAGAGGAGGCATGTGAACAGTTGCAATAGCTGTTTGAGCAATGGTCACATGAGGTTGAGATGAAGTGTTTTTGAGCCTGATCAGCTCATTTGAAAGAAGTTGGGATCTCCGGAGATTAGGTATCAAAATAGAGCCTCAATATTGAAGTTTCATGCATTTTTATAAAATGACGATGACTGTCGGGTATGAACCCTTTGAATTAAATCATTCTGCTGTTTTGAATAATTTTTGTATGCTGTGATTACATGGTATATGCTATTTGTGTGTCGTGCATGGGGTGTCTTATCAAAACTCATATATTGGAAACTCACCCTTACAAATATATCAGGTTTATTCTAGACTAAGGTAGTAATTTGGTACACTAGTACGGATGAAGCGAGGGAACTCACTGAGTCATTTGAGGACTTAACTCCTATATGCTTGAAGAGGTATTGGTTAGTGGGAATCTCACGAGGGTATTTCCAATAACTGTCTTGTAGAGTGACCAGCTATAGGCCTTTTGGTGTCTTATAAAGTAGTGGTACTTGGCTAATCTGGATGTTTGGCTATTGAGAGTCATTCCTTTTAGTTGTGATTCCAGATTACCGCTACGTTACAATTACGTCTTTATTTTCTTATATTATGACTTCGGGAGATGACCTGTTATGTGAAGGTCTAAGTGTAAATCTCTTACGATACCTATATATGTTATATAGTTGTATATTATGTTAACGGTGTTGGATTGTATATGGAGTAAAAGAAAATGAAAAAAAATTTATCACCAATTTTGAAAGGGATAAGTAACTAGAAAATTATATTTTTCGAAAGCAACCAGCAACATTTTATTGAGTGTATTTCCACAACAAGTTACTTAAATGTGATACCCTGAAAATGGGGTGTCGCGTGTTTACACTTTTCCCTATTATTATAAAAGTCAAACAATTTTAATATATCAATATCATATATAGTATGATTTTTTTTTACACAATCAATATATTACAATCAAATCTTTACATATTGAATCCTATTCACACAAAAATAAGATATTTTTTTAGGTAAATCCGGGTATCCTTCAGTCGGGAGTCAAAGACTAATCCCTCAAGATATGAAGATTCATTTAAGGAATTGACATCTCCCAATAAATATTATTTCATACACATAAGCCAAGAATTAAACCACTAACCATATGGTTAAAAGGCCGGTTATATACCGACCTTGGCATACCATGATGGTCAAAAAGAAGATATTTGACTAGGTACCAAATTAGAAAGAGAAAAAAAAAACATTATTGAACGTATATATCAAATAATAAGATACTATTTGATTAAGGTGGCGTTTGGAAGAGCTTATTTAAGCTCCTTTTGACTTATCTGATGACATAAGCTCTTATGCAGTGTATTTGGCAGAGCTTATAAAATAACTTATGTCATCCCATAAGGAGTTTTTGACTTATTTTTATAAGTCACTGGGAGAAGCTTATGGAATTATCATAAGAGCTTATACACTAAACACTCTCTCCGTGTTTTTCACTATTCGAATCCTCTCATATCCCTTTCTTTCTTTTTCTTTCTTTAAGCGTTTATGGCATAAGCTCTCATGCGATAAGGTCTTATGTGATAAGCTCTTAATTAAGTTATTTATCCAAACGCACCCTAAGTACCAAATTTATTCAGTCAAAAAGTACCAAATTTATAAGTGGGCCAATGATTTATTTTTCGTTTTTGGTAACAAAAAGGGGCTAAAGCCCAAAAGCAATTCCACAGCTGGGATGATTTCATTTTTAAATGGGATCTTCTTTTAAATTATTTCTCAAAGTATCCCTGCCTACGGGATAAAAGATTAATATCGTGAATTACAACCACATGTTTAAGGAAGAATTTCTATTAACAGTGTTTTTTTTCATATATTAAAAAATCTTCTTTTTTTTCCATATATTTCCGTCAAAAAATAAATACTTTTTTTTTTCTTCATATATATGAATCTTGAAATCCAAATTATTTTCCGATCAGACCAACACACGTTAGTGTTCTCATCAAAAAACACAGTCAATGACTTCAAGAATAAAAATAAACACATCCAAATGCTCTAAGATGGAACCAAATTAAGTTTACTGTTTATATCTATACTCTATAGTAAGGAAATGTAAAATATATTCACTTTTAATTTTAAAAAATGTATTGTAAGATTATTTTTTTTTTACTAAAAAGGTATTCATTCGTTCAAGTGGGTAAAATACATAGAAAACAACACAAATCAAACCTCTTTAAAAATTGAAAATGATGAATATGCGAACAAACTCACAGCACCCAGATTAATAGCATAACACGGCAAAATCAAAATGCCTACAAAAATGACAAAATCAAAATCATCGGAATACCTATGTCTCCGGATCTATAACATTGACGCCAAATTCTTGATCAAATATGTGATGGATCGAAGCAGATCTGTCAATCTGAACCAAACGAACACCGCACCAAAATGGGAAATCAAACAATGCCTCACCAAGACGACGAACAACAATATCGCTGCACACAGACGACGAAAAACACGAAGAAAAAAAAAAGATCTATGTAGAAAAACCACTTATCTAGATAAAATGAGAGAAAAAACGAAGTAAATGAGTGATTCCATATCAAAAATGGCCCGAAACCACCCCTCTAATGGTGGCACGCGACTGTATGTGTAGAAAGAAAGGAATGAGTTTAAAATCAGTGAGAAAATAGGGTTTAACTTGTTTGTTAAATAATGAGATATTGATAGATGAAAAGAAGTCCGTAAAAACTTTATGACTTATTTTCATGTATTGGAAGATTAAATCACTAAATAAATTAAAAATTAATATAATCTTACCTTTTTGCCTACTTTAACGAAAACGTGTTTTTCCTTTGATTGAAAAGTGATAAAATAAATTTAAAATTTAAAACCGTTTATAGAGTTCAAATCCAACTTGCAAGTCCCAACCAAATCCAATGACCTGGTTCCAGGTTGACACAGAAGGATGGGGCTCGTCCCTTTTCCTTTTCGGATCTGCAGTTTTTCCAACCCGAAGCTGTTGGGCTGGGCCGAGTTGTCTGATCGGACCGGGTCATGCCAACCCTACTTATCACCAAAAAATTCACCAAATTGGAGTAGTTAAATCATATTAAATATTAAATTAATTATAATGGATGAATCATTTTGTTTATGTTATCCCACTCTCTACTACTCATCTAAGAATTTAATTAGATATTAATAGGCATACATTTTTTTTGAAGCATATTAATAGACATAATTATAACCTTATTTATTTGGATTATATTTAGCCACCCATAATATGTAATTGTAATTTTATCATTTATTATTTTTATCTTGAATTTTCAAAATAATAATTCAAAACAATAATTTTTTAATACAAATTCAAAACAATAATCTTGACGAAACATAAATTAGATACCAACATCGAAAATCCCTTTATACTAGTGTGAGATTCTCTAAAATATATGGATTAAAGTATTATGTACTTTCAGTATAATTTTTTATATTGACATGACATCCATTAATATTTTGACATATATGTTTTTATTGAAAAATTAAGAGAGAATAATAATAATAATACTGATTTATCAAAATATTATTAGATATATGCATAAAACCATGTATAAAATTAAACTCAAAAAATATTACTGTATACTGTGGTTGAAGTACGTGTAAATATTCCAAATAATATATTAGAGAAATACTGAAAACAAATAAGCATAAGATCCTCCATTTATATTAGTTATTCCTATTAATCATATACCTAACTAAAGCATTGCTTTTCTCTTAAGATTCGTTTCTGTCTAATGAGTTAAAATGACAAATCCCAAGGAAATTTAAGATAAAATAAATTTAAAATTTAAAAGCAATGACAGATCAGGGAGTCATAAAGTGACAAGGACCAGGCCACTGAATTATGGGGTGAAATGATAAGAAAGTTGAAGGTTCAAATCTTATTTATTAACAAAATATTAATATTAATACTAATATTTATCTATAAAAAATAAGGAAAGAGTTCATATTTGATTTTAGGCCTAACCCAATTAGATTTTAGATCAAACTCAATCCCTAAAAGTTAGCTCACATGATAATGATTACTTACTATTTATAAGTTCTTATTAGATACTATTATCTCCGGACTTAATTTTAAATAAAAATAACTAATTTCACGCTTATTAAGGAAGTTAGTTAATTTAATTTTCTTGATTTATGTAAAAAAAGAGTTATAATTACTAAACCACCCTTTAATTGTCTCGGGAATGTGCAACGTTCTTAGAAAAATAAATAAAGAATTAATTTGATTGGTTGATTTTCTTGATTTTTGAAATACTTACATTAAATAGAGTTAAGTCAGTTAAATTTTGTTTATATTTGAATCCAATATATATATAAATATATCCATAAAGTATGTCTAATTCTTGATTATTTTCCCAATAGTTTAAATCCAACTTGCAAGTCCCAACCAAAACTAATGACTTATCACCAAAAACTTCAACAACCTGGAGCAATTAAAGAATATTAAATTTCAAATTGATGAAAATTAATGAATCATTTTGATAATGTCCCACTCTCTCCCTATATAAACCCATCAAACCCAGTCCTTAGCTTCTCTCCTTTATTCATTCCTCTCCCAAAATACTCTGTTTCACAATTTCTCTAATCTCTCCTCGATTCAAAGGTTAATCAATGGCTTTGAACAATGGCATCCCCGCTACCGGCAACGGCCTCATCGTCAGCTTCGGCGAGATGCTCATCGACTTCGTCCCCACCGTCTCCGGCGTCTCCCTGGCGGAGGCACCGGGATTCCTCAAAGCCCCCGGCGGTGCCCCTGCCAACGTGGCCATCGCCGTCGCGAGGATAGGCGGCAAAGCCGCCTTCGTCGGAAAGCTAGGCGACGACGAGTTCGGCCACATGCTGGCGGGGATCTTGAAGGAAAACGGCGTACGCGCCGAGGGAATCACGTTCGACCAAGGCGCACGCACTGCGTTGGCGTTCGTGACACTACGCGCTGACGGAGAGCGTGAGTTCATGTTCTACAGGAACCCGAGTGCTGACATGCTCCTCAAGCCAGAAGAGCTCAACCTTGAACTCATCAGATCTGTATGTATCTCATCTCTCTGTCTCCGTCTTTCAAGTTTCTCGGAATTTTTTTTAACGTTTTCGTTGGTGTTTGTTTTACACGAAAGCAAAAAGTGTTTTTGTTATGTTCCGTGAGAATTGAGATCTGTGGCGCGTGTGGGAGGTAGAGTGGCGTCAGATAAAAGATAATTGCCATGTCAGCTTGACTGTAGTGGGGCCCGCTGGTAATTTTGAAAATCCGATGTTTTGTTTTTTGTTCGAAATAGGTATCGGGTAACTCCACCGAACAAGGACAATCAAGGTCTTCAAAGTGGGTGGGTGGGGTTGGTGACGCTGCATTCTCACGAATGCGTGCCTCACGTGCTAATATCATATGATGGTCATGGACAGAAGAAAGTAATTTAAGATAAATGATACACTAAACCCCCAATTTGGTCCATGAGAAAAACACTCGGGTCTGAAATAGTCCCTAACAAAAAAAAAAAACTATCCAGTTGGTCCTTAAGAATGTGATCACCGGGACAGATTAGTCCTTCTATCATATTTTGTAGTGTTTCTATCATGTGCAGTGCATGTTAATAGGGACTAATTTGGCTCACGGTCATGTTTCTTAGGGACTTTACTGGTATCACTTAAAAATTGTTAGGGACTAATTTGTGACAGAAGGACTAATCTGTCCCGGTAAACACATTCGTAAGGACCAACTAGATAGTTTTTTTTGGTTAGGGACTATTTCAGACCAGAGTGTTTTTCTCAGGGACCAAATTGGGGGTTTAGTCTAAATGATATTCATACGATGAGTAATGATATTATGACATTTTTTTTATATCAAATTGACATCTTGGTTAATCACGTATAAATTTTTGATTAATTCAATTTATTATATGATTAATGAGTCATTTAAAGCTTATTCATCTAAGTTCTTCATATAATTAATGGGTCATCATGAATTAACCAAATATTTATACTTGATTAATCGTACAATGAACTGAATTAACTCAATATTTGTACAGATTAACCAATGTGTCAAAAGTTGGTGCTAATTTTTTATATCATAATATCATTACTCTTCTAAGATAACATTGAACTTTTCGGGTAAAGTAGTAAGTTGATATACATCCTTAATCCTTAATTAGTTAAGTGGGTTGACATCTCACTTGCTGCATTATAATTAATTAAGAGTATGCATATATTTGGATTTTTTTACTTTATACTCGATCTCACCTTAAAACACTTGTTTTAAAAATTGATCCAATAGGTTGGATCGCGACTAGGTGCCCTCCTGATCCTGATTGAGTTGAAGTGGATTGACCAAAAATTATCAAAATGGTTAAACTGTCTCAAATCATAATCGATTCGATTGGTTCGGTTTTTATAATATCAGAATTAGAATATATAATAAGAAAAGTGCTTAAGACACTCGTTAAGAAATAAAAAAAATAATTTTTATAGAAAATTGATATATTTAATATTTAAAGAAGTAAAATATTTAGTAAAAAAATTCAATTCAATTGAATCGATATCTCCTTTCTTGTTGTTTTGTTGAACATGCTTTAGAGTAGTCTTTTTTTCCTTTCATATTTGTGAGGGGCCAATGTATTTTCAACTTCTTGAGCTCTTCACTAGGCGTTTCTCTCTTATAATATAATCACACTTGCGAGCACAACACTGTCCTTAATTTAAATTTTTGCTTCTGATGCAGCCTTAGCATACCCAAAAAAAAAAAAACCCTTCGAATTATGTGTGGTCATCTACTTTGACTTTATTGTTTCTTTTTTCTTTAAATAATGCTACTTGTTTTTGTTTATAAATAATACTAGCAACCTATTTTTTTTTCTATTTAAAATACTCGTAGTATGCCATGACTCGTGATCTCCTTGACCAATGCTCCCACGCGAATCTAGCTTTAATTCTCTTTTATTTATCAAGTTACTTAATTAATTAAGTAATACTTTTAATTTATAGTTTCGTTTTCAAATAGTCTCAGAAAAGTTCATCAGATATATTTTTAATTGTTTTTGTGACATAGAATTTAGTGGTTTGTTTTTCTTTTTTTAAAAATTGAATCCGGAGACGTCGGTGGTGTCTCTCTTTTTCAATTATTTATCCTTTGTTTGTCAATGAAGGTGTACAATTTACAGCCTGGCGAGCATGTGCATGCATTCTCGAAAAACGAAATGTATTATTTGCGTCCCATTTCATGCGTAGTACAATCCATTATTTATTCATGAACAAAATTATAAAATAAAAATAACCTTAGTTAAAATTACTTTTTTGGTTGGATTTGGTGACATTAGCATGAATAATGGACACACAATTCGCAAGTACACATCACCTTCCATCACATAGAGGTTGTAGAATGTGTAAATAAATTACAAAATAGATATAGCCGTATAGGTGTGAGGTGAGACCAATAGAGGATGTCATATTTTTGTGTATTAAATTCTGTCCCCTACTAATACTAATAATATGTTTTGTCACATAAATTAAAAATTGATGTAACTTCAAAAATATAAAATATATGATAATATATTATTTTTATGAACAGAATGTGGTATACTAAAACAGGCCACTGAATCCTCGTCCGTGTGAGGTGACATTTGAGTAATTGATCATATTATTCTAGTAATATTTAGGGTGCCATCAATGGTGAATCATCAAAGTGGTACAGTGATGTATCACCCAAATATTAAAATCTGGACCATCCAGATTATTCTTTGGGTTTTCGATTTTTCAACCCTAAATAAAGGTCAATACTAACATGAAGCACTCAACAATGATACACGGATGAAACCCTACTTTCAAGCATTAGATTTATTATTAAAAAATCAATGATTGAGATTTGTTGATTAAAAAAAAAACTAACTTCCAACCACCGTCCACTACCACCATTCCTCCACTACCACCCTTCAACAAAAGACATTTAACGAAAATCTTCAACAAGAATAAGTGCTGGTGATCCACTTCAACAAGAATAAGTGCTAACAAAGAACAATTGTGCATGTAAGGTGGAGAAGATTCACATAAGACCACCGATTCTGGGCAGGCAGAGGAAGTTGTAGAGAGAGAGAAAGAGAGAGAGAGGAGGGGGAGGGAACGAAGTCCCTCCGTCGCAAGGTCCTCTCCTCCCCTCGCCACCGCACCAAATCACTCGATGAATTCAAATTTTTTGGTCTGAAGTCTGAACCTCAAAACCCAGAACCACTTTTCAGATTTTTTCACCCCAGTCATTGTTGCAGTCCGGCTAAATGGGTTCACAAATCTGGTTCTCGACTTTAGCAACTCCAGCTAAATGGGTTCGCAAATCTGGTTCTCATTCTTAGCGGGGTTTCAAAAAAGAACATCTTTGGCAAAAAAAAGAACATTACTTTTTTTGTTCTGTTAGTTTTTTTTTTTGAAGGGCTGAAGGGCAAGTGAGAGGTGGACGGTGGTTGGACAATGGGGGTTAGTGGAGGCATCATGGTAGTGGACGGTGGTTGGAAGTTAGCTTTTTTATTTTTCCAACAAATCTCAATCATTGATTTTTTAATAATAAATCTAACAGTTGAAAGTGGGGCTTCATCCATGTACCATTGCAGAGTGCTTCATGCTAGCATTGACCTTATTTAGAGTTGAAAAGTCAAAATCCCAACTGGCAATCTGGATGATCCAGATTTTGCCACTTGGGTGATATAGCACTGTACCATTTTGGTGGGTGGTGCATCATAGAAGGTACAATGTTTAGTAGGTGACTAACTGAAACAGAAACTTGACTTGTTAGGCAAAGGTTTTCCATTATGGATCGATAAGCTTGATCGTGGAGCCATGCAGATCGGCACACCTGAAGGCAATGGAAGTTGCCAAAGAGGCTGGCTGCCTTCTCTCCTATGATCCAAACCTCCGGCTACCGTTGTGGCCCTCAGCTGAAGAAGCCCGTAAGCAAATACTCAGTATATGGGAAAAGGCTGATTTGATCAAGGTCAGTGATGTGGAGCTGGAATTCCTTACAGGAAGTGACAAAATTGATGATGCTTCTGCTTTATCATTGTGGCACCCCAACTTGAAGTTACTCCTTGTCACTCTTGGTGAACATGGTTCTAGATACTATACCAAGGTAAATCTTAATCTTGCATTTCCTGTATTATTATTAATTTTTTTGCTAACGTTTCCTGTATTTTTTTTACTTCTTTACTTCATGCCATTAAGGTGCGTTTGGAAGAGCTTATAGAGAGCTTATGATAATAAATTTGAGTAAATAATTTATGATATTTCCATAAGCTATTTTTAGCTTATTTCCATAAGCTTGCCAGAGAAGCTTATGGAAATAAGTTGTTTTTAGCTTATTTGTAAAAGAGCTTATTGTATAAGCACTTAAATAAGTTGTATATTCAAACGTACCCTTAATGTGTTGTATATTTTGTCGGCTGGTTGAACCATGACTCTTAGCTGGTTTAGTGCTGTCTCCTTGTGTCCCGTAGGAGGCGAAAAGTATAATTAAGCCTAATTTTTATTTTCATATTTTTAATTATTATTATTATTATTATTATTATTTGTGATATGGTGTGTATCATACTTTTAACTAAAAATTGAAAAGGATATGTTCCGGAAGGTATGCAAATGGACCCCTTACTCGGTCTCAATTGAATTTTGTAATAATTGAGCCCTATGTTGGATATCTTTGTTTTGAAAAACTAACGAGTTTTTCTCCTTGGTTCATAAACCAGAATTTCCATGGATCAGTAGATGGTTTTCATGTCAATACAGTTGATACAACTGGAGCCGGTGATTCCTTTGTTGGTGCTCTGTTGTCAAAGATTGTCGATGATCAATCCATACTAGAAGTAAGTGCCTTAGTTTATACACCTTCATGCTAGATCCCCTACGGAAATACAAGTTGAACTCTTATTTTGTTTGTTGTTTTTCTAACCTTATATCAAAATGCCTTGGTCAAAATTAAAATTGATAGTTTTAAACATTCTTTTAAGATTTATAGTTGATAAGTGATTTATTTTCACTTACTCATTCATGCAGGATGAACCAAGGTTGAGAGAAGTACTCAAGTATGCAAATGCGTGTGGAGCAATTACAACTACTAAAAAGGGAGCAATCCCCGCCCTTCCCAAAGAGGATGATGTGCTGAACCTGATCAAAGGTTCGGCTTAAAATCTAAGTATCAAAGGGCTAGCACGATTTCGTTTTTTTTTTGTTTGTTCCTCCCTATTTTTTCGTTCTTCTTTCACTTTTCCGTTTTCTTTGTTATCTTTCATCTTCTGCATTGGCGGTTGCCAAAATGTTCCAAGTTTTGAGATTAGCGATTGAATGAAAATCATAAGCACGGCCCACAATTGTTTGATGTCAAATTAGCTTCTTAAACCGCCTTATCTTTTCTCTTAAATTGTTTGTTGTCAAATTGTTCAGTTTAAGTTGTCTAGGGTGGAGTTTCATATTTTTATTTTTATTTTTTGTGATGTACAGAGTATCATTTTAACAATAATAATAATAATAATAATAATAAAGATTAGTAAATAGAAGAGGGAATACCCATCATTTCAAAAACGTTAGTAGCGCGGATAAGAATTGATCCCTGGGTCATTTAATTACCATTTGGAAAGGAATAGTTGGATCTGGCATTTCAATTAACTTAAACACCAAGAGATACTTTAAACAAATAACTCAAATAAAATAAATGCAAGTGAAGTTGGTATTTTACATTATCCTCGATTTTTTGCCCAAATGATTCAACATCATGAAACATTTTCCATGTCTGAAGGTATGCGCCATACACATAAAGTAGTTAAGTGTGCTAATATTATTGGAATATTGGTGTCAATTAATCATCACCAATATTCCAATATCCTCAAACGAAATATTAAACACAAGTTCCTCATATAACTGCTACACTATCAAATTCTTGTGGCAAGTTGCAATCCAGTATGATCTATCCTTCAAGTTATTTTTCTGAAACAAGTGTCCATTTATTTAATTTAAGTATATTTTATTCCTTACACCCTGTAGTTTAGGGGATTCAAATTCTACTCTACAAGGGTAGAGCCTAAATAAGGTGACAACTATAGCACGATAGCTTGAGGATGGCATTCGCTAACCTCCATGTTTAACGACTTCCAAGCATTTGCAGATCTTTCCCACTTTGCCCGCATGTGAGCCAGAAAAGCCTCTGCCCATTGTTCATTGCTCCCTCTCATGCTTAGATCATAAGGCACGGTAAAACTGTTCATACATGCTTAGAATGTCAGCAATCTGCTAAGTGGCTTAATGATATTCATGAGTTCAAATTTGATCCATCATCATACTTTTACTCTACTAGTAAACGACGATATATAACATGAATATGAGGGTGATTTAGACATTCTCCAAAACTAAAAAAGAAAATATTATGGCTGTGGAGGAGCTCTACCATTCGAAATGTGCAGTTGAGTGGTGGTTTAACAACCAAACAGAACCAATGGTCCGGCAGATGCATACCTAAACATGATCATCTTTAAGGACCGAAATTTACAATTTAAAGTAGATTAGTATATCAGTATATTTAAGAGCAGTCACTGTCACACAATTAACAAAGATTTTTTTTTTTTGGTAAGACCACTTCCCTCACCTTTGGAGCGTGGGACTAATTCCTGCTCGAATGTCAGCTTGGCCTAGGCTATAAGGAGTTTCTAGTGGGTTTCAAATCCATGCATTGTAAGCAAAGTCCGCCCATATGGAGCATATTTGCCAACTAACCTCGTGGTTTAACTACCAAAGATTCTGATTGGTAAATGATATTCACAAATCCAAATGCAGTATGTACCTTAACAATTCTTCAGCTTGAGTTCCTTTCTTGAGAGTACTGTTCCTGCAACAGCTCAAATTTTGATGTACTCCATTTGTTAGAGAGCATTTGACGGTAAAAAAAAAATTAAAGATCACCAATATAGCTGGCAAGTCAATCATATCATCCCAAATTAGGCTGGATAGTTGGCAAGCATACATACACCTCTTTGATTCTTGACGTAAACCATTTAAAAGCAAATATCACTTTTTCCTTGTCATCTTTTTTTACCCCATTCTTTGTTAGCCTTAATTTCTCCACTTTTTACTAACTGCTTTGGCAAACATAAATTTTGGATTTTGGAACGAACTATGTTCGGGAGAATTTAACACAATTTATACATCAGACTGACAATGGCAGTTTCATAATATAAATCATGGACAAAAGCATAGGAAAACAAACCTGCTGACAGACACTCGGAAAATATGAAGATATTTGGTTGAAAGATTATAAATGGCATCAGCAATATGTTCCTTGCCAAACAGATACACCACTGGATAGCCTAGAAGCCATCTGAAGAAAATAAGTACACGCTAAACTGAGATATTCCCACCACATATTACATTTTTTTCTCCTATAAATTTGCAGTTATATCATAGTGAAACAAATAAAGAAAACAGCAATGTAAATGCAAAATTTCCGGAGACATATTCACATTGTTAGTAATAGTATTGTAATTTTTTATCAGCATGACCTGGATGCTTTATGGAATCATGGAAGGCCTATGCTCGGAACAAGAAAAGGCATGCCGAAGGATAAAATAAAGAAACGAATGAAAAACATATCCAGAGAAAATGAGGAAGAGAAGATGTAAATACATATATAACTTGAGGGAATTACCCATTCAAGGTTGGCACTGTCACCTCAGTGTTGTCCATGCAGTTACTGAGATCAATGCACTCAATAGAATGAGAGTGAAAACACTGACTGGTGGACTCAGCATTATCCAAACATTTCGCTTCCTGGGATGGTGAAGGATTGTTCATTCCATCTCCCTCAGGAGGAAATACTGTCAAGAAAAACTTCTGAATTGACTTGAGCTGCATTGCTAATTGGCTTTGCTCTATTTGTGTTATCATCTGAACAAAAGTTAAAGAAACACATATATATATATACAAGGATCATGTAAAATTGAAAATGAATAACAACAAGTTAAAAGGAAACAGTATTGACCTTGGGAGGTTCATGTTCAAGGTCCACAAAGTGCAACTGTGATTCAGAGTTGAAGGTTGATCTGACATGGTGAGCTAGTTCTGGTAAATGTATCAAGTATATCATGTCTTGTATAACCATCACTCTTAGATGCTCAAAAACGGGTGACTCCTGGAAAAAATGTATAACTGTAAATGGAAAATCATGAATAGTGGCAGAGCAAATATTATAGGTTAAATTAATTTGCAGGTCTCTGGACTATTTGAATAGATTCCAGAGACCTGAACTTTTTTGCAAAATTCAAATAGATTCCTATATTTTTTAAACTTAACGGAAAAGCATACGAGGGACTCGATTACAGATTATGTACGTGTTCAGGGACCCCCAAATACAAATTTATAAATTACAAGGATCAATTTGAAAATTATAAAAAATAGTTCAGGAACGCACAGATTGATTAAACCAATATTATATTATATTATAAGTATACAATTTAACAAGAAAAAAGACCTTCTGAGTGAATTGGAGGAGTGAAGAGAGGCGGTGTTGTAGTTCAGGCATCATTCCTCCATAATCTATCATCACAACTGGTCTCAATCTTGTAGAGAGTGCTAGAATATCTGCCACAAAATTGAAAATTCATATTATGAATGGGAACAGTTGAAGTTGATAATATGAATAGAGAGGTGAGTGACCTAATTGTAATCGACGCTTGTTAGAAGGTTTAAGGCGCCAATTGATGAGAGCTAAAGACGACTCCAACACCTTCAAACCTTCCTCCAACTCTGACACCGACATTGATGCATCCATTCTCAATCATTCACCCAATCCAATCCATTTTCCTTTTCTTCTTCTTCCAGATTACACGCTTTTGGCTGCACAAGCACGACACAACACAAGAGAAAGAACGAGCTTCTGTCTGAGATGTTTGGGCTAGCCCAACATCATCTTGGTCCACTATAGTTCAACGTGGTTCCAACTCTTATTTACCTAGGCCTGGCCCATTCTGCCCCACCCTAAAGAATTTGGGTTTCTTAATTCTGGAAAAACTTAAAATGTACATTCAGTTCCTCCATCGGACAAACAAAAATATCTATTGAAAATTGGATCTGTGCATGAAATTTGACTTATTGATTGATCTCCTTATTAAGAGGAGGTTCATCGTAAGCTTTACATGAGTAATAAAGAAAGAGAGGAACAACCATAAGAAAGAGGCGGATCACATTACAAGAGTTTGAATATGCACACTTAAAATTCATCAATTGAGCTTATTTAAGGTAATAACTTTCCATTTTTATCTTAATGAGATATTGCAAAGTAATTTATCTTTGTATTAACACAAGGAAAATAGGGTTGTACCAAAATAAAAGTAAATATGACTCAGCAAATAACGTATATTTTCTTTGAGGAAAAGCAAATAACATAATTTTGAATACAAGTCAATGCTAAAATAAATATGGGGAGATAAAAAGCGCTTTTATATGAATATCTATATTTTGCTTACAAAAAAATTATTTTGGCATCTGGATACAATTTGCTAAGCCTACTACTGAGATTAACCCTTGTTAAATTTTTTTTCCTTGAGTTTTGGGGTATCATTTTTGCAGCAGAAGGAAACAAAAGCACAGAGCTTGTAATATTTGAAGAATGTCATTCATTGTGGTTCTTGAGGCATTCTGTAGCTGGTCTTTGTGCTCCTTGGCAAAGAACAACATTTGGTGGGCACTTGAGGCAATTGTTTGCAAGGCTACCTCTAACATTTGTTTTCTGAACAAACTCAGGTGGAAGATTCCCTGTAAGAAAGTTATGATCTAAATACAACCTTCTCCATGATGTCTGCAGTTTTGGTCCATACTCATTAGGAATGATACCAGAGATTTGATTGTTAGCCAGATTAACAGCAGTCAAGTTCTGAAGTGTCACCAAATTCACTGGCAAATGACCCCTCAAATGGTTACCTTGAGCCTCAAGCACTTGAAGTTGTGGCCCTTCCAAAGAATAGACGTTAATGACCTCTAATGTAGTGAAGCGGTTGTAAGAAACATTGAGATGAACAACCCCTTTTAAGGAAATGATGTCCTTGCTAATGGCACCTGAAAGCCTGTTATCACTCACATCTAACCACTTGAGGCGTTTTAGACCCTTTAGGGGTGTCATGTGCCCTGAAAGTATGTTATGGCTGAAATATATCTTTCTCAAACTCACTGGAAGATTTGGGATGTCCCCAAAAAACTGGTTGATGCTAATATCTAATGTTTGGAGTTGCCATAGCCCTGTGAGGTCTGGGAGTCTTCCTGCAAATGCATTGTTTGACAAGCTCATGTATGTCAAGCTTCTCAAGCCACTAATATTTGCTGGGATTGCACCTGAAAGCCTGTTAAAAGAAACATCAAGATACTGAAGGTTCTTTAGTGTAATAATTCCTAAGGGAATGGGACCAGTGAAGAAATTGTCTGAAAGAGTGAGTCTTGTTAGTTTTCTTAGGTTGGCAATGGTTTGTGGTATTGGCCCTCTAAAGTTGTTTTTGTCCAAATGGAGCACTGTTAGTTCTGTGAGGTTCCCAATAGATGGTGCTAAGAAACCATCATAACCAATGCTATCAAGATCAATTGCTGTGACTCTACTAGAGGAGTTGTCAAGGGGCAAGTTGCACAATATTCCAAGGAATTGTGAGCCTGTGCTTTCACATGGGTCCACATTGAAGTCCCAGCTATTCAGATAGGATGATGGGGAGATTGAGTTGGGATCAATGGCACGTTTTATTTCATGAAGGGCAAGAGTATCAGCTTCAAGGGTTGATGAGTGGATTTGTGATGGCATAAGACATAGGATTATTATGGTTAAGGTGGGGCAGAGAGGAAAGAATAATTTAGTAGGCATTATTTTCGCCATATGTTGAGAGGGAATTGGGCTAATTTCAGATCTTGTTTTGTTGATATGATATGAATTTCCAAATCCTTTTTTATAACACCCTCATGGCATAGGTGCCTGGATAGAGAAATCAAGAACTTGGGCATCGATCCCCAATAGAAAAGAATTATTTTCTAAATAACTGGGCCATGCCAAGAACTCGGGCTACCTAGATACAAAGCATAAAGATCAAGCAGCTTGACCTACTGAACTTCTTGTCAAAAATCTTGTAATCTTGCTTCATTTACAGGGTGTTTGGTAATGATCAATATCTTCTTTGTTTTTTCGAACTATATCTCTTTTAAAAAAGCTATCTTCAGTAAATTATAACATATTAATTAATGGTGTTTGAAACTCGTTATAAATAAGTGATTTTACTTATAATATGCTATGATTATTTCACACATGTGCTCTATATTCTCATTCAAATAACTTATTTTTAAGAATTTAATTAATATGTATTGTTAATATAAATATTTTTTACACTATCGACTAATCATATATTATTATATAATTAAAAATATATGTTTGACTGTTATCATAACTATCTATCCTATATAAAAAGATTTACCCTGGAAATATATCAAAACTAAACTCATTTTTTAACCATTTCATATCTCGGATATCAACAGATATTTTTCATGTAATCCAAATACAATTCTCAGTCTTAAATCGATCGTGGCTTAACATATTCAAACATAATGAAATCAACCGCCCCAAGTTCGCGTGGAGGGTGTGAATCCGCAAGTACCCCTAGTAATATGAAGTATAAACAATGACCACAATAACAAGGAAAATCTTCCCCAAAGGTATAGATTCTTGCTATCCTGAGCAAGGAAACTCCTGAAGTATGCTTATCAAGCATCAACTCCACACAACTTATGTAACATACTTCAATTCATATATTATTGTCCTTAGAGAAGTATGAAATATGAATATACAACCTAGCAACCTATAGATTCATGCTGTAGGTTGATGGGTTGTACTCATATTGAAGCCCATATAGCCATGAGCTTCAACCAAGATCAGGCACAGTGAAGTACTCATCTTCATCATCTAGTACTTCAATCCTAGGCTTTTTGTGAGACATATAGGACTTGGGGGTTCTGTATGAGGCAACATTGCTGCTAGTATGTGTTGCTGGAAGCTGAGGGACTTCCGCCGCAGCCAAGGCTTCTTGAGGAAATTGTTCGCCGAAAAGGCCTACTTCTGACAGCCATTCCAGCTCTCCAAACTGCAGGGATTCCTTCTGAAAAGAGGGAAAAAAAAATTGTAAATATTATAAGGCTGAGGAGGAACATCATAAATAACTAACTAGTTAACTATATATAAAGGCCTGGATAAAAATCTCCATAACATATCCTTCATAATAATGTGCGCATGTAGTTCAAATACATTTCAAATTATCAATATTCAAAAGTCAAATTAAACCAAAATCATGTGTACAAAGAAATCTATTAACCTGCTGTTGCTAAATGTTCTACAAACATAACAAGCCTCTACCTTGTAGTTCTTTCATATAAAATTGAGTGCAAGTGTGGGGTATCTATGTCAAGAAAAATAAAAAGGCACAAAGCAACATTTATACTGCACAAGTTGAAGTACAACTCTTCAATGTAACTCCTTTCCTCATCAATTTCTTGATCAGTAAAGAATCAATGAAAAACTAACTGGATCAATCAATCTTCATCACAAAACAGATAAAAGTCCATCACTGATGGTGGGATACTTTGTCCAAAAACTCAATAACCTAACCAAGGTTCTTGATGCTAAGGTGATTTCTGTATGAATCATAATTTCCACAATTTCCAGCCATATTAAACCTGATTATAGTGTCTATATATTGCCGTGCTATTGTTCGATATTGAAGTTCAAGGATGGAAATTGGGACAACAAATGGCACATCCTAAGGGTACTAACTTCATTCAGCTAAAACACTCCAATTCCTAAGTTCAGTTAGTTCATCACAAATATGCAATTCCAATTGTGAAATAAAGCTATCTTACTTTGTCAGGTGATTCAAAGCCTGTTAATTCCAATAAGTCATCAACAGCCCAAGAGGATGGGAAGTTAGGCACTTGTTGAGATGGCACTTCAACAGAAACTTGTTGTGCATTCCTATCAGATGGCTCTAAGTGACTTTTTTTATTGTCTTTGGCGCAATTAGAACTCAAGGCCACTCGGATACCGGTAGCAAGGAAGCGCTGGTGGTTCGCAGAAAGGCTGCCAGCTGCATGAATTGACTCATCACAATCCTGACAGAAGAGTGCTCTGTCTTCAACACAAAATATGAAAGCTGCCTTATCCTGTTGGTACAAGTAGGAGAAAAACAAAATGAGCAATAGTTATGGGAAAGTTAATGTAAATATCCATGTTCAGGGAAGGTGTTAAGTCATGCACTCTACTTGAAATATCCTAATCCAGGTCTCAATAGTCATCCCAGCTCAAGATATTGGTGATAACAGTAAAATTCAGTATATTTCACAAAGAGGTAGAGAATAGCATAAAACATTCTCACCACACACTGGCAGAAAGTCTACTTTACCAATTAATATTTTTTAAGAAACAAAATAAATTAAATTATGTATTTAATGCTTAAATATATGTTAAAAAAAATAAAGTGAACTCATTCCATTGGCCTTGGTGCTTCAAATTGTTGGAAATTTAAACTTGATCCAATCCATTTAATTAATTAGTCTTCATGAATGTTTAGGTTCATAGTATTTTCCAATGCATTCATGGATCTCTACATTAAAGAACTTGTAGTTTCTAGGACTTGAAGATTCAAGAACTTGTAGTTTCAAAGTAGCATGATACATGTGCTTAATTAAGTGTATTAAATATGTTCATTGTATTAGATGGATATAGAGTCATCCCTAGCATCTATAAAAAGGCTTGTACTTGAGCATTTGAATACCAAGCCAAGCAATTTGAATCATTTGAGTTTGTTAGCCTCTCCATATCCTCTCCACTATTTCCTACACAAATAACATAATATATAATAGGCAATGAGCCACAAAGTTTTAGAAAAATGGTATTAGTATCCCCAACATGATGGCCTAGTAGTAGTTTCTCATGCCAAATAAACACCTACAAATATCCATAACAAGGAAAAATTGTCATAATAAAACCATCCTAGCTCAAGAATTTAGTGAAAGATGATTATATGACATCATAATAAAGCAACAAAATAGACATAAAAAGGTGATGTACTACTTACTTGGCATATGTCACATCTGGGAAGCTTGTTTGATAGACATTGAAGAAGAAGCCTGTGGTGCTTGCTTGCAAGCTTGTTTGCAGCATGAACTTCTACATCACATTTGGCACACAAAGCTGCCTCATCTGCACAACAAATCACCGTTGCAGGAGCTTTCTCACACACATCACACTGAATTTTCATATTCTTCTTTTGTTCAGTCCTCTCTCTCAACCTTCACCTTCCACTCTTTAGTCTCTTCTCTCTTCCTTCTGAAACACTTGGCCTTCTCTTCAGATAATGACCAATATGCTCAAGAGCCACTAGCAAGGCCAAGGAGTAACACAGTGATATGCTGGCAAGTGACAGCTTAATAGTAATATAAATGGGATATCTTGGTGACCCTTTAGCAGACAAGAGTTGTTTAGCTAAAAATGGCTAGTAATAATGTAGGATGATTAAGACATAATAACATTGGAAGTAGTAAGCAATTTATGTGGGAAGAAACTGTTAGGCCACAAAAGTGGAAGTGATTGGATGAGATATCAAAGCTGGTGATGATGTGAGGATAAGGATTTGGATGTTGCAAATCAATATCTGGAAGAGTAATAGGAACAACAACACGGGTTAGAGGGGTCATTTTGCATTGAGTGTGTGGTTGTGGAGGCACCAAAAGTGGCAACTATATTTTGTAGATATTCTTTAAGATATGAGCTTAGATGTTCTATGCTCCTTGCATTTGACTTGCTGTCATCAAATTGGCACGTCATGGAATGGATCATTATCATACTAAGGAATCACATTCCTATAGCTTCACCAAAAGTATTTTAGGGTGTGGTTGGTTAAAAAAAGGGGAGGATTTTAATGGATGGGAGGGCAGGGAAATAGCATTAATCATGTTTGGTTCAGAATGGAAAGGAATTCGAGACGAGTGATTTTAAAACAAATTTACTTTTATCCCCTAATAATCATTTATTTGAAAATAAGCAAGTAAGAATATTTTGGTCAATATATACAAAATATTTTAAAATCTCACCCCTCCCCTTCAAATCCCTCCAATATTGGAGGGGGGCCAAAATTAAGTGGGGATAGATTTTACCTCCCTCTATTAAAAAAAGTTGAACCAAATATATTATATTTAAAAAAATCCCTCCCTTCCTCTCTTCCCTCCCCCTCTATTCCCCTCCAACCAAACAATTAATACCTTAAAGAAGACTATGATTCTCTTGTGTTTTATCCTTATTATTTTTATAAAAAATTATAATAGTTTAATTAAAGAAGTAATAACTAATAAGTAGCCCGACTTTGAATCCGAGTGATGCGCTTGACTTTTGGGGCAACTGCTAAAGAGAGTGGGTTTTACTTACTCGTCTACTTTCTATCTTCCGGAATGCATGATCACTCTCTTTTTCTCGTGATCCACTTCGGCTTTAGTTCTGTAACATCACTCATCTAAATTTTTTAGATAACAAAATAATTTTAGTATAAAATTTAAGTAGGACTATATTTTTTGTGAAGAGAGTTATTGATCAAATGAGTTTTGCTTAATTTTTTAAAGTATTTGTTCCTGTCGATAATTGGGTCTGGCTCCAAGGCCCAATAACAATAACGCTTTTATGTCTCTAGTGCTGAGTTTCAAGAATCCTGAAAGTGTTTTGAGGCAGGGTGTTAAACTAGCTAGAGATCTCTCCCTCAATAAAGTGTGCTTTGAACTTGACTCCCAAGTGGTAGTTGTACTGGCCGAGGTGGGAAGAATAATAGTTGTACCGGCCGAGGAGTAAAACCTGGTCACCGAGCTTGGATACCCGATCCAATAAAGGTGGGAAGAATAATATATTGATATTATCTTTAATGATCCTGATATTATCTCGGATAACCTTATCCGGATAGAAGAGATAAATCCCTCAAATTAAGGAAATCATATCTCAAAGAAGATTTAAGAGATAAAGGGAGATAAATCCAGATCTCTTAAAGATATGGGGATCCTATTATAAAAAGAGGAGAACCCAATAGAGAGACTCATTTTGAACAGAGCTAGGTGAATCTCCCTTAAGCGTATTAGAGGAACTGGTTTGACCAAGAGACTATGGAAGAGTCGTTGCTCGCTGGTATTCATCGGATACAAAATTAAGGGATTGAAATCATCGTTGAACCTATAACTACGTCTGGCTTTGATTCCCATTGTGATACGTATGACCGGAATACAATATTCCGTCAAGCCATAATCTAAAACAACCCATATTGTCAAGCCATAATCTAAAACAATCCATGTTCTTCACTCTCGATTAAACATTCTCCGTCTCGATTCCGGTGAGTCGGATCTTGGCAGGAACATAGTCAACATCGTGCTTATGAGGGGTACTCAGACTAATAGGTTGCAACCCCTCATGAACGAAATCCTTGATCTCCTTGATGATCGATCTGAATTGGCGAATTGGTGAACTTCGATCACCCATGTCTATTGCGAAGCCAACCGTTGTGCCGATCATTTGGCTAACGAAGGGCATAAGGGCTTTTTTGGTTGGATGTTATTTGATAGGGCTTCTATTACTTTAGCTTTGTTGTTGCGTGAGGATGCCTTAGGTTTTTGCATTCCTCGTCTTGTTGCTTAGTTTTGTTTTTCCCTTATCCATAAAAAAAAAGAATAAAAGTTTCTAGAATCCAGAGGTATGAGTCCTAAGGCAAACCTAATAGGGGTGTTCGCAGATTGGATCGGTTTTGAGCTAAAAAGTCATCCGATCCAATGATAAAAATAACATGCGGTTTGAATTGGATTGGTTTACTTCCTTAAAAAAACCGATTCGATCTGATCAAATCCAATCAAATGCGGTTTGGATTGGATTAGATAATTCGGTTTTTGTCATGCTTTACTTTTTTTTATGTCAAATGTTATTTCTACTTATTTAATAGTGGGAGCTAGTTTAGGATATCAATACTTATTTTAACCTTTTTCTATGATAGAATATTGTAACCTTTATGAAAGACAACAACTATCTATTTGTTCCTCTCATTATTGGGTTGGATCATCATTGTCTTTGTTTTGAGTTTGAAGAGATGTGGTGGGGTCCTTGGCCTCAGCTTTCTTGAGATCGAATCTGTTACCAATAGTACAGTTTTTGGCATCAGGTGATGGCTGAACATTGCAGATGAATTCATTCTCAATTGGAAATGGTGAATTTGTCTAATGTCAAGCCAATAATACATCATTGTTATACCCGGTGTTGCCTTTACATACTCAATAATGGTTGACATATGATTTTAATTCTTTTAATTTAGAATTTGTTCAAAGCTGCCTCGGTGCCCACTTTCAGAGTTTAATGTCTTTAGAAATGCGATGATGAATGTTCTCAGATACAGAATTTCAATTTGGAGTGATTCTGCACATTGCAATTGTGCAGCCATTCCCATTATTCTCCCTCCGTTATCTTTTCATACGGTAGAATCAGTTTATTGTCATTTCCTAATTGGTCGTTAGATAAATATAAATTAGTGACTAAGTTGATAAAGTTGATTATGCATTCCTTGGCATTCATGTGAAATGAATATTAAGCACATGATTTTGTTCGAATCAACAGTTGTTTTCTTTCCCCCATTCTCAAGCCTTGTCTATGACAGAGTTAGCTTCAGGACTTATATCACTACTAATATTTTGTTCATATTTTTTGGGACAAATCAAATCAAAGGTTAGGAATGGATGAGAAACAAATCCAATTGCTGATATGTTGTATTGACTGCAGCGATTGTAGGAAGCAGTGATTGCAGCCAATCCAGATCCCTAGTTAGCACATTGCACTGTTGCCGGTAGCTTGATGCATTAAATTTCGCGCTACTGATAGCACTAAGTGCTCCTAATTAATTGACAGATAAGCTAACAAGTGAAGCAAATGTAAGATGGGAATTTATATATGGTACATGATGGGTATGATATCCATATAAGATTGCTAGCGGCAAAATTTTTCTATAACACAGCCTTCCCAGTTCCCCTTCCCCACGGGCAAAAAAATGCAACAGTTTCAACTTACAACAGAAAATGTAAAGTTGTCCGCAATAACATCAACAGAAATAATAGATATGCTATTCTTAGATGGCTGAGCCATATAACATAATGAAGATTATTTGTCCATTGTAGAAGTATTTAAACTACTTTAAACTACTATATAAATTACTAAAGAAAATATACATAATATCCAGTCTATAAAGTTGAAGCAATTATAATTCAGATAGCCACAAAAAACACCCCATACAAGAACAGAAGTCAAGATTTCAATTGCCGTTAAATACAAATTTGTCATCCATAAATACAAATGAATTACTTTAAAAGATATATATAATACCCAGCTGAAAAAATTGAGGTCATTCTAAATTTCTCTAGTCATATAAAGCACCAATTACCACCACATACAAGAACAAAGTCATCCGCAGATGCTCTGAAGCCTACCATAAACATCGAAAGAATAACTATCTCAGATGGAACTTCATCATCTCCCTCTATTCCTCTAGTATATCTGTAGACAACAACATCACAGTACAAAAAATACAAATGATTAAAACATGTAGGAAATATAATCATGGAACAAATTCTGAAATTCCCTTGATAGACAATTGAAGCCTAGTATTTATACTTGGGAACCTGTTTTACGTATCAGTAGCCTACAACTTATTATGCTCAAGGTCATTTTAATGTGATGCCGCTTTAAATTCAGAGATGAGATGAAAAAGAATAGAAAAGAAAGAGTGGATAATTGTGATTGCACCTCAATGAAATATCATAAAATTACTGATACAAGCAAATAAGCGATCTGGAAACCGAATTCGTTTCATTTCTTCTCTCTCTCTTTTGCCTTACCCCTTTTACTAAGGAGGCATGTTTAAAGTTTAAAGTGTAAACCCAAAAATGAGAAACAAAAAATTGTTGGAGACATTTTTTAAAACCAGTTACATTATCCACAGCTGCAAGTAAGATTCATTACAAGTACTTAGAATATACTCAGATAAGATACTGGACATAACAACCATTAGCCAATCCCCCTCTCCCAATAAAGGAAAGACAACAAAGAAAAAAAGTCTCTGGGCATTTGAGAAACCTAAGTTAAACACATAATATATATCACGGGTGAACTTAAAATTTCAAAGCATCTATAATCATATTATCAAAAAGATTAACACAACTACATAAACTCACCATTTCTTGAAGTCAGATGCACTATCTTTGTGATCTACAATTATAGCATGCTGTGAGCCAGAAGGAGAGCCATCTTCTTGAGAACCTGAATGAAGAATTTGGGAAAAGCCCTGTCCAATTGACTTCCACCAACTAGTAGGTAAAGATGTTTGAAAACTACCAGAGTTCATTACAGATGATGGCTCGATTGTTGTAGCAGAAGTAGGATCAAGGTCAGAAAATCTGAAAGCGCCTAAAATTTTTTCTGGAAGCTCTGATTCGACTTGGCTCTCAATGAGAAAAGCCAGGTCAACAGTCAATGTTGAGATATAACCAAATGCCAAATGGACTATTGCATTTGCAACCATGGAAGACCCTATATCAATATCTACTTCTATAAAATTCTCTGCCACACAATATTTACAGGAAAGGGCACGCCCGATTATACATATGGCCTGCTCTCCAACAGCTTTTCTCACAATCCAAGGGCCTTTAACAATGTTGGCAATCAACTTAAGCCTTGAGTTTCTGAATGCATCATCACCTTCCAAGAACTTCTCCATTAGCGACCCTTGAGCAACAGGCTCTTTGGTTGTAAAATATGCAACAGCACTATAGTGATCCTTGCTTGGGACTTGAAGATTGAAGGCCCACACAAAAGGCTTATCACCTGCCGGAAACTCATTATCGATGACCTTCTTAACTCGACTATTTGGATTGTTCAATATCTCTCCAACTTTCAGTGAACTTTTAATCCAATCAAAACCAAGAGGCTTGAGCAGATAATCACCGGCAGGAATCTTAACCCTGTTTGTAAAATACTCAGGACCTCTAACCATGAATGCATCTCCAGGAGGGGAAGCCCAACCATTGGAACAATTATCTGGCTCAAGAAGTGGAACGGCCCCGTCAGATCTTATCCTATCAATCCATTCAGATTCCTTTCTATCGCCAGAGCTGGCCATAATGTTCCCTGCTTTCCAGTAATAATAATATAAGCTTACAGTAATAAAAATAAATTGACAGAAATTATGATTATTAATGTGATTGTAAGATAAACTAGAACGCCCTATGCATAAGTCCTAACTCATCCGAAGCTGCACAAGCTTTGCCAAATGCCAAATACTAATAAAGGGGAAAGAAATATCCTTTGATTTGATCCATACAGCAGCAAATGAAATCAAAATAGACTTAAATATGTAGAAACTTTATTGATGGAACTCCTAAAGAGCTTCAAATTAACCAAACAGATATGATTCATGATCATACCTTCCTAGGCATGGTCCGGAACCAAATGAACTGCAATAAATTCTTAACTTTTTCTACATATAAACAACATTTGTGCCATTTACTTCCCAACTTCAATGCAGAGATTCTATTTCCTATACACGAAAGGAGAATAAATAGTGTCATCACTTGATAATACTCTGGCAATGATAATTTAAATTTGGCAATTTTATGATGGTTAGATCAATCCTAGACTTCAAACGCATTTTGGAAAGAAGTTTATAGTACAGTAACCTTGTGGGGGTTTTCCTTGCTGCAACAAATAGAACAACCCCAGATAACACTAATAATGATTGATTCAACCAATATCCGAGATAAAAAGAAAAAGAAAAAAAGAAGATCATTATGACAATAGAAAATTATGCTATCCCATAAAATTATTCACATAACACTAGAGATAATAATAATAATATTAATTTGGTAATTAATGAAGTGAAGGAAACAAAGAAAAGATCAATTGAATTTCAAGACTTGAGCGATCATTATGCAAAGCTAAGAGAAAGCAGAACACAAAAGCATAATCATGAAGGAAAACGTATATGAATTAATTATCTATGATGCATATCCAGAATTCATCTGAGCAGAGAGTGCCACTAACAATGGAAGGTGAGCTGAAGAAAACAAGTAAAACGCTAAGCACAATAATTTTCAGCAATGGAAGAGCTTCTGAATTCAGGGTTTTGCTTACACTTCACATAAAAGATTTCCCCTTTTTTTTTCCTTTTCTATTTTATTTCTTTTCTCTCTTTAACTTTGTTCATATCAGCACAACCGACAAAGGAGCACAATGATAAAACTAGACATCTGGACCCAAACACTTCTTGGGCTTATTGCTCCATCCATCGTGGACTTTAACAAATCCAGGCCCAGACTCTTGCATCCGTCACAGAATATTTTGCTCAACAACATAATCCTGACGGTTATGCTAATTTGTCTCTTCATGAGTCAGCACACATGACACTTGTGAATAAAAAACCACAACACTTTCATAGTTTCATCGAATCAAATGTTGTTTTCCAACAAAAGCACAACCATGACAACCTACCCTAAACCTTAAATGCTCTCATGAACAATGCATGCTTTCAACGATCTCAAACTCAAACCTAAGCTTTCAAATATGAAACTCCAACAAACTAAATACTTCTAGCTAGTTCTATGCTACCAACTTAGACAATTAGCATAAGCAGATATAAATATATAGCACCTGATCTCTCTGCTTTAATTTCTCGTTGTTGACTTCAAATCAAAATAATCGTTCGTTCCATGTTTTAATTATGGAGAAGAGAAAGCTACTAAAAGATGAAACCTTTGTCCAACACCCTTTTACTTTTGCTGTTGTTCTGGTTTTGGGTTTTGTTATGATGGACCCTTTTCACTTGGGTCCAGTGTCGGAACATGAATTCAGACCTGTGAAGCATGACATTGCACCGTACCACCAAGTCATGAAGACTTGGCCTAGGGACAACATGAGCAGACTAGGACTTTATGGGAAATCAGAATTCAAGAATCAAGTGTTCGGACCTGAGTCACTTGAGTTTGATAACTTGGGTCGTGGCCCTTACACTGGTTTAGCAGATGGACGCATTGTTCGATGGATGGGAGAGAAACTTGGTTGGGAAACATTTGCAGTTGTTACATCCAATTGGTGACCATCACTAAAACTTTTCTACATTTCTTTATAGCTAATCATCATGGTTTTAAACTGCGGTTGTGGTTGTCATTCATTGTGTTTACCGCAATTACGGATAATTACGAGAAAATATGACCGTAATTACAGTCACGTTTCGATTTCGAAGAACTCCAAAATCAAAACATTGCGATCTCATTTTAAAACCTTGCTAATCACATACATATATAGACATATTTACTCTAATGTTGACAATTTCATTATATAGTTTTATTTTCTGTATAGTTGTGTCACACACTCCTCCCATGTGCAAGAGGCATTAAATTCAGTACATAAATTGAAGCAAAACATCAAATTCACATGATATACATATTCTTAAATGTTGTTTTATATACTCATGCTAGCTAATAACAGTTGGTATTTTTGTGTTTTGATTTGAAGGACGGAGAAGCTTTGCTTCAGGGGCAATGATTCTACCACAGCCAAGCAATGGAAGCATGAGAAAACGTGTGGGCGTCCCCTAGGCCTAAGATTTGATAAAGGGAGTGGAGATTTGTACATAGCTGATGCATACTATGGCCTTCTTGTGGTTGGACCAAATGGGGGACTCGCTACACCTTTGGCAACACATGTTGAAGGAAAGCCTATTCTCTTTGCAAATGACCTTGACATTTATAAGAATGGATCCATCTTCTTCACAGACACTAGCAAAAGATACAACCGAGTGTAAGTGTCTATTGCCACCTTGTTATAGAGTTGTATTATTTACAACAACATGTTATTACATCATTCTTTATGTCTTTCTTGTTCCTAAAAGGAAACAAAAAGAGTGTGTTGAAATGTATATATATTTTTTGTGTAAATATCATTATTGAGTATTCATATAGTATAAATTTAGTTCATACATGTTGCATGTATTCCTTCTTTAATTGTTGATATATAGATTTAAGTCTAATGGGTTCTTGTTTGCAGTGCACATTTTTTTATATTATTGGAAGGAGAAGCTACCGGTAGGCTTCTAAGATATGATCCTCCAACTAAAACAACTCATGTTGTCTTGGATGGCCTTGCTTTTCCTAATGGAGTGCAATTTTCTAAAGACCAATCTTTCCTCCTCTTCACTGAAACCACCAATTGCAGGTGACTATCCTCCCATGTCCCAGCTAAACTAATAATATAGAATATATAATATACGTATATATACACATACACAAATATCTCATATATATATATATATAGATAATTTTTGAATTTCTATCATTTTATACAGTGTAAAGTTAAAAGTATACTCACTTTAAAGTAGTGAAATCTCATATATTTTATTCATAATTATTATTTTACTAAAGCATGCTAAATATAATAAGTCATTCCTTAATGACATCATCATGACATGCAGGCTAATGAAGCTTTGGCTAGAAGGTCCAAAAGCTGGAAGTGTAGAACTTGTAGCTGACCTTCCAGGGTTTCCAGACAACGTGAGAATCAATGAGAAAGGACAATTCTGGGTAGCAATAGACTGTTGCCGCACTGCACCTCAAGAGGTTCTTAGTCATAATCCATGGTTGAGGAATATCTACTTCCGTTTGCCAATCAGGATGAGCTTGTTGGCTAGAGTGATGGGTATGAGAATGTACACTGTGATTTCACTCATGGATGAGTATGGAGAGATTTTGGAAGTTCTGGAAGATCGAGAAGGTGAAGTGACGAAGCTGGTGAGTGAAGTCAGAGAGGAAAATGGAAAGCTTTGGATTGGAACCGTGGCTCATAACCACATTGCCACCTTACCTTACCCTTAACAAAAAACTTAGGACTTAAATCGTCATCTATGCATTATTTCTCTTTTCCCGGGTTATAATTAATTAATGTGTTGTAGCTAGATTCCTCAGTTAAATGTTGGAAGTAATTGCATTATCCTTGTGTGGCAAAAATATATGTATGAATATAATGCTAAAAAAAAAGGGAAAATTTATGGATATCACTCTTGTGGAAGTCATTTAACTCCCAAATCTTCAACCGAACGTGTGATCTTATCACTGATATTTTCATCAAATGTGAACCGCACTACTTGTGATTGATTTTTTATCTCAATAATACATGCACTATATGCAGAATTAGACCTTGTTATTCAACCACTTGCCAAACTAATTATCATTAGTATATATTGGTAAAAAAAATAAAAAAGGAGGGGCCTAAGGAAATGGCCTTAACGGCCTTGCCTTGTCCACGACCCTGTCATCTACTCCTCTTTTCCTTCTTCCTCATCTATCGGAAGGGGTGATTTTGGGCTATTTTTTGGCATGGAATCACCCCTCTACATCATTTTTTTCTCTCCTTTTATCTAAATAAGTGATTTTTCCACATATATCTGGTTTTTCTTTCGTGTGTTCGTCGTCTTGTTGCGGCGTCGTTTGGTTTCTCGTCTTGTTGCGTGTTCGTTTGGTTCAGATTGGCAAGTCAGCTTCGATCCATTACAGATTCAATCAAAACTTGGGCGTCAACGTTACAGATCTGGAGGCATGAGTATTCCGGTCACTTTGATTTTGTCACATTTGTAGGTATTTTGCCGTGTTATGCTATTAACCTGGGTGCTATGAGTTTATTCGCAGATTCATCCTTTTCGATCTTTAGCGATGTTGAATTTGTGTTGTTTTCGATGTATTTTACCAATTTGAATGAATGAATGAATACTTTTTTTAGTAAAAAAAAATTGTTTATTTTTGTTAAATTTGAAATAGTTTTTTTGTTTCTTCTAAAATTTTGATTTCTAAATAAAAATCGTATTGAAAAGTCGGTTTCTCTCCTAGAACAATAAAAAAAATTAACACATGAAAGTTGGTTTGGTTAATGCAACGGAAAACAGGCGTAATCATGTAACATTTGTGTTAAATCTTATTTATTTTGGGCTAAATTGCATTTTTCGTCTCTCATGCTTTTCAAATTGACGAAAATCGTCCCCCTATTTATTTTTTGGCGATTTTAGTCCTCCATGTTTTCCAATCGTGCAAAAATAGTCCCTCTATTATAGGGGTGTTCATCAACCGATTCAAACCGCAAAAACCGAACCGAAAAACCGAAAATCGAACAAACCGAAAATCGAAAAAACCGTAATTTTTTATTGGATTGGATCGGATTTTAGATGCTATAGTGAAATCCAATCCAATCCAAACCGATCTATTATATACATATACTATTATTTTTGAAATTACAGTATTACTCATACTTAAACATTATTCTTCATACTTTTATATCCCTCATTCTCTATAATATTTTTGTTGGAATGACATATATAAGACTACTTAGAATAAATATTAATGTCTTGAAGTTATATTTTACTAAAAGTTTTGGTGCATAACATATATATATATTTTATTGAGTAATCATGAAAAATAGGAAAACAATTAAGTAAATTTGAAAAATAATTAGCTATAATTTATTTGTAGTCGATTCAAGGAAAAAAATAGGATAAGTAGGAATAGATATAGAGAATTAATATAAAAGAACGTGTTAAAAAATATCAATAATTTTTTTCTTCTCAAACTCCCAAATTAAAATGAAAATTATCTTTTATCCACTATTAAATAAGTAGAAAGGACACTTGACATTAGAAAAAAAAAATTAAAGTATGACAAAAACCGAATTATCCAATCCAATCCAAACCGCATTTGATTGGATCGGATCAGATCATATTTTTTTAAGGAAGCAAACCGATCCAATCCAAACCGCACGATGTTTTTATCATTGGATCGTATGACTTTTTAGCTCAAAATCGATCCAATCCAATCCGCGAACACCCCTACTCTATTAAGTTGTCATCCAAAAGTTGACGGAGGTTGATTAGGTGGCACATATCTACTCACATGGCACTTTGATGGCATGCCCACTTGGCAACATAATTTATTAAAATAATATAATAAATATTTAAAAAACTAAATATAGAAAAATAAAAATTGTCAAGACTCACCTTCGTCTCCCTGCATTCCTCTGTTCTTCTTCCCTCACCCCCCGGTCGTGCTTATCGTTCGTCTGAGTCGACGCGTTAGTGTCTATTTCTCTAGCCTGAGTCGTCGAACGGTTCAGACTTATAGTAAACTCGGTACTCGCTCAAGTCCATGCACTACAATAAAAAGCCCGATTACCGACGACCGAAAATGTCGGAAACGCTAAAAATCCGTCGAAAAAGCACGTTTCTGACGGACTTTCCGATGGATCAAGTTCCATCAGTACTAGGCTCGTAGGAAATGTGTAACATTCTAAAATTCTAATATAATTAATTTAACTAAAAAAAAGATTAAGTTAAAAAAATAAAAAAAATAAAACAAATAATGATATAATAAAAATAAAGTATAATTAAGAGGTTTAGTGGCGAGAGTTTATTAGTATAAAGTTTATTAGAATTGGTTAGTAAATATAAAAGGAATATTAAATTAAAGTAAATATATATAAAAAAAGAAAAGAAAAGAATTAATATATATATATATATATATATATATATATATATATATATATATATATATATATATATATAAGTAAATGGTGTACTTGGGCGTTAAGCGAGTACACCTGAAATCCCCATAAGTTTAAAAAAAAAAGAGAAGAAAAGAAAAAAGAAAACCTAAAAATGCCTATTATATATATATATATATATATATATATATATATATATATATATATAAAATATACTGCACACGGGAAGCATCGCACAGGAGACGCAAGAGAAAAACATTTTTCTTCCTCGGCAGTACATAATTGTTACAATACACAGATTCAATAAAGTCAGTGAAGGGAAGAATAATTTTTAAGGAAGCACTATTTTTATCATGAATAATTTTTAGAGCATATTGGAGTCTTCAAGAGGTGAGTAACAATACCCTTTTCTTACGAACCCTCTCCATGGTATGAATGATTGTTTGCGTTGACAAATTTTTTTTAATTGATTGATGAACTGATTTAGCAATTATGTTCCCATAAATCTAAAAAGTTGTTTATTGATAATTTAACGTTCTGTGTATATAATTCTTATGTTCAAGCTAGATGGTAAAAATTTCTAAAGTTTCATACTGTGCGTCCAGAACCTCACAGGAGTAGATGTTTTTCTCTCTTTATTTTTAACTACTTTCATGAAGTCCTATATGTCAAGTTCAACTCAATATACATTGGTGTTCCACTAACTCATGGCTTTACATTTTGGGAGCATATAATTTTATTTAATTGAACTTTAATAGCTTAGTCATAGCATGTATTAAATCCCATTTTTCTTATGGTTTAAAAAGAGAATGAGTATATTTGATTGTTATAATTTAAAATATGATTGTCATGTTTTATTCGAGGTATAAATGATATATGCATGTGAGTGAAGTTTGTCGTTATGCCTCCTAAGATAGGTGCATTGGCTTTTTACATCGTCATTTAATGGGATGTCGGAATTAAGATATGGGACAAGGAATCCATTTTATGAACGAGGCTCTCGGGTCACCGTTAATGGGAGGCAAGAAACCCATTTAATTACGAGGTTCTCGGGTCACCATAGGGGCAAGGAGTCAATTCTAGAACGAGGTTCCCGAGTCACCATCGGGGCAAGGAATCAATTCTAGGACGAGGTTCTCGTGTCACCATAAAGAGGATGGCAAGGAATCAATTCTAAAACGAGGTTCCCGAGTCACCGCAGACTAAGGGCAAGGAACCAATTTAATGAGGTTCTAGCTAGAGTCACCGAATTGGGCAAGAAACCAACCGTGCCGGCTGAGAACATCACTATTTTCGAAATATTTTATAACTGTATTGTCGTTCACTGAGATTTTATATCTCATTAATAAGTGTTGTTTTCAGAGCCCGATTACATCATTGTTGCGGACACCGAGGCTTGAAGAACTACTTTCTTTTTTAGCTTAGCTGGTTAGTATTGTAGCATGGCTTACGAGTGCCATGCAGACATCGTCTATTATTTTTAATTTTTTTTTCTTCTTGGATTGTAGTTAGACGCCCAGTTTTGAGGCTTTTCTTTTGATTTGGTTGTATTCAGAGGTATGGATTTAATATTATATTTATTACTTTGATACATTGTTACTACCTTATTTAATATGAGACATTTTCCAGACTTATATAATTGAGAATTTTTTTTTATGATTAACATATTTTAAATAAATGTATTAAAGGATTTTTATACAATTTATTTTGGGTTACTAATGTAACGAAAGGCGTTACATTTATGGTATCAGAGCAATTCGATTCTAAAATCGGGTAAGAACAAAACTTGGGCGCATAGGATGCTTGTTGGGGTTATAATTTCTGCATGCTATTCTTTTAAATGTTGGACCTGATCAACCCAGTGTTTGATTGGTGGCGTGCATATTATGACCATAACAGGCGACGGACGAAGCATGCACTTATGGCGACTTTGGTTCAAATGACCAGAGTTCTGCAGGAGCAGACAGAGACTCTCCGTCAGATGAGGGATAACGGGAACGGGCCTAATGTTGGGCCAGTTGACTCTCCAGATCTGCAGTACAGGGGTTTGTCAGAGTTCCGAAATAATAATTCGCCAGCATTTCGAGGGACTACCGATCCGATTGAGGCAGAGGAGTGGTTAATGAAGCTAGAGAAGATTTTCCGAGTCATGAGGTGTGGTGACGATCAAAAGGTGGATTTTGCCACCTACATGCTAGAGTCAGATGCGGAGCACTGGTGGAACTGTGCTAGGGGTGGATTGCTTGCTTCGGGGGCCCATATCACATGGGACAGGTTCAAGGACGTTTTCCTGGAAAAATACTTTCCGTATACTGTTCGTATACAGAAGGAGGCAGAATTCCTTCAGCTTCGTCAGGGGAGCATGACCGTGGCAGATTATGTTGCCAAGTTTGAGAGCCTGTCAAGGTTCTCTTCATATGTGAGGGACAATCCTGATGGTGACTGGAAGGCAATCAAGTTCGAACAGGGCTTGAGGTCAGAGCTGCGAAGACTTGTTGGGCTCCTAGAGATTCGAGATTACCCCATCTTGGTAAACAAGTGTAGAGTGGCAGAGCGAAATATACAAGCTGTTTTGGCTGAGAAGTCGAAAGACAATAACTTTAGCGACGACAAGAGGTTCCAGAGCAAGGGAGGAAACTTTCAGAAGAGCCTACGACCTGTGCCTACTATCACTAACGGTAAGCAGATTGAAGGGGCTCAGGGTGATAAGGAAGCAACATGCTACAAATGTGGATGGCAGCACCAAGGTCGTACGTGCCCCGCGGCACGAGTCTCCTGCAACAATTGTGGAAAGACTGGACATTTTGCTAGGATGTGCAAGTCAGGAGGCCAATCTCAAACCAGAACACAACCACGGAAGGGTCTTTACCATCCAAGGAGAGGAGGTGAAGGAATTCGATGGTTTGATCCAAGGTAAGGGCTTTACTAAAGGTCATGATGTTATCATATTGTTCGATTCGGGAGCAACACATTCATTCGTATTTTTTAAATATGCTAAATGCTTAGAGTTGCCTGTTTCTAAATTGTCATATGATTTGTGTGTTTCTACTCCTGCTAAAGATAGATTGATTACTTCTTCTGTTTGCCTGGAATGTCCTATGTTGTTTCAAGACCTGGCTTATAGTGTTGATTTGATATGTTTGCCTATATCGGGTCTACATATTACTTTTGGCATTGATTGGTTATCTCATAATAATGTTGTTGTTGATTGCTCTAGTAGAACCATATCTTTTGCTCCACAAACTATGTCTGTTGATTCCCCTGAATCAAATTGCTTTGTATATGTTGCATCTTGTCATAAGTGCTTAGTTGAGGGAGTTCAGGGATACATTCTCCTCTTTTCTGCTAAGATAGAGGCTGAAAGTGATATAGCGGCATTACCTGTTGTGTGAGAGTTTCCAGATGTGTTTCCTAATGAGGTCTCTAGTTTACCTCCAGAAAGAGAGATTGAGTTTACCATAGATCTAAGATCCGAGAGTGGACCTGTATCCATAGCACCCTATAGGATGACACCTTTAGAGTTGAGCGAGCTCAAGAAACGAATAGAGGAGATGTTAGGAAAGGGGTTTATGAGGCCCAATGTGTCACCTTGGGGAGCGCCAATGCTTTTATTGAAAGAGAAAGATGGGAGTATGAGGTTGTGTGTTGATTATAAGAAGTTGGATAAGGTAACCATCAAGAAATATATATATATATATATATATATATATATATATATATATATATATATATATCCCTTGCCTAGGATAGATGACCTCTTAGACCAGCTGAGGGGAGGATCAGTGTTTTCCAAAATAGATCTAAGATTGAGATACCATCATATTAGAGTTAGATGCCATCATATTAGAGTTACAAGTGAGGACATCCCTAAGATAACTTTCAGAACAAGGTATGGGCACTATGAGTATGTAGTGATGCCTTTTGGCGTGACCAACGCCCTAGCCGTTTTCATGGACTACATGGATCAGATCTTTAGGCCCTTTTCGGATAGGTTTGAGGTGGTTTTCATAGATGATATTTTAATATACTCTAGGACACCAAAAGAGCATGGGGAACACCTAAGGTTGATGTTGCAGAACTTGAAGGATGAGCGTCTTTATGCCAAACCTGAGAAGTGTGAGTTTTGGCTAGACGAGGTGAAGTTTTTAGGCCACACCATCTCTAAGGAGGGTGTAGCGGTTGATTCCTCTAAAGTTGATACGGTGACGGAATGGGAACAACCTAAGACAGTAATCGAAGTGGGAAGTTTCTAATGCTTAGCAGGTTACTATAGGAAGTTCATTGAGGGGTCCTCTAGATCAGTCTTACCTTTGACCCAGTTGACTAGGAAAGTGAAACCTTTTGTGTGGGACCAGGAGTGTGAGGACGGGTTCCAAGAGCTTAAGAGGAGATTGGTGTCACCACCGGTCTTAACTATATCGGATCCCTTAGTGGGTTTTGTGGTTTGCTGCGACGCATCTAAAAATGGCTTGGGATGTGTCTTGATGGAGGAGGACATTGTACGTCAATGTCCAGATTTTATTATCTAATGTATGATAACCTTTATGTTTTGAATATAACATGTGTTACAATAGGTGCGTGTGTATGAGATGAATTTCGAGGACGAAATTCTTTAAGGAAGGGAGAAAATGTAACATCCTAAAATTCTAATATAATTAATTTAACTAAAAAAATATTAAGTTAAAAAAAATTAAAAAAATAATGATATAATAAAAATAAAGTATAATTAAGAGGTTTAGTGATGAGAGTTTATTAGTATAAAGTTTATTAGAATTGGTTAGTAAATACAAAAAGAATATTAAATTAAAGTAAATATATATAAAAAAAAGAAAAGAAAAGAATTAATATATATATATATATATATATATATATATATAAAAGTAAATGGTGTACTGGGCGTTAAGCCAGTACACCTGAAATCCCCATAAGTTTAAAAAAAAAAAAGAGAACCTAAAAATGCCTATTGCAATATATATATATATATACACACTGCGCATGGGAAGCGTCGCAGAGGAGACACAAGACCTTGGCATTACATTTGTTACAATATACAGATTTAATAAGATCTGTGAAGGGAAGAATAATTTTTAAGGAAGCACTATTTTTATCATGAATAATTTTTAGAGCATATTGGAGTCTTCAAGAGGTGAGTAACAATACCCTTTTTTTACGAACCCTTTCCATGGTATGAATGATTGTTTGCGTTGACAATTTTTTTTTAATTGATTGATGAACTGATTTAGCAAGTATGTTCCCATAAATCTAAAAAGTTGTTTATTGATAATTTAACGTTCTGTGTATATAATTCTTGTGTTCAAGCCAGATGGTAAAAATTGCTAAAGTTTCATACTGTGCGTCCAGAACCTCACAGGAGTAGATGTTTTTTCTCTCTTTATTTTTAACTACTTTCATGAAGTCCTATATGTCAAGTTCAACTCAATATACATTGGTGTTCCACTGACTCACGGCTTTACCTTTTGGGAGCATATAATTTTATTTAATTGAACTTTAATAACTTAGTCATAGCATGTATTAAATCCCATTTTTCTTATGGTTTAAAAAGATAATGAGTATATTTGATTGTTATAATTTAAAATATGATCGTCATGTTTTATTCGAGGTATAAATGATATATGTATGTGAGTGAAGTTTGTCGTTATGACTCCTAAGATAGGTGCATTGGCTTTTGACATCGTCATTTAATGGGATGTCGGCATTAAGATATGAGACAAGGAATCCATTTTATGAACGAGGCTCTCGGGTCACCGTTAATGGGAGGCAAGAAACCCATTTAATTACGAGGTTCTCGGGTCACCATAGGGGCAAGGAGTCAATTCTAAAATGGGATTCTCGAGTCACCATCGGGGCAAGGAATCAACTCTAGGACGAGGTTCTCGGGTCACCATAAAGAGGGTGGCAAGGAATCAATTCTAGAATGAGGTTCCCGAGTCACCATCGGGGCAAGGAATCAACTCTAGGACGAGGTTCTCGGGTCACCATAAAGAGGGTGGCAAGGAATCAATTCTAGAACGAGGTTCCCGAGTCACCGCAGACTAAGGGTAAGGAACCAATTTAATGAGGTTCTAGAGTCACCGAATTGGGCAAGAAACCAACACAAAGTGGGGTTTCCGAGCCACTGGACGATTGTGTATTGTGTGATGTGTGGTTACTTTGTTTAATTAATATATGATATTTGATTATGTTGTCGTTATATGATTGTTGTAATTAAATGTATTTTTTTATGAACATTATTTTGGAAAATTAGCGGGTACCATGGATAGTTTTTTCGGTTACCGTGCCGGCTGAGAACATCACTATTTTCGAAATATTTTATAACTGTATTGTCGTTCACTGAGATTTTATATCTCATTAAAAAATGTTGTTTTCAGAGCTCGAGGACATCATTGTTGCGGACACCGAGGCTTGAAGAACTACTTTCTTTTTTAGCTTAGCTGGTTAGTATTGTAGCATGGCTTACGAGTGCCATGCAGAAATCGTCTGTTATTTTTAAATTTTTTTTCTTCTTGGATTGTAGTTAGACGCCCGGTTTTGAGGCTTTTCTTTTGATTTGGTTGTATTCAGAGGTATGGATTTAATATTATATTTATTACTTTGATACATTGTTACTACCTTATTTAATATGAGACATTTTCCAGACTTATATAATTGAGATTTTTTTTTATGATTAACATATTTTAAATAAATGTATTAAAGGATTTTTATACAATTTATTGTGGGTTACTAATGTAACGAAGGGCGTTACAAAATGGTTACCGACGAACGGGCCAAATCCTTCGGAAATTACCGTCGGCTTTTTACGGAAATGCCGCCAGAAACCGTTCCGACGGAAAAAGCCATCGGTAATTAATTTTTTTATTATTAATTTTTTTATTTATTTAATTTTTTATTTTAAAAATAAATTATTAATTTGAAATGGGTTCTCTGCCTTCATTCTAGCGGGATCTTTCTCCCTCGCCATCCAAACACAGCCTTACCAGCCACATTGACGAAACCACCTTCGTCAACCTCTTCAAATCACAACAGAACCACCTCAAACCCAAACCCTTCTCTCCGTCGTCGGCACGATCTTCTTCACTGGTGTCGGAAGATGTCACCATCGTCTACCACAATATCTCCCAAACCCTTGTCTCCCTCGACATCTGATCATCATTCCTCTCCTCCGTTGGCGACGACCTTCCCCTTCTCAACTTGTCTCAGCTTTTTGTGGTTCTCGAACTTGCTCCAGCTGGTGGTGAGATGATGTCGCCGCGGTAGATGTGCCAGATCTGAAAGAACCTGGACGGGAAACGCCCTGACGATCGGTGACTGAGAGGATCTGGTCCTCACGACGGTGGCTCGAACAGAGAGGGAGACGACGCCGCGCAGTGGTTGCTCTAACAGATGGGGTGGAGGCGTGCGTTGGTGTAGCTCAAAGAGAGGGGGAGCCGCGTAGAGAGGCGGCACAGACGTCGGTGGCGGTCACGTTGGCGGTGGGTGGTGGCGGGGCGATGGGAGGGGCACCATCAGAGAAGAGAGAAGAGAGTTTAAGAGGGAGAGGTAAAATGGAAATGAGAGAGGAGAGGACGACCATTTCCCTTTTAATTGAAATTTCCGACGGCCTCCCAAGATTTTCGGCGGCTTTTCCGTCGGTAATTCTTGTGACTGAGATTGCCAAGAGAGTTGAAATTTCCGACGGCCTCCCAAAAATATGATTACCGACGGAAAATTCCGTCGGTAACTGAGATCCGATTTTCCGACGGAAAATCCGTCGGTAACAGTAATCGCCATTTCCGACGAAAATTCTGTCGGTATAGACACGTGCCAAAAAAATCGCATTTCCCGCCATCGATGCCGACGAAATTACCGACGGAAAAGGCGTCAGTTACCTTACCGACGGCTTTTCCATCGGTAATTCTTGTGACTTTTGCTTTCCAAGCTTTCCGAAGGAAGATTCCGTCGGTAAGTCGTTAGTTTCCGACGGAAATCGCGACCATCAGTAACAATCCGTTGAAAATCCTGCCGTTTCTTGTAGTGATGGAGCCCCATGACTTGTTGTGTCGCCGTGTGGAAATCATCGAAAAATCAGAGTCATCCACGGACTTGTTGTGATCGAGAATCTTAGATCCTTTGAGGATGTAGTCCTGTCTTTGTGAATCATTCTCCGACAAGTCACGCCACAGGAAGCCATTTTTTTAGCTCCTCGAAGTCATCATCATCATCAATAAAATAACGAATATGGATTTAAGCGTTGTAGTGGAGTGCAAGGAGAAACAAAACCGTTTTGAAGACCAAGAGTACATGAAAGCCACGTCTTTCCCTCGGAGCAGGTTCAAGCGATTGATTCCATGGCAGAGTTATCGCTGTTCAACATTTTTTCTTTTTCTGTTTCTCTCAGGCATTTCGTCAAAACACTTGGTATGCATCACTCAACAAGACGTATCTACTGTACAAAATTATCAACGGACTTCCAATATAAACATGGTAATGAACTCAGTTGTTATTACTGAGCTGTGATACACTCTAACAACAACATGACTTCTTTGGAAGAGGGCGACATTACCACACCAGATGCAAAGCATAGCTTTTCAAAGTTTGAAATGCCTAGTCTTTATATTGTTCTAACATTTCTTCTAATTAGATGTTACATAGTGATGCTTTTGGAATCTATGTAGTTTACTATTCATTGTGCTGCTCCATAAATACATTGCCAAATTGTTTGAGGAAGAGTTTGACTTCGAAAGTGCTTCCATTAAAGTTGTATTAAGAGGACAAGGAAAAAAGAAACCAGAATTTCTTTCTACTATAAGAGAGATTAATCGAACAATCAAACTCATACTACGTTCTGTTTTTTTGAAGTGGGGGTTCACCAAGAACAGACATGTAACCTTTATATTCACTTGTACATCTCATGAACTAGGGCGGTGAGAGAAGAACAGACGAACTAAAGGAGATGAAGCATACAGGTGGCAATTTTTATTTTCCTATATATTTAGTTTTTTTAATATTTATTATATCATTCTAATTGTATTATCATAATAGTTTTTTTATTATTTAATTATTTTAAATAATTTATGTTGCCAACTGGGCTTGCCATCTATGTGTCATGTGGCTAGACATATGTCACCTCATCAACCTCTGTTAACTTTTGGATGACAATTTAATAGATGGACTGTTTTTGCACGATTGGAAAACGTGGACTAAAATCGCCAAAAAATAAATAGGGGGACGATTTTCCCCAATTCAAAAAACATGAGGGATAAAAAATGCAATTTAACCTTTATTTTGTCTATATTCCAATAATTTTGTCTATTTGGATGTGTTTAATGATACTTGTTTAATAATTTTTTATAAAAAAATGTCTTAAATAATATTAGATTATAATGTCAACTTTGAATACTTTCATCCCTCTATTTTTTTATTCAATGGGCACTAAAGAAAAGCCTCGTCCATAAGCTAATCTGAAAAAAAAATTAGATAACACTAGTGTTTTTGTCCGTGCATCGCCCTGACGACATTTATTATTTGTAAAATAATAAAAAACTTATAATATGTTATTGAATAGAAATTTGATTCATTAAGCAAGAAAAAGGAAAATTTTGATAATTTAAAAACATTATAGAACTTATATGTTCGTATTATGTATAGTATCAAAAACTATAAAAAGAAAGAGGTTTGCTAAACTGACACAGAAAAATGGACACCGTATTGACATTTCAATAGTGCATACGTGTTGTGAGTCGTTGGATCTATAGATCATGCTGATCTAACCATAAATTTAATTTTTCAATTATAATTTTTATCAAATCTATTCTTCTGTCGTATTCGTTGCAATCACAATATTCACAGTGGTATTCCATGTGTTTATTACATGTATCAGTTGCTTCATCTTTTAATTCTTGTATTAGTTCTTTTAGTTTGTTTTGATTTGTTAAATCTATCATACTTAAATGGTGAACAGATTTTTCTATATTTCGAGAACCCATTAGTAAATAGCTAGTACTTAGCTCTGATACCAGTTTGATACCACTCTATTTTTTCCCAGGTAGTGGTAGTAATTAGGCATAATTTGGGTAATTTTCATGCATAAGTTGTGTTACTAATAATTCATATCCATAATCCATTACAGATTCGTCTATTTCTATTAATTCTTGGATTATCTGGTTTCTTTCTTCTTCACAAAATGCTAATTGTACTCTTTGTACTATTTGTTTTAAATAAAGTTTTTCTTGCCAGCATTGGTGTTTTAATTTATTAATTATTATTTGTTTACAATCTTTGGGTATTTTCATAACTAAAATACTTAATATTTCTTGATCCATTTAATCATTTAATAAGTCCCAATCTTCATATATGTCGGATAATGATAGTCTATCATATTCAAAAGCTAATCCTATTTCTTCCATATAATTCCATTCTATATCTAACGAAATAGTTGCAAGATAATAATCTTCTTGTCTAAATTGGGCTTTTATTTTTTCAATTATTAATTGCTTACAATCAGTAATTCATAACTAATACACTCATTATTTCATTTTCTGTTTGATTATCAAACTCAGAATATATTTCCATTGTTTATTAGTTATCACTATCTTCAAAGAGTGGTATAGTTAATCTAAAATAATTAGATGATGATTGTTGAATTGAAGTCATTTTTTCTATTTTCTCTATTTTCTCTAATATTTGTTTTTTATATTTTTCTCTTTTATTCTTTATATTAATAAGTTCTTTTTCTTTTTCTCTAATATATTTTTCTATTTGTTCTTGATTTTTATTTTCTATATAAGGGTTTATAAATTCTCTTATATTCCTTTTATCAAGATTTAGTTTATTATGATATTTTTCATAAATATTTCTTAATTCCATTCCCTTATTCATATCCTATTTCTTAAATATTGAGCTAAATCTCTTACTTGGTTTGACAATTTATTTATATTTTCGTCTTCCTTATTATCTTCTGTTTCAGGAAAAGTAATTGGGTTAGGGATCTGTCTAAAACTTAGTGATTTTGGGTTTCTTATAGAAATTCCTAGTTCAGTTAATTCATTCCTTTTAGGATAGTAGATCTTTCCTATTTCTTCAAAAAGTCTGGGTATATCAATTCTATCATTATTTCTGAAAGTAATACTATGATGAGAATTTGTTAGTGCATAATTAACACAATAAGTAATTGAGAAGATTTTGTCTCTTGGTCTCATTAAATTATTTCTTAGAAATCTATGTTCCATAGTTAAAGATTGATCTAATCTTTGAGTATCTAATGGTATTCCAATATTTGGATGTATTTCAAATTTTAGCTTTACATAGGCTAAATTTCCTTCAATCACTCCTAGTATTTTATCCTTTGGATCTGTTATTCTATCATCCTTTAAGACTAGTTCTATTGGTGAATTTATTCCTTCATGGAAAGTTGCTTTAATTAGAACTTGTATAACTCCTATATGAATATATCCAATCTTCCTTCTATGTGCTTCTTTCTTTAAATTTCTTTTTAGATCTATTAATTTCTTTTTATTTAATAATTGTATACAAGTATTTCCATTTGTTTCTGATATGTCTATGGGGGTTTTGTTAATGATCTTTCCATAGTATATTATATTCTCTTCCTAGTTAAATCGTTTCATTATTCCTCCTAGTTTCTTCATGTTTGCATCTTTAGCTAGATTTAAGTCTTCTTTTTGAATTTTCTGAAATAATTTTGGATCTATTAAAATGCTTCCTTCATAATTTCCGTCTTCTTCAGTAATTTGTAAGTGTTCTACATCAGTATTATCAATCTTTTCTCTTTCTATTTCAGACATGATTAATTTCTAGTAAAAATTGAATGAAATAGGTAACGAGTCATACCTGATTTGGTTTTCTTGAAAATATTTCTGGGTGTTTTGGTCCACCGCTGCTTCCGTCTAGTTTGTAATGAAATTCGATCTCAACATGTAGTTGAAAGTAATGAAAGTAGTAGAAGTAATAAGAAGTAGTGGAATATATGAAAGTGATGTTTATTTATGATCAGTAGTGAAGTACATAGAACTTGGTTGAATCCATTCTCAAGGATTCGCTAAGCAAAGCTTAGAACTTCTCAGAGAGAAGTAAGGCGAGAATTGAAATCCTTTTTCAAGTTCTGATTTGCCTCGGTATAGGAGGTCTTATTTATACACGAAGAAAGGCTACGTAATTTACAAGAGAGTCCTTCTATGATTACAATCTATCAGACATTCAATAATTCATGATGACATCATTGCTTACGTCATCCCACCCATTATTGCTCGGTGACGTCAGTGCCTACGTCATTCTTCAATAATGGCTTCGTCTGAATCCTTATCTTCTTGCCGACAATCTTCTTTCTTTACGCATCTTTCACATGTGTGGTTCCCGTTCTCCTTAATCATTGAGCACAGCAAATCGAGGACAGCTGGCTGATAATTCATTGACAATCCTTGGAGTGTGTAGAAAGGTAGTTCAAAGTTCGTCAGTAGTGCTAAGTCCCTTTCTCTAATCAATTTTCCACTAGGCTTGCTGAGTAGCAAAGTATGTGGTCCTTTGTACATGGCTTTGATGAAGGAATCTTTACCAATAATTTGACATTGAGTAAAGATGCTCGCCAGCTGATTTGCTAGTATTGTGACAATATTTTCTTCATTGTAATCTTCTCCAGTAGGTTCACCCCTCATGGAAAAGTTGTTGTTGCTTACTCCAATGAAGATTAAATTCTTTGTGGGTTGTTTGGTAGCAAAGTCTGGATAAGTCGAATAAAACTTCAGGAAGATAGTTCTATCCTTTGCGACATTTCTTTTGTAGTTTTGGATGGCCTCTTTCAAACTATATGGGAATAATTTAATTTCTTCCAAGTCTTGACTCAAGTAGAGACATTCAATAAGTCCGAATTGAAACATATTAAATGTAAGAATCGATGTTACTCCGGGAGTAATTATGGCCTTGACTCCGAAAATATTTCGGTTAACCGTATAAAAACAATTAATCTTTTCTTTCTCGGACCAGTTGGTTAGTCTTTTTAGGTTTTCATAAAATTTTTCTTTGGAAAATTGGACTTGTAGTTCATGGTCTTTTCTTGAAGTAATTTGGTAGTCATCAATGGAGGAAGGAACTCTTCCGAGTATTCTTAATGAAGTCTTTTGGGCTGGTGGAGTTTTTATGGTTTCAGAAAAAGTTCTTGGGCCAAGATAAACTTCTTTGCCCTTGTCATGTTCTTTCTGATAGTCTATCAAAGCCTTTTCAGCTTCTTCCTTGGTACGAAATCCTTTGTGATGAACTCCTGAGAGTCCAATGCAATGAGGCGCTGCTTTGTGCCATTCATCATAGATGCCTGGGTGTGGTCCATTAAAAATGGCGTACCACTTGTCTTTAGTGCTTTCCTGTATTTGTTGTTTTATATTCTTCATAGGATCTTCTTTGATAGATTCTCCTTTTGCTTGTAATTGGAACTCCAATACTTCAATGGTGGCCTTGATCAAGTCTAGCTCCATTATTTTTTTCTTCTCGAGCATTCTTTGATATTGAATCTGCTTCTTTATATCTTCAGTTGTTTGCTGCTCCATTCTCTTGATAATATATCTGCAAGAACATTTTTATCTCCTTTAATGTGGGAGATTGAGTAATTGTATTCGGCAAGCTTCATTTGCCATCTAATCAATCGTCCTTGTTTGTAAGTGCCTTTATGATTTAAGTTCTTAAAACCTGCAACATAAGTAGAATCAGTTCGGACAATAAAGTCCTTATCCAGTATATAAATCCGATGTTTTTCTAACATTCGGATCAAAGCCAGTGTTTCCTTTTCATGAGTAGGATAATTAATTTCACTGTCTGAAAAAGTTCCAGACATGTATCGACATAGTAATTCATTTTTGAATCCAGGGGGTTTTGCTTTCATAACACCTCCCCAACAGTCATTTGAGGCATCAGTCTCAATAATTATTATATCATCCGATGGATGATAAAGCTCAGGAAGATCCTGGCATAAGTCTTTCATTTTTATGATTAGTCTATCGTCTTCATCAGTCCATGTCCATGGGACATCTTTCTTCAGCTTTTGTTGGAGTATTCTTCTCTCCGCTGCAAGATTCCTAATGAAACCTTCATTTGAAATATATGTTAATAGTCCAAGAAATTTTTGTAAATCCTTTTTATCCTTTAATTTTGTTGGAAAATTCTGAAGTTTTTCTAATACATGTCGTTGCATTATTATTTTTCCTTTCTCAATTTTTAATCCTAAGTAATTAATTCTGTTTTGGGCTAAAACAACTTTTTTTTTTACTTAAAACTATTCCATGTTCATAACATTTATTAAGAACTAATTCTATTTTTTCAAAGTGATCATTTAATCCTTTATTAGAAAAGATTAATATATCATCAATATAAATAAGACAAAAGTCTTTAAATTCTTTAAGAATTGAATCAATCCTTCGCTGGAAAATTCCCGGCGATTGCTTCAATCCCATCGGTAGTACATTCCATTCATATTGACCTTGAGGACAACTAAATGCTGTTAATGCTTTTGATTCTTCAGTCAATCTAATTTGATAAAATCCTGATATACAATCAAAAGTGCTAAACCAATCCATATTTCTAATTCTTTCAATGATTAAATCTTTTCTTGGGAGGAAATAAGCATCTCCTTCCATGGCATCATTAATTTGTTTGTAATTAATTACCATCATTCTTTTACCTCTTTTTATTTCACTATGATTTTCTACATAAAAAGCTGGTGCCGAGTGCTTGCTATTTGATGGTCTAATTAATCCTTTTTTACACATTTCTTCGATATCTTTTGCAAATTCATCTCTATCTATTTTTGTATAAATCATTGGTTTATATTTTACTTTCTTTGTAGGGTCTTTTAATTTTAGTTCGACTAATTCTGTATTTTTGTTTATTTTTGGATCTAAAGGGTTTTCACTACAAACCTTATCCAAAAGTTCTTCTATATGAGCTGAAATTATTCTATTTGGTTCTAAATTTATTAGTACATGACGAATTTTTGTGCAAATTAAACTAATAATCTCACCACGTTTCAGCTGTTGAAACTTTGATGAATAAGTGCATTAAGAGAAATGAATAATTGGTATTTTTATAATTTCTCGTTTTTGCTTCTGATAAATATATGGTGTTTTCAGAGTAATATATTTCAGATGTTGGCAAAATGGGCCATAAAGTCTTAAGAAATTATTTCCAATAATTATATCTATTCCAGTTTCTTGCTTATATATTGTTGGTACAATAAATATCTTTTCTTGTATTACCAAAGTAATTCTTTTTGCTATCCAATACAGAGGATGTATTGATCCATCTGCAATTTGTATTTTTAATGACTTTTATAGTCTTTCCCAATTATCTATAAGGGCTTCTGTTGCAAGGCAAAGACTTGCTCCAGTATCTAAATAGGCTTCTGTTTCCTTATTACCTTTTTCGATTAGTATTTTTATATATGTATTATTCGGATTTTCTTTCTTCTGAAGATAATTCATCTTTTGAATATTCATATATACTTATATCTGAATTACTTAATTCTTCTTCTAATGGTTCAAGTTTATATATCTGGAAAACTTGTTTTATTAATTTTGATTTTTCTTTAAAATCTTTTTCCTTTCTTTGAGGGCATTTATTGGCATAATGTCCTTCAACATTACATATCCAACAAACACATTTCTTTTTCCCCTTCGGGCAGTATTTTCTTGGTGTTGATTTCTTTCTCCTAAAATATTTCTTTTTATTATTTTTATAATAATTCTTTTTTCTGGGATAAATTTTTCGTAAGTTCGATTTCTTATAATTTTTTCTTTTTCTTCTTATTGTTTTATCACAACCGTATTTCCCTGGTTTTTCTATCTCTGGGATGTCACAACAAATGACAGTACTTCCTTTATTCAATTGTCTAATTGTTTCTCTATTTAAACACTGTTCTCTTAATTCTTGGTATAAGAGTTTAATAACTCCTCCTAAAGTATTTGTGGTTTCCTCTGGTCTTAATTCCCATAATCTATTGATCTTTGAATTAAGTGGATATGGTAGTTTATCTATAAATATATATTTATATATTTATTTAGTTTCTTCATCCAATTGATAATAGTATTTTTGATATTCACAGATGAAACTTTCAATCTGGCACATATCACAAATCTGCATTCTATTTAAATGCGATTTAACATTTTCAAGTAGAGTTTTGTTTGTCTTTTCTCTTTGTTCCATCAGATTATATCCTAAAAATTCTTGTTGTATTAATGTCATTATTAATTTAACATAATTTGAGCTATTATCTACCATTCTTCCAAATCTAATCCATTCTTCATCTTTAATTCCTACTAAAATTTTTTGTACATTTCCAGCTGTTTTAAATGTTACAAAATTCTTGGTTTCTAAAAAGTTTAACTGTTTAAATCTTTCATCAGTCAAGATCATTAATATTATTTCATTAGTCCATCTTAATAGGACTTCTTCTTTATTTCTTATACAATCAAGGTCAAGTATATTTCTTGTATTATTATATCGAGGTTTAAATTCATCTTGAATTTTTGTCCATTTATTATTATTTTTTCTTGCGTATCCTTTATTATACATAGTCTCTTCTTCATATTTATCCCAAGCTCTTTCGGGTGTATATTTATATTCTTCCCATTTTCTTTTAGGGCTTTTTTCCACTATATTCTCCTTTTTCCATTCTTATATGGTTTTCTTCGGATTCTGAAGATGAATTATAATTTAGGATTATTTCATCATTTTTTATATCCTTTTTATCGATCTTTTCAATTTTGTGTATTTCATCATTTTCTTCTTCAACAATTTTAAGTTGCTCTAGTAATTGTTGAATTTCTTCTAAATCATTTGATTTTCTTAATGTTTCCATGTAATCGTCTTTTATCCTCTCCATGAAGATACGGGTGTAGGTATTCTTGATGATTCTTCGTTTAGTTCTTGCTTAATTATTATTTTATTTAAGTTTTTTGTTTCTAAGATTTCTTCTAGTTCATTTTTTGTTATACATCTATTATTTTCTTCATAATTTAAAAGGTTTTCTAGTTGTTCTAGAATAATTTTTATTCTAATAATGTTTTCATTTTCTTCTATTTCTTTTCCTCTGCTAATATTATTTAATGTTTCTTTAATATTTTTTATTTCACTTTGTCCTTTTGGTATTCTATTGCAAGTATAATTTGCAATTTTTTCTGTATTTTCAATTAGTTGAATGATATTTCTATTTATTTCTTTCATAAGTCTTTTTACTTCTTTGAATCCTGATTCTAATTCTTCGGATAGTCCCATTATCCTTTGTATTTTTCTAATTCTTGTTTTAATCTTTTTATTCTTTTTCTAACCAATTCTTGTTTGTAAATAATATAGTTATTTTGTTCTAATTTTTCTAGTATTTTTAAGTATTTTCTTAACTCGTAAATATCTTGTTTTATTGTTAAAATTCTATTCATTATTGAAATAGTATTTTGCTACAGTGATCTACGGTGTAAGTGTCAAATTTTTGTGTTCATTTAGCATTTCTCAAAAAGAAATTTAATGTCTAAGAAGAAAACCATCTTGGGTTGGTCTTTTTTTTCCTGTCAAAAAAAAAAAAAAAAACAGACCAACGGCCATAAACCTTTTGGAAAAACCAACAAATTTTAAATAAGCAAATAATCAAAGCATTTAACATCATTAAATGGCTATAAAAGGGAATCAAAACATCTGACAGAAAAAATCGATGAATTTGTTTTCTAAGGGAAATATAAATGACAATTATATTTGTTTACATATAACCATCTCTAACTCTAACAATTCGTTCTTGTAAAAAAAAAAAAAAACTCTAACAATTTGTTAAAAGATGTAAAAGAAAAAAAACAATTTTGTTAAAAAACATACAAATTCAATACCTCAGCGTTTTTAAGTTTCATTATAAGATTTTCAACCCCATAATAATATAGAGATATTAATTAAATATTGAAATATTACATAATTCCACTCCTTTCTATATAAGTTAACCATTTTTAGGAGATATTCCTATCTATAGTATTATTTAGTATTTAACATTTCTCCCAATACTTTAGTATTCCACTCATCTTAACATACATTCGACCTTTCGTGGACAAACATCTTGTAGATAAGCCCAACATTCCGGTGTAAATTACCAATTTTTTTAAAAATATACTTATATATCATATTATTTTTAACGTTTGGTGTTTTTCCCAATACACCGGTATTCTACTTCACTCATCATTCAATTTTATAGCAAATTTGATTTTCACCAAAACAAAATTATAAATTAGCACTAATCATTTCCTCTCCCACACCACCTTGGTATTATAATTCACGGAACATTATATTATATAAGCAACAACTACATTTCAAGCGAATTAATCATTTCACAAAATAATTTATAATTTATTTCAATACAAATGCAAAACATTTGTCAATGACATTGGTAATCATATGAATTTTTAATTTTTTTTTGTAAAAATATTTTTCTTTTTCTTTTTTAAAAAATATATTCGTTTATTTCTCCTCCTATTCTTTGAAAGATAACCATTTATTTCTCTTGGGTAAAATCTGCAAACCTGCTGTCAAATAAAATTTGCAATAAGACATCAGATTCTACTTCACCATAATTGACACTAAGTAAAAACCTTACGGCAAAGAAAAAGGAAAGCAAAAGGCATGAGTTGTCACATTGAAAAATAATTTAACTGTTAAACCATATTTTAGTAGAAATTTTGAAAACAGCATAACAAGAGAAGCAAGATAGAGAAAGATAATGCCTCACCGTATAAAAACAAAACATATATAATGTATAATTTCCCAACTTATTATGCTTTATGCTGTAGACAAAAACTTCTAAACCAATCTAATTTCATTATGAAGGGGCATGGGAGTCCGTTGAGCTAGAAAGTACGGAGAAATTAGCATCTTATCAAATAAAACAATTCCATCTTATGGCAGATTAGTTCCTTTATCATTAATGAAGTGGCAGATACATGAAACATTAAGTGCAAACAGAAAGATAGAAAGGCTATATTAGTATAATTGAATCCACAAGTACATCCGAGTGAAGTGTTGGAGGGTCCTGGTACTAATAAAGGAAAATAGTGGAATTGATGGGGATTCAAATCCATTTAATAACATCTTGAGGCTTCCCGGGTTCAGAATTCTGACATCAATCTGATAGTTTCTAGTATTAGTTTGGGGAAATAAAGATGACATCTAACAGCTAAATGTAAGAGAATGGTAAGTCAACTATATGGAAAAAAAATAAAGTATCATTACTGATGAAGGGATAAATTTTGAGCAACAGTTTAGGATCAAAGTAATAAAATTTCCTCATCAAATTACTTTCAATAACCTTCAACTCAATAACCATATATAGTTTTTGGATATCCAGCCAATCAAAAGGCTACATAAAAAATATACAAAATATACACCCAAAAAAAAAAGCAAGGGAGAAATTAAAAAATATAAGAAAAACCAACCAATATTGCTTCAGCTTCATCAATTATGATACCTCCTTGTTTAGAAAATCATTAAGCATGAGTGGAAAGGTATTAATTTAGATGGAAATTTGTGTCCTTAATATTTGAAAAGGATCAGAATGTTAGTGTGAGAGAGAATAAATCATTACCTTCGTTCAAATTCAAATAAAAGCATAAATAAAGAAACCGGATATGGCTAAATTATTTTATTCATTATCACAAATCATATCTTTATAGAAATGTTACAGAATATGATTCTGACATTATGCCTAACATTATGCCTATACTCACGTATACTAAAAAGGAAATTAATTGTACTCTATCAATTACAATAAATACTTTATCAATTACAATAATTAATAAATTATTTGGTATGATTCTTTCCTTTAACACTCCCCTCAAGTTGGAGTGTATGTTAATGACACCCAACTTGTTGAGTAGCATTTCAAACTGTGTTGAACTCAATGGTTTGGTGAATAAGTCAGCCAGTTGGCTTGTGGTCCGAATATAAGCTGTCCACACTAGCCCACTTTGAATCTTCTCACGTACCAAATGACAATCGATCTTTATGTGCTTCGTTCGTTCATGAAACACTGGATTTGAAGCAATATGCATGGCAGCCTGGTTGTCACAAAACAATGTAACTGGTTGTGTGTGAGTCACCTTCAAGTCTTTCAGTATATTTTTCAACCAAGTAATCTCACAATAAGTAGTGGTCGTGGAACGATATTCTGCCTCTGCACTTGAGCGCGACATGGTATGTTGCTTCTTTGTTTTCCAAGAGATTGGTGCTTGACCCAGCAAAATACAATAACCAGTTACCGACCTTCTTGTGTCCTTGCATCGAGCCCAATCGACATCACAAAAGGCACGTAGTTCTAGTGAACCTGTAGATGGTAACAAAATTCCCTGACCCGGTGCTTGTTTGATATACCTTAGAACCTTGTGAGCAGCTTCAAGATGAGGTTGCCTAGACTTGTCCATGAATTGACTCAATACATGGACAACATAAACAAGATCCGGCCTTGTGATGGTGAGGTAAATTAGTCGACCCACAAGATGCCTGTATGGACTTGGATCAACTAGCAACTTCCCACTCGTTTGTATGAGTGAAAGGTTCTATTCAATAGGAAATCGTGAGGGCTTGGTACCTAAGAACCCTGCATCTTCTAGAATTTATAGAGCATATTTTCTTTGACACAATGTGATTCCTTGTCTTGATCGTGCAATTTCTATCCCCAACAAATATTTAAGTGGCCCCATGTCTTTCAACTTAAAATGATTTGAGAGGAAATGTTTGGTGCTTGTAATGTCCTGCAGGTTGTTACCCGCTAATATCACATCATCAACATAAATTAATAATGCAATAAAACTACCTGCATGGTTTCGAACAAACAACGAGTAGTCTGACCATGATTGCTGAAATCCAGTCTTCTTAAGGGTACTAGACAGTTTTAAAAACCATTGTTGCGATGCCTGTTTTAAACCATAAATTGACATATGTAGCTTGCAGACATGGTTCTCCCCCTTTCGTTTGAAACCGGGCGGGATGGACATATAGACTTCTTCATAGAGATCTTCATGTAAGAAGGCGTTATTAACGTCAAGTTGGTGCAAGTGCCATCCTCGTACGGCTGCAACACTAAGGAGTACTCGGACTGTTGTGAGTTTAGCAACGGGAGCAAAAGTCTCTCGGTAATCAATACCTTCAATTTGACTATAGCCTTTTGCAACCAAGCGAGCTTTGTAAGCTCAACAGTTTCTTCGGGGTTGAGTTTGATTTTGTAAACCCATTTGCAACCGATAGGCTTTTTGTGAGATAGCAGAAGGACAAGACTCGAAGTATTGTTGGCTTAGAGGGCTTGGATTTCATGATGCATGGCGTCACGCCACCTTGGATCTTGATTAGCCTGTTGAAAATTCTTGGGTTCTTTGTGAAGGGTCAGTTGAGTGGTAAATGCTTTATGACTTGGGGAAAGGCAATCATAAGATAAAAATTGGGAAAGAGGATGAGAAGTACCTTGGGAGGTGACCATGTTCGTTGAAGATGAAGGAACGGTCCTACATGGGAGGGTTGCCTCAACATGAAAGTCCTGTAAAAATGTTGCTATTTTAGTAGATCTAGTGGAGTATCTTGGTGGCGGTGGCGGTGTGATTTCCGTTTAATTGTGAGTGGTGTTCTCGGGTGGGAGATTTTCAATGACAGGTTGGGGCATTATTTCAAGGGATGGCATATTTATGGAAGGTGATGAAGGGTCTTGGTCTAAATAGGATGGATTTAAAGGTTCAAAATTGGAAGGTTGTGGGATTTGAGGGTTATTGATGCTATGAGGAGTGTTTGGGTCTATAGTGTTTGTGGTATTCTTGGGAAGAAAAGGATAAGGTGAAATAGGGTGAGGCATTGATGGTGTGGCAGCAGAAGTTTTTGGTGTTTTGAATGGAAATACGTCCTCATAAAAAAGAACATCGCGTGAAACAAAGACATTTTGAAGTTGAAGGTCAAATACACGATATCCTTTTTGGGCATAAGGGTAGCCAAGGAAAAGACAACGAGTGGAACAAGGGTCAAATTTAGTGGGCTTGGTGGGGTGTGTAGATGCGAAACACAAACAATCGAAGACTCTTAGTTGTGAATAATTGGGGGGTTTATTGAGTAATTTTTCATATGGTGTTTTACCTTGAAGGAGTGGTGTAGGTGTGCGATTGATGAGGTATGTTGAAGTGAGGATAGCATCCCCCAAAATTGTTTTGGAAGACCACTTTGAAAAAGCAAAGCACGGGCAACATTTAGCAAATGTCTATGTTTGCACTCAGCAACACCATTTTGTTGGGGTGTGTTGACACAACTAGATTGACGGATGATTCCTTTCATGGCATAAAAATTGTCTATTTTGAATTCTAGACCATTATCACTATGAACAATTTTGACATTGGCATTGAATTGGTTTTCAACCATGTTAATGAATACTTGCCATCAAGCATTCAAGTCCTATGCAAAGGCATGTCAGCCCAAAATGCATGTAAAACGTTTTGTTCACGTAATTTTCTTTGTGTTCATTCTTTCCTTGTCGAGACTCAAAGGCTCACGACCAAACCAAGGTTTAAACATTTAAGTTTAACAACCATTATCATAACAAGGACTCCAAGTCCAAACCAAACAAACAGACTCCAAGTCAAAAAAGTACAAATCACGAAATCTAGATCCGTGCACCAGATTTAGATTCGTAGATTTTGACGCACAAAAATCAATATAGATTTTTATAAGACATCTAGTCTATAACTTCACTTTTCGGACCCCGGGTCTGTAACGCCCTTCGTTACATTAGTAACCCAAAACAAATTGTATAAAAATCCTTTAATACATTTAATTAAAATATGTTAATCATAAAAATTTTATCAATTATATAAGTCTGGAAAAAGTCTCATATTAAATAAAATAGTAATAATGTATCAAAGTAATAAATAATAAATCCATACGTCCAAATAAAAACCCCAAGCCTCAAAACCGGGCGTCTACTAATAAATCCAACGATAAATAAAAAAAAACATCTAGCCACATACGACTCCTTATTTAAGAAAGTACTAACCAAGCTAAGAATAATAACTAAGAAAATCTGCTAAGTCTTCAGTCCTCTCCAGTTCCAGTGATGTCGTCCTCGTGCTCTGAAAACAACACTTTTAATGAGATATAATCCCAGTGAATAAAAATAATTGTTTGATAAAAGGTTCGCAAATAGTGTTGTTTTCAGCCGGTGCGGTAACCAGAAAAACATTCATGGTACCCGCTAATTTTTCAAATATTGAATATAATAAACCTCCAAAATAATGATATATATAAATAAAATTAATGTCAAACATTTAAAGCATGAACTCATAAACTCAGCAACGGTCACATCTCATTGCATTTAATCACATTCACCATGCAAACTCTACACAATGCAACTCCACTAACATGACTCGGTGATTCCCAGAATCACTTAACTTGACTCTTTGGTTCCCAGAACCGGTGTGAATCCCAGATCCACTAAGGTCTATGAGCTCATATCCATGCAATGGCGTCCCACTGCCTTCCCCATCCCAGATGGAGGTATCTAATATTCCATCCCAGATGTGAATATTTTAATAATTTGATATCCCATCCCAGATGGTGATATCTCTCATCCTATTCCCGAAATAGAATGTACACCGTCATCCCTTCCCGGAAGGTGATGACCAACTCGTGCATAATGCAATATGTCATCCCAGATGACTCTCAAGGTTTCCCAACTTTATCTGTCATTAACAATGTTACAATGTCATGCCAATCCAACACTATAACGTCATATTATACATATTAAAGATTGTTAATCAACAATAATTCATACTGTAATTAAACAAATTTTAATTTAGAAACCATTGGACAAAACATGCTTAAAATGACTTGTTAGGGGAACGGGTTCACAAAACATGAGCTTACATTCTAATTTCTAATTTAAATTGGCCTTCATCAGTGGAATAGAGTTTCATGTAACAGGGGAAAGAATTAATCACACTACAAATAATGAATTTGACTTTGACAATTGTTTTGCCATCAAACAATCAAAATAAAGAATGTACAACAATTCCACAAAATTAATATAAAGCTATTTTATTTATAGATTCCAGAAAAATATATTTAATAATTCGATTCATCTAACAACATCTCAAAATAATTTAAGAGTTTCAAATCAAGAATCAAGAACCCTAAAATGTTTTACTATTTACAAAGGACAAAGTTACATGTAAAAGCATCAAATTATCTGTACCATGAAAGTGTGAGAAAAGTTATTTTTACTCACCTCTCGAAGACCTCTAATGTGCTCTAAAAATCACATATGATAAGGATTTGTGCTTCCCTAAAAATTCCTCTCCCGTTTGGTGGCGTTCTTGGATCTGTGTTGTTACGGTTGTACTGGCAAGGAATACTAGAACCGGCGAAAATGAAACCCCCTTGCGGCGCTTTTTCTTTTTCTTTCGTCACCAACCCCTATTGTTTATATATATATATATATATATATATATATATATATATATATAGTCAGCGCTTTGTCCCCTCCCCTTTTCTTTTTTCATTTTTTTTCATTTTTAAAGAACTAATCAGGCGCCCAAGTATATATATTAATTCTTTTATATATATATATATATATATTTTAATTTAATATTTCTTTGTATTCACTAATCAATTCTAATAAATTTTATACTAATAAATTCTCACAACTAAACCTTTTAATCATATTTTATTTTTATTATATCATTATTACTATTTTTTTATATAACTTAATCCCTTTTTTTTTCAAATTAATTACATTAGAATTTTAGGATGTTACATTTTCTCCCCTCCGAGAATTTCGTCCCCGAAATTCACCTCACACTCACGTACTTATTTTAACATGTGACATATTCAAACGTAAAGGTTACCGCACCTTAGATAATAAAATCTGGGTATTGACGCACAACGTCCTCCTCCATCTCCCAAGTGGCTCCCTCAGGAGTCAATCCGTCCCATAACACCTTTACCAGTGGAATTGTCTTGTTCCTCAGAGTCTTAGTGCTCTTGTCCATGATTCGACTAGGCTTTGGCTTATAGATCAAATTATCCTTCAATTATACAGACTTAGGAGCTATCACATGAGATTCATCTGGCACATATTTTGAGTTGCTACACATGGAAAACATAATGAAGGTTTGCCAACTGTGGCGGGAGAGCCAGTTGGTAGGCAACAGACCCGACTCTTTTAAGGATTTGGAAAGGTCCCATGAAACGAGGGTTGAGCTTTTGACTTTCATTGACCTCCCAACCCCAGTCTCAGGAGTGACTCTTAAGAATACATGTTCCTCTTCCTGAAATTCTAAAGGCTTCCTTCTCTTGTCAGCATAACTCTTTTGCCTACTCTGTGCAGTGCGCATCCTTTCCCTAATGACTTTAATCCTCTCGATGGTCTCCTGGACTAACTCTGGTCCCAGCAGGGTCTTCTCACTCACCTCACACCAACATAAAGGGGACCTACACTTCCCCCCATAAAGAGCTTCATAGGATGTCATGCCGATGCTAGCGTGATAACTGTTGTTATAAGCAAACTCTATAAGAGGTAACAATTTATCCCAACCCCCACCTTCATCTAAAACACATGCTCTAAGCATGTCCTCAAGGGTCTGAATGGTCCTTTCCGACTGACCGTCCGTTTGGGGATGATAGGCTGTGCTAAAACTCAACTTAGAACCAAAAGCCTGTTGGAAAGCTCCCCAAAATCTAGAGGTAAACCGTGGGTCCCTATCTGGCACTATAGAGGTAGGTATGCCGTGAAGCCTCACTATCTCCTTAATGTATAAGTCTGCTAACTTACTCAAACTATAGGTTGCCTTAATTGGCAAGAAGTGAGCAGACTTGGTCATCCTATCCACAATTACCCATATGGCATCTAAACCCAAACGAGTCCTAGGTAACCCCATCATAAAATCCATAGAAATCCTCTCCCATTTCCATTGAGGAATTTCTAAAGGCTGCAACAAACCCGAAGGTCTCTGATGTTCTATCTTAACCTTTTGACATACTAAACACTTGGCTACAAAGCTAGCCACATCCCGTTTCATTCCTGGCCACCAATACATCTTCTTTAGATCTCGGAACATCTTGGTTATCCCTGGATGTGTGGTGAACTTCCCCTTATACGCTTCCTCTAAAACTTTCTCTCTAAGGCTCCCCTCCTTAGGAACAACGATTTTATTCTTAAACAACACTAGACCATCAGTAGACAACACATAATCCTCTTGACCTAAAAGAGATTGTAACTCCTGGTCTAAAAGCTGTCCTCGCCTAATCATTTCTCTAAGGTCACTGCAAATTTCCAGCCTATTCAACTTCAAGCTTAGAGCACTAAGAGACACGTTTAGATTCATGTCCATGAACTCCTCTAACATATTCATCTCTCGGACCATTAAACTTGACACATGCAAGGTTTTCCTACTGAGTGCATCAGCCACCACATTGGCTTTCCCTGGATGGTACTTCAACTCAAAATCATAGTCCTTAAGAAATTCCATCCACCTCCTTTTCCTGATATTCAATTCCTTTTGGTCAAACAAACACTTAAGGCTCTTATGATCACTAAAAACCTCAAACTTTGCACCATACAAATAGTGCCTCCAAATCTTAAGAGCAAAGACTACTGCTGCTAACTCAAGGTCATGAGTAGGATAATTCACCTCATGTGTCCTAAGTTTCCTAGATGCATAAGCCACTACCTTGCCTTCCTGCATCAACACACAACCTAAACCATTCTTAGAAGCGTCACAATATACCACAAAACTCACTGAAGGATTTGGGATGGTTAAGACCGGTGATGACGCCAATCTTCTCTTAAGCTCCTCAATATTCTCTTCGCATTCCTTATCCCACTCAAAAGATTTTCCTTTCCTAATCAACTTGGTGAGAGGTAAAGCTAGTCTAGAGAACCCCTCTATGAACTTCCTATAGTAACCTGCCAGTCCCAGGAAACTCCTCACTTCCGTCACTGACTTAGTTTGCTCCCATCCAAGCACTGCATCAACCTTACTAGAGTCAACCGCTACACCACTCCTAGATATGGTATGTCCTAAAAACCTCACCTCATCAAGCCAAAATTCACACTTTTCTGGCTTTGCATACAGTTGTTCTTCCCTCAGAATCTACAACACTAACCTCAAATGCTCCTCATGATCCTCTGGTGTCCTAGAGTATATCAAAATATCATCTAAGAACACCACCACAAAGCTATCCAAGAACGGCCTAAAGATCCGATTCATGTAGTCCATGAAAACGGCTGGAGCATTGGTCACTCCAAAGGGCATCACTACATACTCGTAGTGCCCATACCTTGTCCTAAAGGCTGTCTTAGGAATGTCCTCATTCTTGACTCCAATTTGATGGTATCCCGATCTTAGATCTATTTTGGAAAACACTGACGCTCTCCTCAGCTAGTCTAAGAGGTCATCTATCCTAGGCAAAGGGTATTTATTCCTGATGGTCACTTTGTCCAACTGCCTATAGTCAACACATAGCCTCATGGTCCCATCCTTCTTTTTCACCAGTAGGACATGTGCTCCCCAGGGTGACACACTGGGCCTAATAAACCCCTTCCCTAGCATCTCCTCTAACTGTTTCTTAAGCTCGTTCAACTCTAAAGGTGCCATTCTATAAGGCGCTACCGATACTGGTCCACTCCCTGGCACTAGATCTATGTTAAACTCAACTTCTCTATTCAGAGGCAAACTAGTGACATCCTTAGGGAAAACATCCTGGAACTCACACACCACAGGTATAGTCGTCATATCACTGTCAGCCTCTATCTTAGCCGAGAATAAGAGTACACATCCTTGAGCTCCCTCAACTAAGCACTTATGACAAGCAACAGCAGAAACAATAGAACTGGGTACGGGGAAAATCATTAGACATTGGATGTGAAGAGATAAGGATATTTTTGTTAGAATACTTATGGCAATGAGTCTAGATGCCAATAAGTCAATACCAAGAATAACATACAATACATAGGTAACAATAAGATTGATGTCATAAGGAGTGTCTTGATGCACAAGGAAACAATTTAAACAACCAATGGAAGAACAAGAATATCCCTATAGGAGTAGAAACATATGAACCAAGGACAAATGAAAGATTGGTATCTCCAAATTTTTACACATAAAGGGTGTATCAAGGAATGCGTTGCTCCTGAATCAATGGTCGCGCTGTCGCGCACGCGCCAAAAAGAACGAGCGGGTTTAAAACTGTAGTTTAGGGCGACAACTCGGATGTCGTCTCACAAGGACTCTTAAAGTGTTATTTTTCACAAAAAGCAGTTTTTGGGGGGGTTTTGTTTGGATGCAATCAAAGAAAATAAAATAATAATAGCGCAATGAAACAAGGCAATTCAAGGAGATTGTCAAATAGCAAACAACGATTAATCTACTGTTCTCGAATTCCCAACTATCATTGGTTCATGTAATCCCAAGCCCTAAGCAGATTCTAATCCCCTTTCAGTTGTAGCAACAATTAACAACGCAATCGCTACTACGGATATATATTCCTATTCCCGAAATAACAAACGGGGTTAAGCCCTCATGAACAAACGAACATGAATGAACACACGCGAAATAACAAACGCGATTTAGTATAGAAACATAACATCACTGAAACGAATCAATACAACACTACACACTCCTGAAATAACAAACAGAAATGTATAATATGGTATTGAAAAGGGAAAAGCAATTAAAATAGGGATTACAAAACCTCAAGTATATGGAATTCTCATACAGTAGACTAATCTAAGAAATTAGTTCTCCATGACAAAAACGAAACACACAGAAAAATATGTAAAACTATGGAGAAGCAAAAGTTGTTCATAATATGCCCAGACAGCTATTTATAATATTCAGGAATTTTTGCCCTCTCGCGAGGCGAAGCCTCTCTCGCGACGCGAATCTTGTGAACAGTCTGCAACCTTTGGTATTCTCGCGGGGCGAAGGACTACTCGCGGGGCGAGAATCTGAAAAGTCTTCTTATTACGCCCGTTATGAACATCAGGGGCCAACCGTGATGCTTTCTGACTTCCAGGCTCGCGAGGCAAATGGATGCTCGCGAGGCAAGACTCTTCAACTTCAAAACAGCCACAGCCGTGACCTTCAACACGGGTAAGCCGTGATAGTCTCTAACTTTCAGGGTTGGGTAACTCGCGGGGCGAGATCTTCTTCGCGGGGCGAACCAGAGACCTTGCATTTTCTTGGAACAGTCAGCCTTCGGGGTCGCGAGGCGAAGAGCTGTTCGCAAGGCGAATCCCCTGTTTCTTTATTCTCTTGACTTCCAACTTAACCTGAAAACAAAGAAATAGCTATAAGTGCATTATTTGACTCAAAACTGGATAATTTAACCTAAAACTACTTTAGAGACTCAAAACCTTGCTTGAAGACAATCAAGTCTAATTTGGGCGAAAATGATATAAAATTAGCACAAAGCCAAGGTCTTTACTAGTTATAAAACTAGTCAAACAGAGGCTCATCAAAATACCCCAAACTTAAACTTTGCTTGTCCCCAATCAAACTAAAACTCAAAAAAACTTAAAAGAGACTCAAGACATGGCAAGCTTAAGAATTCAATCAACTTTGCACAAATTTCAAGCAATTCATCAAAACAATTTTTCTTCAATGTTCCCCCCTTTCAAACAAAGTAATCCCCACAATCATTCATTCTAAACAATTGAGAATTTCATCATTCAAACAATCATTAATCTAAGCAAGGGATCCAAGTTACACACAAAAGGGAGATCGCCAAATTCAAACAACCGCCTTCCTCACCAGGGAATTTAGTGTTCACTCATTCACTCAGTTTTTGTCTAGGTTATCAACAATTCACTCAATTTCACTTTTAAGAGCACTTCCCATAAATTTGATTTTCATCTCTAAATGATTCCCACAGAAAACATGCAAGCAACATCAAAAGGTCTTTTATGGGTTGTACTGGGGCCTGGCTAAGGGTAGGATATATACAAAGGTGCTAGGCTGAAGACCCTAGGAACTAAGAGAGCATGAAACACTTCAAAACATTAGAATTCAACTCAAGTTCCTTTCCTCATTCATCTTTTTGCCTTGGGTGACTACAGCCTTGTTATTTCAACACCTTTTATTTTTATTGTTTTTCTTTTTTTTTCTTTTTTTTTTCTACAAGCCTTTGGCTCCAACCTTTTTATTGTATTATTTTTTTTCTCAATCCCAAACAACACATTACACCTTGCAGCCACCCCAAACTTAGTTTCTTGCACCCCTTTCTAAGATTCCATGCTCTCCTAATCCTAAGATCGGGTTAACATGGTTTTTTTTTCAGATTTCAGCTTATAACATAAGGTCATCAAGAAATAATTGGCTAATCAGGCTCAATGGGGCTAACTAAGGAACATGCATTAGGGATGGTTATTTTAGGCTAATTAGCTATTTACAAAGAAAATGCCTAAATCATCTGAAACAAACACATAATCATGCAAACCAAAAAGAGATTCAAGCAAACTCGGGAAAGTGCAACTTCAAAGTGATTTCACACAGTCAAAAACATGTTGGAGGCTCAAAACCTCACCTGGACATTATTTGCAAATTGTTTGACAGAGATTCTATCCCTAGTGTGTGCTTCCTATCACCCCAAACTTATCATAAATCATGCCATCATAACAAAATCTCTCAAAGTTCAGTTTTCAATCACATGGGGAAAACAAAAATTTTTCAGCCTAGGGGGAATCATCACATAAATCATGCAATCAATCAGTGCAAAATCAATCAAAATCCATCAAACTTGCCAACAAAAGACTCAACACAACTCCTGAGCTTCTCAAATTATTCAGGAGCTTTATTCAAAGAAAAGGAAAAAAAACAAAACAAAACCAAACTACAACTAGTTCCCTCCCCCACACTTAAAATATACATTGTCCCCAATGAACAAAAGAACTATAAAAACAGAGTGAGGGAAAGGAAAGGGTACTCCCTTATCAAGTGGCAGTGTAGGTGCTCCCGCCTGGATCCCATTGTTGTAGCACAAGGCCAAAGATATAGAGTTCATTCCATGGTCCCATAACTTGCATCCTTGATATATGAGTGAGCACTTGACTATGATGGTGACCTTGCCCAACGCGGCGGACTCAACACTGCTTCTTGGATTAAAGACGACAGCTTTCTCAACAAAGTCCTCCCAATAAAATTGGGGTTCAACCCCTTGGTCCGGCCATGGTGCAAAATCTAGTCCCTCCGGTGGTTTCGCAGGGGGAGGTGGCAGATAGGTAGGGAGGGTCTCCGGTGCTGCTTCATCTTTTGCACGTTCCTTATTCACTGCATTGACTAATCCATCACCTGCTAAACATGCAGCAATCTCAGCACACACCACACAATAGTTAGTGTTAGTACAATCAGGACAAGAAAAATTATCATCAAAGCCAGAATTAAATGGAAATTCAGAAACAATGTCCTCATGGGTGTCCTCAATAAGCTCAGAAAGCAACTCTAATTGGAAAACCGAGTGCTCCTCCGGTGGGTGTTTCATAGCATCAAAGATTTTGAACCTCGCCACAATATCACCAAACTCCATAGACATGGTCCCATCATCAACATCAATTTTAGTCTTGGCTGTCTTCATGAATGGTCTGCCCAGGATTATCGGTGATCTACTGGAATTTTTCTCTCCTGCCATGTCCAGGATGTAGAAATCAGCCGGGAAGATCAAATCATCAACTTGCACCAGCACATCTTCTACCATTCCCATGGGGCGGGCAGTGGTCCTGTTGGCCAACTGGATGGTAATACCTGTATACTGCAAAGGCCCAAGATCAAGGTTGTTAAAGATGGAGGTAGGCATGACATTTATGGAGGCCCCCAAATCCAACATGCAGTTTTCAAATCTTCTATCCCCAATTGTGCATGGAATAGTAAATGTGCCTGGATCCTTGCACTTCTGTGGTAATGCCTGATTAGGGGCTAAAAAGGCAACTCTTTCTGGTGCAGGCCTAGACTGGATAAGAGCTGAAACATTTCTGCCTAAGTCAACCCTCTCATTATTCTTCAACTTCCTCTTGTTGGTGCATAGATCCTTGAGAAATTTCGCATACTTAGGCACCTGCTTGATCACATCCAACAGCGGAATATTTACAGCCACCTTTCTAAACACATCAAGAATTTCCTTCTCCTTATCTTCACCACCAATCTTCTTATTATTCTGCAATCTGTGTGGGAATGGGATTGGTGGTCTGTACACTTTCTCGGCTTCAACATCAACAGTAGGCTCAGGAGTTACCTCAACAGATTCTTCATCTTTTCCAGAGGTGGCCTCAACAACTTTTCCAGATCTCAGAAATATGGCACTCACATTAGGATTGGAGGCATTGGGATTTATCACTGGCTGTGCAGGCAATTGACTGGATCCTTGAGCTTGCTGTAAGTTGTTTATGGATGTGGCAAGCTGTCCAACTTGTGTCCTCAAATCTTGAATGCTGGCATTTGTTTGCTGCTGAAACTGTGCCTGTGAGGCCTGGAGCTGTCCGACTTGCTGCTGGAAAACTGTGGTCATTTGTGAAGTCAATTGTGAAGTCAATTGCTTGAACATGTCCTCTAGTGAGGGTCCAGAAGGCGCAGAAGTGGTCACTTAAGGAGGATTCTGAGGTGCCATCGGTTGTTGTTGGGATGGGTTCCCATACCGCAGATCAGGATGATTCCTCCAGTTGAGATGGTACCTATTGGTGGAGAGGTCTGGAGTGCTGTACCGATTCTGACTGTTTCCTTTATTATATGGATTTACTGCATAAGCTTGAGATACTTCACTGATAAACTCTTCTCTCTGGATGGGGCATGGATCATATGGGTGCTCAGGAGAGTTGCACATGCTACATAACCTTGTAGGCTGAACCCTGTCTATTGCCAATTGCCTCACAAAATAAGTCAGCTCATCCAATCTATTCTCAAGGGCGGCCTGGTTAGAAGATGAACTATGGACCTCATGCACACCTCTTGTCTCAACTGAATTTCTTCTGGTAGTAAACTGCTGGGAATTCAATGACATATTCTCAATGAGTTGCTTGGCAGCAGCTGGGGTCTTATCAACAAGTGCTCCCCCACTAGCAGCATCCAAAAGATTCCTATCCATCGGCAGTAATCCTTCATAAAAGTACTGGATGAGAAGTTGTTCAGAAATATGATGCTGGGGGCAGCTGGATACCAAATGCTTGAACCTTTCCCAATATTCAGCTAGCGACTCATTCCCTTGCCTGATGCCACATATTTCTTTCCTTATTGACGCAGCTCTTGAAGCAGGAAAATATCTTTCTAGGAAAACCCTCTTCAAATCATTCCAAGTGGTGATAGAGTTGGGCTCAAGATACAACAGCCAATCCTTTGCAGCTCCCTGGAGTGAGAACGGAAAAGCCTTCAGTTTGATACTATCCTCAGTTACTCCCTCTGATCTCGAGGTTGTGGAGCAGACAACTTGGAATTCCTTCAAGTGCTTGTGTGGATCCACACCTGAAAGACCATTAAACTTTGGCAACAAGTGAATGAAACCAGATTTTAGTTCAAAAGGGGTATCAGCACCAGGATATGAAATACACAATCCATTATAATTTACATCAGGGGCAGCAAGCTGTCTTAATGTCCTTTGGTCTCCCATATTTTCAAAAACAGTTTTGGAATTAGAATCACTACTAGTGCTAGCCCGAAATTCTTTACGGAGTGTGTGCAATGTTCTTTCAATTTCCGGATCAAAATCACACAATTCGGGGCAATTCGACCTAGTAGCCAGACCAATTCAAAACAAAAACAGAAAATAAAAGGAAGAAAAGGAAATAAAAAAAACAAAATGCGAAAAATAACAAATCAGAGTCCCCGGCAACGGCGCCAATTTTTGGTCGCGCTGTCGCGCACGCGCCAAAAAGAACGAGCGGGTTTAAAACTGTAGTTTAGGGCGACAACTCGGATGTCGTCTCACAAGGACTCTTAAAGTGTTATTTTTCACAAAAACCAGTTTTTGGGGGGGTTTTGTTTGGATGCAATCAAAGAAAATAAAATAATAACAGCGCAATGAAACAAGGCAATTCAAGGAGATTGTCAAATAGCAAACAACGATTAATCTACTGTTCTCGAATTCCCAACTATCATTGGTTCATGTAATCCCAAGCCCTAAGCAGATTCTAATCCCCTTTCAGTTGTAGCAACAATTAACAACGCAATCGCTACTACGGATATATATTCCTATTCCCGAAATAACAAACGGGGTTAAGCCCTCATGAACAAACGAACATGAATGAACACACGCGAAATAACAAACGCGATTTAGTATAGAAACATAACATCACAGAAACGAATCAATACAACACTACACACTCCATAAATCATGCAATCAATCAGCAGCCTTCGGGGTCGCGAGGCGAAGAGCTGTTCGCGAGGTGAATCCCCTGTTTCTTTATTCTCTTGACTTCCAACTTAACCTGAAAACAAAGAAATAGCTATAAGTGCATTATTTGACTCAAAACTGGATAATTTAACCTAAAACTACTTTAGAGACTCAAAACCTTGCTTGAAGACAATCAAGTCTAATTTGGGCGAAAATGATATAAAATTAGCACAAAGCCAAGGTCTTTACTAGTTATAAAAACCAGTCAAACAGAGGCTCATCAATCAAACAATATAATAATTTTTTTTTCTTAACGAGTAGAAGAAATTCAGTCTCCTTCAGATCTAAGCTGCCTCAGAATGATGGCGAATTGTTCTTCTTGAATTCGAAAAGCCCCACGTGTTAAGGGTCATAGGTTGCCACCACTTCATTAGTGACTGGCCTCCATTCCCCTTCAGTTGACGGCGTGTCTCCGTCTGCCCTTGCATAGCTTTGGCCATACAATCCAAAGCTGCTGCAAGTTCAACATTCATCCCTCGCCTATTAGTCGCCATAAATCTGCTCACTACCAATGAAATACTGGGTTGATCAGGTCCAATATCCCAAAGAATAGCATGCAGCATCTATAACTCTAACAAGCATCCTATGCGCCCAAGTTTTATTTTAGAAAAAGCCCCATTACCACAGCCCGATTTAGAATCGAACTGCTCTGATACCATAAATGTAACGCCCTTCGTTACATTAGTAACCCAAAACAAATTGTATAAAAATGCTTTAATACATTTAATTAAAATATGTTAATCATAAAAATTTTATCAATTATATAAGTCTGGAAAAAGTCTCATATTAAATAAAATAGTAATAATGTATCAAAGTAATAAATAATAAATCCATACGTCCAAATAAAAACCCCAAGCCTCAAAACCGGGCGTCTGCTAATAAACCCAACGATAAATAAAAAAAAACGTCTAGCCACATATGGCTCCTTATTTAAGAAAGTACTAACCAATCTAAGAATAATAACTAAGAAAATCCGCTAAGTCTTCAGTCCTCTCCAGTTCCAGTGATGTCGTCCCCGTGCTCTGAAAACAACACTTTTAATGAGATATAATCCCAGTGAATAAAAATAATCGTTTGATAAAAAGGTTCGCAAATAGTGTTGTTTTCAGCCGGCGCTGTAACCGGAAAAACATTCATGGTACCCGCTAATTTTTCAAATATTGAATATAATATACCTCCAAAATAATGATATATATAAATAAAATTAATGTCAAGCATTTAAAGCACGAACTCATAAACTCAGTAACGGTCACATCTCATTGCATTTAATCACATTCACCATGCAAACTCTAAACAATGCAACTCCACTAACATGACTCGGTGATTCCCAGAATCACTTAACTTGACTCTTTGGTTCCCAGAACCGGTGTGAATCCCAGATCCACTAAGGTCTATGAGCTCATATCCATGCAATGGCATCCCACTGCCTTCCCCATCCCAGATGGAGGTATCAAATATTCCATCCCAGATGTGAATATTTTAATAATTTGATATCCCATCCCAGATGATGATATCTCTCATCCTATTCCCGGAATAGAATGTACACTGTCATCCCTTCCCGGAAGGTGATGACCAACTCGTGCATAATGCAATATGTCATCCCAGATGACTCTCAAGGTTTCCCAACTTTATCTGTCATTAACAATGTTACAATGTCATGCCAATCCAACACTATAACGTCATATTATACATATTAAAGATTGTTAATCAACAATAATTCATACTGTAATTAAACAAATTTTAATTTAGAAACCATTGGACAAAACATGCTTAAAATGACTTGTTACGGGAACGGGTTCACAAAACATGAGCTTACATTCTAATTTCTAATTTAAATTGACCTTCATCAGTGGAACAGAGTTTCACGTAATAGGGGAAAGAATTAATCACACTACAAATAATGAATTTGACTTTGACAATTGTTTTGCCATCAAACAATCAAAATAAAGAATGTACAACAATTCCACAAAATTAATATAAAGCTATTTTATTTATAGATTCCAGAAAAATATATTTAATAATTCGATTCATCTAACAACATCTCAAAATAATTTAAGAGTTTCAAATCAAGAATCAAGAACCCTAAAATATTTTACTATTTACAAAGGACAAAGTTACATGTAGAAGCATCAAATTATCTGTACCATGAAAGTGTGAGAAAAGTTATTTTTACTCACCTCTCGAATACCTCTAATGTGCTCTAAAAATCACGTATGATAAGGATTTGTGCTTCCCTAAAAATTCCCCTCCCGTTTGGTGGCGTTCTTGGATCTGTGTTGTTACGGTTGTACTGGCAAGGAATACTGGAACCGGCGAAAACGAAACCCCCCTGTGGCGCTTTTTCTTTTTCTTTCGTCACCAACCCCTATTGTTTATATATATATATAGTCAGCGCTTTGTCCCCTCCCCTTTTCTTTTTTCTTTTTTTTTTAATTTTTTTAAATTTTTAAAGAACTAATCAGGCGCCCAAGTATATATATTAATTCTTTTTTTATATATATATTTATTTGAATTTAATATTTCTTTGTATTCACTAATCAATTCTAATAAATTTTATACTAATAAATTCTCACCACTAAACCTCTTAATCATATTTTATTTTTATTATATCATTATTACTATTTTTTTATATATAACTTAATCCCTTTTTTTTCAAATTAATTACATTAGAATTTTAGGATGTTACCGGGTCCATATCATAGAACACTAGACACCGACATCTTGGCAGCTAGGTTCGTCTAACAACATTTTCGCTCTGTGAAACACAAATCCACAAACAAAATTTCCTTAACTTATCCAAGTTGTTGGAAATAACCCATTGTATAAATCCATATTTTGTCGGAAACAAAATTCATTTTCTTTAAAAAAAATAATATTTTGAACCTAAAAATATTGCGTTAAAAAAAATTCTCTGTTTTAACTAATATTACCATTTTTATTAATACTACCGTAAATATTGTCGGAATTGTCCGACGTTTGATGTTTTAAAAAAAAAAAGTTATAAGTTCAAAAATGACTTTTCTAGTAACATAATTTTTCCAATACCATAATAAAATTATTTTTGAAACTTATTTTCCTAAAATAACATTTTCTAATATTTAGAAATTTCTTATGTCAAAATTAACAGTGCTAAAATATTTTCACGGTTACGTCCTCACTATGACTCATAAAACACTCTTACGCTGTTAAATTATTAAAATAATATTATTTTTCACTACAATTTTCAGCAAACCAATAATTAGTAATAATATATTACTATTTTCCATATTTTCCACTAATTAAAAACTCATTATTCCGTAAAAAACTTTTTAATGCTTTTAACCTCATTATTAATTGAGCACTGATCATTGTCAGGATTTACAATCCACAAACAACATCAATAACAATCTTGCCAATAATATAGCAAATAGCAATTAATGACATGCAACAAAATATAATAACAATTAAATGCAGATAATTAAATCATTAAAAGAAGATAAATCTAACTATGTAAAATAACAATTACACCCAAATAAATCATACAGACCACAAACAAATTACATACAGCAATCGGAAAAATCTCTCGGGTACTCCCCTTACCTCTTGAAGATTTTTCTTGTCAAATTGAAATTCCGTCAAACGTCCGATCTCCGCAAAACACGTACACGACTCACACAACAATTTATTCTTCAACAAAACACAACAAATAATTGTCAATCAAACAACTAAATACACCTATGCTCCTATATGATAAGTTCGGCCATGAGGTGTTTGGATGGATAAAAAATTCTAAAATTCCTAAGCTTTTGGATAAAGGATCCTTAAGCAGGATCAAGACATAAACAAAGCTTACTTAAAAAAAATTGAATCAATACCGTCTTAACCACAAAGTTAAGATTTCCGGTCTTAGAGTAATTTTATGACTAAAAATATGTAAAAATATTAAGCTCTTGGATTAGTAATCCCTAATCACTTGAAACCCTAAAACAAAGATTAGAATACAAAGATTGAAATAAAATATTCCAACCTTTCAAAATCCCTATTTCAGCCATGACACTTAACATAGGGTAGAGATTTCAAAAATTTACATACTCGTAGATCCATGACTTTAGAGTAGTGTAGAGTTAAGATAAACTATCATTAGCTGAAAAATGAAGCAAAATTGTCCAACTCCTCAAGAATGTAATTTCGGCCATGAACAAAATAATGGCTTAGAGATTTTCAGCATGGATTCAATACCTATATGATCCATAAGATTTAATCAAGCAAGACTAGTCTTAAAAAAATGAACAAAGTCCTTCCCTCACAACAAGTTAGGGTTCGGCCTCAACAAAATAAATAGGCACAAAAGTTTTGTTTGATGTATCCTCTTGGATCTTGAATATAGAGAGGATACTAAGATCATAGAGATTGGTTTCACTTCAAAGGATTTTTTCTATGATTTTCTATGAATTTTCGAAGTTTTAGATCTAGTAATTGAAAACTATGATAAAAAATTCAAATCACAAAAATGAATGAAGAACATGATGATGATTGAGTGAGATGAGTATGGTATACCTCTTAGAATTGAAAAATGAGCTAAGAATCAAGTACTTCCTTCACAAATTTTGGTTATGGAACTTATGGAAGATGATGACTTAATAAAATGGATGGAATGGCCTAATGTGGTGTGTTGGCCGTGGGATTGGAGGGTGAATGGGTCCAAATCATAAAAACTTAAGGGCAAAAGAGTAATCTTACACAATGACATTTTTGTGATATAAAGATGACTTAAGGACAAAATGGTAATTTTGCCTAAGGTAATCATGAAAATTATGTGGTTGAGATTGAAGTAGAGGTGGATAATTTGTGTCCACAAATTGTGGGGCAAACTTGTTATTTCAATGAAAGTTCAAAGGTAAAACGGTCCGAGGGTAAAATGGTCTTTACACTATTTTAAAGAAACATCTAGATTTTTGTTTAAAAGCAATCATGACCTTGGTGACTCATCCATATGACTCAATACCCTACGTGGCACCATATCTCAGCATCCGATGTCGAGTTTTGTCTCTGCACGTCCGTTCCCGACTCCGTCGATTTCCCGATTTAGGATTTTACGCCCGAATCGAGTATAATAACCTATTTATTTTAAAAAATTTCAAAATAACATATATCATTGTAAATGAGATATAAAATCTATTCATTTCATTCTCGATTCAAAATTAGGTTTTCTGATCAGTAAAATCTTACTGTCAGTGAAAACGCAAACCGGGTTTTGTCTGAATTTTCAACCCAAAATTTAACCGTATACTTATAAAAATAAGTATGATATGAATATGAATATAAATATGAATTTGGTTTTCCCAAAATCATTTTCTAAGTTTCAGATAAAAATAAAAACGTTTATTTATATTTATACCGATCTTAGAAAGAGGAAAAATCAGGGTGTTACAAACAACGCAGCTGATTGGATACTGGACACAGGAGCCACAAGACACATTTGTGCAAACAAGGGGCTATTTCAAGAGTTAGAGGAGAATGCTGAAGAAGCTACAGTCTATATGGGAAACTCAACAGCTCCTAGAGTGCGCGGTAAAGGAAAAATTCCTCTCAAACTCACTTCTGGTAAAACTCTAGCCTTGAACAATGTCTTGTATGTTCCTGAAATACGTAGGAATTTAGTGTCTAGGGCTTTACTTAACAAGGCTGGCTTGAAAATAGTCTTTGATTCTAATAAAATTGTAATAACTAGGAATGAAGAATTTGTGGGTAAGGGATATCTGTCTAGTAGTTTGTTTGTTTTGAACACTGTTGAAATGAATGACAATGCTTCTAGTTCCGCTTACATGGTTGAATCTCTTGATCTTTGGCATGGACGACTAGGACATGTTAATATAGCTCCTGTTAAACGATTGCGTAATATGAATTTGTTGCCTTCTATAAAGGAAGAGTTGATATCTAAATGTCCTGTTTGTGTAGAAGTCAAACATACAAAACCACCCTTTAAACCTGTAATTTTTAGAGAAACTGAGCTACTTGAATTAGTGCATTATGATCTAGCTGATTTTAAAAATACAGCAAGCAGAGGAGGAAAAAAAATATTATATCACTTTCATAGATGATCATTCCCGATACACTAAAGTTTATCTTTTGAGAACCAAAGATGAAGCTGAAATTATGTTTCTCAAATACAAGGCTGAGGTAGAAAATCAATTAAATAAGAAAATAAAACGGCTAAGATCTGATAGAGGTGGTGAATACAACACCATTAGCCTTAAAGAATTTTGTGAAAAGAATGGCATAATACATGAATTTACTGCACCCTATACACCACAACAAAATGGGATAGCTGAAAGGAAAAATAGGACCCTTAAGGATATGATGAATGCTATGATGATTGATTCTGGTATGTGTGACTAAATGTGGGGGGAAGCTATATTAACTGCATGCTATATTCTAAACAAGATCCCTCATAAGAAATTAGATAAGACACCCTATTAATTATGGAAATGTCATCCACCAAACCTAAATTACTTAAAAGTGTGGGGGTGTTTGGCTAAAGTAGGACTACCGGATTTTAAAAGGACAAACATAGGTCATAAAACGGTTGATGTTGTATTTATTAGTTATGCCCAAGATAGTGCTGCATGTTGATTCATGAGCTTAAATGATAATTTTATATTAGAATCTAGAGATGCTGATTTTTTTGAGCATGTTTCTCCTATGAAGAAATTGAATTCTGTAAATGATGTTGCTATTTCTGCTTCTATTCCTGTTGTTCCTAAACGTGTGCAAAATGTTGAAATCAGTGAACCAAGAAGTAAAAGGATTAGAACAAAAACAAACTTTGGTCCAGATTTTATAACGTCTTTTAGTAGAAATAGATGATGTTGATAAAATAAATGAAGAAATAATTTATGCTTATATGTTAGAAGAGAATCCCAAGTCCTATGAGGAAGCAATAAAATCAATAGACTCTAATTTTTGGAAAGAGGCAATTAAAAGTAACAAGTAATCACACTTGGGAACTAGTGGATTTGCCTAAAGGTAGTAAATCCATAGGTAGTAAATGAATTTTTAAAAGGAAATATAGGCCTGATGGATCAATAGAAAAATTCAAGGCTAGATTGGTTATTAAGGGCTTTACTAAAAAACAAGGTATAGACTTTTTTTATACTTATTCACCTGTTACCAAAATTGCTACTGTGCGTGCTTTAATAACTTTGGCAACAATCCATAACTTGGTTATACACCAACTGGATGTAAAGACCACTTTGCTAAATGGAGATTTAAAAGAAGAAATATGCATGAAGCAACCGGAAGGCTTCATTGTGCCAGGACAAGAACACAAGGTATGCAAGCTTAGAAAATCTTTGTATGGTTTAAAACAAGCACCTAAGCAATGGTATGAAAAGTTTAATAACACATTGGTGGACCATGGTTTCATAGTAAACACTGCTGATTCTTGTGTGTATACCAAACTGATAGATTCTGATTGCATTATTATATGTTTATATGTGGATGACATATTGATATTTGGAACCTCTTTAAAAGCTATAATTGAAATTAAAGAGTTTTTAAGTTCCAAATTTTAAATGAAGGACTTAGGAGAAGCTGTTGTGATTTTGGGTATTAAAATACAGAAAAATGAAAACGGTTTCTCTCTTAGTCAAGCTCATTATGTTGAAAAGATTTTAAGAAAATTCAATAGTTTTGATGTTGTACCTGCTAGAACACCATATGATCCTAGTATTCATCTTAAGAAAAATGGTGGAACCAGTGTTTCTCAATCTGAGTATGCAAAAATAATTGGTAGTGTTATGTATCTTATGAATTGTACTAGATCTGGCATTGCTTATGTTGTAAGTAGATTGAGTAGATACACGCACAATCCAAATAGTGATCATTGGAATGCCATTTTGCGTCTTCTAAAGTATCTAAAATGTACTATGGATTGGAGTTTACATTTTGCTAAATTTCCAGCTGTCTTAGAAGGATTTTGTGATGCAAATTGGGTCTCAGATGATGATGAGATAAGTTCCACTAACGGGTACGTGTTTACATTAGGAGGTGGTGCTATCTCATGGAAATCAACAAAGCAAACATGTATAGCAAGGTCTACCATGGAATCAGAATTCATAGCTCTTGAACTTGCAGGTCAAGAAGCTGAGTGGTTGGGAGGCCTATTAGCTGATATGCCATTGTGGGGGAGACGTACACCTATATCTCTACATTTTTATTCACACGCTGCAATTGGTGTGGCTAATAATAATGCTTATAATGGTAAAAGAAGGCACATACACATGAGACATAGTATTGTTAGACACCTAATTAAAAAAGGTGATATCTCACTTGAGTATGTGAAAAGTGAGAAAAATCTTGCAGATCCTTTTACAAAAGGATTACCCAGGAAAGTTGTCCTGGATAGGTCGAGGGGGATGGGCTTAAAGCCTTGAGTGGAGGAAAATATGGTGGACACCCAATTAGTGGTCAAAGGAAGCTATATGAATACTCCTATGCACTACACTACTCATCCCTGTGGCGTACAATAGTGCTTAATGTGAGGTTGAGCCATGAGTTTTAATAGATACATAGCCCATGATATGAGAGGTGCTAAAGAGATGCACTTGATGTATCTACCTACGTGGGTGTGAAGGCAAAGGCCACCTTCCACGAAAGACTTAGGCAATCTTTCTAGAGCACTCATGAGCAACCCGAGGTGAATATATATATATAAGGCCTAAATTATTGTGAAAAATTTAAATGCGGAGCTATCACAATTTTAAAGGTAAAAGTTTGTGTTGTGAGGGCCTTATCTTATATCCATTAAGTTCAAGAGTAATTCACTTCTTGGACATAAGGTGTTGCCTCACCTCACTACGTGTTAATTCAATCCTCAGGACATTAACACTTAAGTGCAATAAACCTTTCTTTGTCTAGAATTTGTTTTTCATTGCTTGCCATTAGTGGGGGATTGTAAAGATAATGACAATCAATGACTAGTTTTTTACCTATTAATTTCAAATCAATTTTATACCCTTTTTAATTACAAATCAATTTTATAATCCATAATTTATTTTTCAAGGCATATGTACCGTTATAATCTTTTAACAGTTAGAATTTGCATTGATTTGATTTTATTATAATTTATTCAAAAATAAAGGCTATTAATTATTTACCAAGAGACCATCTGATCAACAATATATACGTGAGTTTTGAAATAGTAGAATGTGGATTTCTCAGCTTCTGTTTTCTATACGTATTCCAACTTCATTGTTTTTGTGTTCTGGTCCTTATTTTTCTGGACATTGTTTGTGAGGCTCCAATGTGCTTCTGGCTTCGAGTGCACGGGTCTAGACACGACGCTGTGTAAACCTTGGAGAGCAAACCGGATATTGGGTTGCACCGGAGGTCCACCAGAATTTGCTTTCAAGACAGTGGTTATTGCCACGGCACAACATTCCTTCTTAATTTTTTTCTAACGTCATCTATGCCGCAGCCAAACCCAGTTCCTCCCCACCAGGTTCCGGTCACAAACACGCCATCCTAGTCACAGCACCGCCGCTTCGATCCGCTATCACCGCCCAGGCGCACGTCCACCGCCGCTCGTCCGCCTTGTTCGTGTCACCCGCCGTCCGTCGTGTCTCTACCGCAACATTGTTGACTACCACCTTCCAGTTTTTCCTTTCTTTGTTCTGCTTATGTGATTTGTTTTCTTATTCTTCTCTTTTTCTATTTGGGACCAATGTATGTGTTATCTTTCTATGTGCACATTTATTCTTCTATTTCACTACAGAGTCGTTGAGACAGACAAATTTCTCCTTTCGCGAAGCTAGCTGTTTCCAAGGGCTTCTAATGAGCGATGAGTTCACAATAACCTTTCCCTCTCCACGGCAGCGTTGACACCTTAAGGTATAAGGAGGATAACAACTTCTAAAGATTTTTCATTGAGTTTTTTCCAAAGTATTATTAAAATACTTGATCATGACTCTGCGAAATGGTGAAGTGAAGAGAAAGTAGAGAGATATCGCGATCTGGGAATGGGTACAAGTGAAAGATACGGTTGAAAGGAGTTTTGAGTCTTAGATGAGTGAGTTTCTTTAGTACTATTTTTGGGCTGTATCTAAGGTGAGGTATCTCACCAAGTGCCTCACCATGAGGCACTCAACAGTACTTGTAAAATTACAGGTCTATCCCCGCTTCATCTTCTTCACTACCACCACCACCCCCCCACTGACTTCGACCAACGACCACCACCACCGCAGTCCCGTCTCGTCGTCGGCCAGTCACCACCACCGACGCTGCTCTCCTCATCCTCCGCATCGATCGAGCTTCACCTTCAATCTGACCGTCACCACAACCCCAACCCAATGTGTCTCCCCCTACTGTGACTAAAAACCATGGATCTGAAAACGTTTTCCCATCTTCAGCAGCTACAAGGTCGGCCTTGGTAGGGATTTGCTCCCAACGAGGAGCTCAGATGGTGGCATGATTTGGGCGACCATCACCACAACTCTTTGATGGGTGATTTATTAGAGGGTCGGGTTTGGTTTGAAATGCGTTGCGGATCTAGGCTACCTCCGCCGCCGCAATCCTTTGAGGGGTGATTATCAAAAGAGCGAAGAAGATGGCAAAACCGCACGGCGGCGGCAGAGGCTCGGGTGTGAGTGTGAATGATACGGCGGAAGGAGCTATAACAACGATGGATCTAGCTGGGACGGGTTTGAACGAAGCTGGGTCGATGGAGGCTGGTGCGGAGGCGGCACGTCGCAGATCCGGGAAAGGACGCGCGTCATAGTGGCAAGCTCGTGATGGCGGTGGTAGGTTCGGATCCGGACGGAGGCAGTGGTGGTGGAATCAGACACAGCAACTCCGACAAGCGAAGCGACGGAGGAAGGCACCAGAGGGGCGACCAACTTTGGGAAGAATAAGATTTTGAGAGAAATGGCAAAATGGTCATTTTACAATTTTTTTGTTTGAATCAACAAATCTGGACCGTTAAATATTTTATTATTATATCCAATGGTAGAAATTCAGTGCCTCATGGTGAGGCACTTTGTAAGATACCTCACCATAGGCGCAACCCTATTTTTGGGTTTTTCGGATTTGGGGTTTGGATTTCCATTGTTCTCGTCTTTGGCTACTTACTTTCCATTCATGCAAAAAAAAAAAAAATCCATTCATCCACTTTTAAGGAATGTTGCATGTAGCATGATTCTTAAAACATTGTCCTTCTGTTTTGTCAACTGATGTTTGTTTGAGATTTTAACTATTACATGGATTGGATAGGATCCTAAAATCAGGTGGCTTCTAGCATGGAGTTATTCTTTTATGGGTATATCCATATACCATTAGATGCCTTTTTTTTCTTTTTTTTTGGGAAATCCCATTTTTACCCTTATCATCAACATCATCTCTCTACTCTTCACCACCACCCATGCACTACCACGGCCCCACCGACCACCTCACTACCGCCACCCCATCACCACCGCACCAACTTCCAGCACCCATGGCCTCCCAAATTGCTCTTCTTCCTTTCAACTCCTCAAACAAAGACAGGGATGGCTGGGTGGAAATGGTGGTACTGGTTCGACAGGGATGGCTGGGCGGAAATGGTGGCTCGTGTAACACCCGGGTGCCGACAAGGGCGGGGAGTGATCGCCGGTGCAAGAAGGCACGGACAAGGAGTGGCTCCTGGCAGGCTTCTAGGCGGAGGGACACATGAATGAACTGATTACACACCCGAATGAGAGGGATCCTGAGACTGTGTAGGTATGGGACTATACAGTTGAGGATGGCTTATATGAATTGATTGGTACTACCTATACCAATAAGATGTGTCTTCTTTTCGGGAGCCCAACACTTAAGAACTCCATAATTAAGCGTGCTTGACTTGGAGCAATTCTGGGATGGGTGACCTCCTGGGAAGTTTTCCTAGGAAGCGTGTGAGTGAGGACAAAGCACGCTGAAAAGACCCGTGTTGGTCTGTGGGGACAGTCGTCAATCCATAGAGCAGCCAGGGATGCTACAAATGGTATCAGAGCACCTCTCCCAGTACGGTGTGGTTCGGGGACGAACCAAGAGGAAGCTGGTGGGCATGTAACACCCGGGTGCCGACGAGGGCGGGGAGTGATCGTAGGTGCAAGAAGGCACGGACAAGGAGCGGCTCCTGGCAGGCTTCTAGGCGGAGGGACACATGAATGAACCGATTACACACCCGAATGAGAGGGATCCTGAGACTGTGTAGGTATGGGACTATACAGTTGAGGATGGCTTATATGAATTGATTGGTACTACCAGCACTTAAGAACTCCACAGTTAATAGTGTGTGACTTGGAGCAATTCTGGGATGGGTGACCTCTTGGGAAGTTTTCCCAGGAAGCGTGTGAGTGAGGACAAAGCACACTGAAAAGACCCGTGTTGGTCTGTGGGGACAGTCGTCAATCCATAGAGCAGCCAGGGATGCTACAATGGTATCGAGCACCCCCCGAGACGGTGTGGTTCGGGACGACCAGAGGAAGCGGTGGGCTGATGGTGATCGAGGTGCAGGCCGGTGGTCCTAGGCGAGGACCAATGACCACACACCCGAATGAGCGGTGAGGCAAAATGGGGATGTTATGATGAATTGATTGGCTCCCGGGACGGGCGGCCGCGGACCCCGGTTCCCGGGGTAGGCTGAGTGATGGTGTCGCGGTGGTCCTTGCAGCGAACGGTGGTCCTTGGTCGAGGGTGTGATGGTGGCAAAGGTGGAAACCGAACAGCGGTGATGTGCAAAGATGGAAACTGAACAACGATGATGTGCAGAGATGGAAACTGAACAGTGCGACTGTGGCTATGGATGCTCGCGAAGAGGAGGTGTTTGACGGTGGTGGAGACTAGGCGATGGCGAAAAATAGACAGGTATATTCATCTAGGGTTTTGATGGTAGGGAAGAGGAAAGGGTAAGGTAATATTTTTCAATTTTTTTTGTTTTAAAATTTTTTTAACCTATAAATCTGGACCATTTATTATTTAATTATTATATCTAACGGTTCAGAGTTATCTATGATTAAAAAAATTAGTGACATATGAGTATACCCATAAAAGAATAACTCCATGCTAGAAGCCACCCTAAAATCAAGTCATTGGTGGAGCAAGACGCCAAGACTTTGCAAAGAATGTTTCCCGAGATTCCATAAAAAGCTGTGGTGGTTATTTCTTGCTATCTCAGATGTAGCAATAATATTTGTCAATTTGTTCAACCTCTTGCACATAATTAGCCGTGTGGCATCGCCCCTCCCGAGCTCTCCTAGGGTTTCCTAAGGACTCTGTGGAGGCCATCATCCCAGGTCTTCCTGGCTTTCTATCCTTTATAGGATCTCTCTTCCCGGGCATTTGGGTTTTAGTTTTTCTATCTACTCCTCTTTGCTCTACTTCGAAGGCATGGATGAATGGAAGAAGGTGGACCTAACAGAAGAGGAGGAAGAAGGGATTACGGTGAAAGATTATGATGTCTTCGAGGACGAAGTCTTCCGTCGCACCCTAGCAGGTAAGTTATGGTATGATAACCCCTATAATGTCAAATCGTTTAAACATACCATCATCCAATCATGAAGATTAAATAATCCCATGGAGATTCAAGACTTAAATAAGAATCTCTATCTGTTTCGCTTTGCCACCCGAAGAGATGCTGAAAATGTGTTGAAAGGTGGGCCGTGGAGTTTTGATCGGAATTTTCTCATCCTCCAACGAGTCTCAGGTGAAGAACAGCCATCAGATCTGGAGATGCATGCAGTATCGTTTTGGACTAGGGTATATGATCTCCCTCTCCATCTAAGAACTGAGTCAATGGCTAGAAGATTGGGCAATACTATAGGCAACTTTGAAGAACTGGATCAGAGAGAAGCCACAAGAACGGGCAGATCTTTGAGGGTCAAGGTCTCCTTAGATTTGAGGAAACCATTGAAGCGTGGTACGGTGGTGAGGTATCAAGGAAGGAGTCTTAGGGTTTTCTTCAAATATGAAAGATTACCCACTTTTTGCTCGCTTGCGGAAGGACCGAATCAAAGATTGTGAAGAGAATGGGGGAGAGGGCGACGTGGGCTATGACAGTATTGAAGAAAAAGAGCACCCTTTCAAACCCTGGCTGAGGGCTTCTCCATTGCCAAAAATGTCAACAGAACCAAGGAAGGAAAGTGGATCTGGCTCCTGCAGTAAAAGACCTTTTGTTAGCACCAGCAGCAGTAAAATAGTTGCAGCAATGAACAAAGAAAGGGAAGGTGAGGTGGATCAAAGAATAGAAGGAAGGAACACAGAGGAAAAGAAGACCCAGAGGCTAGTAGAGAAAGTGAAGAAGGGAGAAAAAGCTCAAGAAACTACTCAAGAGATAGAAAAGGTAGCAGAATCTTTGGGGTCTTTTGATATAACACCAAAAATCTCTGGCTGCAGCAGCAAGAAGAAGTCAGGCAGCGTCAAGGAAGGAAAATGGTTTCGAAAGAAAGACAGGGATCTACAAATTAATCCGTGTCAGCAAGAAGGAAAGCTTGAATTGGGAAAGAGGCGTCTCGTGGACATTATCATCTCAGAGGGGACACCAGAAGATTTAAGGGATGCTGATAGGAAGAAGAAAAAGGATAGCTTGGAGGTGGACAACAAATTACCAGAGGTGGTGTTGGAGAACCAACACCGCCTACAAAAATGAAGATTTTAAGTTGGAATTGCCGGGGGCTGGGGAACCCTCGAGCAATTCGAGCTTGCTAAGGCTCATCAAGTTAGAAAATCCCCACCTAGTTTTTCTCATGGAGACTAGACTGAGACAAAGTGAAATGGAATGGATTCGCATCAGGTGTGGCTACGGCTCGGGCATGGCTGTGGACTGTAAAGGTCAAGGAAAAGATAGGTCGGGAGGGCTAGCTGTGTTTTGGACTGACCAGATGAATATTTCCATTTGCTTTTATTCTCTTAATCACATCTTGGGCAGAGGAGATGATGCAGAGGATGGTTCACAATGGTTTTTTGCTGGTCTGTATGGTTTCCCGGAAGAAGCTAATAAGAAGAAAACCTGGGATCTCATTAACAATCTGGCTGGTGAAACTAATGGAACGTGGTTGTATTTTGGTGATTTAAATGATATAGTGGATGCTACTGAAAAGAAGGGAGGTAATTTACGCAGCTTTGAGCAATTGAATATAGGGAGAAGTACAATGGAGGAATGTGGTCTTCTTGACTTGGGTTTTGTGGGCTATCCCTTTACTTGGACTAATGGGAGGCATGGAGAGGATCAAATTCAATGCAGATTGGACCGAGCCATGGCAAATGAACAGCTCATCAACAAGTTTGCTCCCCTGCAGGTAACTCATTTACCTCGCTTTGGCTCAGACCACTCTCCCATTAAAATATGTTTGGAGGCTCAATCCCAATGTTATAGAAGGAAAAAGAAGCATATTTTTAGATTTGAAGAATGCTGGGCAAAAGATGATCGCTGTGAGGATATGATCAAGAAGGGAACAATAATACCCTCCACTGTGAAGGAAAGCTGAGAGCTCTGCAATCATTGGATGGGGAACTTAAACAGTACAGAACCAGTGAGGTGAGGAAGGAAATAGTTAAGACTGTAGAACTTTTGAAGGATGAAAACCTATGGTCTAGAGAGGAAGAAAACATAAGGAAGTACAAGGAACTTGAAAAGAAACATGTTGACTTGCTGCAAATAGAGGAGGTTCTATGGAGACAAAGAAGCAGAGCAGTGTGGTTGAAGGATGGAGATCGAAACACCAGATTCTTCCATGGTAAGGCTAGCCAAAGAAGGAAAACAAATGAAATCAAGAAGATGAAAGATGAAGATGGAGTGTGGCGGTTTGGAGAGGAGAATGTGGAGAGAATTTTCCTATCCTACTTCAGGGACCTGTTTTCAACCTTAAATCCAGAGGGCATTGAGCAGATTTGTGCAGTGATCCAAAGAAGATTGAATGAGAATCAAAAAGACTGGTGTGCCCAACAGTTTACGGGTGAAGAGATTAAAGAAGCAATTGATCAGATGCATCCCCTTAAAGCCCCCGGCCCAGATGGACTTCCAGCCTTATTTTTTCAAAAATTTTGGCATATTGTGGGAAGTGACATACAAAGACTTGTTTTGGAAATCCTTAATGAGGGTAGATCTCCAGAAAGCATAAACAAGACCTTCATAGCCCTTATTCCAGAATGCAAAAACCCAATGTCCCCTAAGCATTTTAGGCCCATTAGTTTATGCAATGTGGCCATGAAAATAGCTACAAAAGTGATTGCTAACAGGGTAAAGACACTGCTGCCAGAGATTGTGGATGAGGAGCAGAGTGCTTTTGTTAGGGGCAGGTTGATCACAGACAATGCCTTGATTGCCACGGAGTGCTTCCATTGGCTCAAAAAGAAGACTAGAGGGAAGAAATGTGTCATGGCTCTCAAGTTGGATATGGCAAAAGCATACGATCGGATGGAGTGGCCCTTCATCAAGGTTGTTATTTTGGCAACAGGCTTTCCTGCCACCTTGACAAGAACCATCATGGAATGCATATCTACTGTTTCCTACCAGGTTCTAATCAATGGTCAACCGAGCAGGATTTTCTACCCGGAGAGAGGCCTAAGACAAGGTGACCCATTGTCACCCTATATCTTCATCCTTTGTGCTAATGTGCTTTCGGGCTTGATGCATAGAGAGGCTCAGTTGAGGAACTTACATGGAATACGTATAGCTAGAAAATCTCCTGAGATCACACACCTGTTGTTTGCAGATGACATCCTTCTTTTTGCCCGAGCAAATACTAAAGAATCTGATGCCATTCTACAGGTCCTCAATACTTACCAGAGTGCCTCGGGTCAACTGGTTAGTTTTGACAAATATGAGGTGTCATATAGTCGAAACGTGCCTAATAATGAGCAGCATATGATCTGTGAAAAGATGGGAGTAAAGACTGTGACTTCTCATGTGAGATACCTTGGGCTACCAGTGGTTTTTGGTAGATCCAAGAAGGAGATCTTTAATTTTGTCCAGGACCGTATATGGAAGAAGCTTAAGGGCTGGAAGGAGAAGTATCTTTCAAGAGCAGGAAAGGAAACTTTGATCAAATCTGTAGCACAAGCCATACCAAATTATATCATGAGCTGCTATAGGATCCCAGAAGGCTGCTGCAAGAATATTGAAGGTATGTTGTCTAAATTCTGGTGGGGAACATCTGAGAACAAGAGGAAAATTCACTGGCTAAGTTGGGACAGGTTGGGGACAACAAAAGATAGAGGGGGTCTTGGCTTTAGAGGCTTCAGTGAGTTTAATAGAGCTTTGTTGGGCAAACAGTGCTGGAGGCTGATTAAAGGGGATAATTCCATCATGTCCAGGGTCTTTAAATCCAGATACTATCCTAGGAGCTCATTCGTGGAAGCAAAAGTGGGATTTCAGCCAAGTTATGCATGGAGGAGTTTAATGTCTGCTAAGGAAGTAATAGAGGCTAGGGCTATATGGCAGATTGGAAATGGTAATTCTGTTGGCATTTGGTCTGATAGGTGGCTTCCGGATCAAGCGAATTTCAGAGTTTGGAGCCCAGTGGCTAACCTTCCACAAAACGCAAAAGTTTGCGAGCTCATTGACCCTGACACAAAGCGGTGGAGAAGAGACCTAATATTTGGCATTTTCAACAGATTTGAAGCCCAACATGTTGTGAATATCCCCATATCCCTGAGACTTCTAGAAGATAAGCTAGTGTGGCATTGGGAAAGGGTTGGTGAGTACTCTGTTCGTTCTGCCTATCATCTGATTGTTGAGGAGAAGAATAGGAATGTTGCAGAGTCTTCAAATACCATGGGACAAATGGTATGGAAGGAGATATGGAAAGCAAAGGTTCCTAATTGCATCAGGAACTTCCTATGGAGGTTAGCTAGAAACATTCTTCCTACAAGAGCAAATTTGAGAAGGAAATGCATCACATTGGATCCAACCTGTCCAATCTGCAGCAATGAAGAGGAGGATGCAGAGCACTTATTCATGAAATGCCAAGCAGTCCAAGTTCTGTGGTTCACCTCCCAGCTGGGCATACATGTACCGGATCAACTAAGTCTCTTTGATTGGATGTCCCAGTGGCTGTCCTGTCCAGATCCACTTGCAAAACAGATTTTCAGTGTTATCTTGTGGAAGATATGGAAAGTAAGGAACCAAATTGTGTTCAATAGTAGGAGTTTTAATCCTATTGACATTGTGGCTTCTGTAGTTAATTTTGTAGATGATTTCAACAAAGCCAACATGGGTGGAGCGCTTGGTAAAGGCAATCAAGTAGCAATCAAATGGGATCCACCTGACCCTAGAACAACAAAAATTAACATTGATGCAGGCTACTTTAATGATGATACCACTGGTTGGGGCCTGTTGGCTAGAAATCATGATGGTGCTGTCATTTTTGCTGCAACAAAGCTAGAAGGGATCAGGACTTCTCCCACTTTAGCAGAGGCTCTTGGTCTCAGATGGTACATCCAATGGGCAAAGGAACAGAACTTCCCTAGGATAATCATTGAAACTGGTTCTGAGTTAGTTGTTAACTGCCTCAAAGGGAGTATTAAACTAGCTCTTATTGAGTATGTTGTGTTAGATTGTTTGCAGTTGTTAGATCAAATGAGGAACACTCAAGTTGTTTGCATTAGAAGGGACAGCAATGGCGCTGCCCATGCTTTAGTTGGTTTGGCCAGGACTTGTGGTTCTCAATTGTGGGAGGGATATGTCCCAGACCCAATCAGTCTTACTGTCTGTAATGATGTTTCTTTCAATTAATGGATTACCCTTTTTAATGTAAAAAAAAAAAAAAAACTTTGTCTAGTCATATTCTATTCATTGGTTTTACCATCACTAATTTATTATTTCTTTCTATAATATTATTAGTACTTTTTAAAATAATTGAGCATGGATTTTTTCTACTTGTCTACTTAGGCCCATCGAAGGAGTAATAGTGCAGTAGGGACCATCAGGTAAATTCATATTCTTGATGATTAAAACTTGGTAAAGATGGACATCTAGGTTGTGTTCAAGTTTTAATTTTTCTCTCTTTGTCATGTATGTTGGTTGTAAATGAATCTTGACATTTTCACCCACAAGACTAATGAGGCTCTTAGCGGGCTCACCAATTGGCTATGAATGCTAGGCATGCCCAATTTACTCATTTACTCCCATCCACCTGACAACCAAACTAATTTCTAATTTCTGAAAATGACATTTTGTTTCAAGCAATTTCTAACAAGGCTTACCTAAACACTGTTTCTACATCACTTGCAAATTCTTTATTATAAGCATTGGAAATTGCTTGAAAGAAAGCATGCCTAGCATTCATACCAATTGGTGAGCCCCGCTTAGAGCCTCATTAATCTTGTGGGTGAAACTGTCGAGATTCATTTATAGCCTGCATCATGCCACGTGTCAGAGAGAAAAATTAAAACTTGAACACAACCTAGATGCCCATCTTCACCAAGTTCCAATCATCAGTGTGGATCAGATACCTTATGGTCCCTATTAGCTATCCATACCACTATTTTTTTTGGCATTTGATGTCCTTTATATCATATCCCTATTATCAATATGATAATAGAATATAGAATATATTTTTTGATTTTCAACATTTCTAAAATGCCCAGGTATACCTAATAAGGAACAAAACTCAAAAGGCTGAAAGCTAAGTCAGAATAAATAAAAGGAAGCTACAAGCCCTTTTTCCAAATTTAGCATGAAATAATTTTTTTTAACTTTTTCTGAATTCAGCATTGTTGGGCAATCAACATGTGTGGAAGGATAACACTCTAAATATACTTTTGTGGCTAGAAACAGGCTAGCCACAAAAGCACATTCATAGTGCTATCCTTCCCCCACATGTTTATTGCCCAACAACACTGAATTCAGAAAAAACAAAAAAAAAAGCATTTCACATTGATTTCGGAAAAAAGGCTTATAACTTCCTTTTATTTATTCTGACTTTGCTTTCAACCTTTTGAGTTTTGTTCCTTTTCAACTGCCTGTACCACCCAAAAACATAACAATATGATGATATCCACCTCGTTGGTACGTAGTGTTGGCTAAAGTTCTCACATTGTTTTCACTAACACATAATATTTTTTTCCAAACATTAATTATTCTTAATTTCACTTATTTTTAATATTTAAATTTTAGAGTTAGTTATGCATATTATATTTTTAGGTTTAAATATTTCATACTTTATTCTTTACTCTTAGCTATCAATTAGTAATAAAATGCTTGCAGTGTCATTTTACTTTAAAGATATAAAAGCAAGGTTTTGTATGTTCCTCTATGTGGCCTTTAGAAAATCAGTTCCGTGCTTAAAAGGGATTTAAGGATTGAAGGGTTGGTTGAGTTAAAACTTAAAAGTGGCTATATATGGGTTCTTTTTGTATCAATATAATTGTTAAGATTTAATTAATGGAAGTTATTAGGGGTAGTCTGGGCATCTTGAAATGTTAAAACCAAAATTCAAGTATCCTCTTTATAGATTAGTATAGATAATATTTAATTAATGGAAGTTATTAGGGGTAGTCTGGGTATTTTGAAATGTTGAAACCAAAATTCAAGTATCCTCTTTATATATTATATTAGTATTAGTATAGATAGATGATAATATTGACACATATATTTGGTTTTAGGGGAAATCAAGTATTTCATTTGAAAATAGTTAGATAAAATTTGGTTCAAAAGTAAAAAGTCTTGATGAATTTCTTGCACTATTAATCCGTCCCAAGTAAATAAGGATAAAAATTCCATGGTCAATTGTTTTAGAAAGCACTAATAACATTGTAACAAGTAATTATAAGAGTGATGGTAAAACCAATATATCTAACATAACTAGACAAAAATTATTGTTACATCTCTTACTTTGGAGAGTCCAATAGGTGAGCAAGAAATAACCACAACTTTTGACAATATGCGGTTGAAAGATATTCTTGAAAGACTTGCAATGCTCATATAATTTGAAAACTTCTTACAGGAAACATTTTCTCATTCAACTCTGAAGAAGGGTAATTTATATGCAGAGCTACCAGCTAATGCAAGCACATTGTGTCGTACTAGAATGATCGATTTCCTCCTTTTATCATGGAGCACTTGAACGAGATATCATAGCTTTTGCAGCATCCATTTCTGTAAGTTTTTTTTTCCATGTACCTGTGCAGTCTATACTTAGCATCAAAACTAGATATTCTCAGGGGACAAAAAATCAAAACCCATACGAAATAAACGAGAATCAAGCATATTTAGAATTATGATTTTTTATTCAATCTCAGGTTATACTTCTTCTGAGATTTGGACGTAACCACCGTGAAACCATCTTCAGCAACATTATTATTATTCTGCTCTCCTTCCTTAGAAGTACTAACATCTTTTTGCTTTTCCAACCAAGCAGATAAAACATTAAAATCATTCTAAACAACAATTGGAAAAGTGCTAGGATCTTAAACATAAACTGGAGTCTCAAGATTCTTACCACTAACTGTTAAAACAGGTAGTCTTGGAATGCACAGACACTGGAGTATACTCGGGAACCGGAGTATCCTTGACTTTAGAGTTAACATTAGTTACAACAGAAGTTGAGATCTTCTCTGAAGAGCCATTAACAGCATTAGTTGCAACAGACATCTAATTTGACATTTGCAAATATAGAACTATTCATCCTCTAGCGAAGAGACTCTGTAATAGAGCGAAAGTTCTCCCTGCCAATTGTCCCATCTTTTCCATGATTTCTACTAAAGTTTGATATTGTGAAAGATTACTATCTATCCAATATGGGAAATACACACAAAGAATCAAACATCATATGCTTTATCTCTTCCTTTTTGGAATCTAATTAGTTATAGCAACCTTTCAAGGATAGACATTTTCATTAACATGGCATATGTTGTCATTGACATGCCTTGAAAACTGGACTTTTAGCTGAAAAAGCAATAGTACTTGGTGCTTATTCTACTATAAACTAGTACAAGAACACGTGCATTGCACGGGTTACCTTCGAATTATTGCTGTTACAATATTTTAGAAAACATATATATATATATATATATAACAAAGGTATAGTGATTATATTAGTAATTGAAGGTTAACTTAAGCTTGTTAAATTAGTTGAACCTGTTAATGGATTCATAACAAAATAGTGTATTGTGAATACAGTTTACCACTATCAATTTGCTGACGTACCTTGAAATGCATACTTGTTGGCTTGAATGGACATATGAAGACAGTTGGACTTTTGTAGTTTTTGATACCTAAAAATTCTGGTGCATCAATTTCCAACTGAAGAAAAAAGGATCAAGTCATCAATGGTTAACCTTTTAACATGTTGTTAACGTTGGTTTTTGGTTGATGTCCAAAAATTCCTTTGTTACAAATAATTAAAAATCAAACGAGTGTGGGACCTACGAGTTATGCGGTAATCTCATCAAAATGTGTGTATGTATTGTCTGCCAAGTATGAATTTGACAAGTTAGTCAAATCTAGTAATATACTGGCAAAGACTTGATGCTATGACAAGTATATAAATTTAAGAAAAAATGTATCGATTATTGTCAATAATAAAACTTGACAACGAAATTGTTTATATTTGAAAAGGGGAATTTGAAATTTAAAAGAAGGAAGTAGTTTTATATATAGAAAATAACTTCCTGATTGAACTAAGTTTACAATAAAAGAAGAAACATAAGTTTTTAAAAAAAAAATTAAGTAGAGTAGGATCTAAATGATACAATTTTCAAGAAGTAAATGAATTTAAAAGAAGAACATAAGAGAAATGCTGGAAATGAGTAAGAATAAATGAAGAAATTGAACAGAAGAAATGAAAATGGCATCCAATTTTGCCATAGTATCGAAATAAGAAGGATGGAGGGAATACTTGAATGTAATCCGCCAATCTGTTGTGTGATCGAGATGTGTAGGATGTGTATCAAGTAACCTCCTTTATTACATGATAATAACTAGTATTTATAGGTAAACAAAATAACTACCTAGTAGTAACTTTCTGTCTAAATGACTGCCACATGTCCTTGGCAGTTCTCTTAGGCTTTACATTTAAACTGCATGTCAATACAATTCCAATAACTGCTCAATGTCTTGAACCGCTCCGTGTCAACTGGCTTGTCTTTGACGGGATTAACTGCTTGACAACTTATCTTGACTATATTATCGATTTTGAGACTTACTCATTTGTTCTTTTTCCATATCTTTGACAATCCTCCCATGAATTTCGCCAAACAGACTGTCTGTCGATCTATCTTTTTATTGACATGTGCACTTTCTTATCAGCTAAGTATTTTCGATACTTAGAAAATAACATTCTTTACTTCAATTCCTTCGTCAGCCTGTCGGAATTATTTCTGTCAAGAGTTTGAAATTCTTCCACTAACAGATGCCCCCAAGTTTTGCTTTTCGACGGGCTTACCCGAAAGAATAGCAAAATTTGAATTTTAAATTGCCAACGAATTCTCTCAATTCCGGATTTTCTTCCATTAACTAAATCTCATTTTAATCTTATCCCTACTTAATAGGGATAATCATAACGTTGCAGGTTTCTCGGAATTCGAACCAGAGACCTTCACTCTTCTTTAAATAACAGTCACATCACTTTTGTGATTTTCTTCTTCTTACCGTTCCTCTTCCCTCGCGAAAAACCCTTCTTCTTTAGAGGAGAAACCTTTCCTCTTCATCGCTTCGCTTAATCTCCATGGCAACATCTTCAAAGATGTCAACTTCAGTACCTCGAGCCACGGTTGCTCCTCTTAGGGCAGTAGTTCAAGACCCAATTTTGGAAGAATCAGAATTATGGCAGGAATCTAAGGTAATTTACCCTGTTCATGATTCTTCCATTGCTTTGAGTCCGCCTGCTGCATTATTGGGTGCTCTTGTAACCCAGAATGAAATTTCTGAGGATTTACGTGGTTCTTTTCCTTCCGCTAACTCAAATGAGGTTATCTTATCTTCATTAACTCCAATCCCTATTCATGTCTTTAAAAGGAGCAATAGAATTTTTAGAATGCCTCCTTCTACTCGGTTTGATGCTTACATTAGTTGGCTTGATCGAGTTCAGGCTGAAAAATGCAACGTGTGGGAAGAAGTTGGAATCTTTGAATTTATTCAGCTTTCTCGCCATGTTAAATTAGTAGATTTTTCTTTAATAGGGGCGTCAGTATTTTTCTGGAACAGAACCACAAATAATTTCCACTTCCCTTCTGGAATGATGGGTCCGACTTTATTCGACATGTCAGCTATTACGGGCCTTCGTCCAGATGGCCCTACTATGCATTCTGATGTCGAAGTTGAGAATCAAATTGATGTCTATAGTCCAAAATACTCTTTCTCTAAATATATAACAGATTTTAAAGGTGGAGATCAAGAACCCGTGACGGATATTGAACACGTAGCCTTTCTGTTTCTTTGGCTATGTGCTTATGTCTTCTGTAGCAAGTCTGCTACTTTGATTGCTTCATATGTTCCTCTTTCTAATCTTTTGTCAACTGGCAAGAGATTAGCATTGGGCCAATGTGTTTTGGCTAATATTTATGACAGTATGAGTATGTTAGTTGATACTGTCAGATCTAGACAAAAGAAAACCAAAATAGGAGGGCCTCTTTGGCTTCTCCAGTTGTGGTTGAATGTTGTTTTAGAGCATAAATTTTCATACAAAGCTCCTTCAAACTTGTCAATCGATACTTATGGCTCTTATCTCTGTTATGTGTCTGATGAATCTTTGTCAAGAGATGAAACTTCCAACTTCAAGTTCTACTTTAAAATCTTTCACTCTCTTTCGTCCATCTATTCAAAGATCAATTTCACTCCTTTTATTGACCGGAAGTACGGTCCGGAGTGGTTTACTAAACTAAGTACCACTATATCTAAATCCAACAAGTCAATTTGGACCAAATTTCTTTGCCAAAAAGTCATTTTTGTTGATGGTCCTGGTTTCAAAACCCATAGAATCTATCTTCACTTGCCCAATACCACTGCTTGTCAGCTCGGTTTCTGCCAATCTATTCCTGCTCCTTACTCGTCAAACCCTGATGAGAACTTCATTGAAGCCAAAGCTCCAACATATGAAAATATTGTTGCCATCAGTGACGAGGATAAAGCTCGTAGGGCCTTTTTACAACCTGTCTCATTCTCTGTCTTCCATGGAGTAACTCAAAGTTTTCTTGATTGGTGGGATGAGTACTATTCAAACCACCATCTAAGTCTAAAGACCTGCTTGAGTTGTATTGAAGACACTGTGGGTAACGGTGATGATTCTTCTATACAGGAACAGGATCCAGCATCAACAACTCGAGGTGGACTTCAGAAAGAAATTCAAGCCTTTGAAAATTTTTACAAAATCAAGTGGAATCCCTTAAGACTATTTGATATAGTTCGTCATGTTAATAGTGTTTTAGCTGAAGCCAAAAGGAAGCATGACAATAAGGAATCTGAAAGGCTTGCCAAGTATCGGGGCATTCCAAATATGACCAGGGAATATTTTGACAGTTTAAAGGCTCCTTTTCCAAAACTTGTGCCTATTCCTTGTGCCCTTTTTGGTTTAGCTGATTCACACCCAGTAAAGCCGACGAAAGGAGGTAACTTTTTCTTTTTAGAAAGCGTGAGTGCTTACGTTGACCCTTTTGAAAAACCAAATCCAGTTACCTTCGCTCGTCGGTTTCTCCAACCTGGTGACGACTTTGGATTCCATTCGCAAATTCTAACTTGTAATTCAGGTATTTACTAGTCAAATAATTTTTTATTCTTTCACTTTTGCTGACAATCAACTTATTTATGTTATTATTGACAGCTATTCCTCTTGACAAACCTCTTCCTGGTAAGTCCAAATCTGATGTACTGACTGAAAAAGCACTTGAAGATGATGATGAAGATGAAAACGTAATTCCTGTGGTGGCCAAAACTGTCAAGAAAAGCTCACAGCCGACCAAAGCTTCCGTTTCTAATCCTCAGACAATTAAAAGGTCTAAGAAAAGAAAAAAGAAAGCTGCTGCTTCTGACATCCCTTCCAAAAAATCAAGTCTACCAAAAGCTATTCAATCTCGGCAGACTCCGATGCCGCCAAAGCCTCTACTGCGTCTAAGGTCCAAGACATCGTTGTTAGTTCCTCCAACACTTCTCCCTCCAACCAATCCAAGGTAAAAAAATTTAAGTTGGTCTATCAAGTTATACCCTTTTGTTCACAACCTCCTATTCTTATTTTGACAGAAAGAGAAAGTCATCGAGACTATTCCGGTAACTGAAAAGGCAAGTGCTGATGTTGACTTAATGTCTTCAGACTCTAACATGGTATTCCATTGATCTTGTCATCTTCCTTTATATTATTTTTATCATCATATATATCTCATTTTCCTTCATGTCAGGAAAAATCTCTTCAGATTGAAGATTCAATGACTATTCAAGAAATTGTCAACAAGATTGTCGAACCAGCGAATCGATCTGCTTCAGAGGTACAGGTTGGCAGAAATTTGGGAAGCACTATTGTCGACACTAGAGGTCTGACAGGTGATTCTCAACATCTCGAATCCAATCTAGAAATGCCCCCTAGCCCTCATCATCACATTTCAATCACTCCAACTTTCGTAGCCGACACACTAGTTGATACTGCCGTCATGATTGAAATTCCTGATGAGGATATTGACATAGAAGCCTTGCTGGCTGAAACAATTCCTATCGTTCCTTCTCCACCTGCAATCAGACCTCCAATCATGACGTCTCTTGACCCTAAACCGGCCCTTCACTTCAACACTTGGATTAATATGCTGTCGGAAGTAAGTCGAAAAGAATCAACACTTTCTGCCAACTCTTCATCAACTCAACATGACTCCAGTGATTCTCGAGTCGTCAACCTTATGCATGATCTCCACGCTCTTCGTGACAATTATTTTAATGCACTTTTATCTGATGCTAGAATTCAACAAGAATTGTCACGACTCATCAAAGAGATCACTCTTATCCATTCCAATCTCCCTATGTCGAGCCACACACACTTTCTCTCTATTTATAAATTCTGGGAGCGACTCTCTGGAAAGTTAGAAAGGATGACTTATGTCATTCCTTCTTATGAGGAGGAAGAAAAGATTAAAGATTATCTCTTAGCTCGGTTCCAAGATCTAGAAACTTCTAAACAAAAGGAACTTGACCTTAGTTCCACCGGAATTCATACCAAAGAGAGTCTTCTGGAGTATCGAAATAAACTGTTGGCAGAGATTGAATTGACTGATCTGAAATGCGCCAAGTTTGACAAAGCTCTAGAAAAGAGTAGAGACAAAGTCAAAGTTATTGACGACGAATCTATTCAACTTGACCGGGAAGCTGAAAGTGTAGTTGGCAACCTCCGCGCATTACAGCCCGAATATGAAGCTGCTGCTGCTGACAAGACTGACATCTCCTTTGCATGGGATCAGTTGTCCTTCGATTTCAACTTAGGTCAAAATTGATAGTTGTAATTCTTTTCTTTGTCAAACTCTAATCTCGTGACTTCCGACAATCGTTGATTAATAAAAAATGTCTCTTTTCTTATCTGCACGTTTATCTACTGTTTGATTTGACTGCAAGTTTCCAATCAACTTCGTAACTCATGCTTATCAAATCATCATAAATGCCATAATAAGTTTTGAAACTTTGGTAAACCAACTCGCATTAAATTCGTTGTCTCTCTTGACCAACTATAAATAATGAGGTTTGTAAACCAAACAATTTTATAGTTGAGTATTTCATATAATATGCTTCCATCTAAAAAAGGTTCTCATTCATTCTTCTTTCTTCCCCCATGGGAGTCTGACCTTACCACCTTAAGATCTCAAACCAAAGTTTCTATTTTAATGGTCATATTCTTAGTGAAGGTCAGTAATCAACGTAAAAAACGCAGTGGAGGTCAGCAACCAACGTAACATCTAGAGCTGACCTTGCTGCACATCTGGGGAAAGTCGATCTCATAACGGAACGAGTGCGTCTTGCTCTAGTTCCATCGTCTTCATCCTGGAAGGTAGTGGTTCTCTCTTGGTGTCATCTTTATTGCACCATAGCAACTACAACCTTCTGGGTTAAATGATGGTGAGATATGCTTCTGCTCGTCTCCTTCTCTGCGTCTCTGCGCATCCTCAACATATGGAGTAGCTGAAACCTCATCAAATGGGGAATGAAGCCTCAACAAATTAGCTTATACCGCTGCATTGTCAAAAGGAGGAAGATAAAATGCTGCTGAACTTAGCATAGTTTTAGACTTTAGGATTAGATTAACCTTGATTGACAATTTGTATTCTGATAACATATTGTCATATTGCCAATCTCTATATGGCTTAGACTGGCAATCTGTGCTTTTGACAATATTTCATCGTATTGCCAATTTAGTGAATATTCTCATTTCTTTTCACTTGTTGTCAATTTTTACTTCCAACATTGTCGGTTTATATTCCTTCAAATACTTACCATTATTTGAATTAATTTTCGAGCCAGTATCAACATTGACAAGTGCATAAGCATTCCCAAAAAATGCTTTATCAACTCTAAATGGTCCTTCCCATTTAGGTGGCATTTGCCATATTCTCGACAACTTTTATCCATGGGCAATATGACTTTCCACACCAGATCATTTACCTTAAATGATTTGAACTTAACTCGACTATCATAGAACTTTGCAATTCTTTCCTTCTGTCGAATCAAATTTTATAATGCAATCAATCTTTCATCACTTAACTCATCCAATTCGTCCAGCATTGCATTCCAGTATTGGTTGGTAGGCAAGTCATTTTGCCTTTGAATGCGAGTAGACTGAAAATTGATTTCGACTGGCAACACATGATCGTGTCCATAAGTTAGCCGATATGGTGAAGTTCCTGTCACCTGCCTGGGTGAATTTCTATATGCCCACAGTATTTGATCAAGAGTATTATGCCAATTCTTAGGTTGTCGACCCACATGTTTTTTTATAAGACTAATAATGATTTTATTTATGGCCTCAACTTGGCCATTAGCTTGTTCATAGTATGGTGTAGATGTGAGCATTTTTATATGCCTAGAACTAGCATATTCCACAACTTTCTTGCCGACGAATACTGACCCTTGATGTGTTGTCAACGTTTGGGGTATGCCAAATCGACAAATAATGTGATTTTCAATAAAATCAATTACGTCCTGTTGGGTGACTACTTTAAGGCAAACTGCTTCTACCCATTTGGTAAAGTAATCAACTCCAACTAAAATGAATTGATGTCCTTTCGATGAAGAAAGATGTATTTGGCCAACTAAATCCAAAGCTCATCCTCGGAATTTCCAAGGCTTGACAATATAATATAATTCGTTGGCCGGTACATTTTGTATATGGCCATGTTTCTGATATTGTTCACAAGACTTGGCAAACAGAATACAATCTTTAATCATAGTTGACCAATAATACAAACTTCATCGAAGAATCCATTTCATTTTATCTCCTTCCTGATGGGCTCCACATATGCCCTCATGGACTTCCGACAGAGCCAAATTAGCATCTTGTTCACTCAGGCACTTGTGTAGAGTCCCGTCAACACACCTTCTATATAACAGTCCTCCTTGCATTGTGTATTTCAATGCTTTGTATTTCATTTTCCTATCTTCATTCTGACTTGGATTTTCCAAATATTCAATTATTGGCGACCTTCAGTCAGTAGGTGGAATTACATCATTGACCAAAATGTCTCTTTCTTCTAATGAGTACGATAATTCTCTGATTTCCATTAGTCCTGACAAAGCCTTTTGAGATATCTTGTATCCTGAGGCTATTTGAGCCAAATCATTAGCCTCTTGATTCAAATTTCTGGGAATATATTTGACAATTACGTCATCGAAATACAATATTAGGTCAAGTTGTAGTTGACACACTTGTATTCTTGAGTAAGTTGTTTGATAACCAATTGAGAATCTCCAAAGATATGCACATTTCGTGCTTTTATTTCTATTAGTATCTCTAATCCGACAATCAAAGCTTCATATTCAGCTTCATTGTTGGAACATGGATACTTAAGTTCAAACATGAACTTAGTAGGAGTTCCTTGTGGAGTCACGATTAAGATTCGTACTCCACTACCTCCTTGATGCCTTGATCCGTCAAAGTAGAGTTTCCAGGGTTGTAAACTGACAACATTTATTTATGGCACGCCCAATCCTGGATGGTCTACCAAGAAGTCAGCTACTGCCTATCCTTTGACAGCTTTAGATGGTACGTATTGTAAAGAATATTCTGACAAAGCAATGGTCTATTTACCAATACGTCCATTAAGGACTGGTTTTGACAACATATACTTTATAACATCAGTTTTGGAAATAACGAATACATTACATGGCATCATATAATATTTAAGTTTTGTACAAGAAAAATACAATGCTAGACATAACTTCTCTATTGCACTATATCTTCTTTCAGTATCATTGAGGACTCTGCTTAGATAATATACGGCCCTTTCAACATTATCATCATCATCTTGGGCCAATAGACATCCTATAGTGTCTTCAGACGCTGATATGTACAACTTCAACGGTCGACGAGGCACTGCGGGTATCATGACCGGTGGATTGACTAGGTATTACTTGATCTGGTCAAAAGCCTCTTGGTGACAAGGCTCCCATATGAAGCTTTGCTCTGCTTTCAACTTGACCAACGGTGCAAATACTCTTGTTCTTCCCGACAGATTTGATATAAACCTTCTTAGAAAGTTAACCTTTCCTAAGAAGGATTGTAGTTCCTTTTTATCTATCGGTGCTGAGGCTTCCATGACCGCTTTGGCTTTATTTTTGTCCACCTCAATTCCTTTTTTGTGAACTGGGAAGCCTAAAAATTTGGCAGCTGACACTCCGAAGCTACACTTCTCTGGGTTCATTTTGAGGTTGTGTCTTCTCATCCTTTCAAACCCTTGCTTCAGGTGCTCCAAGTGGTCATCTTTGGTTTTGGATTTGACAACCACGTCATCAACATATACTTCTATGAACTTTCCAATCACATCATGGAAAATCATGTTCATTGCTAGTTGATAGGTGGCTCCTGCATTCTTTAAACCGAAAGGCATGACAACCCATTCATATGTCCCAATTGCTCCTGGACACTTGAAGGCAGTCTTTGACACATCTTCTTCGGCTATAAAGATTTGGTTATAACCTGCATGGCCATCCATACAACTCAAAATTTCATTTCCTGATGCTGAGTCGACAAGCATGTCGGCTATTGGCATCGGATACTCATCTTTGGGGGTAGCCATATTTAAATTTCTAAAGTCTATGCATACCCTCATTTTTCCATTCTTTTTAATGACAGGAAATACATTAGAAAGCCAATCGACATACCTGGTTGTTCGAATGAACTTCGCTTTAAGCAGTCTTTGCACTTCCTCTTTGATTTTATGCACTACCTCTGGAGCAAACCTTCTACTTGCCTGTTTGACAGGCTTGCAATCCTCCCTAAGTGGCAGCCGGTGTTCAACAAGATCTCTGCTTAAACCAGGAATTTCATCGTAGTCCCATGCAAAGCAATCTTTATATTCTGCAATTAATCTGACAAGTTTTTGTTTGTAATCCTTTGGCAGAAAAGCACTGACAAAAATGGGCATTTTCTTTTCTTCCGTCCCTAAATTTATTTCTTCCAGAGGATCTTCTACTTCAACGTTTTGCTTAACTTCGGCTCCTTTCTCAAAACCCAAAGGGTCGTCGTCAATGGTACAATCTGCCAACACACTTTCTGTAGTGTGTACTTCTCTGTCGGCCAGATAGGCCGACAATGTTTTCAGGTGTGTTTCAAGGCTCATTGTCGGAACTGGTCTGTGACTTGTCGGCCTCTTCCTTTATCTTTACGCAAAACTGACTGAGAAGACTTGCTTCTAACGCATCTTTGTCAATGACCCCTTCGTTGGCAGTCACGGGTCTGACATTTGGCGAATATACTTTGAAATCCACATGTAGTAGGCGTAACACGCGCTATCGCCTACTTCGACGATCTCCACTTGATCTTGCTCATTCCACAAGATTATTTTCTGATGCACTGTCGAAGGAATTGCTCTCACAGCATGAATCCAATCCCTGCCAAGTAATAAGTTGTAGTTTGATTTGGCTGGAATTATCACGAACAATGTCATTCTCTCGACAGTGCCAACCTGGATATTGAGAAGTACAACGCCATCTGATGGAAATGTTTTGCCACTGAAATCAGTGACGACCATGTCTGTCGGAATTAATTCCGACTGATCTTTTCCTAGCTTCTTAAACATTGCCCTAGGCATCAAATTGACAGCAGCTCCTCCATCAATCAGAACTCTATTAGTGGGTCTCCCATCAATTATGGCCTTTACATGCAATGGCCTTAAATGATTTCTTTGTCCATCAGTGGGCTTTTCTAACTGGGCTATATTGTCGAACACGGTGACCAAATTCTCTTGGAAATACATCCAAAAATCATCTGGATTTCTGTCATTGTCGACCATATCTTCATCATCGAAAAAATCCACTTCAAGATATCCTTCATACTCCGCTGGGATGACGGAAATCAATCCTATATTCATCATCATGCCTGGTTCCAGGATGATTTCATCCTCTGGATCCTCGTCTAAGAATGCACCTCCTACAGTTCTTCCATGACTTCTCTTCAAATCATTGTCATCGTCTGATCCTGACCTTTCTGACAAAGGTCGGGCTATCCCTGCACCACAGTTATCCAGTGCCTTGATGATGTCAGCTATATCTTCAATTTGGCTATCCATGTCCATGCCTCTGCTGATGTTAATATCATCATTTGGATCGTTTAATGCCTCAATGACAGCATCAAAAGACAATTCCTCCTTGGTCAAATCACATTCAGGTTTGAATATTGCCAACTGATGATCTTGCATCCTCGCCTCAAACTTCTTCTCAAGCCCTGCTACCTTTTCTATGTCTGCCAATCCAACTGGCCATTTGCCTGTGGATTTTGTTGGCGGTGATGACATTTCTCAGTCCTTCTTTTTCTCTGCTACACAGACCTGGGGTATGGACTTATTTGACCTATTTTGAGTAACAGGCACCCTCATATCAATCTCCATTGGGTGAGACTCTATCACGCTCTTCATTTTCACATCACTCTTGTCAGCTACGTTGTCAGCCATTGCAACCAAACAACCAGTATTCTGCGAAGGCATCTCTTTTATGGTGACAACTCCTTGCCTGGCAAGCTTCTTCTTTTGAGCCTGTCGGAGCCTTTGCAACCTCCTCCTTTGGCTCTTAGAGATGGTCGACTGAGTTGATGGTCCTGATAAGCCAGGTCCTGTCATCTGAGCATTCTGAGCTAGTTGGCCCTTTCGGTAATCCTCATTCCAAAAAGGTGGATTGTGGTCATTGAACTTGTTTTTTCTAACCCATGTCTGCTTTCGTAACTATGGATAACGAGCCGTGGCAGAATTCTTTACCCATTGATCCACCATTACATTGGACGGGGGTTTCCTAGTCTTGACGGAATTGAATCTGCCACCGACAAAGTTGTTGTTTCCCACTGATCCTCTGATTGGCTCTTTAAGTCAACCTCTGGTGTGGTGTTGTCTAGGTCTTGTCTGATGCATGTGTTGTTGACGGCTATTTGTCTGCCTGTTAACAACAGGTGCAGCACTTCTGTGTACACTGTTAGACCCAGCATGACTGCTCGAGTGTGAAAATATGCCTTGGCTATTACCATTGCGGGACTTAGTTCTGTCTTGTGGGTGATAAGATGACGTTTTCTGCCCCCTGGCCTTCTCGGCAGCAACTTCGTCATGAAATGTTTCGCAACTTGGGCAAACTTTAAGTATGCCAACAGATTTCTTGCATGTCATGAAATCGACAAGAGGTTCTCCCGACTGTGGATAAATATCAAATGAATCCGATAGATCCACCTGGATATTTTGCCCAAATCTGATATTGACCGTGCCTATTCCCATAGGGACTCGGCTGTCAGTCTTGTTAACTTCAGGACCAAACGGTTCTGTATCAACCTTCATGTCTGGTTTCTTGTCTGAAAATTTTAGTCTTCCTTCTGCCAAACCTTTCTGAATAATGTCCCTGAAATGCATACAATCATTAGTTACATGACCAAAAGTATTATGATACTTACAGTACTTCCGATCCTTAATCTCATGGGCCTTCAAAAGCCTATGGTCATCTAACAATTTTAACTGCTTATCTTTGAGTAATATGTCAAATATTTGATCGGCCTTGGTCACATCAAATGTATACACTTTCTTATTAATGAAAGGAATCCTTTCGTTGGCCCTCACAGGCTTCAAAGCTTGGCATATATAAGATGGGCCATTTTTTAATTCAACGTAATCTACCTCATATTCCTCAGAATCGTTGCCCTCCTCGTCGGATTCACCACATCCGACAAAGTTAATCTTTTCTCTTTTGAGGAATTACTTCTGCTTGAAGATCTTTTCGGCTTTCAATTGTTCAATTTGTCTGACTTTATCTCCTAACTAGGCAAGATCAATTAGATGTTGGTTGACCAACTTCTTCCTAATATGATAATCTAGATCCCCAGCAACAATCTTTACTATTTCCGCCTCAGGGATAGGGGTGAAGCAACGACTCCTTATTTGACGGAATCGGGCAAGGTAGTCATCGACAGACTCGTTATTCATCCTCTTAATGCCAAATAAGTCTGTCAATCCTATCTTTAGGTCACCCCTAAAGAATTGATCATTAAAACTCCTCTCTAATTGATTCCAGGAGTGTATGGAATTAGGCCTTAGAGTTGAAAACCAAGAAAAAACATTCTTAGTCAATGAACTCGGAAAGAATTTCATCTTTAATCCTCCTCTAAAGCCAAATCTCCCAACTCGATTGTATGTCGGGCAATGTACTCGACTGTTGACTCTCCACTTTCTCCTAAGAATTTTGACAACTTGGGTATTTTGTATCCTTGAGGCATTTCTGCCTGTTGGACCCAGTCAGGAAATGCCGATGCAAAAAATGGTTGATTGGCATAACCTATGTTAAAACCAAATCTATTCAATGCTTACTCGACAACTTGATTAGAATTTTGGTTTAGTACATTTTGACGAAGCGCTCCAAGAGCACCCTGGTTTATGACAAAATCCTCATCTTCCTCTGGCTGTAAAATATGTACATTTCCACGTCTCAAAGGAATCCGACGATGGGGCTATGGCCGTTCGCCATCTTGTTCAGACCCGTCAAGTTGTATAACTTGCGGTTGTTCAACCTGTGGTTGATTATTTCTATTGACATTTCTATTGGTATTTTGGTTATCTTCTGGGGCTATAACGCCTAAGGCTCTATTTAACCTACGTATCTCATTTGCCAACGTCAAGCATGCATTATTCGTGTTTTCCATTAATGGTGTAATCACTGTACTCATTTGTTGAGTAAATGTATTTACCATGTCATGGTTACTAGAGTCAATTTGTTGTCGAACATTGGCTAGTGTAGCCTCTGACAGACCAACAATATTTTGCGGGAGTTGTCTTAGTGGGTATATATGTGGCCTTACTATTGGTTGCTCTTGTCGAGAATGGGTTACTACCATTGACCCTGTTATCCCATTCGCATGACTGGGAATTTGCCCCCCAGTCGATGGTCCTGCCTGTCCAGGTGCATGGGCAGCCATCGTCATTCCATTTGGATATGGTATGTATTCAAATGAGGTATTTGGATTGGCAGCAGTCGAATCATAAGGCATCCCATACAAAGGTTGTGACAGAGGTTGCGTAGTCCCTCTTGGGTTTGAATTCACAACACTTCGTGGAGATAATCCAGTAGTTGGTGGATTTATTTGTTGTAAAACTGGGGAAGTTGGTGACGGGAGTGTTCCTTGGCCAACTTCGTCAAATCTATTGACAACTTGAGCGTAAGAAACGCCTCTTCTCGCACCTAAACTATTAGTGCTATTATTTCCTGCATTAGTAGCATTAGCCTTGGTTGCAGGAATATTGTCAATTGGTGCAATAGCATCCACCGTTGCCGCAGCGGCGTTAGTGCCCACTACGCCTGCATCACTTGCACTACTCATATTCACAGAGTTTTGGGAAATAAATGATGTTCGAACCACCTTTCCACTCCATAGACGCATACAAATAAATTTGTATGTCAAATTCGTGACACTGTATGAGTTACTCTAAACTCGTCCCACCGGGCGTGCCAATTTGTTAACGTTGGTTTTTGGTTGGTGTCCAAAAATTCCTTTGTTACAAATAATTAAAAATCAAACGAGTTTGGGACCTACGAGTTATGCGGTAATCTCGTCAAAATGTGTGTATGTATTGTCTACCAAGTATGAATTTGACAAGTTAGTCAAATTTAGTAATATACTGGCAATGACTTGATGATATGACAAGTATATAAATTTAAGAAAAAAATGTACCGGTTATTGTCAATAATGAAACTTGACAACGAAATTGTTTATATTTGAAAAGGGGGATTTGAAATTTAAAAGAAGGAAGTAGTTTTATATGTAGAAAATAACTTCCTGATTGAACTAAGTTTACAATAAAAGAAGAAACATAAGTTTAAAAAGAAAGTTAAGTAGAGTAGGATCTAAATGATACAACTTTCAAGAAGTAAATGAATTTAAAAGAATAACATAAGAGAAATGCTGGAAATGAGTAAGAATAAATGAAGAGATTGAACAGAAGAAATGAAAATGGCATTGAATTTTGCCATAGTATTGAAATAAGAAGGACGGAGGGAATACTTGAATGTAATCCGTCAATCTGTTGTGTGATCGAGATGTGTAGGATGTGTATCAAGTAACCTCCTTTATTATATGGTAATAACTAGTATTTATAGGCAGACAAAATAACTACCTAGTAGTAACTTCCTATCTAAATGACTGTCACATGTCATTGGCAGTTCTCTTAGGCTTTACATTTAAACTGCTTGTCAATACAATTCCAATAACTGTTCAATGTCTTGAACCGCTCCGTGTCAACTGGCTTGTCTTTGACGGGATTAACTGCTTGACAACTTATCTTGACTATATTGTCGATTTTGAGACTTAGTCATTTGTTCTTTTCTCATATCTTTGACAATCCTCCCATGAATTTCGCCAAAAAGACTGTCTGTCAATCTATCTTTTTGTTGACATGTGCACTTTCTTATCAGCTAAGTATTTTCAATACTTAGAAAATAATATTTTTTACTTCAATTCCTTCGTCAGCTTATCGGAATTATTTCTGTCAAGAGTTTGAAATTCTTCCACTAACACAGGTTTATATTGCTTCAATGCTCCTTGTTGAGGCAGAAATATTGTTGGCGATCTCAGCAATTATGTATGTACTTTTTGCTGAAGTTTTGGAAGCAAGAGATAAGTTGTAGATCACTTTGACTGAATCTAAAGTCCCAGGCTACGAAAATGTAGCCAGCATACTTAAAGAAACATATTTTGTATTGCAGATGGGTCTAGGGGATAATTGAATGAAAGTCCAGATGTTTATTATTTAGGATTAGTGCTTTATTTTTGTATGTTTCACTTAATCTAACCAGATGTCATGAAGTGGAAGAAAACTTTGTAGCTTTTTTAATCATTGAAATGCTAAGTGTACTAAACTAATAATATGTTGTTTTTCAATTCCTCTGTTCAAGGTCTGAGAGTTTAAAAACAAATGCATAATACAGTAAATTTGTACGAAACAATATATCCAAACTATTCGACCACATGCTCATCAAGTATTCGAAGTGGTTAATAAAATGTTACATCAAATAACATCAAAGGTATCACTAGCACAATTTTGAATTTAAATAAATTCTCTACAATTGTGTTGCAGCAGGTTTAACAAAAAAGTAGCAGTAGCAGTAGCTGTATCAAAAAACAAAAATAAAACCAACTGCAATTTTAATGACCAGAGGAGGTATTCAATATTTAATTACATGAAGGCAAAAATAGTCAGTCGTGATAAAAAGAAAACAAAATAAGAACAGTCATCCGCCTCATCAAGCAATTTCCATTGAGTTGGTTCCAAATACTCTGCATTGGTGATGCATATGATCATATGACTGAAGAGGAGCCGCGTTGTGATGGATACTAAGATGTTTCCTTGACAGAAACAATAATAAGAATTTAAAAAACCTTAAGTAATGATAGAATGTTAAGTTTTATATTCCAAAGTTAAGTTTGATGCAAATAAAAATGAATATGATCATAGTTGTTAAGGGTGACTGCAATGGTTTGGGTCCTGCACTGCCACAAGTAGACATCAGATCAGTACATATGGTAGATTTGTTTGATGACTATATCTATCACTTTAGGTAAGACTAATATTGAAGTATGTCATATATACTGGAACCCAAAACGTATAATGGTAGGTGAAGTTTAGTTGCCTATGAACCAGGTAATTCAATTTGCATGTTCTGTTTTTGGAAATCTAACTGTCCTTATTTTATACTTAGAAATAACCAAATGCCTAAAAGCATGAGTTCGTAAAAATTAGATAAACTCAATAGCTGTTATGTTCATTAAATAAGCATGGGAGGTGTAGCCTTGGAAGTGGGCATTCATTATTTGTTCTCTTGAGCAATGGAAAACATAATATCAAGATAACATGCTGTATGAGGGTTTATCTTTGTCGACAAAAGCATGCAATGATACATGTCTCTTTATACAAACTAGACGATGGACCCGTGCGATGCACGGGTGAAAAGTTTATCGAAGATATAATTTCATATTATTTGAAAAGACAACATATGGTCATGTTAAATTCAAAATAAATAAATAATAAATAAAGCTTACCATTGCATGCTGTTTAATTCTTAAAAATATGAAGATGTTATATTCTAGTTTCTTGAAATTAAAGACACTGTATAAAAAATTAACTTGATCTTTCAAGTTCATGATTCCATGTAACAATTATTTATGCTTACATACATAAACACACCTTAGAATCTGGTTCTTAAGCCATTTATTTTTGCTTTTAGTGAAGCTTGCCTTGCTAAAGGCTTTTTAACAGTTTGTGTATAATCAGGTTGTTATCACTTGTTTTTTCTTCATATACTATATGAAAGCTTTTTTTTTATAATCAGGTTGTTAACATTTGTATAAGCTCACTTGCCATTGCCATTAGGTGTGTGCGTATAGGTATTGCAAGATTTGAACTCCCATTAACTCCTACTAGATGAATAAAACCACCAGCTTTTAAGATTCTTTCCTTTTCAATCTCAAGATAGATCCATAAAATGATTGTAATGAATGTCCAGAAGTCAAATTGGTAAAACAATAAACATGAAACTCACATCAATCCATCATTAATTGAAAATGGTAAAAACTAACCTGTGCAAAATTTAGAATCAAAACCAAATCAAATTTTATTAAATCAAATCAATGGCTAACCTACAGTCAAAATCCAAATGCGCATAAAGCTGAGAATAAATAACAGAAGCTGTGTAGGTTTTATATCTAAGTTTAGCACTATCAACATCTTAGGGAACACTTTTTTTTTTTTTTTTTGAGGCAACATCTATGGGAACACTTGAAGATAAAAAGGTTGCTTCGCTTAAACATAAGTTCAAAACAGCAAGTAAAAAAAAATGAATTGATAAATAAACTTAATTCTATATCAATAGAGAATGGTAAGAAACACATACACCAAGAAACATAAAACTATATTCTCATGTTTCTCTTAAATTGATCAAGTTCCATGTTGATTGTCTTTGCATCTACTCAGTCCATGTTAGGAAAGTAAACTGTGTCATTTGTAAGTTACTCACTCATCAATAAAATACTTGGTTTCCAGAGTAGCTCAAAAGCCTCACCTCAGTTTGCAAAACAATTGCTTTCTCTATCACCTGATCACATTCAGCCTGCACATCCTCACATGATAATTTAAAAATTTCCTAAATTATTTTTCAATATAATTTCATGCTGACTAAGAAATTTATAAATCATTATTGTTTTAAAATATATACAATTACACTGATCAAAATAGGAAAAGTGACATATCCATGTAGAAACTTAAATTATTACCAATAATGAAACAACAGGGGTTTAAACAATGATTCAAGAGTCAAGTTAGAAGAAATTACAACATCATTTGAGTCCATTACAACATTTAAGATAGGGGATGAGCTCTCAAATATATTGACATTCTGTTTTCTTCAAAAATGTTGATTTACAGTATGCAAATACCAAATGAAATATTGGAAGCCATGGTGAGGGGCATTGCTGTTAGGATCGCGTTCAAGATCGCAAGATCGTGCGATTCTTCGAGTTTCAGCCCCTTCTGCGTGTTAAATCGCCTCTGGGATCGTCGCTTGGCAGGATCGTGGCGAGATCGTCGTTCTTCATCGAAAAATCACAGAAACGCTGATTTGTGAGTCTCCCGATCCTGCTCTGTTTCGTTTTAGGGTTGGGTTTGGGACGACCCAATTCGAAAATCCGGGTTATTTTAAACCGGGTCCATTTTACAGCCCAGTTAAAATTTAAAAGTGTGAAACTGTTAAAAGTAAAAAACCCTAAAGTGCCGTTCCATTCCCAAACCCCGTTTCCCTCTACTCCTCTGTCAGCAAATCGTCTCCTCCCTCAGCCAAACAGCTCCATGCCGTCGTCCCCTTCCTCTCTCAGACGGCCACCAGCGTCGCCCCTTCCCTCTCTTCCTTTCTCAAACACGTCGTTACCTGTGTTCTCTTCTTCGCCTTTGTTTTTCTTCATTCGCCCCTCTCTTTGTGCTCTGCTCTGTTCTGTTCTTAGACAGCAATGGCTTCAAGTAACCCTGCTGGTAGTGCTGTTAATAGGAACGAAGCTGGTGGGAGTGGGAGTGGGAGTGGCAAGACTAATCTGAAAGCTTCTGGGACTAGGTCTGATGTGGCATGGCAGCATGGGGTTTCAGTGGATGGGGATGCAAGAAAAATAAAATGTAAATATTGTGAGAAGGTGATAACAGGGGGAGTCTACCGAATGAAGCATCATTTAGGGCGGACCGCAAAGGATGTTGGAGCTTGTAGGTCGGTGCCTCGATCTGATTAGGAAAGAAATGTGGGACATTGTGACTTCATTGCGAGAAGAGGCTCATTAATAAGTCAAGCCAAAATGAGCATGAAGGAGGTGGTGCAGTGATGAGGATGGAAAAAGAAAGAGGGAAGAGACCTCACGATCTTTTCAAGAAGAGGGGAGTTAGCTCTCAACCCACAATCAACAGTGTATTCAAGAAGAGCATGAGGGAGGAGGCATGCCTAGAAATAGGCAGATTCATTTACAGAAATGATATTCCTTTTAATGTGGTAAAGAGTGATGAGTTTCGAAAGATGTTTGAATTAGTTGCCCGACATGGTATAGGATTTAAGTCACCATCCTACCATGAGATTAGGGTGAAGTATCTGAAGCAAGAAGTTGATCTTACTGGTAAGAGCTTGGAGGATCATAAAGCATTTTGGAAGAAAGCGGGTTGCACAATAATGACAGATGGATGGACCGATAAGAGGAAGAGGACTATATTGAACTTCTTAGTTAATAGTACTAAGGGAACAGTTTTCTTGAAGTCTGTTGATGCATCCAACATTACCAAGACAGTGACAAGATTTTTCGAATGATGGATGAGGTTGTTGAAGAGGTTGGGGTAGAAAATGTTGTCCAAATTGTCACGGACAATGCAACTAACTACAAGGCAGTTTGGTGATTTGTTGATGCGAGAAGAGGGAGAAGTTGTCTTTGGACTCCTTGTGCGGCTCATTGCATTGACCTTATGTTGGAGGACTTTGAGAAGAAGATTTCAGTCCACAAAGAAACAATTGCAAGTGGTAAGAAGCTTACAACCTACATCTATTCCAGAACTGGTCTTATGTCTTTGTTGCATCATTTTACTAAGGGAGGAGAATTGATTAGACCAGCTGCTACTCGTTTTGCCACTGCTTACCTTACCTTAGGATGCTTGCATGATAATAAGGGTTCCCTAATTAGAATGTTCACATCCAAGGAATGGAGTGAAAGCCAATTTGTAAAGACTAGGGATGGGAAACATGTGGAAGAACTTGTCACTGATAAGGGGTTTTGGAAGGACATTGTCAACTGCTTGAAGGGTGCTTATCCCCTAATTAAGGTGCTGCGAATGGTGGATGGGGATGGGGATGAGAAGCCAGCCATGGGCTTCGTTTATGAAGGAATGGACCGAGCTAAAGAGATGATACAAAGTGCCTTCAATGGCGTTTGTAAAAGGTAATTATCTTCGACTTGTTCAATGATATAATTTGTAGACTTATTTTGGAAACTAATTAATTTCTTATTCATTCTTAGCTACACTCCTATTTGGGAAATCATTGATCAAAGATGGGACAACCAATTGCATAGGCCTTTGCATGTTGCAGGCTACTACCTTAACCCCATGTTGCATTATGGTCCTAATTTTAATTCGGATTGGGAAGTCAAGAGAGGATTGTATGATTGTTTCCAAAGAATGGTGGGAGACATTGAAGAAATAGGGAAGTAGGATCGTCAGCTTGAGGACTTCAAGTTCAAAACGGGATTTTTTGGTCATCCAATAGCTCAACATGCACTTCAAACCAAAACTCCAGCACAATGGTGGGAGTCTTATGGTGATGAATGTCCAGAATTGCAGAAGTTTGCTATTCGGGTATTGAGTTTGACATGTAGTTCATCCGGCTGCGAACGTAATTGGAGTGCCTTTGAGATGGTAAGAACTTGAATTTATGAAGCACAATTAATTTCATTCTTAGAATTACCTAGTACCTAAAATGAGTTAATTGTTTTCATGATTATTTAGGTCCACACCAAGAAAAGGAACTGTTTGAAGCAAAAGACCATGAATGATGTGGTATTTGTGATGGCTATTTCAAGATTGAACAAGAAGAAGGAAGCTAGGAAAGCAAATAACTACAGCATTGAAGATGTTTCTTCTGATGATGATTCGATTGTGGAGGAGAATGTACAAGATGAAAATTCAGATTTGCCTATTTTGGATGAAGACATTTTAGATCTTACAGTCCTAGAAAATGTTGGTGTTGGTGGTGCACCTGTAGATGATCTGCAGATTCCTATTGATGATGATGTTGATGAGATAGTTGGAGGACTTGGAGATGATGCTATAAATGAGAATGAAGATGATACGAAGGATGAAGATGACTATCCTGAGATTATGTTAAATTCTCTCTTATAGATTAGATGGCTAGAGTTAGCTTGACTTGATTTTGATTATGAACTTATTATGCTTTTGTCTTATTTTATTATTATGAACTTATTATGCTTGTGTTACGTATTGGATTTGGTTTCTTGTGAATTATGATTATGGATTTTCCTTATCTACGTTGTTTTTCATGCATATGTACATGTATAAGTATAGTTTTCTACTTTACAAGCTAGTCTACTTTTCTACTTTAGCTAGGATCTTACGATCCTTGTTACGATCCTTCGAGTTAGGATCTTCCATCCCCCTCCCGATCCTCACTAGAATCTCGATTTTCACAGCAATGGTGAGGGGTACTGATCACATCAGGGATTAACACCCAAAGTTCCACTACCTTCACAAAATATAGTACACAAGGCTTAATTGCAAGTAAGGTTTATGAACATAACTCATGGGATACAAATGGCTACTTCAAACCAATTCTCACATCCATCAATCAAGTTCTGTAATCCTTATAAATAAATGCTATAATCTGGAATGTATATTATAATTTGGATATTATTCTCATAATGAAAATCATATTTACAGGGGCATTTCTAAAATCCATGAAACATAATCCTTTTGTGTATTCATTAGCTGTCCAATAAGGATAACATATTGCAAAAAACATAAAGTATAGAGAAACCTCTTGATGACATATGCTAAGAAAAATTCTGATGATCAATATTCTCAATCCAATGTATCAACATATCCTTACCTGTGGAAAGTTGATGCCATAAGTTAGTTGAACCACTTCTGAAGGAAATGCAAGAAAAAAAAACATTGCTCCAAACATACACTGGTTTATTCACATGTGGCACTTTTTTCTCACAGCTTTCGTCATCAACATCAGTTGCTACCTTAAAAAAGAATCAGAAAATTAAAAAAGGTTTCATTTAGAAAAGGAGGATAACCATGATACCTAAAAGCGACTAAGAAGATGCTTTAAACAATTTTTCCAGTCTTGCAGAACATTAAAAATGGTTAATTTAAAATAGGAACGTAGTCATGATCCTGAAATGGCAACCATGAATGAGTTTTAAACAAAATTTTCAAACTTGCATCATGCATGGTTGTTAGATTTCATACAACATTGGCTACCAAATCGAAAACCAAACAACTTATGCCTGTCAGTTTTCAAAAAAATAATAATAATAAATAAATGAAGAACGAAGGTAAAAAAATGGAGATACCGATCGCTAGTAGGTCAGGGAGATTTGAATACAACCCTAAAAGGAAAAAAAAACATAAACCAAACATAGACAGAAGCAGAAATGACATGCAGGAGAAAAAACAGGGGGAAAATTAGAGGTGAAACAGAGCCAGATGTAGAAAAACCATTAAAACCAGCCAATTTGAAGAAGAAAAACCTTATCTGTGCAATACACATACAGTTTGTGAAGTAAAGCAAGAAGGAAACTTCTCCATTTTCTCCCAAGCTCAGAAGTCGCAAAGACATCAGAAGAAAAAGTTCCAGATTTTAAAGTGTGGTATTTGAGAAGAGAGAAATGGACCTAGGGAAGACAAATAGCACATTTAAATTGTACCATTAATAACGCATGAAACCGTGACAGCAAAGATATCATATTTAATACCCAAAAAAAAGATTTCATATTTAAATTCGAATTTCAAACTAAGCAGATTGAATGAGAGCTAGTAAGCAGACATGGAAAAGCCCACCAATTTATTGGAACACGTAGTTAGTAAATGATAATATGAAATAATTAAATAAAAATGGAAATGACAAATCTAGTCCCAATTTTGGAGGGTAAATTTTATTCCAGCCTCTGCTACTTTTATATATATGTGAATGTGAGTCCCTATGCTTCAAAAGGGTAAAGAAAGCTACCAATTCCCACACACGACTATTGCAGCCTGGAAACAACAACAAAAAAATACAAACATTAGAATCATTTAGACATAACAATCTATACAACTGAACAACCGTTCATCAAAAATTGGTACTACTAATGCATGGCATTCTATAAAGTAGCAAATCACAAAGATAGAACATTGTATCAAATAAGATGTATATAGTTTCAAGTTACATTGTATCTGTATATAACATAATGGGATAGTAGTGATTCTTCGTGCTTTATAGTGTGGTCACAAGCATACCTTCGTTTCTCCAAGTATGATGATTAGTCCTACTTTCTCTTTCTTCATCTTTAGACTTTCCTCTTGTCATTTTGTCGATTGTGCTTCATTCAATGCCTCAACATTCTCAGCAACCACCAGATTTCTCTTTGAACCCATATCAACAGGTTAAGCTAGTAAAAAAATAAAATCAAACAAAGAAATGATGAAAAACTAAGATCATACCTGGGTTTCATGAGCCTCACTCCTTCGAAGCCAGAGAAGACACGTGAGGCAGAAGGCGGATGGTCGCCGGCGAGAGGAGTTGTGGAGCGATGCCGGCGAGAGAGTCTCTGGTAGAACATGAAACTTGCCTTCCATCCTAGGGGCGGTGAGGGTTTGGGTGAATTTGGGCGGAAGAATTCGAAAATGGGCCAGCTTGTTTCTTCAAATGGGAAATTTTTGTGTTGCTTTGTCTATGGACTATTGAATGAGTGACATGTGTAAAAATTACTCAAACAGTGACTAAAAAATATATATAATATAAATATAGATATAACCTACCCATATAGTAAAAGAAGCAATATTAGAATGTTTGGTGGTATAGTTGAAATCAAAATGTCCTATTGAAGCTACTGGTACAGTGGTACCTCGCCTTAATGGCCACATGAAGCACATCAATGATGGCCACAGGAACTACGGCGTGTACTGATTGCTTCTGGATGTTTTCTTGGCCTGTCTATAATTTTTGTAGAGTGCTTTTCTGCAAATAAGATTTGGTGCACCTATAGCATTCCAAAAATATTTTATTATTGTTCCAAAGTATTAGTCTAAAAACGTATAGTATTCAGTGTTATAATAATCCATTTCCTTCTCATTAGTGTTCATTGGTGTTGTTAGTTTTTGAATAATTTATTTCTTTCTCAAACATATATTATAATACAATTAGATATATATCAAGCACTAAAATGTATGCGTAGGTTGATGCAACTGTCCCTGTGCTGACCTTCTTTGTGCTTAAATCACAACCTATGCCACTTAATATAGACATAGATAAAGCAATAATTGTCACATTGGTCAACAATTGATTGTGCTCATGCTTTACATGTGACTCGTTAGCCATTGCCTTATTATCACTATCTATTTGGCGGTTTGTGTTGTACTGTATAAACTATAAAAGTGTAAGAGATGAAAAAAGAAGAAGACCAGGACGTTATCATTAACATCCTGTTGGGCATTACTATGTAACACGTGCGAAAATAAATTAAAAAGAATTTTATTGATTGTTTTCAAAAATTGATTAATTTTAAATCAGAAAATCTGAAGGTAAAAATTTCTCTTCTGAATACTACGAACATAACACGCACATCACAATAGTAAAAATCAATTTTTTCACAACAAAATTTCAAACCATATAAAGGTTTTCAAAACACCTACACAAACTTTCTCAAAACATAACACCCAAAGAAAATCTCAAACTGGTCTCTCTATAAGACACTCACGGATAAGACATCGTGATCATCCCTATGATCACACCTCTTCCTGCAATTCGGACTCAGGTTTCCAAGTGACTTAAGGAACTCTACTGCAACATCTGCACTCGTGTACTAAGGTACAACATCAAAGACGGGAGAACATGTATATGCAAGGGTGAGTTCCAATATATGGATTTTAAAACGATAACCATATTCACGACTCTCAAATACCAATTAACATGAATACTCCAAGATAAACAATATATTTATCAAAGGGTTTCATACCCGACAGTCGTAGCCGTTTTAAAAACCATGACACTTCAATATTCATCAACTAACTTTGATACCTAATCTCCGGAGCTCCAACCAACAAATAAATGAGCTGATCGGGCTCTCTTTGCCAAATAAGGCAGAATATAAACGTTGCCAGATAAGGCAAGTTTCAAATGATTTGGCCTGTCAAGGTTCCGAGTTCCAACTATTTAAGTAAATAACTCGGTAGGATACAAGCTCCAACCATCATCGTAAGTAGTTCACAAGAGCATCCAACGATAGTCGTAATTGACTCGGCCTATAAAATATGAGTAATATCCGAGCTCCCGAAATAGTCGTAATTAGCCCGGCCTTTCCTAGACCCCCATTCATTTCACCCAAAGGTGAAATGTATCCATAACATGGATACCTACCAAGGTACCATGCATAAAACCATTAGGCACATTTACCAAAATAAAATGCAAAATGCATGTAAAACATTTAAGTTTAACAAACTTTCCAATCAAACAGACTCTAAGTCAAAAATGTGCGAATCACGAAATCTAGACCGATATACCAAATTTTGATTCATAGATTTTGGCGCACAAAAATAAATATAGATTTTTAAAGAACATCTAATCCATAACTTCACCCTTTGGGACCCCTGGCCCATACCATAGAACACTAGACCCCGATATCTCGGTAGTTAGGTTCGTCTATCAATTTAAAAAGCATTTTCGCTCTTTAAAACACAAATCCAAAAACAAAACTTTCTCAACTTATCCAAGTTGTCGGAAATAACCCGTTGTATAAATATACTTTACAGAAAATCCTTTTACGTTGGAATTTTATTTTCTAAAATCATTAAAATCACTTAAAACCCCTTTTCTTTCGAAAATCAATATTTTGAACCTTAGTCCAATCAAATATCGTTTTTAAGAATACTTCTGTAAATATTGTCGGAATTGTCCGACGTTTTAAAAACGTTTTAAGTCCAAATATGACTATTCTAGCTAAAATAGTTTTTCCAGCATCATATTAAACTTATTTTCTTAAAATAATATTTTCTAATATTTAGAAATTTCTTACGTATAAACCAGCAATGCAAAAATATTTTCACGGTTACATCCTCACTATGACTCATAAAACACTCTTACGCTATTAAATCATTAAAATAATATTATTTTCAACTTTTTCTCATTTTCAACCTACCAAAATACTTAAGTAATATTATATTACTATTTCTCATCAATTAAAACTCATTATCCCGTAAAAAGCTTTTTAACGCTTTTAATCTCATTATTAATTGAGCACTGACCATTGTCAGGCTTTACAATCCACATCAATAAAACTCATTCCAATAATATAGAACATATCAATTAATGGCATGCAACAACATATAATAACAATTAAATGTAGATAAATAAATATTTAAAAGCAGATAATTACAAAACAGATGATTTCACACTACAGAAAATAATTAACACACCAACTAAATTATACCTCTTGAAGACTTTTCTTTCCGAATTAAAAATTCCGTCAAGTGTCCGATCTCCGCAAAACACGTACACGATGCACACAACAGTTAACCCTTCAACAAAACACAACACATAATTATCAATTAAACACTAAATACACCAATGCTCCTACATGCTAGGTTTGGCCATGAGGTGTTTGGATGGATAAAAATTTCTAAAATTCCTAAGCTTGTGGATTAGTGATTCTTAATCACTTAAAACCCTAAAACAAAGGTTAACATACAAAGATTGAAACCAAATATTCCAACCCTTCAAAAATGAATTTTGGCCATGAGTAAAACAGTGGTTTAGAGATTTTAATTTGATTAAACAAGCATGGATTCAATACCTATATGAGCCATAAGATTGAATCAAGCAAGACTTAACCAAAAAGTTTGAACAAAGTTCCTCCCCCCACTTAACATAGGGTTTGGCCTCAAAGAGTTAAATGGGCACAAAATTTTTGTTTGATGCACACTCTTGGATCTTGAATATAGAGAGGATACTAAGATCATAGAAATTGATTTCACTTCAAAATGATTTTTCTATGATTTTCTATGAATTTTCAAAGTTCTAGATCTAGGAATTGAAAAATATGATCAAGACTTCAAATCACAAAAATGAATGAAGAACATGATGATGATTGAGTGAGAGGAGTATGGTATAACTCTTGAAATTGAAAAATGAGCTAAGAATCAAGTATTCACAAAAATGGCTTATGGAACTTAAGCTTTTTAATGGAAAAATGGAGAAAAATGATGAAGATGATGAACATTGCCTTAAATAGAAGTGAAATGGGCTCTCAAATGGTGCTTGGGCCGTGGTTTTTGTGTGTGTGTGTGTGTGTGGGGGGGGGGGGGGGGGGGGGTCCAAGGCAGAAATTTTTAGGGACAAAAGAGTAATCTCATAAATGACATTTTTGTGGTATTAAGACAACATAAGGACAAAATGGTAATTTTACCTAAGGTAATCATGAAAACTATGTGGTTGAGGTTGAAGGAGAGATGGTTGGTTTGTGTCCACAAATTTTGGGGACAAACATGACATTTCAATGAAAGTCCAAGGGTAAAATAGTCCAAGGGCAAAATGGTCTTTATACTAGTTTGAAGAAATATCTAGATTTTTTTGCTAAATGTAATCATGAGATGGGTGACTCATCCATATGACTCACTACCCTAGGTGGTACTATATCTCAGTGTCCGATGTCGGGTTTTGTCTCTGCACGTCCGTTCTCGACTCCGTCGATTACCCGACTTAGGGTTTTACGCCCGAATCGAGTATAATAACCTATTTATTTTGAAAATTTTCAAAATAACCTATATCGTTGGAAATGAGATATAAATCTATTCATTTCGTTCTAAGGTCAAAATTAGGTTTTCTGATCAGTATAATCTTACTGTCAGTGAAAACGCAGACCGGGTTCCGTCTGAATTTTCAACCCAAAATTTAACCGTATACTTAAAAATAAGTATGATATGAATATGACTTTGGTTTTCCAAAAATCATTTTCTAAGTTTCATATAAAAATATAGACATTTATTTATATTTATACCGATCTTAGAAAGCAAAAATATCGGGGTGTTACATTATCAAGTTTTAATCTTATGGTCATTCAAGGAATAGACCTAACACTTGGGGCCATTATCATCTTTGTGAAGCAGGCCACGACTCTAGCTTCATACCACCTCTCTATGTGACGAAAAATGAGTATTGTGAGTGGTGGTGTCGATAGAGAGGTGAATGACTTTACTTGTATAATTATTCTGAGCTTTTTCCTTCTTTGTATTTTGTTTCTTTTCTGATGTATCACCCAAAAATATAACAAGGGCATCAATTCCTAACAGTCCCACGAATGTTTCGAGGTTGGGTCTCAATTACTTCAACTATATAGGCAAGAGTGGAAGATGGTGCTCCTCCTGCTTGCCATCCACGAGCCACAAACGCACATTCAGAGTGCTATCCTTCTACACCTGTTCATTGCCCAACAACGCTGAATTCAGAAAAAGCAAAAAAAAAAAGTATTTCATGTTGAATTTGGAAAAAAAGGACTTATAGCTTCCTTTTATTTATTCTGACTTAGCTTCCAGTCTTTTGAGTTTTGTTCCTTTTTGTCACGACCCAAATCCGGCGTCCATGACCGGCCAAGGCTAAGGTCGTCTACCTAGCCCTGAAGCCTAGCATCAACCTCTTCATGGAAACTTCTTCCACAATTACAATGAGACACTAGGTGCCAACTTACATAAATTTCCACAATGTCTCACAAGATCCATTATATACCGCAAAGTTGTCCTTTTCCAATAAAGGGAAATTCTTTCATCAATACATACGTCACATAAACAGTTAAGCCCTAATTAGTCTATAAATTTCTATGACAACACAACTTCAAAATCCTCTACAGCAGCCCTTGGGCATCCTTGAATTCTTTCCTTTAAGAAGAACCTGTGGCTAAAAGGTTAAAACAAAGGGGTGAATATAAAACTCCGTGAGGGATATCCCTTCTAAAACAGAAATCAATAATCAATAAGTAAAACATCAATTAAAACAGATCAATAAGCATAATATCTAGATAAGAAACTTACATGCCCTAAAGTCCGATAACATACATTTAACCACGGCGGTTTCTCATTGGGATAATTATCTTTTCCATCATAAGTCAATCATTTCCATAATCCTCGTGTGGCTGAATCCCACAACATTTTCTTTTTCATAACCATGGCACCATGTCACCACTATTCCACTTTCACGCTCTAGAGATACTTTATCCCTTCAATCAGTACCCCAAAGTTATATCATTTCACGTTGCAACCATTCTCAACGAGGAACACATATCAATAATCACAGACGCAACAAAATCTTCACATATTTCGATATCAACATTTCAGCGATTAACAATTCAATCCATGATGATTGTATCATATCCCAAACATCAGCCTATATTTTAGCATTAAACTCAATATAGAGTCCAGGTCATAATTATCTCAATATGAAAGTGTCTTTGAACCTCATAACCAACATTAATCTCATTTATAACTCCAACATAACAATCAAATATCCCATTTCACAAATCCATGGGTACTTCTCATGTTCAATAGAACTTGCAACCATTCACAATCATGTTTAAAGCATAAACCAATAATCCAAAATAATGACACAAGTTAATGCACATGTATACATATGTGTGTGTGTGTGTGTGTGTGTGTCTATATATATATATATATATATAATCCGTCTCTTGGAAAACATAACAAAGATCTCAAATTTGTCTATTGTCATCATCTCTTTCCACAACAAGGACATACAAAAGATTTACAAATTTATAAAGTATGTAAACTAATTATTTTTCAATCATGATAATAAACGTTACAATTTATTCCTCTTTCACATTTTTCACAAGTATCGTTCTAATCAATAGATTACTACATCTCCTTTTGTACTAAGCTCAAATACTTTTCCCAAGGCAAGATCAATTCAAGTCTTCACACAAAGAGAACTAAGTTTCAATTCATGAATCACTTAGCAGAATGGTAAACTTAGTACTATACTAAAATAAGGGTAAACCACATGATCCAACATGAAAAATTAACTCAATTAATGAAACAACATGAATGATCCCATACACATGAATATTCTTATCTAGAAGACTTGTGTTGAAAGTGCCTCAAAATCAAGTTTAAAACTTCATAATTTGGTGTTCAGACAGCTGGTAATCGATTACGGGAAGGCCGTAATCGATTACGGACCTTCAGCTAGGAATTCTGAAGTTTCATAACTGTGGATAGACAGCTGGTAATCGATTACCAGAATCTCATAATCGATTACCAACAACTCGTAATCGATTACGACGCGTCAGTTTTTGATATTTAAGTTCGTTACAATAGCGAAGGAAATAATATTTTGGGGTTTCTTGGGTGCTTTTTTTAGAGCCAAAAAAAAAGGAAAAACCCAGAGAATACTATCATCTTGTAATGCTTTGATTCTATTGTGAATTGAGAGAAGAATCAAGAGAGGATTATAGAGAGATCAAGGGCTGTGAGAAAATAGAGAGACAAAAGGCTTGGGTTCTCTTGTTTGTTCATCTTGAACATGGTGAAGTGAAGATCCAAAGGATCTCTATTGTAATCTTGATCAACGTTCATAGTGGAGGAGGCTCTCTCCCGTGGATGTAGGCCACATTGGCTGAACCACGCTAAACTGTGTGTGTGCTCTCTATCTTTTCTTCCCTTTCTCTTTTCTTGCTGCTGTAATTGAATTACCTGCTGTGGTAATTCAATTAACACATATTGTTGTGCTTTTATTTTTGCGGACTTGCTAATTAATTCTTGCTGGTTGTTTGCTATATTATTTCTTCTACATTAGGTGTATTGGGTTTAGGTTGCGAAACTCTATTTCTTGGTACTGTGTAGTCTTTTGTGTATTGTTTCAGGGATCTTCTTTGGGTTCTTTCATACACACGAACCAACAAGTGGCACCATCTGTGGGAATTGAAAGAAGAAGAAATATCAAAAGGCTGAACAATGGGAAACACAAAGTATGACATAGAGAAATTCTCCGGCAGTAATGACTTCGGGTTATGGAGGGTTAAGATGGAGGCAATCTCGATACAACTTGGATGTGTAGAAGCTCTCAAGGGAGAGGCAAGGATGGCAGACACTCTATCACAAAGGGAGAAGACCAACATGATAGAGAAGGCAAGAAGTGCAATCATTCTATGTCTTGGTGATAAGGCATTGAAAGAGGTTGCAAGGGAAAAGACAGCGGCGTCTATGTGACCGGGCAAGGTTAGAAACATTGTACATGACAAAGTCACTAGCGAATAGGCTATGCTTGAAGCAACTTCTATATTCTTTCAAGATGATGGAATCGAAGTCCATTGTGGAGCAACTTGCGGAATTCAATAAAATTCTTGATGACCTAGAGAACATTAAGGTGAAGCTCGATGATGAGGATAAGGCATTGCTCCTACTTAATTCTTTACCTAAATCCTTTGAGCATTTCAAGGATGCCATTTTGTATGGCAATGATCAAACCATTTCCTTGGATGATGTGCAAACTTCAATCCGGACAAAGGAGCTCCAAAGGCAACAAGAGGTGTCGTCTGTGGGAATTGAAAGAAGAAGAAAGATCAAAAGACTGAACAATGGGAAACACAAAATATGACAGAGAAATTCTTCGGAAGTAATGACTTTGGGTTATGTAGGGTTAAGATGGAGGCAATCTTGATACAACTTGGATGTGTAGAAGCTCTCAAGGGAGAGGCAAGGATGGCGGACACTCTATCACAAAGGGAAAAGACCGACATTTTAGAGAAGGCAAGAAGTGCAATCATTCTATGTCTTGGTGATAAGGCCTTGAGAGAGGTTGCAAGGGAAAAGACAGCGGCGTCTATATGGGCAAGGTTAGAAACATTGTACATGACAAAGTCACTAGCGAATAGGCTATGCTTGAAGCAACTTCTATATTCTTTCAAGATGAAGGAATCGAAATCCATTGTGGAGCAACTTGCGGAATTCAGTAAAATTCTTAATGACCTAGAGAATATTGAGGTGAAGCTCGATGATGAGGATAAAGCGATGCTCCTACTTAATTCTTTACTAAATCCTTTGAGCATTTCAAGGATGCCATTTTGTATGGCAATGATCAAACCATTTCTTTGTGCAAACTTCAATCCGGAAAAAGGAGCTCCAAAGGTAACAAGAGTTGAAAGCGGAGAATAATGGTGAGAGCTTGAACATCTCCGGGGGGGGGGGGGGGGCACGAGAAGAAAGGGTGAAAGAGCAAGAGGTCTGGATCAAAATCAAAGAGTCATTCAAAGTCAAAGCTCAAGTGTTTCAATTGCGGTAAAACGGGTCACTTCAAGAAAGATTGTCCTGAAAATAGGGGCAAGGAATCAAGGAACTCCGCTGAGGTTGCAGTTGCTTCGGATGGCTATGCGAGTGTTAGGATGTTGGTGGTGTCAAGTTCAGAAACACAAAGAAGTTGGGTTATGGATTCCAGATGTTCGTACCATATGTGACCAAGGAAGGACTATTTTGAGACACTAGAACTCAAAGAAGGTGGAGTGGTGCTTCTAGGAAACAACAAAGCATGCAAGGTACAAGGTATGGGAACTATTCGGCTCAAAACTTCTAAAAATCGTGAAATCCTTTTAAAGGATGTGAGGTATGTTCCTGAACTTAAGAGAAATCTTATATCCATTAGCATGTTTGATGATTTATGTTATTCCACTAAAATTGAACATGGTATGATAAAGATTTCTAGTGGTGCTTTAATAATAGCTAAGGGAACAAATAGAAATGGATTGTATATTCTTAATGGTTCCACTGTTATTACACAAGCATCGGTAGCTAGCCAAACACCACATGATAAAACCAAGTTATGGCACTTAAGGCTAGGTCATGTAAGTGAAAAATGATTGATAGAATTGTCTAAACAAAACTTGTTAAATGGTGATAAATTGGAGAAACTAGAATTTTGTGATCATTGCATATTAGGTAAGCAACATGGAGTGTCTTTTGGAACCGGTATGCATGTTTCTAGTTGACCTTTTGAGTATGTGCACTCAAATCTTTGGGGTCTATCAAGGGTGATGACTCATGGAGGAGGATCCTATTTTCTTACCATGATTGATGACTTTTCTAGAAGAATGTGGATTTACATTTTGAAAAATAAATCTGAAACCTTTCAAAAATTCAAGAAATGGCACACTCTTATAGAAAATCAACTAGGCTCGAAATTGAAAGTTTTAAGGACTGAACAACGGCCTGGAGTTTATTTTAGAGCAGTTTAATGAGTTTTGCAGGAAACGGGGAATTAAAAGGCATAGGACCATGGCACGGACTCCTCAACAAAATGGTCTAGCAGAAAGGATGAACATGACTATTTTGGAGCGTGTTAGGTGTATGCTTTTGGGTGCTGGACTACCTAAGAGTTTCTGGGGTGAAGCTACAAATACTGCAGTGTACTTGATAAACAGATGTTCGTCTTCAGCTTTAGACTTCAATACACCTATGGAAGTATGGAGTGGTAAACCGATGGATTACTCTAATCTTGGGGTATTTGGTTCTTTGGCATTTTCTCACATCAGGGAGGACAAGCTTGATGCACGGGCGGTAAAATGCATCTTCATTGGGTATCCAGATGGTGTGAAGGGCTACAAGTTGTGGAAGTTGGAATCAGGAGGATCAAGGTGCTTTGTAAGCAGGGATGTCACATTTGATGAGACCTGGATGGGTATGATGTGAAATGGCTTGGAGCAAAGCAGTTCTGATGAAACAGACCAGAAAGCTCAGTTTGAGGTGGAGTTTCCCACCTCTAGCATCAGAGAGGAAAGTCTACTACCAGCAGAACAGACAGATCAACAACCACCAGTAGTATCAGATTATCAGTTGACTAGAGATCGAGCTAGGAGGAATATTGCACCTCCTAAGAGATTTGGGTATGCTGACCTCGTTTGCTATGCTCTTAATGCGGCTGAAGAGATACAAGATCCAGAACCGAGAAGTTTTAGAGAGGCTATGGAAAGCAAGGATAGTCAGAATTGGTTGCAAGCAGTGCAAGCAGAAATGGAATCCTTGGATAAAAATCAAACCTAGACACTTGTGTACTTACCCAAGAATCAAAGGGTAGTTGGATGCAAGTGGATCTTCAAGAAAAAGGATGGCATTCCAGGCATTGAGGAGGCAAGGTTCAAGGCAAGACTGGTGGCAAAGGGTTTTACCCAGGTTGAAAGGATTAACTACAGTGAGATCTTTTCACCTGTGGTAAAACATTGTTCTATAAGGATATTGATGTCCATTGTGAATCAGTATGACTTGGAGTTAGAATAGTTGGATGTCAAGACATCATTTCTACATGGAGATCTAGAGGAAACTATCTACATGCAACAACCGGAAGGGTATGCAGAAGATAGGACCAAGGTATGTCTCTTGAGAAAATCACTTTATGGGCTAAAACAAAACCCTGGACAATGGTACAAAATTTTTTAATGATTTTCTCTTGAGAGTGGGATTTCTGAGGAGTAGTTATGATAGCTGTGTGTACATACTAAGGAGAGAGGAGGAGTGTGTTCTTTTCCTACTCCTATATGTGGATGACATTCTTATAGCCAGCTCTAACAAGGAAGAGATAAGCAAGCTTAAGGACCAATTGAATTCTGAATTTGAGATGAAGGATCTTGGTAATGCAAAGAGGATACTTGGCATGGACATAGTCAGAAACAGAAAGAAAGGGGAACTATTACTATCTCGGCAAGGTTACTTGAAGAAAGTTGTAGAAAGGTATAGGATGCATCAGTCTAAACTGGTTTCTACACCTTTGGGTAATCACACAAAGATCTTCATTACTCAAGCTCCTAGCAACGACACGGAAAGAAGAAGATTGGATTCCATTCCTTATGCAAGTGGAGTGGGTAGCATCATGTATGGGATGGTATGTAGCAGGCCGGATTTGGCACACGCCATTAGCATTGTTAGCAGATTTTTGGCGGATCCGGGGGAAGGTCAATGGGAGGCTTTGAAGTGGGTTCTAAGGTATTTGAATGGTTCTCTAAATTCTGGACTTATGTACAAGAAAGCAGCTCGGGGAGAAGATGCTATTGTGGGTTGATGCAGATTATGCCAGGAATGTTGATACAAGGAAGTCTCTTTCAGGGTATGTGTTCACTTTGTTTGGGACTGCAATTAGTTGGAAGTCTACTTTACAACATGTGGTTGTGTTCTCAACTACACAAGCAGAGTATATAGCTCTTGCGGATGGGGTAAAGGAAGCTCTATGGTTAAAAAGGATGATTGGTGAATTCGGAATTATGCAAATGAGTGTGATTGTTCATTGTGATAGCCAAAGTGCTATTCACTTAGCTAATCATCAAGTTTATCATGAGAGAACGAAGCATATTGATGTAAGGCTTCATTTCATTTGAGATGTGGTTGAATCAAAGGAAATTCAGATTGAGAAGATAGCTTCGGAAGACAATCCAGCGAATGCATTCACAAAGTCACTGCTAAGAGCAAAGTTCAAGCTTTGCTTCGACTTGATAAACTTCATTGAAGCATAATTCCATAAGTGGGAGAGCCACCACTACAAGGTTAACTCAATCTTCTTATTTGGAGTCAAGGTGGAGTATTGTTGAAAGTGCCTCAAAATCAAGTTTAAAACTGCAGAATTTGGTGTTCAGACAGTTGGGAATCGATTACGAGAAGGTCGTAACCGATTACGAACCTTCAGCCAGGAATTCTGAAGTTTCAGAACTGTGGGCAGACAACTGGTAATCGATTACCAGAATCTCGTAATCGATTACGGTAATCGATTACCAACAGCTCGTAATTTATTACGACGCATCAGTTTCTGATATTTAAGTTCGTTACAACAGCGAACGAAATAAGATTTTGGGGTTTCTTAGGTGCGTTTTTTAGAGCGAAAAAGAGCGAAAAACTCAAAATACTATCATCTTGTAATGCTTTGATTCTATTGTGAATTGAGAGAAGAATCGAGAGAGGATTAGAGAGAGATCAAGGGTTGTGATAAAATAGATAGACGAAAGGCTTGGGTTCTCTTGTTTGTTCATCTTGAACATGGTGGAGTGAAGATCCAATGGATCTCTATTAAAAAACAGCTTCAACAAATTTCTTATTGATCTTCAAAAGTTAGTATTTACAGGAGGAAGCTTTGCTCTTTATATAGAGGCAAAGGAGAGAAAATAGCAACAGAACTCTGTTGAGATAAACAGAAAACAGAGAGAAAGAAAAGCTGGGCACAAAGACAGAAAACCCCCTAAGATGCTTATCTATACAAAGGCTAGAACAACTACAGTGATCAATAATACTGATCTACAAAACTAATACAAACTAATATGATAAGCATCCAATTAGAGTCCTATCTTAATACTCCCCCTCAAGGAGCAGTGTGAGGACCTTGAACACCAACCTTGGACAGCAACTCTTGAAATTGCTTTTCCCCTAGAGCCTTAGTAAACATATCTGCTTCCTGTTGCCTTGTGTGCATGTATTCTGTTATGATAACTCCATTTTGTATGTGTTGTCTGATGAAGTGACAATCCACTTCAATGTGCTTGGTTCTTTCATGGTAGACAGGGTTGGCAGCCAGATGCATGGCTGCTTGATTATCACAGAAGAGTTTTGTAGCTGATTTGCAAGGGACCTGTAAAGTTCTGAGAAGCCCTTGAAGCCATATGATCTCACTAGCAGCATAAGCCATTGCCCTGTACTCTGCCTCACTGGATGACCGGGATACAGTTGTTTGCTTCTTGGTCTTCCATGAAACAGGGGCTGAACCCAATTTCATTAGGTAGCCAGTTACATATTTTCTGGTCAGAGGACAGGAAGCCCAGTCAGAATCACAGTATGCTGTCAGCTCTAGATCATTGTTCTTTGGCAGCAAAATTCCTTTGTCTGGAGTCTGTTTCAAATACCTAAGAACCCTCAATGCAGCATCCCAATGTCCTTGCCTCGGGGCCTGCATAAACTGACTTAAAACATGCACAGAATATGTCAGATCTGGTCTTGTAATTGTTAAGTAAATCAACCTACCAATCAGCCTTCTATACTGTGAAACATTTGAATAAAAATCACTTTGGTCGAGAGCCAACTTGTGGTTCTGTTTTAAAGGAAAAGAGGCAGGCTTGCAAGCCAGCATGCCACACTCAGTGAGGATATCTAATGTGTATTTTCTTTGGCACAGAAACAACCCTTCCTCACTCTTAGCTAATTCAATTCCAAGGAAATATTTAAGTCCTCCTAGATCTTTCATATGGAAGCAAGCACTCAGATGCTTCTTAAAAGCATTGCAGGAATCATTATCATTACTAGTTATGATCAAGTCATCAACATAAACTAACACAGCTATAAAGCTAGTGCCTTGTGTGTAAGTGAACAGACTATGATCTAATTGAGATTCAATGAAACCATAAGAAATAAGAGATTTAGAGAGTTTAGAGTACCAATTTCTTGAGGCTTGTTTAAGGCCATAGAGGGATTTTCTCAATTTACAAACCAAACCTTCTTCAGAAGCTTGATAACCTTGTGGTAGATCCATGTAAACTTCCTCATCTAGATCCCCATGCAAGAAAGCATTACTCACATCCATTTGATGGAGTTGCCACCCCTTTGCCACAGCTATGGTTAAGACACACCTAATGGTTGTCATCTTTGCCACAGGGGCAAAGGTCTCATTATAATCCTCTCCCTCTATTTGTGTGTAGCCCTTTGCAACTAACCTAGCCTTATACTTCTCTATTTCTCCAGTGGACTTGTACTTGATTTTAAAGACCCACTTACAACCTACTGTTTTCTTACCCTTAGGGAGCTTGATTAGTTCCCATGTCTCATTTTCTTCCAGAGCCTTAATCTCTAGTTCCATTGCATCCCTCCATTCCTTTTTCTGGCTTGCTTGAGCATATGATCTAGGTTCTTGAAGTGTGATAGCAGCTAGGTATGCAAGATACCCTTTAGAGTAATGTGAATTGTCCAAAAAATCAGAAATGGGGTAGACTACTCCCTGTTTTGTTGAACCAGTCATGTTGGAGGCTTCTTTAGAGGTTGTGTGAACATAGTAATCCTTCAAATATGCTGGTGGTTGTCTGGTCCTAGGTTGTGCAGGGATTGGTTCTTGATGCAGAATATCATGCTCCCCCTCACTGTGAACTTCAGTTTCTGGTTCAGCAGGTATGTATGCGGTATCTACCTCATGCTCAGACTCATTTTCCTTTGACTGGTCAGATTTATTGCTGTCCTGTGGTTCTTCTTCATTATAGAAGTGTGATACTTGTTCATGACTGCTACTGCAGTGATTCTCAGTGCTGGTTCCTGTACTAGTCATAAAAGGAAAAACATTTTCATAGAAAACAATATCTCTAGAGACCATGAAATCCTTGGTTTTTAGGTTATAAACCTTCCAACCCTTTTGACCAATGGGATATCCAACAAAAATGCATTGTCCAGCTCTTGCATCAAACTTATCCCTATTCTTGGATGCATTTCTGACATAACATAGGCAGCCTAGAGTTCTCATGTGCTCATAAGAAGGAGATTTGTTAAACAACATCTCATAGGGAGTTTTTCCTTTATTAGCAACAGTAGGAGTTCTATTTATGATATATGTGGCTGCAAGCACACATTCTCCCCAAAATTTCAAGGGGAGATTCCCTTGAAACCTTAGAGTCCTAGCCACATTGAGGATATGCCTATGCTTCCTCTCAACCCTTCCATTTTGCTGGGGTGTGGCTATACAAGAAGTCTCATGAGAGATTCCTTCTTCTTCAAAGAATCTTCTCATAACAGAATTCACAAATTCTGTTCCATTATCACTCCTAACATATTTGATTTTCTTATTAAACTGAGTTTTTACCATATTATGGAAATTCATAATAATCTTACTTGTTTCAGTTTTCTCCTTCATCAAGAAAGCCCAAGTTCCTCTAGAATAATCATCCACAATAGTTAAGAAGTAACAAGAACCATTATGGGAAGGAGTATGGTACTTTCCCCATAGATCACAATGAATAAGATCAAAGGCCTCACTAGCTTTATTATTACTTTGACTAAAATTCAATCTACACTGTTTAGATCTATGACAAATGTCACAACAATCTATTTTGCTAAAATTGAAGGTATTGTTAAGAAAAGGAAAAATACACTGCAGTGCCTTATTGGAAGGATGCCCCATCCTCTTATGCCAAAGATTGGTAAGATCCTTTCCAACTGCCAGTGAAGAGCCATCCACCATTCCTTTGATCAAGTATACTCCATCTTGAAGCTCACCCAGTCCAATCAACTTCATTGAGTCCTGGTCCTGGATTTCACAACAATTCACATTATAAGTAACTTCGCATTTTAAGTCATGTGTCAATTTATGTATAGAAACAAGATTGCAATTAAAACTAGGAACATAAAGGACATCATGCAATATTATATCTCTATTTAGATGGTAAGTTCCCATCTTATCTACAATAACAGTATCACCAGTAGGCACAATTATTCTAAAAGGTTTCTTTATCTCCCTCACTTCCTCTAGGAGAGTGAAGATGTGGGTCATGTGGTGTGAAGCACCACTGTCTAGAACCCAATTCAGCCCTTTAACTGTGCCTACATTACCCGCCATATCATCATGGTTCATAAGGGTGCCATGGAAGGCATGTCCTTTAGCTTTTTCTCCTTCTGCACAGGCTTGATGAACAACATTACTCTGCCCAGAATTTCTGTTTGCATTTCTCTGTGACCTCTTGAAATCCCAATTAGGTGGGTATCCCACAATTTCAAAGCATTTTGCCTTGATATGCCCTGTCTTGCCGCAATGATCACATTTCGGCCTTGGCCCATCTCTGAATCTCTGCTTGTTGTTGTTTGAGTAGAAGGCCGAGGCAGATTCAGTCTTGATGTTCCTTTCCCTTTCTGCTTGGAATCTTGATTCCTCTCTCAGTATGTGATTAAAGGTCGTGCGTAGAGAGGGCAAGGGATCAGAATTAAGAATTGTAGCCTTGATATGAGCATACTGATCACTGTCAATGCTCCCAAGAAAAAGGTGGACTCGGTTCTCCTCCTCTCTTTGGGTTAGGGCCCTCGATGCTCCACAAGTGCACTCCGGCAAGGGTTGGAGCTCGCTGAGTTCATCAAGATACCCCTTGAATTGGGTATAGAAGTCTTTGATATTCATTCCCGATTCTTGTTGAATCAAGCACAGAGTGCGCCATAGTTGGTGAACCCTGGGTGCATTTCTTTGCGCGAATCTTTCCTCAAGATCATCCCATATTTCTTTCGCAGTGGTCGCATGCGAAATGCTAGCATGGAGTTTGGGGTCGACCGAATTCAAGATCCAGGCCAACACCATAGAATCCGCCTTGTCCCAGCTCCCAAAATCCGTAGCGTTTGAATATGGCCTTGTAATTGATCCATTGATGAACCCTAGCTTGGTTTTAGCACGCAAGGCTGCCTTCATCGATCTTGCCCAGGTTCTGTAATTGTCGCCATTGAGGACTGAAGCAACCAAAGGGATTCCTGGATTATCAGAAGCATTCAGCAAGAAAGCTGGGTTAGGTGGATTCTCATTCACGACACCTTTTCCACTATCAGAGGTATGATCTTCCTTCTCTGATTTCTTGAACTCATCCCCAGAATCATCATCCCGCTGTGATGCCATATTAAAAAACAGCTTCAACAAATTTCTTATTGATCTTCAAAAGTTAGTATTTACAGGAGGAAGCTTTGCTCTTTATATAGAGGCAAAGGAGAGAAAATAGCAACAGAATTCTGTTGAGATAAACAGAAAACAGAGAGAAAGAAAAGCTGGGCACAAAGACAGAAAAACCCCTAAGATGCTTATCTATACAAAGGCTAGAACAACTACAGTGATCAATAATATTGATCTACAAAACTAATACAAACTAATATGATAAGCATCCAATTATAGTCCTATCTTAATAATCTATTTTGTAATCTTGATCAAAGTTCATAGTGGAGGAGGCTCTTTCCCGTGGATGTAGGCCACATTGGCTGAACCATGCTAAACTGTGTGTGTGCTCTCTATCTCTTCTTCCCCTTCTCTTTTCTTGTTGCTGTAATTGAATTACCTGCTATGGTAATTCAATTACCACATATTGCTGTGCTTTTATTTTTGCGGACTTCTGAATTAGTTCTTGCAGGTTGTTTGCTATAGTATTTCTTCTACATTAGGTGTATTGGGTTTAGGTTGCGAAACTTTATTTCTTGGTACTGTGTAGTCTTTGGTGTATTGTTTCAGGGATCTTATTTGTGTTCTTTCATACACACGAACCAACAACTTGTTCCATAAATTCACCAAGCATTAGATACAAGGTTTCTTTAAACTATACATTCATGTTATTCAACTTAGAAAGCTAACACTAACTTGTGCGTAACTCGGGATAAGGAGTTCCTATTGACATGATGTGTGAATCATTGGAAATATAAGTCATCAAAATACTCTTATTTAAAATATCGAATGTTTTAGGTGGCTGGATAATGTCCAGTATTATGTTCATTCGCACCTTGCTCCCCATAATTTTGCAGAACATGAAGTTTCTGGCAGCCGTTACTCTTGACTATATAACTTCTTGAACAAACCTCCAAATCATACACTGTTTCTTTCAATTGAAAGCTAAGACACACATTTAAATGCCACAAAAATTTTAGAATTTTTGGAATTGTAAATCAATAGAGTTTGTTTCAAAGTTTACCTTCGTGCTGCAGATTTCACTTCTGACAGTCTGACTTCCGAGTGGCATAACAGGGGCTATCGAAGCCCTTTTGACTTGGTTCGAGAGGGTAAATAAAGCTAAGACATATTAGTTTAAGTGGTATAAAAATTAGAATTTTTGGTCATCACAGGAGCTCCCAGCAACTCATTATGCAGAAGAATTTTTTTGCTATGACGGATTCTAAACTGTCTAACCTCATATGCGCATATCTCGGGATGTAGAGACCCAAATTAATTGGTTCTAGCTTCATTTTAAAGCTAATACATAATATTATATATGTACAAATTTTCAGAATTTTTCGTTGAGTGATTTAATACAGTTTATAATATTAATCTTGGTCAAGATTTTGGACAAAAACAAGTTTCATCAAGAAACATGTTGATTTCGGGTTTAGGCCTTATCCTTAACACCTACAACCACTCATCTATCTCCATACAAAATCACACATTTTAACATCTACATTAGAGTTTTACCATACCCAAATTACAACTTTAAATCACAAATAAAAACATGTAAAGTTTCAAGCATTTTCAAGTTTTAACACCCACAACCAAGAAAAACTAAAGCTCCATCAATGGAGTTCTTCACCCCAATTTCTAGGGTTTAACCCATCAATCATAACCTTGCTATTCCTTTCAATTTCATGGACAAAATATCAAAATGTAAAATGAAACCAAAACAAACTCAAGTAAAGACCAAAACCCTTCACCTTGAGTGGAAGCCAAATTCGGATTTGACATTGGGTGGGTTTTCTCCTCTTGATTTTGAAGCTCCAAGAAGGTGTTTAAGGTTTCTTCAAGCTCCCTTTCCCATCCTAAACCAATAGGGAGCAAGTTCCCTAACTTGTTAGACGAAAATCTTAGAAAACCTAAACTTCCATTAATGGAGTTCTAATGAAGATAAGGATAGTCAGTATTAGTTATCAAGTCAGTTATCAAGTTGTTATGATAAGGATAGTCGGTATTAGTTATCAAGGCAGTTATCAAGATGTTTCAGATTATCTATTGTTTGATATCTGCTATTCTGTTATTCTGTTTTGATAGTGATAGGATTAGATAAAATCAGTTGAGAGTTTGTTAAGCTCAATCTGTATATATACACCATCCCTTTGATGGAATGATTAAGAGATAATAATCATTTACTCAACTTTTCTACTTATGTTCTATGTTTTATTATGGCATCAGAGAGTGATCCAGAGGACTAACAAGAAAGACGCCCCCCTCGAGGGTGTCAAGAACACCAAAGGCGATTCCTCCAAAGGTGACAAATCTAGCACCATGATTTCTTCAGCATATCACTTGAATTCTTCAGACAATCTTGGAACTCCCCTTGTGTCAGTACCACTAAAGGGAGATAATTACATAAATTGGGCAAGATCCATGAAGACTGCATTAAGGGCAAAAACAAAGATAGGTTTCATTGATGGTTCAATCAAGAAACCCCTCCAAACATCTGCAGAATACCATGATTGGGATAAGGTAGACTCGATGGTCACAACTTGGATAATCAATTCAATTGACCCCGCACTCCATGGAAGCATCTCCCACGCAACTACAGCCAGAGATGTATGGCTTGATCTTGAGGAGCGTTTTGCCTAAACTAATGCACCGCGCATTTACCAATTATGGCGTGATCTTTTCTTGATGCAACAAGAATCAGGGACTACCATAACAGAGCATTACACAAGATTCAAAAGCATTTTTGATGAGCTTAGCAAGTTTCAATCGCTGCTTGAGTGCACCTGTGGTGCCTCCAAAGAGCTTGCGCAGAGAGAGGAGGAGCAGCGAGTTCATCTTTTTCTGGGAGGACTGGACAGCTATTGATATATGCATGTCAAAGGATCAATCCTCAACACAGAACCCCTGCCCTCACTCAGACGAGCTTTCAATCACATTCAAAGGGAAGAATCACGGGTCATGACTGAAAGAGGTAGGGAGGTGAAGCATGACATTGGTGTAGGTTTTAATTCCAACAGAACTGAAGCTGGTGCAGCCTATTTTTCCAACAAGAACAAGAAAAAAGATTACAAAGATGGGCCAAGACCCAAGTGTGATCACTTTGGAAAAATTGGCCATGAGAAATCAAAATGTTTCGAAATTGTGGGATATCCACCTCATTGGGACATGCACGGAGTAAACAGGAGAAACTCTTCCAATTCAGGGGGAGCACGGCTTGCTTGGGCTGATCAGAACAAGAAAGCAAATCCAGAGGGATACAATTCAGCCTTCCATGGAACTCGTGCAAATAACACAGAGAATCATCAAGAAAACTTGCCTGGTAATAAATTTATTTTTAACACACAATGTTGGGTGATGGATAGTGGAGCATCCCATCACATGACTCCATTGTATCGTATCCTTAACAATGTGTGTGAACTTCCAGAACCACTACATATTTCAGTTCCAACTGGAGATGTGGTTGTAGTCAAGAAAAAGGGGAATGTGACCCTGGACAGAAACATAACACTATTAGATGTTCTCTTTATCCCTCAATTTAGCTGCAATCTGATTTCCATTCATAAGTTGTCCAATGATATGAATTGTGCTGTAACCTATTGTGCTAATGATTGTGTAATACAGGACTTAGCCAGGAAGAAGAAGATTGGATCAGGTGATGTGCGTGATGGGGTCTACATATTCAAAACAGTGGAAGAATGAGGATTTATAGCAAGTTGCATTCAAGACAGTGTTCTTTGGCATGCCAGAATGGGCCACCCTTCAATTAGGAATATGTCTAGACTCTCTAGAATCATTAATTTTCCCTTAGATTCAAATAAATTGGAATGTTGTGATGTTTGTCATCGTTCCAAACAATGTATGGTTTCTTTTCCTTTGAGTGATAGTAAAGCCAATAAGATCTTTGATTTGATTCACTGTGACCTCTAAGGAAAGTATCATACACCATCACACAATGGCTCGCATTACTTCTTAACAATAGTTGATGATTATTCTCGAGCTACATGGGTATTATTAATTTTTGTAAGATGATCACAACCCAATTTGCAAACAAAGTAAAAGTCATTAGGAGTGATAATGGAACCGAATTTATCAATTCAAGGGTACAAGGTTTTCTCCATGATGAAGGAATTCTTCATGAAACCTCATGTGTTCACACACCACAACAAAATGGACGCGTGGAAAGAAAGCATCGCCACATTCTCAATGTGGGGAGAATGCGTGCAAACTGCTATCCACATTATAAATAGGACACCAACTGCAGCTAATGAAGGAATGTCCCCTTATCAATTGCTATATGATCAGACTCCATCATATGAGCATTTGCGAGTATTTGGTTGCCTTTGCTATGTGAAGACACCAACAAAACCAAATGATAAGTTTGATGCTAGAGCACATAGATGCATCTTTATAGGATACCCTCGGGGACAAAAGGGTTGGAAAGTATACAATCTAAACACGAAGGAATTTTCAGTTTCAAGGGATGTTAAATTCTATGAACATATATTTCCATATAAACAAGACAAAGAAGACAGCAGCATAACCGCCACTTATCCTAATTATCCTTCATTAGATGAGATAAATCAATCAACTTATTTGCATGATAGTGTTGTATTAGTTGATGAAGGTCATGATTCCAGCAATGTAGATTTCCATTCAAGCGAGCCAACCAGTGACGTGCCTAAACAACAAGAATCCTCTCCATCAAGGGAAACATTGTCGTCCAGGGAAGCCACCTTAACTGTCCCAGAACCAAGAGCTAAGAGACCTCCAGCATATTTAAAGGACTACTATTGTGGTACAGCAGTTTAAAACCCCCCACGCATCACCTCAACATCCACTTCTTCTTCTGGTAAGCCCTATCCCATATCACAGTACATTAGTTACAATAATTTCTCCTCCTCACATAAAGCATTTCTTTTGTCCATCAAGTCTCATGATGAGCCTAGACATTTTAGACAGGCAGCCCAATTTCCAAGCAATGTCACAGGAGATTAAGGCATTGGAAGAAAACAATACTTGGACATTAGAACCCCTTCCAAAGGGAAAAAAATTGGTTGGATGTAAATGGGTCTACAAGATGAAGTACAAGGTAAATGGAGAGATTGACAAGTACAAGGCACGGTTGGTTGCCAAAGGTTACACTCAAGTTGAAGGAGAGGATTTCACAGAGACTTTTGTTCCCGTGGCCAAAATGACAACAGTTAGATGCTGAAGTTGACACAGGCAAACACAAGAAGGGGGGTTGAATTGTGTTTGTTAATAATTTTCGAAAACAATCTTTAAAATAATTTTTGCACACAAGGATATTAGAAACATAAGCAATCACAAAGAAATAAATCCTTTTTAAAAGGCTTTAACAAAAGCAATATCAAAACCCCTCGGTTAGTAAGAAACAAATAAAGCTGTAAGAGTTAAGAGATAGAAGAATCACACAAGATGTTTTATCCTGGTTCACTCTCTTCCAACCAAGAGCTACGTCCAGTCCCTTCTACTTGAAGGATTTTCTCCACTATTTTCCAAATAGATTACAACCAAGTATTCAACACCTCTCCAGGCTACAAGTATTTCTTTCTTACCAAGCCTCTTCAGGCTCTAACTCTAACGAAGAGATTTAATGTTTGATCTTCTTAACTCACTATGTGTGAGGATATGACAGTTTAAGTTCAGATGAATATTTTCACAATATTCAAACTAAGAATACAGACTCTTGCTTTTGAAAAAAATATAAGAATGAGTGATTATCGATTGGCAAAAGTTGAGCTAGCAAAGTTGTGTTGGCTAGAGTCGTTCTTCAGTATCTCAGGTCTTCTATTTATAGTGACCTTCTTCTTCACTTTTATTTTTTCAACGGTTACTTTGAATAATCCCGTTTAGATATAACATTTAATGCATGATATCCGTTGTGACTGATAGCTTGATTGTGGCAAGCTAAATAGTACTCTTGGTCATCGGGGTAGCATGAAATAGGAGGCTTACTGCTCTGAGTTTTGCAACTTGAGAACTTGTTGTTCCCCCTTTGTGTACAATCCAGCTTTTTCAGCCATAAAGTTGTCATCGTACAGATCGTTTTGCAGTATCTTACTGTACGATTCTACTTTTTGCATTTCTTGATAGTACTATGTTTCTTTTACAATAAGATAAAACATTAAAGCAGATAAAACAAATGTGAAGAACAAATATTCTATTGAAATAAATATCAATCATTTGAAATAAATTCAAGAGATTCAGATTGCATTTAATTCATTCTAAGATGGAGCTTGTCTACTTTTAAAAATTCTTTCTACTTAGTTATATGTGAGACCAAGTCTGTTCAATATTTTATTTTGCTCGTCCGATGACGTGGCATATCCTCTTGTCTATCAAGTCTTTGGACTTCCTATTCCTCAATGAGTTATAAAGATCTCCGTCCAGTGACGTGGCAGTTAGAGCTCGTCTACTAGATTACTTTATTTTTCAGTTCATTTACTTCTATTAATTACTTCCGTCTGCTTACTTGGCAAGATGGACACGCTTATTATCAAAGCTTTGGACTTGCTATATCTAACTAGTTATTTTGGTATTCGCCTAGCAAACATTTAGAACCTCGTCTACTTAAGAAAACCAGTCTACTTAAATAAATAAATAAATAAATAACTTTACCAAAAGATTGAGCAACCCGTCTACAAGGGTGGACGTGTATTTTTCAATGAAAACTTATCCCATGTTTATTTTACTTATATTTAAATATTCCAGCATAACTGAAAGCACATGTTAGATCTCAACTAACACTTTGCCAAGCAAACTTAATCATTTTGTTAGCATCAAAACTTAGAGATTATTTAATCCAAAACCACTTTGGTTCCAACAATCTCCCCCTTCTTGATGATGACAAAACTAATTAAATTTGAAAAGCAAAGTCTAAGAGAGCTTGCAGGGCTCCCCCCAAGACAAATCATTCAAATAATTAAGCAGAAAAAGTATATGAAAAACAACTGCATATAAGCTAACAGATAGGTGCAACAGCTTAACCTACTTAGAGTATATATGAAGGAATAAATAAGCATAGTCAGCAGATATCAAAGCAAATAAGCAAACATAAGTATCAGAGCAGTTAGCAAGTAGAAAAGAATATGCATATGAAGACAAATATGAGCTTTTCAAAACTGACTTTTATATATGTATATATATAAGCAAATCTCTTTCCTTTCCTTTCTCCCCTTTTTTGTCATCAGCCAAAAAGGTAAAAGGAGTGGACCATCATTGTCAGTATAAGAAAAAAAAGAGGATAAAAGGTTAAGTTTAGGCAGGAGGAGGTGGTGGAGGTGGAGGGTTCTGAGTCTGGCTTTTCATAAAATCCATGAGGAATTCCAGCATTTTATTCACAACCTCTAAGGTGGGAGCCATAGAAACTTGTACTCTCTGAGAGTCTTCTTCTGTGATTTTCTCTGTCATCTTTTCAACTTTTTCTTCAAATAATTTTCCAACCCTTTCATCAACAATTTTTCCAAGAACCTCTTCAAGATTAGGTGGCAGAGCCTGTTGCCTTGAGCTTTCAGCAGACTCTTGAAATGTGTTTAATGTTCTTGAATGATCTGAAGGGTGCATCACAGCTAAAGCTAATGGTTGAGAAGAGTGTTTTTATGATGAACTCTGATTGTGAATGGATTTAGCTGTTTCTTCTGAGCCAACGATAGTGGCATTTTGATTAGGTTCTTCAACAACAGGTTCATCTGCGATAGGCTCTGAAGTAGGTGAAGGGATCACTTAGACTTCTTTTGCCCATCTGATGGGGTAGATGAATTCCACATTTTTACTATTTATGGGAAATCCCCAAAGGTCTTTATAGATCATATACCTGAAATTTGAAAGACCACACATCCCTCTGACTTTAGGACTTTCCTTCTTCTGTTCTTCAGTCAGTCTAGAGAAAGATGCCTCTCTTGTGCAGTGAATAATATGAGATTTCCAGAAATCTACAGCATGTTGTTCACTGGTTAACTCAATCGATTCAGTATACAAAAAGAAATCCAGCATTGAGTAGTCAAAAGTTTCTTGATGTAGATCAAGCAATGCTGATTCAGCTTCAGGCATGACTCCTTTGAATCTTCTGTTTTTCTTGTCCTTGTCCTTATTCAGATCTACCATCGACAGTCTTGGACAGATTCTGTAAGGCAAGATTCCAACTCTGGTTGCTTCATTATGTCTCAACCAGGATGGAGGGACAAAATGTGCGGCTCTATCAACTCTGAAATGACTGAATTCCCACTTCAGCATTTCATAGATGAGCTGATCCAGGAAGAAATCAGAGGCCCTCCCATAGACTCTGGGATGCTAAAAGGATACCCATTTTGTGTCCCTTGGCATGATCATGGGAACATGATTTGAGGATCTTGCTTTTTGCTCAGGGATGGTAGGAAGATTTTTTCTCATACTCAGGTAGAGGATACCATCTGTTGGGAATGTGTTCGGGTTCAGGTTGGTGAGAGTGAAACAAAACTTTCCATTCCCTTTTTACCTTGGCCCAATCCTTAGATTTGCCATCATAAAGAACATAATTTGGAGTGAAGGGAAATAGGGTTCTCAAGGGTTTGGAGAAAGGAGCAGCAGGGGAAATGCCATCATTTGGTTGATTGAACCAGGGATCCTCGGTAGGGATAATAGGTTGAAATTGTGGAGTGACTATTTGTGTTGGTTGGGGTGAAGGGGGTGTGGGAATGTACACATCATCTGGAGTGGAGACAGCAATGTTATCATCAACAGACACATCATCAACTCTAGTTTATAGACTAGACACTAAGGCATCTACTGCTATTTGAACATGATCACTTGCAGAGATGGTTACCTTAGAAGTCTTGGTTGTTCTGGTCTTTCTTCCTGGTTGCCTTCTAAGTTTTGTTGAGACAGGCACAACGACCTCAGCAACAGCAACAGAAGTCTTCTGCTTTTTCAGGATGGTACTGATAGGAACTCTGTCCTCATCAGCTTCCTCATCTTCATTGTGTGAGAAGATAACTCTTCTTTGATTCTTCACAGCAGGAGCATCAGAAGGTTCCCTGATAATAATGTCACCAGCTGGTCTCTTGGCAGGCTTCCTTGCTGCAGTGGTATTTTTCTTGATATTCTTCTTTGGCTCCATAGCCTCAACAGTGTTTTGTTCTACCATTTTCTCTTTCATTTTCATCAGCTCCTCAGTTTTGGCCATTGCAGCAGCAACATAGGTACTGAGGTTTATCTTAGCTATGTTCATTTTATCAAAGTCTGCAGCCGACATTGGTTTTTCAGTTAAGATTCTAGCTTGCTCCTCAAGAGTCCTTGTAGCAAGAATTTCATGAATTCCTTGAGCGTCGAAGATCTTAGAAAAAAGATGTCAATAGGGAAGTGGTGAGAGTCTTTTCTTATTCATCACAGCATCTCTAAATCTTCCATACAGAATTCTCAGAAGATTGATCTTCGTTTCGGTGAGAAGATGGCAGAGGCAGAATTTGTGCACAGAGGAGAGGTTGTCTTTGGATCCAACCTTATGAAGAACCACCTTATTAAGGAGCTGATGAAGGATGCGAACAATGTCCTTCATTTCAACAGCTTTCCAAGTGTGAGTTCTAACTGTGTCTTCTTTCATGAGACAGACTTCAATGGTCTCATAGCCACCCAAATCATCTTCCCATGACCCAGTAAAAACCAAACCTTCCTGAGCACAGAAAATGACATTAGCAATAGTTTTCTCCGAGACTACAATCTTCCTTCGTAACATAGTAGAAAAGAAGTCAGTATCAGTCACTTGAACATTCCTCCAGAAATCCTTAATCAGGTTGGGAAAGATAGAGACTTTCTCTATGAAGAGTCCTCCCGACCCATCTGCATTGACATACTTGCTTATGTCTAAGTTGTAGTCTTGCAACACTCTGAAGTTGAAATGATGCTCAATTGCCAAGTTAAGCTTGTCCACGTTAAAGGTTGAAGAAGAAGCCATTTTAGGAGATCAGAGAGCTTAGGGATTGAAAGTAGAGAGAGAGATAGCTCGAGAGGTTAGGGAAGTGTAAAGATTTTCTCAGAGGGAAAATATTACTTTTAAAGAAATTTTGAATCCCAAAGGTTAAAAAAACTTTTGACATGACATGTCATTATGGATAAAACGGTGTTGCAAACTTGAAACTATAAAAAGGTTTTGATGAGATTGATGGAAGTACTGACTCAACAAAGAAAGTAAAGGATAAATTTGTCATTGAGACAAAATAAATGCATTTATTTAAAAATAAATAAAAATATGCTTAAACACAGGCAGATGTGGACTCGTCTGAAACTATACAATGGACGCGGTAACCAACAACAGTGGACGCGTCATATAGACGTGCAACACAACATACAATAGACGCACAACTTTTAATAAATATTAGACGAGCATAGGAAATAGACGCAGGATTAACAAAACAAATTTTTCTCAAGGCTGGACGCCTAAATTAATCCACACATATCATATTAAGATGCTTCCTAATAAAGATAAATCTGTCCTATGCAAGAGGTTTAGTAAAGATATCTGTCCATTGATGGTCAATATCTACAAATTGAATATCAAACACACCTTTTTACATAATCCCTAATAAAATGATGTTTAATCTCTATGTGCTTAGCTCTAGAATGCAAAATTGGATTTTTAGATAGATTTATTGCAGCAGTATTATCACACATAAGTGGAATACTACTTACAAACACATTGTAGTCCTCCAATTGATGTTTGATCCAGAGAAATTGTGAGCAGCAACTTGCAGCTGATATATACTCAGCTTCAGTAGTTGATAAGACAATGGTACTTTGTCTTTTGCTTGACCATGAGACAAGATTAGCTCTGATGAAGTGACATCCTCCACTAGTGCTTTTTCTTTCAATTCTATCTCCAGCATAGTCAGCATCACAGAAACCAACTAATCTGTAATCTTTATTTTCCTTAAAGCACAAACCAATATTAGTAGTACCTTTTAAATATCTAAAAATTCTCTTAACTGCTGATAAGTGAGATTCTCTATGATCATATTGAAATTGAGCACATAAACATGCACTGAACATAATATCATGCCTAGACGCAGTAAGATATAAGAGAGATCCTATCATACCTCTGTATACCTTTTGGTCTACCTTTTTCTCTTTATCATCTTTGTTCACTATGGAAGTGGGGTGCATATGAGTATTCATTGGCTTACATTCATCCATCTTAAACTTCTTCAGAAGCTCTTTTGTATACTTAGTTTGGTGGATGAGCACCTCGTCCAAGGTTTGTTTTACTTGAAGTCCAAGGAAGAATTTGAGTTCTTCCATCATGCTTATTTCAAACTCTTTCTACATTAACTTAGAGAATTCTTTGCATAAGGACTCATTAGTACCACCAAAAATAATATCATCAACATATATTTGTACAACTATGAAATTAGACTTAATGGATTTTCTAAATAAGGTTGTGTCAACCTTTCCTCTATTGAATCCATTTTCCATGAGAAAGGAACTTAGTCTGGCATACCAAGCTCTAGGAGCTTGCTTAAGACCGCACAAAGCTTTCTTAAGCTTATATACATGTTTAGGATGGTTTTCACACTCAAAACCCGGAGGTTGCATAACATAGACTTCTTCATTATTAAAGCCATTTAGAAAAGCACTTTTAACATCCATCTGAAAAAGCATAATACTATGATGTGCAACAAATGAAAGTAGAATTCTAATAGCTTCTAATCTAGCAACAGGTGCAAAAGTTTCAGTATAATCTATACCTTCTTCTCGAGAGAAACCTTGAGCAACAAGTCTTGCTTTGTTTCTTATTACCTTACCATTTTCATCAAGTTTGTTTATGTAAACCGACTTTGTTCCAATCACTGATTTGTCTTTGGGCAGTGGAACCAGAGTCAAAACATCACTTCTTTCAAACTAATTGAGTTCCTCTTGCATAGCTAGAATCCAACCATCGTCCAGCAGAGCCTCGTCTACTGTCTTTGGTTCCATCTCAGAGACTAGTGCAGAAATATCTTGTTCTCTGAAGGTTGATCTGGTTCTTAGCTTATCATTGGGGTTTCCAATGATCTGATCTTGTGGATGATAATTCTTGAAGTACCAAGATTTTTGAACTGTATCATGTTGAGAAGTGGAAGTTTCTGGTTGTTGAGTGGGGTCATCTACTTGATCATCAACTTTTATCTCTAGTGAGTCTCCTAGAATGTTTAGATCAAGATCTGTAAAAGCTTCATCTAGCTCTGATAATTTCTTATCGGGCTGTTTGTCATCAAACTTAATATGAATACTTTCCTCTATTATCAGAGTGCTAGAATTATAAACTCTAAAGCCTTTAGATGTTTCAGAATATCCTAATAGTATTCCATTATCTGTTTTAGCATCAGACTTACCAAGTTGATCTTTAGTATTCAGTATATAGCATTTACAACCAAAAGGGTGAAAATAAGATATGTTGGGTTTTCGTCCTTTCCACAGTTCATAAGGAGTCTTATTCAGGATAGGTCTAATGTATATTCTGCATTTCGAATGTAGTGGCAATAATAACGACTTCACCCAAGGTATGTCTAGGGACAGAGTTGTCATTGAGCATAGTCCTAGCCATCTCTTGAAGAGATCTATTCTTTCTCTCTACCACACCATTTTGCTGTGGTGTTCTAGGTATCGAGAAGTTGTGAAGGATACCACTTTCTTCACAGAACTTGTGAAATAGCTCATTTTCAAACTCTCCCCCATGGTCACCTTTGATTGAAGTGATACACATGCCTTTTTCATTCTGTACACGTTTTCAGAATACAGAAAAGACCTTAAAAGACTCATCCTTGTGATTTAGGAACATAACCCATGTTCATCTAGTGTAATCGTCTACTATGACAAGACCATATTTCTTACCACTGATAGAGGCAGTCCTTGTTGGACCAAAAAGATCAAGATATAGCAACTCTAGTGGTCTATTGGTACTAACAACATTCTTAGATTCAAAAAAACCTTTGACTTGTTTTCCCTTTTGACATGCATCACAGAGAGCATCAGATTTGAACTTAAGGTTTGGTAGTCCTCTCACGAGGTTATGCTTGTTTAGCTTTGAAATTAATTTCAAGCTTGCATGACCTAGCCTTTTGTGCCAAATCCATCATTCATCTCCAATGGATACTAAACATGAGACACTTTGATTTGAGAGGTCCTCCAAGTCAATCTTATAGAGATTGTTTTCCTTTTTAGCAGTGAATAAAAGTGATCCATCATCTTTCTTGACAGTGCACATGTTCTTATCAAAAGCAACTGCATATCCACTGTCACATAATTGACTTGTGCTCAGTAGATTGTGCTTCAAACCATTTACTAAAAGAACATTATCAATGGAGGGAAAATGATGTTTACCAATTTTACCTATACCAATGATTTTTCCTTTCTGATTTCCTCCAAATGTGACCCAACCACCATATTTGGGATTAAGTAAGGGTGGCAAATGGATGAATCGGATAAATTTTTATCCGGATCTTAACGGATGGATTAAAAACAATCCATTAATCCATTATAATCCATTAAAAAATCATTAAAAAAATCCAATCCATCCATGATCCATTAAATAAATTCCATCTAATCCATCCATTAACAACTTTTCATGGATGGATATCGAATCCATCCACTAAAATTTATTTTAAGAAATTAAATAATTTTATATCTCTTTTATCCATCCATAAAATATTTTTAAAAATAAAATAATTTGTAAAAAAAATTAAAATATTATCTCTATGTCACCCTCTCTCTCCTCTTTCTTCCTCTCTCTCCCTTTTTTCCCTACTCTCTATCTTTACTCTCTCTCCACTCTATCTCACGATCATTTTGTATCACGACCATTTTTCTATTATTATAAGGGATTTATTGATTATGTGCATCTACAGAGGTTTTTTGCCACAACGTTCCATGACATTGTTTTATGAAACTTGTTACGACTTTATGTGCTTTCAATTATTTAATACTTTTTTTTTAAAGTTTCTCAGTAAAAAAAAAGGCAACAAAAAAAGAAAACGTACATAATAACGTGGACTACTACTGGTGCTTGAGAATAATTAATTAGTTAATACTTAATATAACAAAAAAAAGTAAAAAAAAAAAAAGCAGATAAATAAAATAAAAAAATAGTGAAGAAAAAATAATAAGGAACGTAAGAAAAAAATTAGATGGAGAGTTTTTTTTTTTACAAATGGAGGTTTTTTTTATTTGGTGAAAGATAATATGAAAAAAATAAATTGGTTTTGGAATGGATAAAAGTTGATCCATTACATTTTTTATTGTTGGTCCAATGGATTTTAAAAAATATTGGATGGATCATAAACCATCCACTAAAAAAATAATCCAATCCATCCAATCCATTTATATTATTTTTTTTATAAATGGATGGATTGGATGAATTTTTTCATGGATGGATTGGATGGATGGTGGACAAATGGATCATTTTGCCACCCCTAGGCTTAAGGTTTTGGAACATAGACTTTTCTCCTGTCAAGTGTCGTGAGCGGCCACTGTCCAAGTACTAAGACACCTGTTTTCTTCCTGTTGTTAAGCAAATCTGCAACATGTATTATCTTATCTTTAGGTACCCAAACTGACTTGGGTACTTTCTTGTTAGTTGTCACTGGATAAGAATGCTTAGCATGTTTATTGTGTATGCATCTAGATGTAATATGCTCAATTTTTCCACACGCTTTGCAAAAGGTGTTGGACGAGCTAGACTTAGCTTTGGTATATTTATTTGGAACTTTTGAAGCTCTATGCTGTGTAAGAGGTTTTGACTTTTTGTGGGATGCATCTGGCTTCTCTTTGTCATAACCAAAACCAGATTTATCATGAGGTGACCTAGAGTACCTTCAAATGAGACTAAGCTTATCTGAGCCACCTACAAGCTTTGACAGAGAATCTGTTAGATATGTTATATCTTGTTTCAGTTTTGTAACTTCACAAGAAACATCAGGTTCACACACCATTTTGTCAGCTGGACTGATATTCACTGATTTTAGTATGTCATTTTCATTATTAAGGTTTTGTTTCTCAGTGCAGACCCTATCATATTCTCTAGTCAGTTTAGAAAACTTCTTTTTGAGACTCTTATATTCTCGTGATAGTATAGACGACTCATGCAACAGTTCATCAAAAGCATTTTGAAGAGTGGACAGGTCAGAATCCATTACCTCAGCATCAGTGTATTCACTTTCTGATGTAGTGTCTGCCATGAGACAGATATTTGCCTCTTCCTCAGCTTCATTTTCTTCATCTGATGAAGACAAATCAAAATCCTCCCATGTAGCAATTAAACCTTTCTTCTTTTTGAAGAATTTCTTTTTATCCTTTAGCTCAGGGCTGTCAGCTTTGAAATGACCAAGTTTTTTGCATTCAAAGCACAAGGGTGGACCTTTTTCCTTGGAGTCTGACTTCTCCTTAGAAAACTTTTTTTTGAGTTGCTTCCTTTTGAAACCACCTTTCTTTCACCACATATGTTGAATCTTCCTGGAGATAAAGGAAAATTCATCCTCATCCAATCCTTCATCATTATCAGAGGATTCATACTCATCTGATGACTCACCAGCTTTGAGAACTTTTGATGAACTTGCTTTCTTTGCCTTTAGGGCAATAGATTTTCCTTTTCTGGAATTTTCTTCTTCATTAAGTTCAAGTTCATGAACCTTGAGAGATCCAAGAAGCTCTTCCAGAGAGAGTGTATTCAGGTTTTTTGCTTCCTGAATAGCAGTTACTTTGGGTCTCCATTGCTTGGATAGACTTCTCAGGATTTTTCTGACATGATCTCTATTTTCATAAACTTTTCCAAGAGATCTGAGACTGTTGGTGATGGTTTGGAATCTTCCAAACATTTGGTCTATTGTTTCATGTTCACCCATCTTGAACAATTCATACTGATGAACCAGTATGATGATATTTGATTCCTTAACTTGTGAGGAACCCTCATGAGCTACGGCAAGAGTATCCAGATTTCTTTAGCAATATTCCAGCTGTGAACTTTGTCATGTTCAGATCTGGTTATAGCACACAAGAGATAGTGCTTAGCCTTCAAATTCAGCTGATGTTGGTTTTTTTGCTCTTGAGTCCATTGGGCTCTAGGAACAACAGCTCAAGCTTCATCTCTTGGTTCAGTGTAGCCGGTTTCAATCAGCTCCCAAATATCTACATTTTGTGCATCTAAGGAGGCCATCATTCTTTTCTTCTAGTAGTCATAATCTGTTGCATCAAAGAGAGGAGGTCTGTTGATAGCTTGTCCTTCTGCATCCATGGTTGTTGGATCATACTTCCTCAGCACTTGTTAGATTCTCAACCCTTTCGAGGTTGAGCTCTAATACCAACTGAAGTTGACACAAGCAAACACAAGAAGGGGGGTTGAACTGTGTTTGTTAATAATTTTCGAAAAAAACCTTTAAAACAATTTTTGTACACAAGGAGATTATAAACAGAAGCAAGCACAAAGAAATAGATCCTTTTAAAAAGGCTTTAACAAAAGCAATATCAAAACCCCTCGGTTAGTAAGAAACAAATAAAGCAGTAAGAGTTAAGAGTTAGAAGAATCACACAAGATGTTTTATCCTGGTTCACTCTCTTCCAACCAAGAGCTACGTCCAGTCCCTTCTACTCGAAGGATTTTCTCCACTATTTTCCAAATAAATTACAACCAAGTATTCAGCACCTCTCCTGGCTACAAGTATTTCTTTCTTACCAAGCCTCTTCGGGCTCTAACTCTAACAAAGAGATTTAATGTTTGATCTTCTTAACTCAGTATGTGTGAGGATATGACAGTTTAAGATCAGATGAATATTTTCACAATATTCAAACTAAGAATACAGACTCTTGCTTTTGAAAGAATATAAGAATGAGTGATTATCGATTGACAAAAGTTGAGCTAGCAAGGTTGTGCTGACTAGAGTCGTTCTTTAGTATCTCAGGTTTTCTATTTATAGAGACCTTCTTCTTCACTTGTATTTCTTCAACGGTTACTTTGAATAATCTCATTTAGAGATAGCATTTAATGCATGAAATCCGTTGTGATTGATAGCTTGATTGTGGCAAGCTAAATAATACTCTTGGTTATCGAGGTAGCATGAAATAGGAGGCTTACTGCTCTGAGTTTTACAGCTTGAGAACTTATTGTTCCTCCTTTGTGTACAATCCAGCTTTTTCAGCCATAAAGTTGTCATCGTACAGATCGTTTTGCAGTATCTTATTGTACGATTCTGCTTTTTACATTTCTTGATGGTACTATGTTTCTTTTACAATAAGTTAAAACATTAAAATAGATAAAATAAATGTGAAGAACAAATATTCTATTGAAATAAATATCAATCATTTGAAATAAATTCAAGAGATTCGGATTGCATTTAATTCATTCTAAGATGAAGCTCGTCTACTTTTAAAATTTCTGTCTACTTAGTTATATGTGAGACCAAGTCTGTTCAATATTTTATTTTGCTCGTCTGATGACGTGGCATATCCTCTTGTCTATCAAGTCTTTGGACTTGGTATTCCTCAATGAGTTATAAAGATCTTCGTCTAGTGACGTGGCAGTTAGAGCTCGTCTACTAGATTACTTTATTTTTCAGTTCATTTACATCTACTAATTACTTTTGTCTGCTTACGTGGCAAGATGGACACGCTTATTATCAAGTCTTTGGACTTAATGTATCTAACTAGTTATTTTGGTATTTGTCGAGCAAACATTTAAAGCCTCGTCTACTTAAGAAAACCAGTCTACTTAAATAAATAAATAAGTAACTTTACCAAAAGATTGAGCAGCCCGTCTACAAAGGTGGACCCATATTTTTCAATGAAAACTTATCCCATGTTTCTTTTACTTATATTTAAATATTCCTGCATAACTGAAAGCACATGTTAGATCTCAACTAACACTTTGCCAAGCAAATTTAATACTTTTGTTAGCATCAAAACTTAGATTATTTAATCCAAAACCACTTTGGTTCCAACAGATACTTGTTGTCCGTAGCAGTTGTTAAAAATTGGGAACTCCACCAAATGGATGTTAGCAATGCCTTTCTTCATGGAGATCTTGATGAAGAAGTGTATATGTCTGTTCCTCCCGGTTATGTGGTAGCTGATCCACAACATGTTTGTCGCTTGAGGAAGTTGTTTTATGGCCTTAGGCAAGCATCCAGAAATTGGTATGCTAAACTGTCTCAGGCCTTGCTGAACTATGGTTTCAAGCAATCCAATGCTGACCATAGTTTGTTCACCTTCTCTTCGGGCTTCACCTTCATTGCCACCCTGATCTATGTTGATGATTTAATCATAGCCAGTAATGACAACATAGCAAGCAACAAATTCAAGCAATATCTGAGTGAATGTTTTCGAATGAAAGATCTTGGCAAGCTTAAATACTTTCTAGGACTTGAACTCTCTTATGGAAACACGGGTTTGTTTCTTTGTCAACAGAAATACACTCTTGACATCCTAAAGGAATGTGGGATGCTAGATTGTAAACCTTGTAGTTTTCCTGTGGAACAAAATCATGGCCTATCAGCTGAAATTGGTGATCCATACTTAGACCCTCCACAATATAGGCGCCTCATTGGTAGATTGATCTATCTCACTATCACTCGAACCGAACTCAGCTATTCCGTTCACATCTTGAGTCAGTTTATGCAAGAGCCACGCCAACCGCATTGGGAAGCAGCCATACGTGTTCTTCATTATCTAAACTCCTCTCCTGGTAAAGGAGTTTTGATGTCCAGAAATAGTGATCTCTTTTTGACAGGTTACTGTGACTCGGACTGGGCATCTTGCCCCACTACAAGGCGCTCCATCTCAACATATTTCATGACATTAGGCAATAGTCCTATCTCTTGGAAAACAAAGAAACAAACTATCGTTTCTCGATCATCCTGTGAGGCAGAGTATAGAGCAATGTCCTATGCAACTAGTGAGATTATTTGGTTGCACAATCTACTATCAGATCTTCAAATACCATCTGACAAGCCTACTCCGCTGATATGTGACAACCAATTTACTCTTTATATAGCTGCCAACCCCATTTTTCATGAACGCACCAAGCATATTGAAGTGGATTGTCATTTTGTAAGAGAACACATACAGGCTAGACGAATTGCCACTGATCATATATCCACCAAGCAACAATTGGCAGACATTTTTACCAAGGCTTTGGGGCAAAAACAGTTTCAATACTTCATTTCCAAGTTGGGAATTCATGATCTTCACTCTCCAACTTGAGGGGGAGTAATGAAGATAAGGATAGTCAGTATTAGTTATCAAGTCAGTTATCAAGTTGTTATGATAAGGATAGTCAGTATTAGTTATCAAGTCGGTTATCAAGATGTTTCAGATTATATATTGTTTGATATCTGCTATTTTGTTATTCTGTTTTGATAATAAAATCAGTTGAGAGTTTGTTAAGCTCAATCTGTATATATACACCATCCGTTTGATGGAATGATTAAGAGATAATATTCATTTACTCAACTTTTCTACTTCTGTTCTATGTTTTATTAAGTTCTCTCCAAAACCGAAAATGAGGGAGGAATGAGGGTTTTGGGGGGAGTAGATGACGGACCCAAAATGGAAAAGATGATGGAGTGGAAAAATGCTTACCCATAAAGTGAAGATGATAGAGCAACTTTCCCTAACCCTCCTTCCATCTCTTCCTCCCCTTCTTCTCTCATGTCATCTTCATTTCTTCCTTTTCCTATGGCAAACCCCTATGCTCCCTTACCCTCATCTTTTTAACCACTTTAAAATTTGCAAAATAGTCCCTTGACATTATTTTTGGGGCCCTAAGGTCTTCCCCCAAGTGGGGAGGATCATTTTTACAAAAATAGGCCCATATCCCTAACTTCTCTGGCATATTTAGCACACCCTTAAGTCTATGGTGTCATAATTTCATATGAACTATATGTTATAGAACACTTCAATACATGTTGTAAGTTCAAAAAAAAATATTCACACCTTCCATGTCCGTTTACAAACCGATTTACACCGTTTGATTTTATAAATTTTTTCATGGTCATTAATAGAGCTTATTTGACTGAGTCTTCAAGGAACAGCTAGCATCAGTCACTATGTTAAGATTCTGTTTTGTTAGCCAAGCTGTTAGTCATTAAGATTTGATTTTGCTGTTAACTATGTTGTTAATTTTGACTGAGATTTTTTGTTGTAACTGATATAAATCTGATCCTAGTTTATAGGCTGTAGATTTGATTTTTCAATCTCTTCTTGTATCTATTTAAAGGCTGCTGTATCAGTTTAGTTTTTGAGCAATAATAAAAACCTTTTATGGTAATCAGAGCTATTTAGATTAACCACATTTTTTTTATGATCCTGATTTTTCACCATGAGCTCCTCAACCTCAAACCGAAATTCCTCCAACCAACACTTCTTCTAGCCCCATTGATAAACTAGTTGCTCTCAATGTTGGTTCTCAATTGTACATCAAACTTGATGGTGACAATTACCGTGCCTGGCGTCTTCAGTTTCTTTCACTTCTAATAGGTTATGACCTTATGGGTTATATAGATGGTAGCACGCCCCGCCCCTCTAAACAACTGGAGCCCAATGCCACTGCTATCAACCCTGCTTTCACTCACTGGGTTCGTCAAGATCAGCTAATCTTGCATGCTATTGTCTCCTCTGTGGCCGCAACAGTGGTTACTCATCTCGGTACTGTTAACAATGCTAAACAGGCTCGGGAAACTCTCAAAACCATGTATGCCAGTCGATCACGGGTCCGCATCATGGCTCTCAAGCAGTGCATCTCCAATTTTACCAAAGGTACTCAATCTATGACTACCTATATTCAAGGTATTAAAGCTATTTCTGATGAACTCTCTATCATTGATCACCCACTTGATAGTACTGATCTGGTTATTCACACTTTGAATGGATTGAGTGTTGAATATAAAGAAATCTTAGCAGCTCTTTGCAACATAGAGACACCCATCAGCTATGCTGAACTTCATGAGAAACTCATGGACTTTGAGACAATCCTATCACGTGAAACCAATCCTACTTCTGATCCATTGGTTGCGACAACCAATGTTGTCACCCGTAACAAAGGTCAGCCACGCTACAAATCTCAGTTCATCGGACAAACCTATTCCTCTGTTCTGAATCCTGATAAACAAGTAGTTTGTCAATACTGTGACAAACCTGGACATGTTACCGGGAAAAGCTATAAAATTAATGGCTATCCTAAGAGAAATGGAACCAGACCTTCGGTCAATATGGCAAATCATCAACCTGCTGTTCAGAATTCTAGTTGGATTATGGACACTGGAGCCTCTCATCATGTCACATAGGATCTTCAGCAGCTAACCTTGGCTAATTCTTATCCAGGGTCTGATCAGGTCATGGTTGGTGATGGCACAGGTTTGAATATTACACATATTGGTGACTCTTCTATTAACACCAAAACTAAACCACTTTATCTCAATCAAGTCTTATGTGTTTCTAATATTCAATCCAATCTTTTATCAGTTTCTAAATTGTGTCAGACTAACCATTATTCTGTTGAATTCTTTCCTGATTGCTTTGTTGTGAAGGATTTGAAGTTGAGTCAGGCTCTGCTGCAAGGACCACTTAAGCACGACCTTTATCATCTACCTTCTGCTCCTCCTTAAGCTCTCACCACCAGTTTTCAGTCTGTTTCAACATGGCATCATAAACTTGGTCATCATTTATCCAAAATAATCAAACATCTGGCAGATAGTTATCATATTCTAATAAAGTCTCCCTCATCCTATGAATGTAGTTCCTGTCATTGTGCCAAAAGTCACAAGCTACCTTTCTCAGATCATATCTCACCAGTAGCAAACCTCTGGAACTCATTTATTCCGATGTTTGGGGACCCTCTCCTGTTAGGTCTTTAGATGGTTATTTCTATTATTTGATTTTTGTTGATCATTTTTCAAAATATGTATGGATCTATCCAATGAAAAATAATCCAGATGTATTCTCCATTTTCATTCAATTTAAGTCCATTGTTGAAAAATATTTCAATTTGCCTATAGTTTCTCTTTTCTCTGATAATGGTGGTGAATTTGTAAAAATGAAATCATTCTTAGCCACACATGGTGTCTCCCATCTAACCACTCCTCCTCACACTCCTGAAGTTAATGGTACTACTGAGAGAAGGCATAGACATATTATTGAAACGGGTCGTGCCCTGTTACATCATGCCAACTTACCAGCTAAATTTTGGTCCCGTGCTTTTCTCACAGCAACTTATCTAATTAACAGAATGCCTACTCCAACAATACACATGAAATCCCCTTTTGAAATTCTATTTCATACCACTCTTGACTATCATAAACTCCATTCTTTTGGCTGCTTGTGCTTTCTTTGGTTGCGCCCTTACACCAAAAATAAAATTCAATCTAGATCTCTTCCTTGCATTTTTCTGGGATATTCTCAATCATAGCATGCATACCTTTGTCTTGAACCTTTATCCAGCCGAATCTATGTCTCCAGGCATGTGAATTTTGTGGAAAATTCATTCCCATATCAGTCACTCATTCAACCTTCTACATCCACTCTAATTCCTTCAACTGAGCCTACTTTACCTGCTATCATACCTTTTAATCCAGCACCATCATCTACTGTCATTGAGCCTCATTCCTCTCCTCAACAACCTTCAATCTCTCCAACACCTGAGCTGGACCTTGCAGCTGCGCCTGATCAGGACTCAGATTCTGCACCAGCAAATCAAACAGGTGATACTTCTTCTCCTCTTCCACTTCACACTTCTATTTCCACTAATCCATCTCGCAGTCATAACATGATTACCAGGTTTCAAAATAACATATTTAAACCAAAGAAAATTCTAACAGCCACCAAGCATGATCTACCTGAGAACCTAGAACCATCAACTGTGACTCAAGCTCTTAAAATTCCTTATTGGAGACAAGCTTGCTCCGAAGAATTTGATGCCTTGCTAAAAAATGGTACCTGGACTTTGGTTCCAAAGGAGGAGTCTAAAAATCTGGTTGGTTGCAAGTGGTTGTTTAGAATCAAGAGAAATCCTGATGGCAGCATTTCTAGATACAAAGCAAGGCTTGTTGCCAAAGGGTTTACTCAAACACCTGGACTTGATTTCAAGGAAACTTTCTCTCCGGTTGTCAAGCCTCAAACAATCAAAGTGGTTCTCACAATTTCCCTTAGCCGTGAAGATGTCTATATGCAGCAGCCACCAGGTTTTATTCACAATGAGTTTCCTCATCATGTTTGCTAATTAAGAAAGGCAATTTATGGCTTGAGACAAGCACCACGTGCTTGGCATGATTCTCTCAAGGCATTTGTTCTAGATTATGGTTTTCAAACCAGTCTCAGTGATACCTCTCTGTTTATTTATAACAAAAATGGTGTTCAGGCTTTTCTTTTAGTATATGTAGATGATGTTTTACTGACTGGCAGTCACTCACAGTTTCTGCAATAGTTTATGGCTGAATTATCCACAAGGTTTTCTCTCAAATATCTTGGTTTTCCTCATTACTTTCTTGGTATTGAACTGATCCGGGTGCCTGAAGGTCTCCTTCCATCTCAACATGGTTACATCCATGATCTATTAGAGAAGTTTCAAATGTCTGGAGCTAAGCCTACTAGCACACCATTATGCACAACTACTCCATTACGGTTGCATGATGGCTCTGCAGCTGCAGATGCTAAAACATTTCATGGAATCATTGGAGCCTTGCAATACTTGACTCTCACTCGCCCAGACTTGTCCTTTGCTATTAATAAACTGTCTCAGTTCATGCACAAACCAACTCAAATTCACTTGCAGCAACTCAAACGAGTCTTGAGGTATTTTAAGCTCACTCTCAACTTTGGTTTGACACTTAAGAAACCTCCTCATCTTCATTTACATGCATTCAGTGATGCTGATTGGGGTGGTAATTTAGATGATAGAACTTCCACTTCTGCTTTTGTGATTTATTTTGGTGGAAACCCGGTATCATGGTTATCAAAGAGGCAAAGGACAACGGCTAGATCCTCAATCGAGGCTGAGTACAGGTCAGTTGCCAATACATCTGCAGAAGTCATGTGGTTAATGAATCTCCTTGGTGAACTTGGGATTTTTATTCCTACACCTACCTCATTCTGTGACAACATCGGTGCAACTTATTTATGCTCTAATCCAGTGTTTCACCCGAGAATGAAACATATTTCTCTTGATTATCATTTTGTCTGTCAACTTGTGCACATGGGAAAACTTAAAGTCTCTCACATCTCCACCAAAGATCATCTAGATGATATACTCACCAAACCATTGTCCAGAATCCAATTTCTTCCTCTTAGAGCTAAGCTTGCTGTCTGACACGGACTCGGCAAGTGTACCGGTTCGTTGCAAGTAATAAAACGGTAAGACCGGATATCGTTCTCTGGGATCGTGGACAATTACCACTTCGCAAATTAGACTACTATCTAGGCGATCAAATTTTGGAGTGAAGGTAGCTCTAACATCTAACAAGCAAACAAGAAGAAAATGTTTTTGGTCTTTTTGGAATTTTTTCAAACAGTTAATGTGCAAACAGAAAGATGAATAACAATTAGATAGAATTGCTAGGGTTAGACTAAGCTAATCCTCCCTTGATTGTTATGAAATGATAACTAACACAGTTCCTACTTCACTTATGACAATCGAATATTTTCTAATATACTCAAACCCTAATGTCTTAGGTGGAATGAGCCTAAAATCCCAAATTAAACCCTAATGTCTTAGGTGGATTAATAAGAGAAATTGCATTAAGAATAAAGATTCATAAGATTGCAAGTAGCCAACACCTATGTCTAGATTCTTGGACTACTTGGCATATAATTCATGAGCATGCTTTAACATCAACCTTTCAATTGTCTATTAAAGCAACTAATCATTCCTAAGATGATCAAGCCTAGGAAAGCATTAAGCGTAGAATTATACACTCATAAAGAAGAAGGAAACTGTATTAAAATCAAGTCATTTTACAACCAAGTTCAGATAGCAATAGTCTAACCCCAACAAAGGGGAGTTTAGCTACACATAATTGAAGACAAAACAAAAGAGAGAGTCACAGAGATGAACAAAGAAGAGAGCTCCATAGAACGTTGCACAGTAGCCACAACAGCAGAGGATCTTTTTTTAGGGTTTTCTGGATGTCCTTCTCTGTTCTGCCCAGAGTTTCCTTTATAACTCGTGGCCGGTCACGGCCGTGACAGCCATCACGGCCAGGCCGTGACGGTTTCTGTCTCTTGCAGTTCTGGCAAAATTACTCTCTCGCGAGGCGAGCCTATCTTCGCGACGCGAGCCAACTTTTCGTGCCCGTGATCCCCATCACGGCCAAGCCGTGATCGTCTCTGACTTTTGGTGGTTTTGGGTCAATCAGTCTCTCGCGAGGCGAGCAAACATTCGCGTCGCGAGACATTTTTTCACGCCCTTGATCTCTATCACGGCCAAGCCGTGATCGTCTCTGACTTTTGGTGGTTTTGGGTCACGGCCGTGATAGCCATCACGGCCAGGCCGTGACAGCTTCTAACTTTTGGCCCCTTTTTCTTCAGTTTTCAGGTCTTTTCTTCATCTCAGCTTCCTCATGGCTAAATCTTGGGTATTTAATCAAAAATCCCTGCAAAACAACACACAATACCACCTTATCCGTTCCAAAGGAAAAACTAAACAAAATCCAACTAAAATGGCCTAACTATATGCAAATGCATGCAGAAATGTACATGGAAAATGAGGTGAAATCACACTCATCAAATCACCCCAAGCTTAAGACTTTGCTTGTCCTCAAGCAAAAACCAATGCCATAAAACCAAAATAAACAAAGCATGGATAGTGAATCAAGAACCTGAGTAAAATGATCCAAGTAACAGGCATTCAATTATTTCAGCAAGAGACAATCAATTTAAGTCCAATTAGGGGCTTAGGTTTCCTAGACTCACATTCTCACTGATTCGGGCACTCTATCTTACTTGAAGCTCACCCCAAGCTTGTTCATTTGCTTGGCTCTCATTCTTGCCTCACTCACTCAAGTGTTCAAGTATATATAACAATTCACTCCATTTTCCTCAAGGAATGATTCCTACCATATGCTTGACTATCAACCAAATCTTTACTTTATTAATGAAAACATCTAAGAATCAAGAGGTCTTATTCTTTGGTTGCAATGGGGCCATGGGATCAATTTTCAGGTGGGAAATTCAAGAACAGGGAATTGCAAAAGGCTATACAAACAATCAAGCATTGCAAAGCACGACCTTCTAAAATACCTTTCTTTGGGTTTCAGTTTATTTTTCCACCATTCTTCCCTTTTATTTTTTTTTCTTTTTACTTCTCATTCCTTTTTGTCATCCCCTTCTCCATTTTATTTCTTTTTCTCTCTTTTTTTTTTTTTTGGAGAAGGGGAGATTTTTCAATTCAAGAGAAGTAAATTTTTTTTTTCAGATTCATTTTTTTTCATTTCATCATCCCAAACTTCCAACTACATTTTCCAACCCTTTTTGCACAGTACTTTAGAAGGTCCCTCATAAGCATATTTAACAAAACATTTCAGGGTACCAAGAAAAGCATGATATTCATTCAGGCTCAAAATGGGCAACTACGGGTAGCATTATTCATTCAAAGCTCAGAAGGCCAGAAAAAACACCTATTGCCTCAATCCTTTTCAAAAATGTTCTCAAAAAATTTTCAAGTTTCGAAATGGTTTCAAGTCAAGTTCTAGAGAAAAACAATCCAAGAGGAACACACTCTACACAAAGAACGGGGGCAGATTTAGTGATACCCCCTAATGGCTCAAAAGCTCACATTTATCAGTTCAAGAACCAGTGAGAAACACAAATCCATAGAAACACATGCTAATCATCAACTATCCAAGACCATCTCAAGCATATTTAATGAAGCCATATCACAAGAATAGAAAATCAGGGTCCAAAAATTCACTATCACAGAAAAATTGGCACTTAGCTCTCACAATCATAAGCTCAATCTAAGCAGGGGTAACCGAATCATGCGATCATGCAAACTTAAGCCTATATGAATGCAATATTTACAACCCTTTTTGCACAGTACTTTAGAAGGTCCCTCATAAGCATATTTAACAAAACATTTCAGGGTACCAAGAAAAGCATGCTATTCATTCAGGCTCAAAATGGGCAACTACGGGTAGCATTATTCATTCAAAGCTCAGAAGGCCAGAAAAAACACTTATTGCCTCAATCCTTTTCAAAAATGTTCTCAAAAAATTTTCAAGTTTCGAAATGGTTTCAAGTCAAGTTCTAGAGAAAAACAATCCAAGAGGAACACACTCTACACAAAGAACGGGGGCAGATTTAGTGATACCCCCTAATGGCTCAAAAGCTCACATTTATCAGTTCAAGAACCAGTGAGAAACACAAATCCATAGAAACACATGCTAATCATCAACTATCCAAGACCATCTCAAGCATATTTAATGAAGCCATATCACAAGAATAGAAAATCAGGGTCCAAAAATTCACTATCACAGAAAAATTGGCACTTATCTCTCACAATCATAAGCTCAATCTAAGCAGGGGTAACCGAATCATGCGATCATGCAAACTTAAGCCTATATGAATGCAATATTTACAATGCAAGCAAAAAGATTACCCCTACCCCAAGCTTAAAGACTTACATTGTCCTCAATGTAAATAATTAAGTTTAGAGAGGGGAGAAAAATGGAACAACTCACCAAGGTGGTAGTGGTGCTGCATCACATGCTTTCTGGTTTTGTTTCCTCCTGCCCTTCTTCTCCTCCTTCCTTCAAAATCTGAAAGCACTCAACAAACTATTAACAAACCTCTTGAGCTTCTCAAATTATTCAAGAGGGGAAAAATCAAAAATAAAAGAGTGAATGAAAAGAAAACTTGGGTTGCCTCCCAATAAGCGCTTCTTTAACGTCACTAGCTTGACGTGTAGATAACTTCTTTCAATTAACCGGGGTCTGCTGGACATAGAATTGCAAGAGCACTTTTCTTCCATGAAACTCCTGTAAAGAGCTGATTTTGCTTAGAAGGCCAACAATTGTGCTTCTGCTTTGCCTTTTTCGCTCTGGGCCTCTTGCCCTTTTTCTTACTCCTTCCCTGTGGAGGTTCTGTTTTCACAAGATGAGCAGAGCCAACTTCCTCACCAACTGATACATCATTTGTCTTGCATAGCTTTAGATTTGCTTTCATGTTGGGCTTTTCCTTCTTCTCTGGAGTAGAGGGGTGGTGTTGATGTGCAATGACTTCCTTATCTACTGTGTCCACCATATCCATGCGGAAACACTCATCTTCCTTGCTCGTGCGATGCATAGCTTCCAATACATTGAAAGTTACTTCTTCTTCTTGCACTCTGAATTTCAACTGGCCTTTTTCTACATCTATCAAAGCCCGACCAGTTGCCAGAAAAGGTCTCCCTAGTATGAGCGGAATTTCAGCATCCTCCTCCATGTCTAAAACCACAAAGTCTGCTGGGAAGATTAATTTATCCACCTTCACCAACAAATCCTCCACAACACCATAGGGATATGTAATGGAGCGGTCGCCGATTGAAGAGAAATCCCTGTTGGTTTTACCTCACCAATTCCCAGCTTTTTGAAAATGGACAACGGCATAAGGTTGATACTTGCGCCTAGATCGCACAATGCTCTCCCAATGTTCACATGACCAATAGTGCATGGGATAGTGAAGCTACCCGGGTCCTTCATCTTTACTGGTAGCTTCCTCTGAAGTATAGCACTGCACTCTTCAGTAAGCATAACTATCTCCTCCTTCCACCGCCTCTTGTTTGTAAGAATCTCTTTCATGAATTTGGCGTAGGAAGGCATCTGCTGAAGAGCTTCAGCAAAAGGGATGTTGATCTGTAGCTTTTTGAATACATCCAGGAATTTAGAAAATTGTTGGTCTTTTGATTCCTTCTTCAACCGTTGGGGGTACGGGATTCTGAAATATGGGGGCAGCTCTTTGGGATTATCAACCTCTTCCAGAATCTGTCTTTTAGTCTTCTTCTTCGCAAATTCTTCATCAACCAATTTCTCCCTCTGCGGTTTTTCAGCTTCTACACCGGTAGGAATAGAGGTAGTATCTTGGGAAGTTCCGGGTTCTTCGTTGTTTGCCTCTTCAAACTGGACCTTATCAATTCCAGCATCACTTGTCTTTTCTACCCTCTCTTTTTCTTGTGGATTTAACACTCTCCCACTTCTTGTGATAATTGCCATGCAACCTTCCTTCGGATTCTTCTCTGTATCTCCTGGCAATTGTCCTTGAGGTCTTTCTGCCATTTGCTTTGCCAACTGTCCTATCTGGTGCTCAAGATTTTTGATGGAGGCATTTTGATTCTTCATAGTCTCTTGAGTGGCTTGCATGAACTGGCCCAGAATGCTCTCCAATTTGCTTGAACTCTCTTGAGGAGGCTGTGCTTGAGAACTCGAACTTTGCCCTTGTCTCCACCCAAAGTTAGGATGGTTGCGCCACCCCGGATTGTAGGTGTTGGAGTAAGGATCATTTCTAGGCCCTTGGTTGCCCATATAATTTACCTCTTCTTGTCCAAAACTTCCCACCAATTTCCATTTGCATGGTTACCTCCACAGAAATCACACACTGAGGTACCTTGAACTTGGTTAGCTTGTAGTTGACAATTCTGCAATTGAACCGACCCCAATTGCTTAGTAAGAATAGCCATTTGTGCCTTGAGAGCGCCAATTTCATCCAGCTCTGGAACACCCCTCTTGACCATTGATCGAGAACTAGGCATTTGATAGTCATTGTTAGCCATGTTCTCAATCAAGTCCTTTGCTTCTTCGGGCGTCTTCTGACTCAATGTCCCTCCTGCAGCCGCTTCAATCATACTTCTTGAATTCCTGTTGAGCCCATTAACAAACGTTGCAACCTGCTGCCATGTCTCTAGTTCGTGATTTGGACAAGCTGTGAGTAAGGACTTGAATCTCTCCCAGGCTTCATAGAGTGACTCACCATCCCTCTGTGCAAAGGCATTAATCTCTGATCTTAACTTTATCATTCTTGACGGAGGGAAGAAGCGAGATAAAAACTTGCTGACCAAATCATTCCAGGTGATGATGCTTCCATGAGGATGAGATTGAAGCCATGACTTAGCTCTATCCCTCAAAGAGAAAGGGAAAAGCCTTAAACGAATGGCCTCGTCGGAAGCTCCATTTAACTTGATGGTGTCACACAGCTCAATGAAAGTACCAATGTGAGCATGAGGGTCTTCACTCTCCAAACCTCCAAACTGATTTTGCTGCACAAGGTGGAGAAGTGATGCCTTGATTTCGAAATTATTGCAAGCCACTGCGGGTCTCACAATCGGAGTTCCACATCTATCAACTCTAGGGGAAGTGTAGTCCCCCATTGTTCTCCTTGGTGCATTATCTTCTGCCATGGTGACAACTGCTACTTCAATTTGTGGTTCTTGCACACTTGGTAACTCAACTTGTTGCTCTTGTCTACTAGAAGATGCTCTTTCTCTGTTATGTCTTGCCTTGGCTTTCTTTCTATTCCTTCTACAGAGTCTCTCGATCTCAGGGTTGAATTGGAGTTCACCTGGATCGATTGTACCTCGCATACAAGGAACAAACAGAGTAGCGCCGAAAAAGAACAGAACAAAACAGAAAAATACAACAGAGAACAGAAAACAAAAAAGGAAATAAAACAGTAAGAAAACAGTAAAAAATGCCTAGATTAGGAGTCCCCTTTGGTACTCGTGATATTGGCACACCGATCCCCGGCAACGGCGCCAAAAACTTGACACGGACTCGGCAAGTGTACCGGTTCATTGCAAGTAATAAAACGGTAAGACCGGATATCATTCTCAGGGATCGTGGACAATTACCACTTCACAAATTAGACTACTATCTAGGCGATCAAATTTTGGAGTGAAGGTAGCTCTAACATCTAACAAGCAAACAATAAGAAAATGTTTTTGTTCTTTTTGGAATTTTTTCAAACAGTTAATGTGCAAACAGAAAGATGAATAACAATTAGATAGAATTGCTAGGGTTAGACTAAGCTAATCCTTCCTTGATTGTTATGAAATGATAACTAACACAGTTCCTACTTCACTTATGACAATCGAATCTTTTCTAATATACTCAAACCCTAATGTCTTAGGTGGAATGAGCCTAAAATCCCAAATTAAACCCTAATGTCTTAGGTGGATTAATAAGAGAAATTGCATTAAGAATAAAGATTCATAAGATTGCAAGTAGCCAACACCTATGTCTAGATTCTTGGACTACTTGGCATATAATTCATGAGCATGCTTTAACATCAACCTTTCAATTGTCTATTAAAGCAACTAATCATTCCTAAGATGATCAAGCCTAGGAAAGCATTAAGCGTAGAATTATACACTCATAAAGAAGAAGGAAACTGTATTAAAATCAAGTCATTTTACAACCAAGTTCAGATAGCAATAGTCTAACCCCAACAAAGGGGAGTTTAGCTACACATAATTGAAGACAAAACAAAAGAGAGAGTCACAGAGATGAACAAAGAAGAGAGCTCCATAGAACGTTGCACAGCAGCCACAGCAGCAGAGGGTCTTTTTTTAGGGTTTTCTGGATGTCCTTCTCTGTTCTGCCCAGAGTTTCCTTTATAACTCGTGGCCGGTCACGACCGTGACAGCCATCACGGCCAGGCCGTGACGGTTTCTGTCTCTTGCAGTTCTGGCAAAATTACTCTCTCGCGAGGCGAGCCTCTCTTCGCGACGCGAGCCAACTTTTCGTGCCCGTGATCCCCATCACGGCCAAGCCGTGATCGTCTCTGACTTTTGGTGGTTTTGGGTCAATCAGTCTCTCGTGAGGCGAGCAAACATTCGCGTCGCGAGACATTTTTTCACGCCCTTGATCTCTATTACGGCCAAGCCGTGATCGTCTCTGACTTTTGGTGGTTTTGGGTCACGGCCGTGATAGCCATCACGGCCAGGCCGTGACAGCTTCTGACTTTTGGCCCCCTTTTCTTCAGTTTTCAGGTCTTTTCTTCATCTCAGCTTCCTCATGGCTAAATCTTGGGTATTTAATCAAAAATCCCTGCAAAACAACACACAATACCACCTTATCCGTTCCAAAGGAAAAACTAAACAAAATCCAACTAAAATGGCCTAACTATATGCAAATGCATGCAGAAATGTACATGGAAAATGAGGTGAAATCACACTCATCACTGTCACTGATGGTGACCCAATCTTGAGGGGGTGTAATAGAGCTCATTTGACTGAGTCTTTAAGGAACAGCTAGCATCAGTCACTATGTTAAGATTCTGTTTTGTTAGCCAAGCTGTTAGTCATTAAGATTTGATTTTGCTGTTAACTATGTTGTTAATTTTGACTGAGATTTCCTGTTGTAACTGATATAAATTTGATCCCAGTTTATAGGCTGTAGATTTGATTTTTCAATCTCTTCTTGTATCTATTTAAAGGCTGCTGTATCAGTTTAGTTTTTGAGCAATAATAAAAACCTTTTATGGTATCATTACACATTTTAGCTGTACCTGGGCATTTTAGAAATGGTGAAATCAAAAAATATATTCTATATTAAAAATACCCATCTGAAATATATTTTAACTTGTTACTTAGAACTTCTGTAATAGGAAAATAAGAGAATGTGTATGTGACCAAAGATGAGTACTGAGTGGTGGTGTCGATAGAGGTGAATGACCTTACTTTATAATTATTCTGAGCTTTTTCCTTCCCTATATTTTGTTTTTTTTTCTGATGTATCGCCCAAAAATATAACAAGATCATCAATTCCTAACAGTCCCCTTATTGTCTTATTGTTTCGAGGTTGGATCTCAATGACTTCAACTAAATAGGCAAGAGCGGAAGACGGTGCTCCTCCTGCTTGTGCACCCACTAGCCACAAAAGCACATTGAAAGTGTTATCCTTCCACACCTATTCATTGCCCAACAACATTGAATTCAAAAAAAGCAAAAAAAAAAAATTCATGCTGAATTCGGAAAAAGGGCTTATAGCTTCCTTTTATTTATTCTGACTTAGCTTTCAGCCTTTTGAGTTTTATTCCTTTTCAACTGTCTACTATACCACCAAAAAACATAACAATATGATGACATCCACCTGGTTGGTATGTAGTGTTGGCCAAAGTTCTCACATTGTTTTCACTATCACATAATATTTCTTCCAGACATTAATTATTCTTAATTTCACCTATTTTTAATGTATTTAATTGATATATACTGGCAGTGTAAATATATTTTACACTGTCAATCAATTAGAATTGACAAATTATTAAAAATCTTTGACTCTTGTCTTAAGCCCTTAAAAAGTCATTTATACCTTGAATTCTGATTGGTTGACAGTATAATTTTTTTTACATCAACAATATATCTCAATTAAACTCTATTTTTAATATTTAAATTTTAGAATTAATTATGCATATATATTTTTTTAGATTTAAATATTTCATATTTTATTCTTTACTCTTAGCTATCAAATAGTAATAAAATGCTTGCAATGTCATTTTCCTTTAAAGATATAAAAGCCAGGTTTTGTATGTTCCACTCGGTGGCTTTTGGAAAATCAGTTCCGAGCTCAAAAGGAAATTTGATGATAGATTCAGATTCTCTAACTTTGTGGAGGTGTAACACCCCGATTTCTATTGTTTCTGCTGTTTTTGTATCGATAAACAAACATCTATTTTTTTTTTTTTATCTAAAACTTAGAAATTATTTTGGGAAAACCAAAGTCATATTCATATCATACTTATTTTTATAAGTATACGGTGAAATTTTTAGTTGAAAATTCAGACGGAACCCAATCTGCGTTTTCACCGACAGTAAGATTTTACTGATCAGAAAACCTAATTTTGTCCCGGGAACGAAATGGATAGCGTTTATATATCATTTCCAACGATATAGGTTATTTTTAAAATTTTAAAATAAATATGTTATTATACTCAATTCGGGCTTAAAACCTAAATTGAGAGAATAACGGAGTCGGAAGCGGAACTACGGAGACTGAACCAGACACCGGGCCACCGAGGGACACAAGTCACATAGTTGTGGTGAGTAGGGTGAGTCACCACTTATGACTCATCTTTGTCATGATTAATTTGCAAAATATCTTAGATATTTGTTACGTAAAAAGACTAAAATACCCCTAAGTGTATTTAGAAACCCTAAACTACCCTTATGACTCACGAATACTTGCCCCCTCACTCTACTCACGGCAGCCCCTCCCCCCTTACACACTCTCTCATTTTCTTCAACTTCAACCAAGAACAACAAAGAAAAACATAGGTTCTTAAGTGATTCTTTGCAAGTTTGGATCAATTTCTTCATCTTTTCTCAATCTTCAAGAGGTAACCATTCTTCTTTCATGATCATTCTTGTCTTAGATCCATTTATTTTGCCATGATCATCAAGTTTAAGGTCTTTGATCTAGAACTTTGGAAATTCCTAGAAAATCATAGAAAAATGCTTTTCATATGATTCCAATTGCTTTGAACTAGTTATGATCCCTAGTATCTTCATTCATGAGCATGTGTAAAAATAAAATTTCCTTCCCATTTTTCTCTAAGAGGCCGAAACCTCACTTGTGAGGATGGAGGAGGTTTTGTTTCAATTTCAAGCCATGATCATTAGTGTTGTTATCTCTAATGCTTAAGGATTACTAATCTAAGAGCATGTGAATTTTAGAAATTTCTAGCCATTTTTAGTAGTCATGGCCGAATCCTAACCATGAAATGGGTCAGATGATTTTCTTCATTTTCAAGTTATGGCAATTTTCTCTAACTCTACACTACTATAAGGTTATAGATCTAAGAGTATGTGGAATTTTGAAACATCGAACCTATTTTCTTAGCTTGGGCTGAAACCATACCCATAGGAAATAATAGATTTTTTTCAAAGTTTAATTAGTTATGTGTTGTTTTGTGAAGGATTGTGTTAGTAATTGGTGTTCGGAATTCGTGGAGGAAACCGGATTTGAGAACCGAGACTTCATTGAATCAGAACTTGAATCTTCAAAGGTAAGGGGAGTTTGCCTAAGGAGCTTCGATAACTATGTGTATAAATTGTTTGGTGTGTCTGAAATCAATGGTTGTAGTTTGTGGTGTTTGTTTTAAAATTATTTCGTAATATTCTGTGATGCATGATTTATATGTGAAAGCATGCTATAAATTGCGATGTGTGAATTTATTGTTGGTTGTGAAAGCATGTGATAAATTGTGTTGTATGAAATTTTCTGTTGATTTTTATGATTGGCTGGAAGCCTGACACCAGTCAGTGCTTATTGAAAATTAAGGATAAAAACGTTAAGAAAATTTAAGGGAAATATTGTGTTTTTGAAAATTGGTGGATTTAATTTTTAAGTTAAAAACAATAATATTTTAATGAGTTTTAATAAAAGAATAGGTTAATGAGCAACCGCGCGTACATAACCGTGAAAAAAATTTAACTTTCGCGCTGTTTCGAAAACGTCAGGAAAAATGAAAATAAAATCTTAATCTTAAGAAAATATATTTCAAAAAGTGTTTTAAGATTGATAATAAATAATTTTTCAAGAAATAAAGGTTTTTTCTTACCTAACGGCAGTATGAGGAATAACGATCTTTTTACATGAGTAAAATAAATATATGGGTTAGAATGATTTTAAAAAGAATTAACAGATTTTCAGAAATAAAAATAAAGGATTTAAGGGAAAAATGATTTTCGTTACGTTTTAAAACGAATTTCATCAGAAAAGAATTTAAGAACATCAGAAATTTTCGATAAACTTGGATAAGTTTTCGGAGTTTTTGTTTTTGGTATTTGTGTTTTTACTGAGCGAAAATTCTTTGGGGAAAAATCAAGGAAAGGATAAGGACTTAGATTGCCGAGATGTCGGGCTAGTGTTCCTAAAAAGAAATTGCACTTGGAAAGGAAAGGAATCGGAATACCTAAGGAAGGGTAGTCGGGAGCTTTAAGCCTCGATAGAGGAAAAACAAACGACAAAGAACAATTACGATAACAAAGGATTTTACATGCATAGTCTGGCAAACATGCCATACTTGGGCAGACATGCCTTGGGTATCGAGCTAAAATTTCACAAAGGGTCAATTGGGTAAATTGGTTAGTTATGGACCAAAGATAAATTATAGGGTCTTTGGGTCTTAGGGACATCAGGACTTCGAAAATCCAGCGAATACTTGGGGCCTTGCATCCTCGGGTCGTGGAATTCGGTTACCCGGCACGAATGTACTCAATAGGGAACTATTCCGATATTATTTTAGGTGCCCCATCGTGGTATCCCCTGAATAATTGGAGCCGGACCTAAATTTAGAGGTCGATCTCATGAGACAATTGTGTTAAGGGTATCGCAGCCTAATCATTGCTCGAAGAAGGAAAGTTAGGAATCTCCGGAGAATAAAGGTCAAGATTCATAGGAGTGGATATTGAAGTGTCATGCATTTTTGAAAAATTACGATTGGATGATCGGGTATGAATCCCATTGGTAGGAAATATTTATAATATGTATACATGATGTTTGTTTGAGTGTCATGCATGTAGTTATCATGATGAAACTCAATGATGGTATCTCACCCTTGCTTTATTTATTTTTATGTTGGGTTTCTACTATGTTACTATATATATATTCGAGTACAGATGAGCCAAATGAGTCAAATATCGTACGCGGGAATACGTTCCCTGCACTTTGATGAGACTGATGACGGAAACGTGTGGAGGACTAACCTAGATACTTCTGCGGGCGGGGAGTTCTCGGGAGGAATTCCCAATGAGTATTCTTAAGGGTGACCAGCTGTAGGATTCTGATTTGGGTTTACTTTTGGAAAGTAGTACCGCTACTATATAGGTTTAGTTTATGTATGTTTTCCTTATGCTATGACTTAAATAAATGATTGTAATATAAAGGGCATGCATACATATGTATTCGATTGTTTGTTAATTATAACGGTTTGGGTTGTATCGTTTGAGGAAAAGAAAAAGAAAAATTTAACACTAATTTTCAAGGAAGTTAAGAAATAAAGAAAATTATGTTTTTCTGAAAGCAACCAACGTAATTATTTTCAGTCTTTTAGTTTCAACATGTAGCGCCAAGGGGGTGTTACAGGAGGGAACCTGTATGTGACTTTAGTATATTTTGGGAGAGAAAGAGGTGAGAGAAAAATGAGAAATAAGATTAGAAAATGTAATATAGAAGAAAGATAGATAAAAAATCATGTGATTTTTGATGCAAAAAAGTTAGAGAATTTGGTTCCAGTTGAGGATTGAAGGGTTGGTTGAGTTAAAAGTGGTTATATAGGGGTTCTTTTTGTATCAATATAATTTTTAAGATTTAATTAATGGAAGTTATTAGGGGTAGTCTTGGCATTTTGAAATGTTGAAACCAAAATTCAAGTATCCTCTTTATAGATTAGTATAGATAATACTCTCTTCGGACTCAGTTATAAGCAAAATTAACTAATTTTACAATTATTAAGAGAGTTAGTTAATTTAGTTTAATTGTCTTGATTTATATAAAAAAAAAAATTATAATTACTAAAATACGCTTTAATCGTCTCGGGAGTGTACAATGCTCTTGGAAAAGTAAAAGGAGAAATGGTTGAATTGGTTGATTGTCTTTACTTTTGGAACGCTGACATTAAATAGAGTTGAATTTGTTGGTTTTTGCTTATATTTGAGTATTATAGCTGCGTTTTTGCTTACAATTGAGTCCTGAGAGAGTATTTAATTAATGGAAGTTATTAGGGGTAGTCTGGACATTTTGAAATGTTGAAACCAAAATTATATATATAGATAGGGGTGTTTATCAAGTGATCAAAACCGATTCAAACCGCAAAAATCGAACCAAACAAACCGAAATCAGATAAAACCGAAAACCGAAAAAACCATTTTTTTTTCAATTGTATTGGATCTGATTTTGAATCCCGTAGTGAAATACAATCCAATCCAAACCGATATACTATATACATATATTATTATTTTTTAAATTATAGTATTACTCATACTTAAGCATTGTTTTTCATACTTTTATGTATCTCAGTCTCTTTAAAAAATTTTGTTGGAATGACATGTGGGACCAAGAATAAATATAAATGTCTTGAAGTTATATGTTGCTAAAAGTTTTGATGCATAACATATATATACTTGATTGAGTAAACATGAAAAATAGGAAATCAATTAAGTAAATTTGAAAAATAGTTAGTTATAATTTATTTGAAGCCGATTCAAGGGAAAAAATAGGATAAGTGGGAGTAGATATATAGAATTAACATAAAAGAATATTTAACATAAAAGAATATGTTAAAAATATCAATAATTATTTTTTCTCAAACTCCCAAATAAAAATTTTGTTAATAAATCTCCCGAATTATATCACTCGTCATCAAATCAAATAATGGTTAATAAGGAACAAAGATGCTACATTTCATAAAGGTTATACTTTTATAATATAAAGAGATATTAAAATAAGCATTGGGCATCTTAAACTGACTAATTTAAATAAAGATAATCTTTTGTCCATTATTAAATATAAATATAAATGACACTTGACATAATAATAAAAAATGAAGTATGACAAAAACCGAATCATCCAATCCAATACAATCCAATACAAATCACATTTAACTGGATTTGATTGGATCGAATTATTTTAAGACCATCTTCAATGGTTGTTCTTACATAAGTTCTTATTTATAAGAACTTGATTTTAAAAATTAACCCATTGAAGATGGATGGCCTGAATGTTCCTAAATGCCATTATGAAGAACGGTTCTTCTTGCCAAAAAAAACTTTATTTGCCAAAAAACTTTGGTTGAAATAAAAATAAATGCAAGTATAAATAATAAGTGAAGTCAATTATGAAACACACTTAAAAATCAAAATAAGTTTTTTTATTGAAGTAAAAAAAGGGGTTGATTTTTATATCTCATGTAGGGTGTGTTTGGTTCAACGGAGGGGAGGGGAGGGGAGGGGAGGGATTTTAAAGGAGGGGAGGGGAAGGGAGGGGAGGGGAGGGGAGGGGTTTTAATTAGATATTATGTTTGGTTGGGAGGAGGGGAGGGGAGGGGAGGGGAAATAACTCTTTTCTTGTTTGGTTCACAAGGGGAGGGGAGTCATTTTTAAACTAATTTACTTTTATACCCTTTTTAATTTTATATCCTTTTGGATTTTTAAATTTTATTAAGGTTAATTTCGTCATATCAGTTAAAATATTTTAAAGTTACCTCCCCTCCCCCCAAATCCCCCCAATATTGGAGGGGAGTCAAAATGGATCCAGGAGGGATTTTGCTCCCCTCCCCTCCCCTCCCCTCTCAAAATTTGAACCAAACATATAAAATTTAAAATATTCCCTCCCCTTCCCTCCCCTCCAACCAAACACAGTGGTAATATTCATGAACCACGAGATGATAGATAAAAATTAAAATATGATTCTATCGTTACGGTCGTACGGACTAACTAAACAAACCAATCCAATGTTATTTTCATTATTGGATATGATTTTTATAATTCAAATTCGATCCAACTGGCGAACACCCGTGTACAGAAATAGATATAGTACAAGGAAGGAAGGTAGGAAGCGAGAGTTTGAAATTGTTACGAAGAGGAAGAGATTTCAATAATCAATCATTGAAAGCAAGCATGACTCTGAAACTTGTTCGTATCTTCTCCCAATCCAAGTCCAAATTAAATTCAGCCACTCTGAAGCTCGTTCGCTCTTATTCATCTGCAACTCCAACTCCAACAGCTTCTGCTTATTACTTTTGTCGCCGCATATATCCATATTCCCAAAATGCTTTCTCATTCTCCAAACATCGTTTCCAAATTGCATCTAGGGTTCCGACCTATAGGACTTTCGCCACTGCACCGGACAAAAGGGAGTCGATCGAGTTCGATGTCGTGATCGTCGGAGCTGGACCCGCAGGGTTATCGGCGGCGATACGGTTGAAGCAAATGTGCGTCGAGAAAGGTGCTGATTTATCAGTGTGTGTAGTCGAAAAAGGTGGTGAAGTGGGTATGTAATCTAATCATTCAATTCTCTTTTGCTTAATCAGCGATTCAATGTAAATGTAATCATTCATGTTTGCAAAGTAAGTTGTGGTTAGGTGCTCACATTCTTTCTGGAAACGTCTTCGAACCGCGTGCATTGAATGAGCTTCTCCCTCAGTGGAAGCAGCAAGAGGTGCTCTTCTTTACTATGTTAAAAATTTTCATTGAGTTCCATATCAGCTTCCAATTTTTTTTGTATAATTAATTTGAGAATTTTTAAATAGGTCCCTATACTTTTAAGGGTTTATAATTGGATACCTGAACACATATAAAATTTGTAATTGGGTCTATCATATAAGTTCCCGTGAGGTTTCCAAGATGTACAAGGATCTATTTGAATTTTCCTAAAAAACATAGGGAGCTATTTGAATTTTTCCAAGAAGTTTAGAGAACCACAAATGACAATGGACAGATCACTTAATGGAACCTTAATGGATACTCAATGAAATCCTAATGAAAAGGTGTATGACAGATCTAATTACAAATTTTCTATGTGTTCAGGGACACTATTACTAACTTCTAAAGTATAGGGACCTATTTGAAAATTCTCAAATAGTTAAGGGATCTACAGAATAATTTAACCTTTTTTGTATCCGCAGGCTCCGATCAGCACCCCTGTTTCTTCTGACAAGTTTTGGTTTCTCACCAAGCATCGTGCTATTTCACTTCCATCTCCTTTTAACAACAATGGCAACTACGTAATCAGGTTTCTATAACATTTTTGTTTTGTTATTATTTCAGTAAACTCAACTGTCTTCCAAGATCAGGGTCAAACTATCAAACAGCTAGTCTGTGCTGGTAGAAATCAAAATTGCTGGAGATTGTACTTGCATTAAGTTGCAACTTGCAAGTTAAATTTTTACAATGGAGACAATACTATGTCAGAGAACAGATACAATCTATCTTTGATGACATTAAGTGAAGATCATTTCAATTTTTTGTCACGTTCTTGCTTTCCAACACTTTTCTTGTTAATTCATGTAAAATTCAAAATTGAAATTTGAAAGATACTTTTTATCCCATAGTTAGATGTTTGTTCAATTCTCTGTGTTTAGCTATACAATGTTTGGGTTCAAAGATTTAGTTTTTCTCCTACTTTGATTTGATGAAGCTTCTTATCCTGGACAATCTGATACAGTCTAAGTCAGTTAGTACGATGGATGGGAGCAAAAGCCGAAGAGTTAGGAGTGGAAATATACCCGGGATTTGCTGCTAGTGAGGTATTTCTGCATTTGCTTGGTTGTTACTTCTTTACATTTGTTGTTGCTTACAGGTGTTTTTCCTGGGCAGATATTGTATGATGCAAACAACAAAGTTATTGGTATTGGAACTAACGATATGGGAATTTCAAAAGATGGTTCGAAGAAGGAGAATTTTCAACACGGCGTCGAGGTCAAAGGTTTCATTTATGATGTTTCTTTCTCTCATGCATATGTTTACGTGCTTTGTCTAGCGAATAGGTTACCCTATTTAGAACTTGTCTAGCTGGTTAGTGTGAGGCGCCCATGCGGCTATGCACCTTTCGAATAGGAACCCATTTTCTGAAAGATTCCAGCTTTCGTTCTTAGGTGGGTCTTTTAGATCCTTTTGATGACTAGGTTGTGTTGTAGAGATATCGTTATCATCCTAACAATTGCAAGTATTTGTAAATGTTATTGTGTTTTTGAGAATTGAGGTGACAAACTTTTACAGACGTCATGACATGCCTGAACTTGGTTGTTGATAGAAACTCATATTGGACACATTTTCAGTTTAGCTTTTATCATTTCTATGGCATATTATATTCTTAATTTTGAAACATCACAAATTATGTCTTTGCATATAATTTTTTGTATCTTTTTGCGGCTGATTTGTACACTCATTAACTATGTAAGTATGGAATCACATGTAGGTCGTATAACACTACTGGCTGAGGGATGTCGAGGATCATTGTCAGAGGTTTGAAAACTAAAAATTTCAAAATTTATACAGAATCAATTTTTTCCTATCAATTATTGTTTTAATACCTAGGTCTCCAATATCTGTTCCTGTGTTCCCTGCAGAAAATAATGAAAAAGTACAACCTGAGAGAGAAAGGAGGTGCAGAACATCAGACATATGCTTTGGGAATTAAAGAGGTATCATTACTTCTCTTATTTTTGTAGAAACTTCAAAGTCATTTTTTACCTCATCTTTATTTTTCACGAAAAACTGCAATCTGTCAGGATTGTGCTTATTTGTTCAGCATATGCATGAAGATTATATGACTTTCGACTGTTCTAATAAGTTAATAACTGAACATTGTGGGTGTTTTCATTGGACTTTTATGCCACCATACTTAGATTCTGTAACTACTCTTAGGTTTGGGAAATTGATGAGCAAAAGCATCAACCTGGTGCAGTACTCCACACATTAGGGTGGCCCTTGGATCATAAAACTTATGGAGGATCTTTTCTGTATCACATGAAAGATAAACAAGTGAGATTTTTTCTCCCTTCAATTATCATGTATTCAAATTTTCATGCATTTTGGACTGGACTTGTGTGACTTTACAATGTAATAATTTTCATTGCTTTATTGATCATTGTTTCTATAATTGTATTCGTTGTGGGGTGCCTCTCTGAAGGTGCATTTTTAATTGCAATAATTGATCTTTCCTGTCCTCTCCCCAAAACAAAATTTGAGGAAGAAGGTAAACGTGTGACTGCATATATTTTTCAGCTAGCTTTCAACTCTGGAGATTTGTTTACTTGAAAATTTAATAATATAGTTCCAGTTGGAAGACTTACCTGTCTGTTAATTGCCTCCCAGCGAAACATCTAAGATCTTTATAAGTTTGACTGCTACTCCATATTATGATCATTGTGGTTTTAAAGCAAGTGTTATTCTATGCTTCATATCTGAAATAAACACTACAAAAATACGCATTTAGCACAAAACTGACCTTGCTGATTTTCTCATCTTATTTATGATCACTCCAAGTTATCTAATCCATTTAGCTGTAAGTTGTTATATTTGAGTCGAGTCTCTCAGCTTGGTGGTTTCTCATTCCTAGAAAATGCATAAAACCACTATGGGACAAGAGGATATATTTCAGTTTGATGAGATTATGTTTCTCACATCTTCATGATTGCCTCTTCGAACTAGAAATCGTCATGTATCAATTTATTAGCAAGTCACATGCAGCTATTTTGTCAGACTTTAACTGAATTATACAAGTTTAACTTTTCTTGCTACTTTTTTTATTCATTTTTGCTGACAATATATTATTCATTTCAAGAATTCCATTTACCATTGTGACAGATATCTGTAGGCCTTGTGGTTGCTTTGAACTATCGGAACCCTTTCATGAATCCTTATGAAGAATTCCAGGTAATTTCCTTTACTTTTTTAAAATTGTGGTATGTTTAAAGTACATATTAAAACTTTTGTTATCAATTATATGTTACTTCATCTTTACTCATTTTTTTTTTTTAACGTGGGGTGAAAATGGAATGGAAAGTGTTGTCAGAACTGCTAAACAAACATTTTTTTTTCTTTCGGTGACCTTCTAGTTAGATGGGTAGGACACTGTTGGATTTTATGTTATAACCTGACAAGCCATTTTTACATTCTTATTATTTCTTAGTTTGTTTCTCTCTTTTCCTCCTTCCCTACCTAAAACCTTCCAATTCAACATGGTGTCTAGAGCCACATAAAGGTACCATCCTCCGTGACCTGTCCCGTCACTATTTCGCTGCGGAGTTCCGATAAGTATGAAGGAACTCTAATCATCTTCTTAGCCATATAAAAAAAAAAAAATCATTTTCTCTCCGCCGTTGTGTTCTTTTCCGGTGCGTCCTTCTTCTTTCCGACATGCGTTCCTGTCCCGTTAGCCGCTGTCAGCTGTCGTCCGCCTCCGTCCGCCGTCGTCTCCTGCCGCTGACACCACCACCGGACTCGCTTGCCGCCGATCTGTCCAGTCGTTCAAACAGCACCGCCGTAAGCCTACAGACACGCCTGCACGCGCGTGTCCTCTGATCAGAGGCAGCCGCACGCGCTTCCCTTTCACCGGCGCGTCCGGCCGCCATTTCCAGCGCTGAACTCGTCGTTCCCTGCTCTCTCTGGATCTGTGCTCACCTCCTTCATCGGACCTCTTTTGAGCAACGTCCCTATGTGTTGTACATGTGATTTCGGTTATTTGCATGTGTTCTGACCCATGGCTAGTTCTATCTCCTCAGATACTCCTAAGGACTCCCCATCATACCAGTGTGGCTTCTCTCCCCACCGACGATCATTCCAGTGGTAACCCTTTTCCCGTGGATGAATCATATTAGTGGTGACTTTTGTTCCCACCGACGATCATTCTGGTGACGACTCTTTTCTCACATATGAATCATATTAGTCATGACTTCTATTTCTGTCGATGATTGACTTAAGTTGGCTATGACTCACACTAGCCCAACTCATTGTCACAGATGCTCTGGCCCGGCTCTTTTTCCTAGTTGCACTGGAACGTCTTCCTCCCAGATGTACTAGCCTTGGCCCCTTGTCCTAGATATAACGGCCTCATTTTAGTCCCAGAAGTAGTTGTCTATCTTAATTTCAATTTTAAAAAAAATTTGGGTCTCCGTTGTTGTTGTTGAAGCTTCCAAATGCGGTTTTGAGGAGTTCGGACCTTGCTTTGTTAGATTGCTTGCAAAGAAATTTCTGTCAGGCTGATGATCATTTCGGCTATCTTGCTAAGTTATCTTTCCAGCAACTCTCTCCGGTCTCTCCAACATTCTTGAGTTGCCTTCCAACCATTATTTTCGTGGAGCTCAGTTTCTTTTTTTTATTTTTTAATGAGGGGAAATACATTGTTTTCATGTAACAAGCTTAAAGCTTGGTAAGCTTTAGCTTGAGGGGGAGTGTTAGAAAATCAGAGAAATATCTGATAATATCTTTTCATATCCTAGCATATCTTAGAATATCCTAGATAATCTCTTAGGATTTATTTCTTATTTATATTTTATGATTTGATTCTCTATTTGATTAAGATTAGGATTCTACTTTTAGTATAAATAAGACTATTGGGTTATCTTTTGTAATCACCTAATCACTACATCAAATCAATATCATTCTTATTATTTCTTAGTTTGTTTCTGTTAGGCCTTAATTTCGATGGGCCTTAGCAGTAGGAATTTCTGTTTTGCTGTTAGGATTTGTTAGATAATTGTTTTGTGATTAGGGGTTATTGTTAGGCCTTAATTTCGATGGGCCTTAGCAATAGGAATTTCTGTTTTGCTGTTAGGATTTGTTAGATAATTGTTTTGTGATTAGGGGTTTGTTAGAGTCAGTTTTGGTGGTTGTTAGGAGTTTGTTCAGTTGTGCTGTTAAGGGTTTGCCTATAAATTAGGCTACCATTAGGATAGGAAAGGAGCTTTTGGAAATTGTGAATCGTTGACTGGGTTTTCCTAGTGTGAAAGGAGAGTGCTCCTTTGGGGGTATAGGGTATACTTGTATACCTTGTGCTTTGGGTCTGTTTCTTAGTTCTTAAATCAATAAAAAGTGTTTCTGTTCTTTCTTTTTACTGCTGTGTGCTTTCTTTCTTGAGTGTTGGGCTCTGTCCTTCATATCAGGAAGAGAGTTTCCTAACAGTTTCTCTCTTTTCCTTCTTCCCTACCTAAAACCTTCCGATTCAACACATTCCTTCTATGGTGATTTTTCCATCTTTGTATGACATGTGTTTTGAGTTTTTTAAGGTACATACTATTCCTTCTAAGATAAATATGTCGGTTTTCGTGGTATTTAACCTATCAAGGCACTTCTATGTTTCTTCTAATTTAGTTTTTTCATCTTACTATGATGCGAATATATGAGTTTTCTTATGTACATGGGTATTTATGCAATTTATATGAATGAAATTTGGTTATGTTATCATTCCTTCTAAGGAACAATACTATGTATATTTAACCTGGCAAGCCACTTTTATGCTTCTTTTAAGTTGTTTTTCCATCTTCGTATGCAATTTTTATGAATATAAAACGAGCCATAGGATTTAGCTTACCAATTCACCAACTATGTGCTGGTCATTTTGTGAAACTTTTGCTGGTTGGTTGTGTTAATACAATATCTGTTTAAGCATCTTTTGAGTTACATTACATTACGTAATATTCTATATTCCTGATCCCTACTCTTGTTTAATACTTTCTTTGCTCCTTCCTTCCCTCTCCCTTGTCTCTCTCTATTGGTTCACCAGAAACTTAAGCATCATCCTGCAATCAAACCATTTCTGGAAGGTGGAACAGTTATCCAGTATGGGGCTCGCACTTTAAATGAAGGTGGTTTTCAGGTACATTAATAGTGATGGGTTCTTTTTCTCATTTGCACTCAATGGGAAAATACAGGAATGTTAGAAAATTTCTTTATGTCCCACTCCCACCTGTTGCCAGCCTCATGAGGTGTTCTGAATCAGGCATTCAGGCGTTATAGCAAAAATGAAGTGTGCCAAGTAGGTTCTCCTTCTAACTTTCAAGATTTCTAGCGTAACATGACCATTACAACACAACACAATTTAAAGTCTCTAGCAGTCCTGATACTTTTCAAGTATCTCATCATGTCTAACCCCGACACACCTTTTTTGAAATGTTTATGCTTCATAGACTGTGAGCAACATGTCTGCTAACAGTTACAGTGATCCATATAAGGCTTAGTTTTCAAAGAAGGGTGACTAGATACATTCTTCGTTTCTATTAGTTGTTCAATTGCCTTTTATTTGCTGCAGTGTATTATTTCTTTAACTTTTATGCATTATACAAATACGAATATGATTCTAGTTAAATTTCAGTCTATCCCATATCCAGTTTTTCCTGGAGGGGCTATTATTGGATGTTCAGCTGGCTTCTTAAATGTGCCTAAGATAAAGGGGACTCACACAGCAATGAAATCAGGTAGTGGCTTACTCTATTTCGCTGGGTTTATTTTCAGCATATTGCTAATTACTATTTTTTACTGAAGTTAATTTTCTGTTTTGGTTAAGAGTTCCAAACTTTCACTATCAATATCAATATCAATATAAATAGTCACCCTTTTCAAGACACTCATTAGCATTTGACACGGATTTAAAATATTGATCTACAATTTTGAGGGATTTGCAATTCTTTAGAGCCAATTATTTAGTTCATTCTTCTGGTAGTATAGCAATTATTATATCCTTTCTTCCATTTGTTAAGTCATCCTACTCCTATCAATTCATTGTTAATCAAACACATATTGGGACATGGACAGCTGTCAATGGTTCCATGTGATATTCAAATAGCAGTATTTCAGTTTCTTTTAAATACTTGTGATATTTCTTTTTGTAGGAATGCTTGCGGCTGAAGCTACATTCGGCATGCTTTATGAAGGTCTAGATATGGATACATACTGGCATGCTTTGAGGAATTCATGGATTTGGGAAGAACTATATAAAGCTCGGAACTATCGACCAGTTAGTGAAGCAATTCATTGCTTTTATTGTTGCCTCTCCCTCTCTTCCTGCATGAAGCCATAACCCTAAATTTTTCATAATCTGATGATTTTGGCTTTAATTTTGAAACCTTGAACTAATAGGTAAGGGTGGGAATAGGTCAAGCGGCCTACCAGAGGCTTATGGCGTAGCCTATTTCTAGCTTACCTAGGCTTGGCGTCTAGGCTTTTCAAAAAGCCTATTTAACTATGTAGCCTAAGGTTTGAGTTGAGCTTTGAAAAAGCTTATTTAGCCTATGTAACCTCCCTTGAACGTCCTAATCCATTTCTTGATACAGAAAATTACAGTATACTTTAGCTTGTCTAATTATTATTCCATATTGATTGACCTTATAAATATCTTTTTATTGTAGGCCTTTGAGTACGGGCTTATTCCAGGACTGGCCTTAAGTGGTGTGGAACAGTATGATCTATCTTTTCTCATGGGTTCTGTCTTCAATACAGGAAAACAGTCTTTCATGTACTTCCTTTATTGTCTTGAAAATTCACTTATCCTTGTGTGCTTCCTATCAGTTACATATTCAGGGGGAGGCATCCATTTACTTTGAAGCATGGTAAACCCGATCATGAAGCTACAAATGTACGAAGCATTGTTCAAGAAATTAACTATGTGAATGAATTTTTTTATTTTGTAAAGAAACAGGGTAGTTTTACCTTTGTTTTCGTGGAAAAGTGATTATAGTGCAATTTGTGATTATTGTTGCATCATTAGATTATGCATGATGTTTTCCCAATGTTCATCTAGAAATTTGTTTGACATTTATGCAGACTGCACAGCTGCATTCTCCAATTGACTATCCAAAGGCAGATGGTGTTTTGTCCTTTGATGTACCTACCTCTCTGCACAGGTTTGGGAACATTAATTCTCTCCTGTTGCTTACTGTTGAGTGTTGAGACAAGTGGTCACTTTTAATAGGAACGAAACCAAGGGAGGGGAGCAAGGTTGCCTCAAAGTTAGGTTCTGAAATAGAAGTAAGGTTGCATGGTTGTATTTTTATTTGTGCCAAAGTAATACATAATACATAATTAGAAGATATAAAAGGAGAGAACTCAAATTGAAATCCAAATAGTTCCTTTATATAACCGGATACAGTGATACACTTAATATCCTACTTTTGTAGGAAAAGACCAACTTATTGTCTTTTCCCAAACAATCCTAAACCATATTGTTTCTATTTCTCTTATAGAAAGAATACAGTCTATATTTCTTCTTCCATCCCATCCCGCACATAACAGAAAGTGATGCTTTTAGGAGCCACGTTAATTGTCGAGAGGATCATGCCAACCTTTTGCCCATTTAAGAATTGGCTTGGCAACGGGCCTCTCTTTGAGGGCAAGAAGTACTGTGCTAGGATGACATCTTCTACAAGAATGTTATCCAATTATAGTTAGAGGGTAAACACTAAACAAAATATGATGCTATATAGGATATTTCAATGTATAAGAACCTCATTTAATTAAATTAATGACACTTTATTTTATATGGATTTATTGCGACTGAAAAGTAAAATAAATCTTTACTGATTTATTTATTTAGTAATAGTTTGTCTCAGCATCTCACTTTCTTTAAATGCAAACATTGATAGGGCTTTGATAAATAATGATGGAAATTATTGATTTATTAGTTAACAGACATAATTTGCAGCTCATTTCCTTGCTTTATAGGCATTTATGTTTAGTTTATGTACAGGAGCAACACAAATCATGAGCATGATCAACCTCCTCACCTTCGTTTGAGGGACCCAAAGATTCCTGAACTTGTAAATTTACCGGTGTATGCCTCTCCTGAGACGCGATATTGTCCTGCACGAGTATATGAGTAATGTCCATTTACTACACCTTGGTTTCTGAAGGGATTTTCAGTTTTTGAATCATTCCTTGATATTTTTCATCTATTTTTATCAAATATAGGTATGTCGCAGATGAGCAGAATCAGCTGAAATTGCAGATTAATGCACAAAACTGCTTACATTGCAAGGTAAATTTTTTGGAGCGTTATTTTACTATAGTGGTTAAATTGTATTCACAAGATATAGTTTTTTTTTTCTGCATGTGCATATAATTAAAAGATAGTATTCACTAGATTTGATTAACTTATTTCTGCTTTATACGAGTATAAACATGCACACTAGCAGTGAAGTAGCAGCGGGAAATCTAAGTAATTCATAATATTTGGTTATCTTATTTCTGCTGCTTTGGCATTTTTAAATTCCCTGGTGAAGTTGTGCATATAAAAATATATCCTTTCGTGAACTGAATTAGTCTTTAATTTGTTTTGGACATTATTATGTCTAGCTCTCATGGTTATTTATTTATTTTTTGTGGTGTTTTGGTGGTCATTAACCTCGTAGGGTTACACAATGATAATGCCATAATGAAGGAAATCAGAATGGTAGAACCGCAGCATATTAGTACCTTCTGGAACTAAAAGCATTAAACAGAATATCATGACTAACTTGTTTGAAATTTCCTCTGTAGAGTCTGCGTTATTCTGTATTTCGTTTGAATGTCTTAAATTATTCTGGATATTAGTAGGATTTGCCTAGAAAAAGAGAAACGGCAGTTTTGGGGTACATTAAGGTGCTATCTTCATACATCAAACATTATCAAAAATTTTGTATCGTCCACGGTTTAATACAGTGCTTTGATATTCAGGCTTGCGATATCAAAGATCCAAAGCAAAACATAGAGTGGACAGTGCCTGAAGGGGGTGGAGGCCCGGGATACTCAGTCATGTAGATCCAGAATCAGTCGTATACTGGCCCCGAAATTACACTAAATGTTAAATGTTACACATCTTTCCAGAATAAACATTTATAGTATTACACTATTACTCCCTGCTCCTAAACATTTATAGTATTATATCAAATTAGGTCACCGGGGTGCTCTCCCTTCCCCTTGCCCAACACAGGCTCAATCCCGACTATAATATACATCAAAAGGGAAAATCTCCTCTAAAATGAGATAAATTGTAAAAGCAGTACGGCTATATAGTACGACAGCTTTGCGGAACGAATTGATGAAATGAGCTGCCATTTTTTTAGTTTAGTTTTTTGTTTTGATTTTTATATTATTAAAATATAATAATATTAAAAAACAGAATGCCATCCATTCGCCATCTTCGACCTCTTCACAAGGTTAATTCATTGGCCGCAAGAGTTGCTAATGGAAGTTTTGTCATCTGCATGCAACTGCAAGGGAGGAAATAAGTTGAGGGGGCCACCAAGGAGAAAGGTCGAAGACTCCAAAACCGACCTCATTTGCCAAGGAGAAGCAAGGAGCTGTTGCTATTGTTGTTCTCGTCGAAACCCATGGCCTTCACCGGCAACCAGATACAAAGCTTCGATTTCAGCTTCCTTCTAACTTCTTCCCTTCCTTCTTAATTGGTTTCTCAACGTTGCCTTTACCCGTCGGCTCAACCTCCCCCCACAAGTTGTTGTTATGGTCCACGTGAGGATGCTAGTGAGAGGGAGGTTATAAGGGACGTTGAAGAAGGAGGCAACAGGCATGGCGGAGGGGTGAGTGCAGTGTTACTAAACTGTATAGTCTAAGGGAACACCATGATTTCAACTAGATCGGGTCAAGAGAGAAGAGGAAACTGTGCTTTGGACGGAAGGTAATTTTGAATTCTATAACAAACTATGTTGTTAAGTTTGTTAGGAGGGAAGGTAATGTAGTTGCTCATAAGCTTGCTAGGGTGGCTTCTAGATATCCTACCCCCCACCTTTTTGATTACATTCCATCTTGTATTGGTTCTCAGGTTGCTATTGATTACCATCTCAGATTGGTGTTCATGCCCTTTAGAGTGCATGAAATCTGCTAGCAAATGCTAATTGTCTGTTGAGTAGCTTAGAAGGCCTACTGCTTTGGAATTTGGTGTCAGATTCCTGTCCCAGTTCCTGCTCCTGCTTACAAGAGTCTTGTGGAATCCGTGGTTCTTTTCTGTCTTGTGTTTAGCTAGTTCCTTGGAGCATTGACCATCTGGTTCAGAGTAAACATTACAGCAGTGTTGTTTTGTCTTGTTGGGCGATCAGAGGCTCTGTTTTAAAGACAGTTATGGTTTATTTTATCCCTTGATGCTATGCGTTTGTGAGGTGCTGTCATGATTACATTGGCATGGCTACTTAATATAGCTTATGAGCTTAATGCCTATGTGGTGATGAATCATGAGTTGTATGTGATGGAATTGCCTACTGCGCAAATTGGCTTTGAATTTGTTTGGTGTGTTCTATTAAAATGTTGGTTGGAACCTATGCGTTTCCTCATCTAAGGAGGTGGTGGTTTGTACCTATTTTTGCTAGCTTTCATCATGTCTGGGAGTGCTGCCAGAATTTTTGTTGGGATCGAGCTGATTGGTCTTGTTGGGTGCTCTCTTTTTTTTTTTTTTTATGTAAAGATAATACCGCCCTTGTTGGTGGTTGAGTATTTAATTTACATTTGACTTTATTCTTTGTATATGGATTGGTATATTCCTTGCACTCCTATTCAATATAGTTTCTGCTTATAAAAAAAAAAAAAACACTTGATTTACGGTTCTTACTCTTCAAAATTTTCTTTCATCAATAAAGGTGTTTGGACGGGCTTTTGAAAAAAACAAAAACAGTAAAAAAAAAAACACATTTTGGTGTTTTTTCAAAAAGTTACAATTCCTAACTTCTAAAAAAATGAGAAGTAATAAAAGAGAGATAATGAAGAACATTAATGTTTTATTGAAAAATAATGTTCATATAATAAATATCTCAAAAGTCTTTTTTATAAAGTTTCATCCAAAGTCCAAACGCAAAGTTAATCTGTCATTTTTCAATACAGTTAATATTGTTGATGATTTTTATCTTAATTTGCCTTAAGTAATTCAGCCAACTATTTTTTAATAAAATAGACAAAGTGAAAACAGTTCACATATATTAACGGCAAAACAATAATTTTAAAAAAAAATACTGTAAGAACAATGTTAAATGTAATTAAAAGGTTGAGAAGTTAAAATAAACATTACGATTACTAAATTATAAACTGACAGAAGTTTATAACGTTACCTTTGTGTCAGCCGTTGTTCAATGTGCCCATATGCACCCATTAGTCTGTTACAGCTCAAGTTTTGTTTGTAAGTTTCCCAAAATTGAGTAGAACATAACATTCAAGTGTGACAAACGAGAGCTTTTACCTCTTCAAATTTATTTTTCCTTCACGGTAAACCAGAAATGGAACTTCAAATGAAAATTCGTAGAATCTGTTTTTAGTGCCCGTGATGAATTGCTAGTGTGAGAACTGAGAACGCACAACAATTCCTGTGGAAATCGTGGGCCAACCTTTTCAAGAATAAAGAATATAAACCAGCAGCCTATTGAGATAGAGTAGTAGGCAAAACCAACCGTAGGCGGACTAAGCAAACAAAACCTACTCCTATATACCCATAGTAACGTACCAAAGAATTCTAGTATTATACATAGCAAAGATGCAACGCATTATTCTCAAAAACTAGACCATCTTTACTGTTTAAGAATAAATAGATATAACAAGGACGAACCTAAAGACACTAAGACACAAGACAAAGGGAAATTAAAAAAGGGACGGAGAAGACACTGTCCAATCTCAACAATCCTTGGCCGCTGAAGGATTTGCATCAGATGAAGTATTATCTCTGGGACATGGAGGTGGTGTAGCTGCTCTCATTTTCATGTCTCCCGATTGGTTATGCTGCTGTTCCTGTTGCTGCTGCTGCTGCTGCTGCTGCATCATTTGTTGCTGCTGCTGAAGCTGCTGAAACTGATGCTGCTGCTTGTGAGGATGAATTTGGAGCTGTTGAAACTGCTGTGCAGCTAAAAGTGTGTGCATGGCATGATTATTAGGATAGAATTGCTGGGGCCCTCCAAAAGAAGTAAAGTTCATCATAGGTCCTCCATTAGGAGGCATAGCTTGCCCAGTCAACATTTTCAAGTGCTGAATTTCCTCTTTCAGTGCATCGTTTAATGCTGCAAGGATAAAAATGAATTAATTCTCATAATATTAGAAGTACCAAGATCAAGATGAACTATCCACCTTGCATATGCTAACATGCATATTTAAAACAAAAGCATGAAAATCAAGTTTCAGAGAGAGCATGTTTCACCTTTAATCATCCAGGAAACCAACCCAACAACAAAATTTTGCAGCCAGCTTCACACTAGACATGCACCTTTATCTAAGACATATATGTATTAATCCAAGGGAAATGCTTCATAATGTAAGGTGCCATATCTAAGACATATATGTATTAATCCAAGGGAAATGCTTCATAATGTAAGATGCCAGATAGATATTACATACAAGATTTATGGCTTAAAATGGTCTGCTAATAAATAATTTGTTCACAGATAGAATTGGAAAGAGAAGCAATGAAGGCGGTAGAGCACTAGCTTGTGAAACATTTATAACAGCATGAGCTTACCATCTTGCAAACGAACTTGTTGCTCCATGGTTTGCAACCGTAACTTCAGCTCACTGTTCTCAGAATTCAGTCCGTTTGTATCTCTCTGCTCATAATAGACCAAAATCCATTGATTATAATCCTACTATTAGCTTTTCAAACGGAAGGTAAGACAACGGGAAACCATACAACATGTGATACCGATAATGAGTAAATGCAATACCTGCAAGAGAGTTAATTGTGCAGACAAAGATGTTGCTTCCGTTTGTAATGTCTGCACCTTCCTTTCAAGCTCAGCGATGTAGCGCATCTTCCTCTCTTTTGACCTTGCCGCAGACTGCCTATTTGCCCATATCCTGTTTACACAGAATAAAAAGCAGTATTTATCATGAAAAGTTTTTCTTTCAGGAAAAAAAAGAAACACCAGCAATGACAACGACGACAACAAATTAGGCCATACACAAGTGCAGGAGAGAAAATAAAATAGGTCCAGGAAATGCCATACAAAGACAAGGTGGAATATTGATCTAACTCATTCCAGAAAATGAATTAGGAGAATTTGGGCTCTCAGCCCTTCTAGTGGTTATTCTTTTCTTGTAAGTAGTGCTTACATTTCTCAATGCATTCTCCAACAGATTGACAAATATATTTTGAAACCCAAAACTCCTAATGTGAATTATTTTGTCTGGACTGCAGTACTGAATAGGATTAACACTAATGATTTGTTACTGATCCGAAGACCTAAAACTGCCATTTATCCTCATATGTGTTAAGTGCATGCAGAACTCTGAATCAACTACATGTTTCCATTGTCCAATTGCTAATTTGACGGGGAATAGGTTGTTGGTGTCTGTGCGGAACGTTGGGTGTGTCCTAACTCTTTAGAAACTTTCTTGAAATAAGGATTTGGAAGAAGGAAATAGGTCAAGATTTTGAGGAATTGTGCTGTGTTTGTTACTCTGGTGAATCAGGTTGGAGAGAAATAATTGAATTTTTCAAAGCATAAGTGTAAATACAAATGTTGTGATATAGAAGAGGAGTTTGGGCTTCTCTTTGTTGTTTGGCCTATGGTCTTTTTAAATTTCAGATATACATAGATTGGGCTACCATTGTGCAATGTTATTCTGAATATTCTTTTGATGTTTTTTTCTTTGTAATTTTCCATTTTTTTAGATTTCTAGCGGAGGATATCTTATCCTCCTATAGTTCTATATTTGTAATCCTCTTCTTTCTTAATGAGTTTCTTTTTCTATATAAAAAAGAGAGATTTTATGATGTTTTCGTGTTTTTTATTAGATATGTATAATTTTTTACGAGACGCCGTATCGTACCATACCCGTATCTTGATCTTTTAACAAAAGTCATATCCCCATACCACACCTCTTGTGTCTGATACCCATATCCATTTCCATACAACATAGTGTACACCAAGGTTGTCAAAATTGAGATCTTACATGAGATCAGCAGGGGAAACATGTAAAACTCGAGATTGTAACACGGATCGTGAGATTCTACCATAAGTTAAATTTATGACATATTTATTCATATAAAATAAAAAAGCATTTAACACCTCTTTTTAGTACTCCACCTGCTATGATATAAATGCAAACATAACCTTCTTCTTGTCCTTCACTTCTTCCCTACTGACTACTACGTTAGTCCACAATCTACCTTCAACAAAAGCTTCAAACTTGTTGGAAAAGGACAAAGTCTTCTACAGACGTACATACATAGTTCAAACTATGTTGCAGCAAGCATGCCCACTTCGCAGGGGCACATACACAACACATGGTTTTGGTTTTTAGGGGAATATGAATTATGAGCAAGCAATTTGAAACGCCTCAGTGAGGCTTCTTGGACTCTTGGTCTTTACGAGTTTAGAAAGTCATAAAATCAGATAAAGGGGGGGATAAAATGGATATTTTTGGTGAATGAAAATAATTTGTGTGGATAAACGAAAAACACGTATGATTATATGATTTTACGTTATTTCCCGTCGATCCCACTCCGAGTCGGCATTTACGAGTTTTATCTAGGATCTTGATCGTTCGAGCACTCTAAACTTGTAAGATCGTAACAACCTTGGTGTACACTAAAGCCTATTAGAGTTATTGACTTATTGCAGACAGGATGCCGACAAAACAGAACAGTGATATATTCTACTAAATTTAACGATGTAAACAACAATGTGATAGAGTAATGTAACTGCTGCTTAACATGAAGCAAAACTAGGGAATAGTTTATTCAAATCAAAACCCGACACACCAACTTACAACAACTTCAAAGATTCAAAGGCAATCAGAGCAATGGCAAGAAGTCAACCATTGAGGAAAAGGTGGTTCAATATTCACATTACTTTTAAATAATAAAAATTTTCAATATTTCCCTTTTAGTAGAGTTTAACTGTTTCCTTTGATACCGAGTTTAGTTGTGCCTGCCTTAACTAATTGAAGCTTGTTTGGCTCAAAAAAGAGGTCATAACGTGTAAGCTTAACTGGATACAAGATGTCATGTATCAGTCAAATCCACATAAATATCAATCACAAAGGATTTCAACCTAACATTAGTTAAAAACATTCTTGTAGAATATAGTGTTCTTTCTTGTTGCTCAAGTTTTATCCTGCCTTTCACTGTGCTTCTGAATTTCACCTAGGAAGATCTTTCCCGTTATAAATAGTATTGGAAATTGCTTATAATTAATACTCTTATTGAAATTAGATTAGGATTAATGTTATATTAAGCTTGGACGATTGGACGGTGTGGACGATGAATTCTCATCCATTGTATTCTTAATTTCATTGCATCTAATTAATGCTCTAGGAATCAGGTTCCCCTATCTATTATATATTGTAGTCCTATTGGAATGTTAATACAAGAGACATATTCAGTTTCAGTTTTCAAGTAGAGTCTTCATTCTTTTTCTTATATTAATTTCTTCTCTATCTAAAATCCATAACTTCAACATGGTATCAGAGCGGTACCATCCTCCGTGACCTGTCCCGTCACTATTCCGCTGAGTCCCCAAAAGTTTGGGACTATTCCAATAATTGTATTCAGAATTTTATTTGTTAAACCCTCCCCCTTCTGTTTTGACCATGTTTGGTTTCTGGGTCTCAAGTTTCTGCTACCCTCCTTGGAGTAGTGCGCTACTGACTCTGTTTTCAGGAGTCTCTGTTTTTTGTTGTTCTCGTTTTGAGCTGCCCTCTGTTGCAGTATTTTTTAATTGTCTCTTTGGTGCTGTTTAGCACTGTTTGGCTGCACCGAAATTATTTTCATACCTCAACTACAATTTAACATTCCAATTTGGTTCAAAAGTCATGGCGCCACCGATCCCACCATCAGTTTCAGTTTGGACTTCAGCTGCTATAAGCGTTGGTCCAGTATTGTTTCAGTTTGGTTCGAAGTTGTGACACATTCAAGTTGTGGTTTTGGCTGCTGTAAGCGCTGGCCCAATGTCATTCTGATTTTGTTTGAAGTGGTGACAACTTCCATTTCAAGCTTCAGCTCAGCTGACTTGTCATCGTTTATGTTTGGTTTGCCTGCTGTCCATAAAGTCAGTAGTGGTTTCTTTAGTTGGTTGCTCGGTGGTTTGTTCTTGGGCACGAACCTTATTGACTGGTTGTTATGGTGTTTCTCGTTGGGTTATCCAAGTTTTTTTTTTTTTTGGGTCTGGTTAAATTTTCTTTTAAAGGGTATATTTGTAACAAGCTTAAAGCTTAGTAAGTTTTAGCTTGAGGGGGAATATTGGAAATTGCTAATAATTAATACTCTTATTGAAATTAGATTAGGATTAATATTATATTAAGCTTGGACGGTGTGGACGGTGGATTCTCATCCATTGTATTCTTAGTTTCATTGCATCTATTCTCCTAGGACTTAGCATAGATAATTAATGCTCTAGGAATCAGGTTCCCCTATCTATTATTTATTGTAGTCCTATTGGAATGTTAATACAAAGAGACATATTCAATTTCAGTTTTCAAGTAGAGTCTTCATTCTTTTTCTTATATTAATTTCTTCTCTGTCTAAAATCCATAACTTCAACAAATAGGCTTTCAAGAATTAATCTATAATTCCATATCTAAGATTTTTTCTAAAACAGAATCGTTCTAAAACCTAAAACCTTATCATGTCCCAAAGCTGTAGTATTTGCTAGGAACAGAGGTCACATACATGCAATGAATTCAAGAATATGTTTAAATAATTTCAAATACCATGCTTCCCAGGTCACATGTTTATAAGCGATAAATTACCTAAAATATGAATAAGAAATCATGCACTGATAAATAATAAAGCACGGTATAATTATTGTGCAGAACACCTAGGATCGCCATGGAGGATTGCATTACAAATAACTAAAGAAAATAAATTCAGAAATACTAGGGCACAAAATTAGGCCCGTCCCCTTGTTGCTCAGTGATCCCCCAAAGCAAGATATAATGGCAAAAGAAAAAGGACTTGTACAGAAATTATACCTTTTTGCACGCTTGGGGTCAATTAAGGCAAGTTCTGCAAGCTTGGCAGCTGACAATGCTTTTTTGGAATCAGCTAGAGACATGTCATCTGAACCTGAGACCAGCATCTCAGGTTTAATGGTTGTCGACCCATCCATGGATTGGCTATGCTGGTGTCTAACTCTGGGCCTTTCATTAGTGCCAATAACAACATTCTCTGCAGAAGAGGTGGGTGCTCCCGATGCTGGTGGCACTGAAGCTGATGCTGCTGCAGCATTAGATGGCTCACCCATTTGAAATGTGGATGTAGCGGACGACGAATTGAACTTATCCATATCAAGGTACATGGACAGTAAGTCCTCCTCAGTATCATCAGAGAATGAAGGCCCATCAGCACCTCCAACTACACCAAGGTCACTGTCAAAGCTAATATCATCTGGTAAAGTGAGAATCTCCGAATGAGCACGTCTATGACCTCTGTTTCTCGGCGGATTATCAGGCATTCTGCTAATATCATGACTAAATCCACTGGAGTCCGTGGACATTCCATGTCCAAAATGACTAGAATCTGTGCTGGTACCTGGAACAACCAGTGGAGGAATCGACGACGATGATGACGACGGCTCAGATTTCACGTTGAAGGCGCTCCCGGTGGGTGAGTAACCTGAATAACGTCCTGTTGGAGGTGGGAAACTCCCGCCATGACCCAGGGATTTGTCCTTATCCATGAAGATTCCTTAATCCTATAGAAATTAATTTAACCTCACTGCTAATTTAGTCCAATCACTCCAAAACCCTAGTGATATATCTTATTGCAGGAAAAAGGAAAACCCTAGAGCAAGAGACAAACAAAACAGAAAAAGAAAAAACAAATAAATAAATTCTCTAGCTGAAAATTCATGTAATGGTAAAATTCTGAATTCGCATAAAAACAAAGCACCTTAAAGTAAAACGTTGCTGGATTAATAGAGAATAAAGGAATGAATCGGAAGCGAGAAAGATTTTTACCTTTTCGAATATCACAGGAAGAGATAGAGATGGAGGATCCGAGGAGAAGAAAGGCACAAAACGAGAGAGTCAGATTCGGATTGAAGAGAAATTGAAAACCCTAGAAGGGAGAGTTGATGAAATGAAGGTTAGAATTGAGATTTGAGGATGGAAATTGAAAAGAGGGTTTGTTTCAATTGAAGGAAGAGAGAAAGAGAAGAAAGTGAGATCTCGTATTCTCATCTATCTGAGACCGGAAAGCGAAGCTTCCAGAGACATCACCCCATTCGGACAGACACAGATATACCCTTTCCTGTAAAAGCTGCAATTGTATTATTAATTTATTATTCATTATACTACTGTTTATTACTTAATTTAATTTATTTATTAATTAACGTTCATTGATTTGTTTTGTTTTGTTTTTCATTTTCATTTTCATGTTTTGTTATTTTTTGTAAAAAAAAAAAGGGTATATTTGGTTTATGTTTTCATTTTTTGAAAAAATATTTTCATTTTTTAATTTATTTTTTTTAAAAAACATGTATGTTTTTTGTCTCTCGTTTTCTATTTCCATTTCCTATTTTAAAAAATTTGAGAAGGAAATATCGAAAATAATTTTTTTTCCCCATATTTAGGTCTAATTCAAGAAATTTATTCGGTAAAAACATTTTCATTAAACTCAATCAAACGCATTTTCAGGTCCATTTTTTATTTTCATTAAAAGTGAAAACAGGAAATGACAAAATGACTAAAACAAACAAGTCATTGGCAAAGAATCAAAAGTATAATTAAGTCTGAAATTTTTTAATGTGTGCAAAATCAGACACGTGTACCACATAGCCTACTGGCATTAAGAATTAGACAACACAATGACGATGGACCTAATTATAACAGGAACGATACTTGAGAACTCAATCGACAAGATTGGAACTTGGGGATCAAAATTACACAATCATGATACTTAAAGAATCAAAAGTATAATTAAACATAGAATTTTTCAATGTATTACACTTTGTATGGTTTGTCATCCTCTAAATAAAAGTTTTCAGGTATCTTTTTCCACTTTTAACCATTAAAAGTCGTATCTAATCTAAATTCTTCAATAAATATCTCGTGGCTATAACATTATATGTCTGTTTGATTGAGTTTATCCTTAACGCAAATGTGAAAATACATTTTTCAATACAATTATTTTCGAAACTATGTGAATTCCAAAACATGTTACAATAGTCCTTGGGGGTGCCAAACATCCCATCCTTGCTCGTCGCTTGTTCATTCTAATCAAAAGATGATGCAGAGGTCCTGGGAGATTAGAGTTTCACATACTCATCGTGAAGGCAACTGCATGGCGGACTGGCTAGCAAATTTTGCTCATAATCTAGGGCGATTCTACAATACTCCCTTGTGGGAGTTGAGTTTGGGTACTCCAAGGATATTTTCGGTATTTTATGATAAAATAAAAATATTAATAAAATAATAAATTTCAGTCATTCTCTCCTTCCTTATTTTCGGCGAGGTCCTCGTCTCTTCGGCAATCACCTTGGATTCACAACCACCCACCTTTGCCGGAGAATGTCAGATTCTCGTCCTTGGCCGAGACCTCCACCACCATTCCAGGTTTGCCATCGTCGGTGGCCACTTCCACCTATGGAACTCTTCCTTCCGCTGGATCATCTTCGACACCGTCAGTGTTGGGAGGCTGATTCGTTTCAAACCTCCGTGTTGAAGTTTGCTCCCTTTTCCCCACGGTTGTGAAACCTTCGACACTCTCGTATTTGAACCTTCGGTTTGTATTTGAACCCGAGTAGCTTGTCCCGGTCCAATTTGAGCGATCTCGGCCACCGATCTGTCGCCATGTTCTTGGGTTGGCCTTGTTCCGCTGTGTCGCTGGCCGAAGAAGATAATGGGTCCAACGCAATCATGCTCTGTTTGGGTGTTTACGAAATTTGGCAAAAGATTGAAACTTTGTAACACATAATAATGATTCCATCAAATTAATTAATTCTTCATTTTCGTTTCAGGGTCTATGCTCTCTTCTTCTTCTCTGTTTTTTTAATGCAATTTCTGAGCATTGATTCAATAGGTTCATTACCATTTTTCCGAAACACGGTACTCAAAAAATAAATTAAAAAAAAAATCTAATCACATTTCTGGGGTTCTGCTGAACAAGTCTCTTAAAGCTGAAACCAAAAAGATCTGGATAGAAGTTTCAGTTGTTCTCCCTTCTTCTCAAAGTTTCAGTCTTTCAAAGCAAATATATTTTCATTTGTTATCGGAGAATCTAGGTACTTTAGAAGAAACTTTTGCTAATTCAAGTTGAAAGATGACATGATATTACAACCAGGAAAGCATGGAGTTCTAGAAGATGCAATATTCGATCTGGACATATTCTTCTACCATTCTATGTGGTGGTTGTGAAGGGATGAAATGAGGTAGAATATGACCAGTATATGGCTTTTCCTTAATACCCATTTTACCCATTTTAATCATGACCGTTAGATTATTATAATATTAAATCTAGGGTGTAAAATAATGGAGGATGCAAACTCCACATTGGCAATAGAGTATTGAAGACAGTGCCCATAATCTAGAGTATGGATTTCATATTCTTGACAGACCGCCTATAGGGAGCAGGGATATCCTCTTGCAGGACTTAGCGGGGATTTGTTTCCCTCGCACTATTTTAGTGTAGTTGTTTTGGGTTTTCCTCCTTTGTACCAAAAAAAAAATGTTATACAAACATGATTTTGCCTTTGAAAAATCTAAAGCCTATATCTAAATTCATCTTTCAGCCGATTTTAGCTCTAAATTATAATATGATCCATTCAACTAATTAAATTAAAGGATTTTTTTTGGTATATTTAAAATTTAGATTAGGGTAAGACATACCTCTTACGAGGTCAGAAAATATCATTAACCTCAACGATGATTTATAGTAGAATTCATATATCACCTATAAACTGGAGAAATCCAGGGGCCTGTTCGTTTTGTTTCCAGTTTCCAGTTTTAAAAAATAATTACAAATCTGCTACCTTATTTTCATTATGTTTCCTGTCTTTCAAAAATTTGTACAGGAAACTCTGAAAACAATTTTTCTGTTTTTACTGTTTCCTGTACAAATCCTTGGAAACAGGAAACAGAGTGAAAACAAGGTGACAGTTTTGTAATTATTTTTTAAAATAGAAAATGAAAACATAAAACTAGAACAAAATAAACAGGTACGATAATCGAGCTCAAGTGACAAAAATGTGATTGGGAATCTTGTTTGCTTTGTTTCCAGTTTTCATTTCCTGTTTTCATAAATAATTACAAATCTGTCACATTGTTTTCATTATGTTTTCTGTTTTAAGAAATTTGTACAGGAAACACTAAAAACAACTTTTCTATGTTTTCACTGTTTCCTGTACAAATCTTTGAAAATAGGAAACAGAATAAAAACAAGGTGTCAAATTTATAATTATTTATGAGAACAAGAAACTGGAACAAGGCAAACAAGCCTCGGCTTGTCTTTGCTTACTGCTAGAACTAGAACCTGCTTCTATTTATAGCATTGCTAATAGTCCGAACTCCGAAGGAAAGCATTTTGAAAAATTAAAAACTTAGGGGACCATTTTGCAAATAATAAAAAAGCGGTTCACCTGTTAATCTGTTAGATAGCGTTTGGTACAAGTTTTAAAAAAATATTCCCGGGAATGTTGGCATTGGAATAAAGTTTTCAGATGTTTGTTACAAGCTTTAAAAATTTATTCTCAGGAATAAAATTAGTGAATGATAGTTATAAACTTGGGACAACTCTATTCACATATGTGAATATGGGAAAATTTTATTCCCAGGAATATAGTTTGTATGAGAATAAAACATTCCAGATACCAAACGCTACCTTAGGGTGCATGATGAAAGATTACTCAATATTTTGTTTTTTTGGTATATATATATATATATATATATAAGGTTACTAATACTACTCAATATTTATCTCCACGAAAAGTGAACGCCTCCATTCGTTCTTGTCACTGTCTCCACGATGGGAAGGCCATCCTCCACCATTGAAATCCCTCTCGAACGACCCCGTTTTCACTCACAAAACCCTCGCCGCACCCCTGACTCAGATCTCTCCGACGACAATCGCCACCGCCGCCGTAGCCCCAGCGATGACTCATACGACCGAAACCGCGACTGATACAACAATCGCTGCCGTTGTAGCCCTAGCAATGACTCATATGATCGAAACCATGACCGATACAACGACGGTCGTCGTAATAGCCCTATCTATGACTTGTACGATCGAAATCGCGACCACCACACCGACCGTCTGACACGATCTCGGCAAGTGTACCGGGTCGTTGCAAGTAATAAAACGGTAAGAACCGGTTATCGTCCTCAGGGATCGTGGACAAGTACCACTTCGCAAATTGGACTACTATCTAGGCGATCGTGTTTGGATGGAAGGTAGCTCTAACATGTAACAAAACAAACAAGAATAAAATGTTTTTTTTTCTTTTGGGAATTTTAACAAACACTTAACAGGCAAACAGAGATGTGATAACAAATGGATGAAATTGTGAGGGTTAGACTAAGCTAATCCTCCCTTGATTGCTATGAAATGGTAAATAACACAATTCCTAATTCAATTATGACAATCAAATCTTCTCAAATACTCAAACCCTGATGTCTTAGGTGGAATGAGCCTAAAATCCCAAATTAAACCCTAATGTCTTAGGTGGATTAACATGAGAATTTGCATTAAGAGTCAAGATTCATAGATTGCAAGCACCCCAAGACCTATGTCTAGGTTCATGAACTACTTGGCATTTGATTCATGAGCATGCCTTAATATCAATCTTTCAATTGTCTATAAAAGCAACTAATCATTCCTAGGATGATCAAACCAAGGAAAGCATTAAGCATGGAATCAAACACTCATAAAGAAATAGGAAATTATATTACTACCACATCATATTACAACCAAGTTCAAAGAAGCAATCATCTAACCCCAACAAGGGGGAGTTTAGCTACACATAATCAAAGAGAAGGGCAAAAGAAAAGATACAGAGATGAAGGAAGGAAGGAACTCCATGATGCACACAGCCACAACAGCACCAGAGAGTCTCTATTTTTAGGGTTTTGGCCGCCTCTTATCCTCTCCCTCAAATCTGTCCTAAAACAGCTTATAAACAGAAGTTCTGGGTCTCGCGCGCTCGCGGGGCGAGACCTGGTTCGCGAGGCGAATCTTATAAATCTGATCTTCAGAGATTGGTTCTCTCGCGAGGCGAGAAGGTAACTCGCGAGGCGAGACAGAAAGGGTGACATCTCTGGCACAGTCAGGCCTTCAGGCTCGCGAGGCAAGATGGTGATTAGCGTGGTGAGACAGAAAGGGTGACTGTTGCTGTTCAGGCTGGTCTTCGGGCTCGCGATGCGAGATCCTGTCTCGCGAGGCGAAACTTCCAGAATTGCTGATGGGTTCTGCTTGGCTCATTTTCTTCTCTTTTCAGGCTCTATCTTCACCCAAGCTTCATCATGGCTAAATCTTGGGCAATTAATCATAAATTCCTGCAAAACAACACACAAAATCACCTTATCCGTTCCAAAGGAAAAACTAAACAAAATCAAACTAAAATGGACTAACTATATGCAAATGCATGCAGAAATGTACATGGAAAATGAGGTGAAATCACACTCATCACCGTTGCGGTCTTCGGTCTCAATCGCCCGAACACAGAACAAGCCCTAGCCCTAGACACACCAACGGAACTCCGGATAACAACGTGTTGGAACCAAAGTGGTTTTGAACTAAATAATCTCTACGTTTTGATGTTAACAAAAGGATTAAATTTACTTGGCAAAGTGTTAGTTGAGATCTAACATGTGCTTTTAGTTATGTAGGAATATTTAAATATACGTAATAGAAACTTGGGATAAGTTTTCATTGAAAAATACGCGTCCACCCTTGTAGACGGGCTGCTAAATGTTTTGGTAAAAGTTATTTATTTATTTATTTGAGTAGACTGGTTTTCTTAAGTAGACGAGGCTCTAAATGCTTACTAGAAGGAAATCAAAATAACCTCTTAGATTCAGCAAGTCCAAAGACTTGATAGTAGACGAGCTCTAACTGCCACGTCACCAGACGGAGATTATGATAACTCATTGAGGTATAGCAAGTCTAAAGACTTGATAGACAAGAGGATATGCCACGACAGCAGACGAGCAAAATAAAATAATGAACAGACTTAGTCTCACATATAACTAATTAGACGGAGTTTTTAAGTAGACGAGCTCCACCTTCAAATAAATAAATGCAATCCGAATCTCTTGAATTTATTTCAAATGATTGATATTTATTTCAATAGAATATTTGTTCTTCACATTTGTGTTATCTGCTTTAATGTTTTACCTTGTTGTAAAAGAAACATAGTACCATCAAGAAATGCAAAAAGCATAATCGGAGGGAAAACGATCTATACGATGACAACTTTATGGCTGGAAAAAGCTGAATTGTATACAAAGGAGGAAAAACAAGTTCTTAAGATGATATACTCAGAGCAGCGAGCCTCCGATTTCATGCTACCTCGATAACCAGAAGTACTATTCAGCTTGCCACAATCAAGCTATCAGTCACAACGGATATCATGCATTAAATGCTATCTCTAAACGGGATTATTCAAAATAACCGTTGAAGAAATACAAGTGAAGAAGAAGGTCACTATAAATAGTAGACCCGAGATACTGAAGAACAGCTCTTGCCAGCACAACCTTGCTAGCTCAACTTTTGTCAAACTACAATCACTCATACTCATATTTCTTTAAGAGCAAGAGTATGTATTCTTTAGTTTGAATATTGTGAAAATATTCATCTGATCTTAAACTTTCATATCCTCACACATAGTGAGTTAAGAAGATCAAAAGTTAAATCTCTTTGTTAGAGTTAGAGCCTGAAGAGGCTTGGTAAGAAAGAAATACTTGTAAGCCTGGAGAGGTGTTGAATACTTGATTGTAATCTATTTGGAAAATAGTGGAGAGAAACCTTCAAGTAGAAGGGACTGGACGTAGCTCTTGGTTGGAAGAGAGTGAACCAGGATAAAACATCTTGTGTGATTCTTATATCTCTAAAATCTTACTGCTTTATTTGTTTTTACTGACTGAGGGGTTTTGATATTGCTTTTGTTAAAGCTTTCCTTTTAAAAGATCTATTTGTTTGTGCTTGTTTTTGATTTATTCTTCTTGTGTGCTAAAATGGTTTTAAAGGTTGTTTTCGAAAATTATTAACAAACACAATTCAACCCCCTTCTTGTGTTTGCCTGAGTCAACTTCAGAACGCTCTGCCAAAGAAGTCTGGTCACTGAAACGGTGCGTATCTGGACCGGCAGCGCTCCGATTCCGAGTCCGACGAGGAGTTGAAGGGACTGAGCTTTGAGGAATACCGAAGGCTGAAGAGGCAGAAGATGAGGAAAACGCTGAAGCACTGTATCTGGAACGTAACGTCGAGTCCTCCGAGGCGCGACAATGATGATTTCGAAGATAAAGCCGAAGAAATTTCACACAACTACGAAGAAGACGATGCTGAGAATAGCGATTCCAGTGATTAGGAGATTAAACCTAAAGGTAGATCTGAACCCGAGAAATATGAATCTTAGAGTTCCTCTGAGTCTGAATCCGAATCTGATTCTGAATCGGATGATTCACGTTCTAGGAAGAAGAGAATAAAAAGTTATAGTTCCAAGCGGAGGAGGAGGAGAAGGAAATTGTATAGCGATAGCGAGTCTAAGGATAGCAAAACTGAAGAAGATGATGATAAACGAAGAAAACGTAAGAGGAAGAGTAGTGCTAGTAAAAAGAAAAGGAACAGGAACAACAAGAAGAAAAGGTATAGCGATTCAGGTGAGAGTGAAGAGAGCGAAAGTGATGACTCTGATGACAGTAGAAGAAGAAAGAGGAAGCGTTCTTCAGGGTCTAAATCGAAACAGAGCAGAAGAAGGAGAATGAGAGGGTCTGAGACCGAAAGCGAGAGTTCTCATTCGGAGAAGGAGGAGAAGGTTTCTGATGCTGTAGCTGACGATGATGATACTGACGAGGCGAAGAAAGCAGAGATTAATCTTGAAACTAAAGGAATTGTTTGAGTCACAGAAAAAACCCACCTTGGATAATGAACCCGCGGCTGGGCCAATGCCATTGCCTAGAGCAGAGGGGCATATAAGTTATGGCGCAGCCCTTAGTCCTGGTGAAGGTGACGCCATTGCACAATATGTTCAACAAGGAAAGCGTATTATGAAGTTGACACAGGCAAACACAAGAAGGAGAGGTTGAATTGTGTTTGTTGATAATTTTTCTAAAACAATTTTTTAAAACTGTTTTTCTCACACGAGGATATATAAAGCAGATGCACACACTGAAAAAGAACTTTTGAGACTTAACTAAAGTAATATCAAAACCCCACAGTCAGTATAAATAAATAAAGCTGTAAGAGTTTAAGGATAGAAGATTCACACATATGATTTTATCCTGGTTCATTCTCTTCCAACCAAGAGCTACGTCCAGTCCCTTCGACTTGAATGTTTTATCCACTATTTCTCCAAATAGATTAGAACCAAGTATTCCACACCTCTCCATGGTACAAGTATTCATTTCTTACCAAGCCTCTTCAGGCTCTAAATCTAACAAAGAGATTTTAACTTAAGATCTTCTTAACTCACTATATGTGAGGATATGAAAGTTTAAGATCTGTTGAATATTTTCACAATATTCAAACTAAAGAATACAGACTTTTAATTTTGAAAGAATGAAAGAAATGAGATCTTGTCCTCACAAATATTGGATTGGCAAAAGTTGTTCTTTATCGCTTGAGGTCCTCTATTTATAGTGACCTTCTTCTACTCTTGAAAAGCTTCAACGGTCATTTTTAATTTCCCTTTTAGAGATAGCATTGAATGCACAATATCCGTTGTGACTGATAGCTTGATCGTGGCCATGCTGAAATGTATTCTTGGTTATCAGGGTAGTACAAAATGGAGGCTCACCGCTCTGAGCATTTGCAGCTTGAAAGCTATTTTTCCTCCTTTATGTAACTTCCAGCTTTTTCCAGCCATAAAGGTGCTATCGTACAGATCATTTTACATTTCCCATTGTACTGTGTTTCTTTTTATATTTCCTCGATGGTACTATGATTTTCTCACAAGGAAACAAAGCATTAATCATATAAAACAAATGAGAAGACAAAAATTCTCTTGAAATAAATATCAATCATTTGAAATAAATATGATTCATTGTGGACCGGATTAAAATTATTCATGAAGGCTTATCATAAATATGAGCTCGTCTACTTAAAAACTACATCTACTTAGTTATATTTGAAACTAAGTCTATTCACTCTTTCATTTTGCTCGTCCACTAACGTGGCATATCCTCTCGTGTACTCAAGTCTTTGGACTTGCTATATCTCAGTGAGTTATTTTGATCTTCGTCTAGTGGCGTGGCATTAAAGCCCGTCTACTCACTTAAAAAGATCTCGTCTAATGACGTGGCAAGTTAAGCTCGTCTATTCAATTTGAAACTTAGATTCCGTCTAGTAGAAATATTTTAATATTTTGTCTATATAGAAATTCTCATGCCTCGTCTACTTAAGTTTCAGTTTACTCATAAATAAATAAATAAATAATTTTACCAAGCTTTTGAGCAGCTTGTCTACACGGGTGGACGTGGATTTCTTATTTAAATTCCAAGCAGATATATGAAAACTTTTTCTAAGTTTCCATAACTTATAAGATTCAAGTGATCCTGCAAAACTAGATAACCTTGTTAGATCTCAACTAACACTTTGCCAAGCAAATTTAATCATTTTGTAAATATCAAAACTTAGAGATTAATTAAATCCAAATCACTTTGGTTCCAACAATCTCCCCATTTTTGATGACGACAAAAACTAATTAAATTTGAGTAGAAAAGTCCAAGAGAGCTTCCAAAGCTCTCCCTAAGACAAAGCATACAAGCTTTAGCAGGAAAAACATAAGACAGAAATTCAGCAGCACATGTATATTGAGACACCCCGTTATTGCGCCTCGGTGTTTTATTAGACTAAAACCTCATTAATTAATTTCTTACTCGTGCGCTTAATATGAAAGTATGTAGAAATTAAAAAAAAACTTAACTTATAATGTATACCGCTTCATATAGAATACACATCACAATATAAGTATATTAAACATATTACAAAACACCGTTGAGGGTATCCTTTCAGTGAGATCCCTCACAAGCATATACTTAAACAAAATTTAAACAAAGTGGAAACATATAAAAAAATACGCCTCACGAGACGCACTGGCCATAACTAACTAGACCCTAATCACCATGGGTCACAGCTCGTCCTCCAGCCTCCGGTTCGTAGGGAGTTCCATCCAACTCCTCCTGGTTATGCTCATCCACAGGGTCTTCTCATACGAATCCACAAAGAGATAAAATACAACATACATAAATATACAGGGGATAAGAAACAGTTATATCATCAAAAGCGGAAAAGAGTCATAGTAAACTATATAGTAATTGTCACAGACAATCAACACACCTAACTAACAAATCATCTTCAAATTAATATATCATCATCTACCCTCAATCTCATGCTACTCAAAGACACCATAGCTGTACACCTATTTTTAAGGTGGAAGTGGTCTAGTGAGAACTCTTGCTTTTACGTGTATTATATTACCAATACACGGTGCATTATATTACCAATACACATATGTGTTTTACGTGTATTATATTACCAATACACGGTGTATTATATTATCAATGCACAGATGTCCTTGTGTATTATATTACCAATACAATTTTGTCTTTATGTATTATATTACCAATACACTTTTGTCCTTGTGTATTATATTACCAATACACGATTGTGGACAACAACACCTATACTTGAATCTCACCAACCCATTTTAACAACATCTTAGTGCCTTAACCTTCCATTAGAACTTGACACATATCCTATGCCATAACACCTCTTTAACATTCCTCATCTAGGTTAGGTACTTCTAAATCATCATTATCCTCACACCCAGAACAATCATCTCTTAGACAACATATATATCTTTGCTTAAAATCCACTAAGCATAATAATAAAAACTAGTAAGATCATGCATAACACAATATCAATCAAAATATTCCAATATCACCAACATAGCACAAAATCAATTCAATAAAGGTAATAAACTCAAATCAACCATCAACAATATAAAATCAACCTAATGTCGATAAACCTATCGCTATTGGTTTTTCAAAAAACGTGTCCAATGTGATTTTGGTCTTGTCGATTACTCGACTACTAGTAAGGTTTAGGTCGCCCTACACAATTATTGTATAATCTACTACTTATCCATTCCGACGATAGGTTGGTTCTTTCCCCCACATGGGTTATCATCGGGATTCTGAAATCGATGTTCCTCGTTATCACGCCACATGTTACCAATTCCTCCTTCAACCAACAACACAACCACAAATAAATCAACAAAACCTTTTTGACACATTAATGCTAGGTTTAGGCCATCAATTCAAAAATAGGCTAGGGTCATTTTCTCATTCTAAACTTTTGGATAATAATTACTTAGATCTTAGCTAGTTAGGATAAATTGTTATAAGTTGGAAATATGAAATAAAAATCATCCAACCACTTAGGGTAGGGTTTCGGCCTTGAACCATAAAATAGGCTAGAGAATTTAGTTGGATTTAAGCTCTTGGATTTAGATAATACAAGTACTAGAGAGCTCAAATCAAGCATTAGATTTCAAAAAGGAAAAAAAAAGATTAACAAACCCTTTTCCATACAAGTTTCGGTCAACCAACGAAAATAGGGTTAGGAGTTTATTTTGATTTAAAGCTTCTAGATATAACAACTATAGGTTTTAAGGAGTTAAGATCAAGTGTCATAATTTAAAAAAAAATGAACAAAACTTCATTTACCCGATGAAAGTAGAGATCATAACTAGATCATAGAAAGTAGAGATCATAACTAGAGATCATAACTAGATCATAGAAATTGGTTTCACATTTTTATGATTCTTCTACAATTTTCTAGAGATTTTAGAAGCTTGTAGATCTAAGCATGTCAAATGGATGAACATGGCACAAACTCAACAAATAAGTGAAGATGAGAACTTGGATGATTAAGAGGAAGAAGTTTTACCCTTGAAGCTTGAATAAAATTTGTAGAAATGATGAACTCTTTGAATATGAAGAAGAATCAAATGAACTTTGTAAGTGTTATTTGTTAGCTTGAATGTGTAAAGTTAAGAGTGAAAATTTTGAATGTTTATAAAGGCAAAGGAAGGGTGTGAGCCGTGGAGAGGAGAGAGGGAGCATGTGCTTGGGCTCCAAGTTTGGCTAGGGTGTGTTTGGTTGGAGAAAGTGTGATAAAATGGGTTTTTTTGGAATAAAATACATTATATTCAAAAAGTGTAATGATGGTTACTTTATGATGTGACATATAACTCACATCAACATGTCACTCCTTTCCCAACAAGTCACATTGGTCATCTCGGCTCCCTATCCTGCTCCGTTGTTTACCCGATTAAAGTTTCTGATCGTTTTTCTCGAAGTTTTTGCCCGGACAAACTATTATATTTTAATTCCGAACGTAAAATTTCCAAAATTACTAAAGTCGTTGGAAACACGACAGAAACACTAACCATTCTGTTCACGGGTCAAAATTAGGTTTTTTGCTGATGAGTGTGATTACACCTCATATTTCTTTATCGTATTGCATGCATTTTCATGTAGTTTAGGCATTTTTAATTTATTTTTTGTTATTTTTTACCTTGGAATATGTAAGGCGGTTTTGTTGTGTTGTTGTGCAGGAATTGAAGATTAAAATGTTCAAGATCAACCATGATGGAGCTTGCATGAAGATGGAGCTTGAAAAGTAAGAAAAATGAGCCAAACAGAGCCTATCACGTCCTAGCCGTGACAGCCATCACAGCCATGATCGAGAAAGACTGAAAAGAAAAGAGCGAAAAAGTCAGAACCTGTCACAGCCAGGTCGTGATGGCCATCACGGCCGTGACCGGCCATCAGTGCCAAGTTTTCCAAGACAGAATCTGTCACGACCGTGACGCGCAATATCTGGAATTTTAAAACCTGATTTGATCTGGTTTTGTAATTGCTTGGGATTCAAGTTACCCTACTCTATAAATAGAGCAATTAGGCTCGAAAATAGCAGGACTTGGGCTGCTACCTTAGGCAAAAACTAGGATTTCTCTTCTTCTCAATTTCTTCTCTTATCTTAGGTTTTCTTTTATGCTTTTGTTAATCAAGCTTGCTATGAATATGGCAATGCTTGAGTCGTATTTTTATTTCTAGGGATTGGGGCTATGCCCAATATTTGTTTTATGTTATGAATTGACATTTTACTTCTTGTTAATTTCAATTTGCTTTCGATTTGATTCCTATTGCATGAATTACTTATGAATCTGGTGCGCATTTATTTGCATGTCATAGATACTCTAAGGAGGAACCTAGTGGTGAACTTAGGTATTGGATCTATAGGAATCAAACTTAGGACTTAAATCACGAGAGTTAGAAGCGGTCCTTCGAGGGTACCATTGAATTGTCACAAAGCTTAAATGGTTCGATTTAAATACAATTACCACGAGAGTAGGGGTTAGTTTAATCGGGCACGGTTCTTGTATCCCGAGAGGGAACATTAACTTAATCAGGATAAATTCAACCTTCAAAGCAAATTTCGATAATTAACAAGAGGGGTAGTCAATTTAGTAACATGAGCAGTCTTGTTGGTAACCCAATTCCTGGAAATATCTTTTGATATTGAAAAATCCCAGATTTGATTTACTTTCCTATTTTGTTTGATTGCTTTTTAGATATTTGATTTGTTAGTCAATTTTTTTAAAAACCAAATCTTTTCCATATCTCTTTTTCTAGTCCAGTTAAATCGATTTAAAAATTGATAGTTATTTAAGATCACGGTCCCTGTGGATTCGATCTTTTTATTACTTGACGACGAAGCCGTGCACTTGCGAATTCGAGCCCCATCATTTGCTCAGTAAAATTTTACTGTCAATGAAAACGTAGACTGGTTTCGTTTGAATTTTCAACCCAAAATTTTACCGTAACTTTCTACCATAAAGTAGATTATGAATATGATTTTATTTTATTCAAACTTTCTAACTCTTAGATTAAAATATAATTAATTATATTTTAATGGTTGAACAACATAATTAAAATCAGTCTGTAACATTACTACCCCTCTTAAAAGAAAATTCCGTCCTTGGAATTTACATACCTTAGAAAAGATGTGTATATTGTTGTTGCATATCCTCCTTGCGTTCCCAAGTAGAATCTCCAGTAGTTTCATCCCATACAACCTTAACCAAAGGAATTTGTCTACCTCAAAGCTCCTTAATCCGTTTATCTGCTATCCTTACAGGTAAAGCCTCATACTCTAGATTCTGTCGCAGTTGTATAGACTCAGATTTACTAACATGAGAAGGATCATGATAGTACTTTCTTAAGTAAGAGACATGAAAGACATCATGAAGCTTAGAAAGATTAGGTGGTAAAGCAATATGGTAAGCTACTTGACCAATTTGTCGAAGAATCTGAAAAGGTCTGATGAATCGAGGAGTAAGCTTTTTTTTGGATTTGATAGCTCTGCCAATTCCAGTTTTCAGAGTAACTCTCAAAAACACGTTATCGCCTTCCTGGAATTCTAATGGTCTCATCCTCTTGTCACTATAGCTCCTTTACCTATCCTGAGCTTCTTTCATCTTTCCCCGTATCTTCCTGACTTGTTCGGTAGTTTGTTGAACCACATCTGGACCCAAAACTTGGTTCTCACCAGTCTCAGACCAACATAACGGGGGCCTACACTTTCTGCCATACAAAGCCTCATATGGTGTCATTCCGATACTACTATGGAAACTATTGTTATAAGTAAATTCAATCAATGGTAAGAACTCATCCCAACCGCCAGTGTGCTCCAACACACAAGCTCTCAATAGATCCTCCAATGACTGAATTCTCCTTTCTGACTATCCATCGGTTTGGGGATGATAAGCAGAACTCATCCTCAACTTTGTTCCCAAAGAATTTTGCAATTGTTTCCAAAATCTAGATGTGAATCTAGGATCTCGGTCTGAGACAATGCTCGATGACACACCATGCAATCTAACAATTTCTTTGATGTAAATCTGAGTCAACCTTTCCAAATTATAACTTTCACCAATAGATAAGAAGATATCACACTTCGTCAACCTATCAATGATGACCCAAATCACATCATGCTTCTTAGGAGTTCATGGTAATCCGACCTCAAAATCCATAGCTATGCTATCCCATTTCCACTCTGGGATATCTAAAGATTATAATAATTCTACTGGCTTCTGATGTTTGATAGTGTGATTTTACATGATGTTTGCTGTACACTTTTGCATGCATATTTCATATAGATTAGGTATTATTTAGTTGATTTTAGTAGATTTTCCCTTGGAACGGGTGAAAGTGGTTTTGTGTGTTGTTTTGCAGGAATTACTGAGAAATTTGGTTAACTTAGTGCCAAGGGAATGAAGAATCAGAAAGAATGAAATTCTGGGAATGCTCGCCCCACGAATCATACATCGCCCCGCGACCCTGAGAGCTGACTGTTCCAGAGAATTGCAACATCTTCTGGTTCGCGTCGCGAAGACATACTCGCCTCGCGAGTATGGAAGAGCGCCCAGCGCTAGAAGTGGGCGCCCAGCGCCAAGGAGGCAGAGCATCAGACAGAGAGCACTGTTTTGGGCGCCCAGTGCAGGCCAGGGGCGCCCAGCGCTTGCACGCGAGCAGACCAGAAATTTAATGTTCGCCTCGCGAGATACAGCTCGCCCCGCGAGTGTGCGAAAAGCAGAATCACTGTTTTAAGCTGTTTAAGGCAGAATTGGAAAAAACCAGGGAGAATTGGAAAGGTTACGAGTTGGAAAGCCAAAAGGCTCTGGGAACGAGTTTTTTTTTGAAAGGGGATTGGAGGCAGACTTGGGGGCTGCGGCTGGAAGAGGGTTTCAAGCCCTGAAGGGGATGTTTTCCTTGCTCTGGGACTGAAAGGGGATTGGAGGCAGACTTGGGGGCTGCGGCTGGAAGAGGGTTTCAAGCCCTGAAGGGGATGTTTTCCTTGCTCTGGGACTGAAAGAAGATTGGAGGATGCTTCTATGGAGTTTGCTTCATCCCTTCTCTCTTTCTCTTTGTATTCTCCGTTTATGAGTAGTTAAATCCCTGTTGTTGGGATTAGATGTAGCCAAACTGATTGATTATGTATTTATCTTGACTGATTATTCTATGTTCATGTCTTCATATTAGTGATTAATTTTCTGTGCTTAATGCTTGTTGTGGCTAGCACCCCCATGACTCGATTAGTGTTTTGGTATGTAATGGAGACGTTCATATCAGAACCAGAACTGAATTTAATCACCTAGTAACCCTTTCGTCTAGAGATGGAGTTTGGTTTGCTAGTAATCGCGTAATCCCTAATCCTAATGCAATTTCATTAATCTAGGCCACCTAAGAGATTAGGGTCTATTAGTGGAATTAGGCTCTTGTCATCCGAGAGATCGGGGCTTGAGTAGTTTAGTGGATTGATTTTAATATCTGAAGCATGAATGGGAGGTATCTAGTCCTGGTATTGCATGAGTTAGAGGTTTGGTGAAGTCTGGTCCCAACATATCATTTCTGCACTCCAAGTGTTCGATAAAAAGACAAAAAGATTTTATTTCTTTTCTTTTGTTTATTTTGAATTCTCTTGATCTCTCTGTTTAGTCTAGATAGTTGCTGAGTTTGCGAATTGGTAGTTGACATCCAATCCCCGTGGATACGATAAACCGGTCTTACCACCGTATTATTTGCACGACTGGGTATACTTGCCCAGATTCGTCTAACAAGTTTTTGGCGCCGTTGCCGGGGATTGGTTTTGCCAATATCATTAGTAACAGAGGAGGCAACTAATTTAGACATTTTTTTTCTTTATTTTTCTTTATCTATTTGATCTTTTTGTTTTGAGCTTTGTTTCTGCAAGGTGGATGCAGTTCATGGACAATCACTATTATCCACCTGATGAGGAAGCCTCCAGTCGCGCTTTGGAAGGCAACTGGTGTTTGGGAGACGTCATGGATTTGATGGATCATGTTACTCCCGCACAAGTTGATTATATGACGGGAAGGCTTATATATAACTTCTCTGAGGAGGATTGGGAAACCTTTTGTTCATATTTGCCACCTCCACCACCATGTATGATTTCCATAGAGCCGCATGAAGCAGAAGTTGAGCAGAATCTTGTTTTGGGAATGGATCAAAATGAAGATGAAGTGGTGGTGGTAGATGAGCCACAAGAAGAGGAGGTACCTTTCACAAGTCCTTGGGGAGGAACAAGTGAGAAGGCAGAGAATTTGGAAAGCATTCAATCCACCATGTATGCTGAGAAATCTGATTTTACTGCATTAGAAAAATATGTGGGCTTGCATGCATGTGTGGACATTGGTAAGTTAATCCCTTCCACTAGTCTGGCAAACTTCCTGGTGCAAATGCCATTTGACCCGCTAGGAAGTAAGTGCATTATTATAGTTGAAGAGGTCAATGGTGCTTTCACACACTGGCTGGGTGGAGTTGAAGATAAATTCATACTACTGCTACAATCTCCACTCCAAATACCATTTGATCCGGGAGGAGGATCCTAGAACGTCAAGCTAGTGACGTTAAAGAAGCGCTTATTGGGAGGCAACCCAACTTTTCTTAACCCTTCTCTTTAGTTGTTTTCATTTTCTTAAGAATTTTGTTTTTGCTGTTAACCTCTTGAATAATTTGAGAAGCTCAAGAGGAAAAATAATAAATTGAGAAGTGCCAAGTTTTTCAGCGTAGGAAGGAAGGGAGAGCAAGAAGACAAGGAGAAGAGCAAAAGGGAAAAAGGAAAGTCAACACCTGCTACCGCCTCGGTAAGCCGTTCCAAATTTTTTGTTTTATTTTATTTTTCTTTTCCTCTCTCCAACTTAATTGTTTACATTGGGGACAATGTAAATTTTTAAGCTTGGGGTGATTTGATAGTGTGATTTTACATGATATTTTCTATATACTTTTGCATGCATTTTTCATATAGATTAGGCATTCTTTATTTGGTTTTTATTAGATTTTCCCTTGGAACGGGTGAAGCGGTTTCTTGGTGTTATTTTGCAGGAATTCAATGTAAAAATGATCAAAATCAGCCATGGTGGAGCCTGGAGGAAATAGAGCTTGAAAAGTGGAAAATATGAGCCAAACAGAGCCCATCACGGCCTGGCCGTGATGATCATCACGGCCGTGATCAAGCAGAGCAGAAGGCAAAAGTCAGAGGCTGTCACGGCCTGCCCGTGATAGACATCACAGCCGTGGCCAACCAGAAAATTCAAGTTTCGTATCGCGAAACTTAGCTCGCCTCACGAGAGCTCAAAAGTTGAAAATACGCCCACTCCAGAACGCGTCACGGCCTACCCGTGATGGCCATCACGGCCGTGACGCGCAGCAGACCTATAAATAAGAACGCAGCAGATAGAACAAAGGGTCCAGAGGGAGGCATTTGGAGGCACTTGGAGGCTGTGGCTGGGCTAGGGTTTCAACCCTAGAAGGGAGCCAAGAGGGGTTGCTTTGAAGAAGAAGGAAAGCTCACATGGAGCCTCTTCTCTCCTCTTCTCCAATTTCTCTGGTTTGGTTTTCTCTGTTTATGAGTAGTTAAATCCCTGTTGTTGGGATTAGATGTAGCCAAATTGATAATCATGTATTTATCTTGACCAAAAACTTGTTAGACGAATCTGGGCAAGTATACCCAGTCGTGCAAGTAATACGGTGGTAAGACCGGTTTATCGTATCCACGGGGATTGGATGTCAAGTACCAATTCACAAACTCAGCAACTATCTAGACTAAACTATTAATCAAGAGAAAGTAAAACAACCAAAAGAAAAGAAATAAAATCTTTTTGTCTTTTTGGGGACTTTTAACAAACACTTGGAGTGCAGAAAGGATATGTTGGGACTAGAATTCACCAAATCTCTAACTCATGCACTATCAGGACTAGATACCTCCCATTCATGCTTCAGATATTAAAATCAATCCACTAAACTACTCAAACCTCGATTCCTCGGATGGCAAGAGCCTAAATCCACTAATAGACCCTAATTCCTTAGGTGGCCTAGATTAATGAATTTGCATTAAGATTAGGGATCATGTGATTACTAATAAACCTAGTTCCATTCCTAGATACAAGGCTTACTAGGTGATTAAATTCAGTTCCGGTTCTGATACGAACGTCCCCATTGCATACCAAAACACAAATCGAGTCATGGGGGTGCTAGCCACAACAAGCATTAAGCACAGAAAATTAATCACTAATACGAAGCATAAACATAGAATAATCAGTCAAGATAAATACATAATTATCAATTGGTTACATCTAATCCCAACAACAGGGATTTAACTACTCATAAACAGAGAAAACCAAACCAGAGAAATAGGAGAAGAGGAGAGAAGAGGCTCCATGTGAGCTTTCCTTCTTCTTCAAAGCAACCCCTCTTGGTTCCCTTCTAGGGTTGAAACCCTAGCCCAGTCACAGCCTCCAAGTGCCTCCAAATGCCTCCCTCTGGACCCCTTTGTTCTGTCTGCTGCGTTCTTATTTATAGATATGCTGCGCGTCACGGCCGTGATGGCCATCACGGGCAGACCGTGACGCTTTCTGGAGTGGGCGTATTTTCAACTTTTGAGATCTCGCGAGGCGAGCTAAGTTTCGCGACGCGAAACTTGAATTTTCTGGTTGGCCACGGCTGTGATGTCTATCACGGGCAGGCCGTGACAGCTTCTGACTTTTGCCTTCTGCTCTGCTTGATCACGGCCGTGATGGTCATCACGGCCAGGCCGTGATGGGCTCTATTTGGCTCATATTCTTCACTTTTCAAGCTCTATTTCCTCCAGGCTCCATCATGGCTGATTTTGATCATTTTTACATTAATTCCTGCAAAACAACACCAAGAAACCGCTTCACCCGTTCCAAGGGAAAATCTAATAAAATCAACTAAATAATGCCTAATCTATATGAAATATGCATGCAAAAGTGTACATCAAACATCATGTAAAATCACACTATCAAATCACCCCAAGCTTATTCAATTGCTTGTCCTCAAGCAATCACTAAGGCCAGAAGAATAAACAGAACATGGATAGTGAACTAAGAACCCGAGCAAATAATCCAAGTAATAGGCAATTCAAACAATTCAGCAAGAGACAATCAATTCAAGTCCAATTAGAGGCTTAGGTTCCCTAGACTCATGTTCTCACTGATTTGGCACTCTTTCTCACTTGAAGCTCACCCCAAGCTTGTTCATTTGCTTGGCTCTCTTCCTCACCACTCAAGTGTTTAGGGGATAAGACATTTCACTCAATTTTCCTCAAGGAATGAATCCTACCATAGGCTTGACTATCAACCAAATCTCTACTTTATTAATGAAAACAATTTAGAATCAAGAGGTCTTTTATTTGGTTGTAACATGGCTATGGGATTAATCTTTAGGTGGGGAAATCAATAAAAGGACATTTCAAAAGGCTACACAACATATCAACATTTTCAAAGCATGACCTTCTAAAATACCTTTTGGGTTTCAGTCCACTTTCCACCTTTCTTTTCTTTCTTTTTCTTTTATTTCTCATTTCTTTTTGTCATCCCCTTCTCTACTTTATTTTTTTTCTTTTATTTTTCTTTTGCTTGGAGAAGGGGAGATTTTTCAACTCAAGAGAATTATTTTTTTTCTGATTCTTTTCATCCCAAACTCTTTCGACTACCTTTTTCACCCTTTTGTAATACTTTAGAAGGTCCCTTATCAAGCATCATTCAACAATAAATTTCAAGGTACCAAGAAAAGCATTTTTTTTTCAGGCTCAAAATTGGGCAACTAAGGGGTAGCATTTAGTTATTCAAAGCTCAGAAGGCCAGAAAAATAGCTAGTGCCTCAATCATTTTCAAAAATGTTTCCAAAAATTTTTTAAGCTTCAAAATGGTTTCAAGTCAAGTTCTAGAGAAAACAAACCAAGAGGAATACACTCTAACACAAAGAATGGGGTAAAATTTTGTGAGTAACCCTTTTGGCTCAAAATCTCACATTTTAGTTCAGAATCAATGAAAAACACAAATCCTCAGAACCATATGCTAATTATCAACTATCCAGATTATCTCAAACATTTTTATTTGCAGCCATATCACAAGAATAACAAGTTGGGTTCAACAATTCACTATCACAAATTATTGGGCACTTAGTTCTCACAATTGGATGCAAAATCTAAATAAGGGCAATCTAATGTGTGATCATGCAAAGCTATCATGCAAAACTATATGCATGCAACATGCAAAATGCAAATGCAAAATACCCCTACCCTAAAATATATAGAGAAGGGTATACTTGCCCAGAGTTCGTCAACAAGTTTTTGGCGCCGTTGCCGGGGATTGGTTTTGCCAATATCATTAGTAACAAAGGCGGCAACTAATTTAGACATTTTTATCTTTTATCTTTCTGTATATATTTGATCTTTTTGTTTTGAGTTCTGTTTTTGCAAGGTGGACGAAAGTCATGGAAAATTTTTATTATCCACCTGATGAGGAAGCCTCAAGTCACACCTTGGAGGACGACTTGTGTTTGGGAGACTGCTTGGATTTGCTGAATCATATTACTCCAGCACAGGTTGATAGTGTGACGGGTAGGCTTATGTATAATATCTCCGAGGAGGATTCGGAAACCTTTTGCTCGTATCTACCACCTCCACCACCATGTATGATTCCCATAGAGCCACATGAAACAGAATTTGAGAAAAATATGGCTGTGGGAATGGATCACCATGAAGATGAAGAGGTGGTGGTAGATGAGCCACAAGAAGAGGAATTACCTTTCATGCACCCTTGGGGAGGAACAAGTGAGAAGGCAGGGCATTTGGAAAGCATTCCCTCCACCATGCTTGCTGAATTTTCTGCACTGGACAAATATGTTGGCTTACACGCATGTGTGGATGCCGCAAAACTAACCCCTTCCACTTGCCTGTTAAATTTCCTCCTGAAAATTCCATTTGACCAGGGAGGAAGTGAGTTCATAATTACAAAGGTCAATGGAGTTTTCACACACTGGCTGGGTGGAGTTGAGGATAAAGTCATACTACTGCTACAATCTCCACTCCAAGTTCCATTTGATCCGGGAGGAGGATCTAGGTGGATGCTTTTTAATAAGTCAAGCTAGTGACATTAAAGAAGCGCTCATTGGGAGGCAACCCAATTTTTCTTTTCCTTTTTCCTTTTTCCGTTTTGTTTAGTTAGATTTGATTTTTGATTTTAAACTCTTGAATAATTTGAGAAGATCAAGAGTTTTCTTTTACTAATAAAATTGCCAAGTGATTCCAGGGTAAGAAGGAAGGAGGGAAGAGCAAGAAGACAAGAAAAAGCAACTCAATTTTCATGCAGTTCATTCTGACTAGGCATGTGAACCAACACCCGCTACCGCCTCGGTAAGCCGTTCTAATTTTTTTGCTTTATTTTATTTTTCTTCTCCTCTTTCCATCTTGATTGTTTACATTGGGGACAATGTAAATTTTTAAGCTTGGGATAGGGGTATTTTGCATTTGCATTTTGCATGTTGCATTCATATAGTCTTGCATGATAGTTTTGCATGTTCACATGATTAGATTGCCCCTTGCCTGAATTTTGCATCCAATTGTGAGAACTAAGTGCCCAATAATTTGTGATAGTGAATTGTTGAACCCAATTGGTTATTCTTGTGATATGACTGCAAATGAAAATGTTTGAGATAATCTTGGATAGTTGATAATTAGCATATGGTTCTGTGGATTTGTGTTTTTCATTGATTCTGAACTAAAATGTGAGATTTTGAGCCAAAGGGGTACTCACTAAATTTACCCCATTCTTTGTGTTAGAGTGATTATTCCTCTTGATCTGTTTTCTCTAGAACTTGACTTAAAACCATTTTGAAGCTTAAAATTTTTTTGAAAACATTTTTGAAAATGATTGAGGCAATAGGTATTTTTATGGCCTTCTGAGCTTTGAATGATGAAATGCTACCCCTTAGTTGCCCAATTTTGAGCCTGAAAGAATAAAATGCTTTTATTGGTACCCTGAAATGTTTTGATAAATATGTTTGATAAGGGACCTTCTAAAGTATTACAAAAGGGTAAAAAGGTAGTCGAAAAAGTTTGGGAAAAGAATCAGAAAAAAATAATTTCTCTTGAGTTGAAAAAAAAAATCTCCCATTCTCCAAGAAAAAGAAAAACAAAAGAAAAATAAAAAAATATATAGAGAAGGGGATGACAAAAAAAAAAAAAAAAAAAGAAATGAGAAAGAAAAAGAAAAAGAAAGAAAAGAAAGGTGGAAAAATAAATTGAAAACCCAAGAAGGTATTTTAGAAGGTCATGTTTGCAATGCTTGATGTTTATGTAGACTTTTGAAATTTCCTTTTCTTGATTGCCCCACCTAACGATTAATCCCATGGCCACGTTACAACCAAGAAAAAGACCTCTTGATTCTAAATTGTTTTCATTAATAAAGTAGAGATTTGGTTGATAGTCAAGCCTATGGTAGGATTCATTCCTTGAGGAAAATTGAGTGAAATGTCTTATCCCCTAAACACTTGAGTGGTGAGGAAGAGAGCCAAGCAAATGAACAAGCTTGGGGTGAGCTTCAAGTGAGAAAGAGTGCCAAATCAGTGAGAACATGAGTCTAGGGAACATAAGCCTCTAATTGGACTTGAATTGATTGTCTCTTGCTGAATTGTTTGAATTGCCTATTACTTGGATCATTTACTCGGGTTCTTAGCTCACTATCCATGTTCTGTTTATTCTTCTGGCCTTAGTGATTGCTTGAGGACAAGCAATTGAATAAGCTTGGGGTGATTTGATAGTGTGATTTTACATGATATTTTCTGTACACTTTTGCATGCATTTTGCATATAGATTAGGCATTCTTTATTTGATTTTTATTAGATTTTCCATTGGAACGGGTGAAGCGGTTTCTGTGTGTTGTTTTGCAGAAATTGAAGAAAAACTGTGCATATTTGGCTTTAATGAAGCTTGGATGATTTTGGAGCTTGAAAAGAGAAGAAATTGAGCGAAGCAGAACTCTGGAGATTCGCCCCGCGAAACTGGATTCGTCTCGCGACCCTGAAAGCTGACTGTTCCAGAAACTGCAAGTCTTTCTGGTTCGCCTCGCGAACCTTGTCTCGCCTCGTGAGTCTGGAAACCAGAAGCCATCACGCCCAGGCCATGATGCTCCTCACGGGCACATTGGAGAACCATTTTACTGGCTCGCGACGTGAAGCCACTCTCGCCTCGCGAGAGCCCATTTCTCAGCAACAACATATTTTAATATTCGCCTCGCGAGAAGCCATTCGCCTCGCGAGCGAGCGCAGAACTGATTGGTATAAGTTGCTGTTTTAGGGCAGAATTGTGGAGTCTCTTGGAGGATTGGAGGCAGACTTGGAGGCTGCGGCTGGAAGAGGGTTTGAAGCCCTGAAGGGGATGCTTTCCTTGCTCTGGGACTGAAAGAAGATTGGAGGATGCTTCTATGGAGTTTGCTTCATCCCTTCTCTCTTTCTCTTTGTATTCTCTGTTTATGAGTAGTTAAATCCCTGTTGTTGGGATTAGATGTAACCAAACTGATTATCATGTATTTATCTTGACTGATTATTCTATGTTTATGTCTTCATATTAGTGATTAATTTTCTGTGCTTAATGCTTGTTGTGGCTAGCACCCCCATGACTCGATTTGTGTTTTAGTATGTAATGGAGACGTTCATATTAGAACCAGAATTGAATTTAATCACCTAGTAACCCTTACATCTAGAGATGGAGTTTGGTTTGCTAGTAATCGCGTAATCCCTAATCCTAATGCAATTTCATTAATCTAGGTCACCTAAGAGATTAGGGTCTATTAGTGGAATTAGGCTCTTGTCATCCGAGAGATCGGGGCTTGAGTAGTTTAGTGGATTGATTTTAATATTTGAAGCATGAATGGGAGGTATCTAGTCCTGGTATTGCATGAGATAGAGGTTTGGTGAAATCTGATCCCAACATATCTTTCTGCACTCCAAGTGTTTGTCAAAAATCCCCAAAAAGACCAAAAACATTTTATTTCTTTTCTTTTGTTTGTTTTACTTTCTCTTGATTAATAGTTTAGTCTAGATAGTTGCTGAGCTTGTGAATTGGTAGTTGACATCCAATCCCCGTGGATACGATAAACCGGTCTTACCACCGTATTACTTGCACGACTGGGTATACTTGCCCAGAGTCATCTAACAAGTTTTTGGCCAATATATACAGTCGGGACGTTCGTAGAGGTCAAGGGAGTTTTCACACCATGGCTGGGTGGAATAGAGGATAAAGTCATATTACTTCTAAAATCACCACTTCAGTTACCATTTGATCCAGGAGGAGGATCCAGGTGGATGCTTTTTGATAAGTCAAGCTAGTGACATTAAAGAAGCGCTCATTGGGAGACAACCCAATTTTTCTTTTCCTTTTTCCTTTTTCCTTTTTGTTTAGTTAGATTTGATTTTTGATTTTAAACTCTTGAATAATTTGAGAAGATCAAGAGTTTTCTTTTACTAATAAAATTGCCAAGTGAATCCAGGGTAAGAAGGAAGGAGGGAAGAGCAAGAAGACAAGAAAAAGCAACCCAATTTTCATGCAGTTCATTCTGACTAGGCATGTGAACCAACACCCGCTACCGCCTCGGTAAGTCGTTCCAATTTTTTTGTTTTATTTTATTTTTCTCCTCTCTCCGACTTGATTGTTTACATTGGGGACAATGTAAATTCTTAAGCTTGGGGTAGGGGTATTTTGCATTTGCATTTTGCATGTTGCATTCATATAGTCTTGCATGATAGTTTTGCATGTTCACATGATTAGATTGCCCCTTGGTTATTCTTGTGATAGTGAATTGTTGAACCCAATTGGTTATTCTTGTGATATGGCTGCAAATGAAAATGTTTGAGATAATCTTGGATAGTTGATAATTAGCATATGGTTCTGTGGATTTGTGTTTTTCATTGATTCTGAACTAAAATGTGAGATTTTTTAGCCAAAGGGGTACTCACTAAATTTACCCCATTCTTTGTGTTAGAGTGATTATTCCTCTTGGTCTGTTTTCTCTAGAACTTGACTTAAAACCATTTTGAAGCTTAAAAATTTTTGAAAACAATTTTTGAAAATGATTGAGGCACTAGGTATTTTTCTGGTCTTCTGAGCTTTGAATGACTAAATGCTACCCCTTAGTTGCCCAATTTTGAGCTTGAAAGAAAAAAAATGCTTTTCTTGGTACCTTGAAATTTATTGTTGAATATGCTTGATAAGGGACCTTCTAAAGTATTACAAAAGGGTAAAAAGGTAGTCGAAAAAGTTTGGGAAAAGAATCAGAAAAAAATAATTCTCTTGAGTTGAAAAAAAAAAAAACTTCCATTCTCCAAATAAAAGAAAAAAAAGAAAAATAAAGTAGAGAAGGGGATGACAAAAAGAAAAGAGAAATGAAAAGAAAAAGAAAGAAAAGAAAGGTGGAAAAAATAAATTGAAAACCCAAGAAGGTATTTTAGAAGGCCATGCTTTGCAAATGTTGATGTTTATATAGCCTTTTGAAATGTCGTTTTCTTGTTATCCCCACCTAACGATTAATCCCATGGCCCCGTTACAACCAAATAAAAGACCTCTTGATTCTAAATTGTTTTCATTAATAAAGTAGAGATTTGGTTGATAGTCAAGCCTATGCTAGGATTAATTCCTTGAGGAAAATGAGCGAAATGTCATAAACCCCTAAACACTTGAGTGAGGTTAGAAAGAGATCCAAGCAAATAAACAAGCTTGGGGTGAGCTTCAAGTGGGAAAGAGTGCCCAAATCAGTGAGAACATGATTCTAAGGAACCTAAGCCTCTAATTGGACTTGAATTGATTGTCTCTTGCTGAATTGTTTGAATTGCCTATTACTTGGATCATTTACTCGGGTTCTTAGTTCACTATCCATGTTCTGTTTTCTTCTACTCGTCTTAGTGATTGCTTGAGGACAAGCAATTGAATAAGCTTGGGGTGATTTTATAGTGTGATTTTACATGATATTTTCTATATACTTTTGCATGCATTTTTCATATAGATTAGGAATTCTTTATTTGGTTTTTATTAGATTTTCCCTTGGAACGGGTGAAGCAGTTTTTTGGTGTTATTATGCAGGAATTCAATGTAAAAATGATCAAAATCAGTCATGGTGGAGCTTGGATGAAATAGAGCTTGAAAAGTGAAGAATATGAGCCAAACAGAGCCCATCACGGCCTGGCCGTGATGACCATCACGGCCATGATCAAGCAGAGCAGAAAGCAAAAGTCAGAAGCTGTCACGGCCTGCCCGTGACAGACATCACGGCCATGATAGAGTAAAAATTAGGGTTTCGCGTCACGAACACAGGGCTCGCCTCGCGAGACTCCATTTTGTGCAAGTACGCCCACTCCAGAAGGCATCACGGCCTGCCCGTGATGGCCATCACGGTCGTGACGCGCAGCAGACCTATAAATAAGAACGCAGCAGACAGAACAAAGGGTCCAGAGGGAGGCATTTGGAGGCACTTGGAGGCTGTGGCTGGGCTAGGGTTTCAACCCTAGAAGGGAGCCAAGAGGGGTTGCTTTGAAGAAGAAGGAAAGCTCACATGGAGCCTCTTCTCTCCTCTTCTCCTATTTCTCTGGTTTGGTTTTCTCTGTAGTTATGAATAGTTAAATCCCGTTTGTTGGGATTAGATGTAATCAAACTTATTATTATGTATTTATCTTGACTGATTAATCTTTGTTTATGCTTCATATTAGTGATTATTTTTCTGTGCTTAATGCTTGTTGTGGCTAGCACCCCCATGACATGATTTGTGTTTTGGTATGCAATGGGGACGTTCGTATCAGAACCAGAACAGAATTTAATCACCTAGTAAGCCTTTCATCTAGGAATGGAGTTAGGTTTGCTAGTAATCGCATGATCCCTAATATTAATGCAAATTCATTAATCTAGGCCACCTAAGGAATTATGGTCTATTAGTGGATTTAGGCTCTTGCCATCCGAGGAATCGGGGTTTGAGTAGTTTAGTGGATTGATTTTAATATCTGAAGCATGAATGGGAGGTATCTAGTCCTGATAGTACATGAGACAGATGTTTGGTGAAGTCTAGTCCCAACATATCCTTTCTGCACCCCAAGTGTTTGTCAAAAGTCCCCCCCCAAAAAAAAAAGATTTTATTTCTTTTCTTTTGTTTGTTTTACTTTCTCTTGATTAATAGTTTAGTCTAGATAGTTGCTGAGTTTGCGAATTGGAAGTTGACATCCAATCCCCGTGGATACGATAACCGGTCTTACCACCGTATTACTTGCATGACTGGGTATACTTGCCCAGATTCGTCAACAAGTTTTTGGCGCCGTTGCCGGGGATTGGTTTTGCCAATATCATTAGTAACAGAGGAGGCAACTAATTTAGACATTTTTATTCTTTTTTATTTTTCTGTATATATTTGATCTTTTTCTTTTGAGTTGTGTTTGTGCAAGGTGGACGAAAGTCGTGGAAAATTTTTATTATCCACCTGATGAGGAAGCCTCAAGTCGCGCTTTGGAAGACAACTGGTGTTTGGGAGACGTCATGGATTTGATGGACCATGTTACTCCCGCACAAGTTGATTATATGACGGGAAGGATAATATACAACTTCTCCGAGGAGGATTGGGAAACCTTTTGTTCCTATTTGCCACCTCCACCACCATGTATGATTCCCATAGAGCCACAAGAATCAGCATTTGAGAAAAATCTGGTTGTGGGAATGGATCACAATGAAGATGAAAAGGTGGTGGTAGATGAACCACAAGAAGAGGGATTACCTTTCGCGCATCCTTGAAGAGAAACAAGTGAGAAGACAGGGCATTTGGGAAGCACCACCATGCATGCTGAATTTTCTGCATTAAATAAATATGTTGGCTTGCATGCATGTGTGGATACTGGTAAGTTAGCCCCTTCCACTTGTCTGGAAAATTTCCTCCTGAAAATTCCATTTGACCAGGGAGGAAGTGAGTTCATAATTACAAAGGTCAATGGAGTTTTCACACACTGGCTGGGTGGAATTGAGGATAAAGTTATACTACTGCTGCAATCTCCACTGCAAGTTCCATTTGATCCGGGAGGAGGATCCAGGTAGATGCTTTTTAATAAGTCAAGCTAGTGACATTAAAGAAGCGCTTATTGGGAGGCAACCCAACTTTTCTTAACCCTTCTCTTTAGTTAGTTTTGTTTTTGATTTTCAACCTCTTGAATAATTTGAGAAGCTCAAGAGGAAAAATAATAAATTGAGAATTGCCAAGTTTTTCAGGGTAAGAAGGAAGGAAGGGAGAGCAAGAAGACAAGAAAAAGCAACCCAACTTTCAAGCAGTTTCTGACTGAAATGAAAGTCAACACCCGCTACCGCCTCGGTAAGCCGTTCCAATTTTTTTGCTTTATTTTATTTTTCTTCTCCTCTTTCCATCTTGATTGTTTACATTGGGGACAATGTAAATTCTTAAGCTTGGGGTAGGGGTATTTTGCATTTGCATTTTGCATGTTGCATTCATATAGTTTTGCATGATAGCTTTGCATGATCACACATTAGATTGCCCTTGTTTAGATTTTGGATCCAATTGTGAGAACTAAGTGCCCAATAATTTGTGATAGTGAATTGTTGAACCCAACTTGTTATTCTTGTGATATGGCTGCAAATAAAAATGTTTTAGATAATCTGGATAGTTGATAATTAGCATATGGTTCTGAGGATTTGTGTTTTTCATTGATTCTGAACTAAAATGTGAGATTTTGAGCCAAAAGGGGTACTCACAAAATTTTACCCCATTCTTTGTGTTAGAGTGTATTCCTCTTGGTTTGTTTTCTCTAGAACTTGACTTGAAACCATTTTGAAGCTTAAAAAATTTTTGGAAACATTTTTGAAAATGATTGAGGCACTAGGTATTTTTCTGGCCTTCTGAGCTTTGAATGACTAAATGCTACCCCTTAGTTGCCCAAATTTGAGCCTGAAAAAAAAATGCTTTTCATGGTACCTTGAAATTTATTGTTGAATGATGCTTGATAAGGGACCTTCTAAAGTATTACAAAAGGGTGAAAAAGGTAGTCGAAAGAGTTTGGGATGAAAAGAATCAGAAAAAAATAATTCTCTTGAGTTGAAAAATCTCCCCTTCTCCAAGCAAAAGAAAAAAAAAAGAAAAAAAAAAGTAGAGAAGTGGATGACAAAAAGAAATGAGAAATAAAAGAAAAAGAAAGAAAAGAAAGGTGGAAAGTGGACTGAAACCCAAAAGGTATTTTAGAAGGTCATGCTTTGCAAATGTTGATATGTTGTGTAGCCTTTTGAAATGTCCTTTTATTGATTTCCCCACCTAAAGATTAATCCCATGGCCGTGTTACAACCAAATAAAAGACCACTTGATTCTAAATTGTTTTCATTAATAAAGTAGAGATTTGGTTGATAGTCAAGCCTATGGTAGGATTCATTCCTTGAGGAAAATTGAGTGAAATGTCTTATCCCCTAAACACTTGAGTGGTGAGGAAGAGAGCCAAGCAAATGAACAAGCTTGGGGTGAGCTTCAAGTGAGAAAGAGTGCCAAATCAGTGAGAACATGAGTCTAGGGAACCTAAGCCTCTAATTGGACTTGAATTGATTGTCTCTTGCTGAATTGTTTGAATTGCCTATTACTTGGATCATTTACTCGGGTTCTTAGTTCACTATCCATGTTCTGTTTTCTTCTACTGGCCTTAGTGATTGCTTGAGGACAAGCAATTGAATAAGCTTGGGGTGATTTGATAGTGTGATTTTACATGATATTTTCTATATACTTTTGCATGCATTTTTCATATAGATTAGGCATTCTTTATTTGGTTTTTATTAGATTTTCCCTTGGAACGGGTGAAGCGGTTTCTTGGTGTTATTTTGCAGGAATTGAATGTAAAAATGATCAAAATCAGTCATGGTGGAGCTTGGATGAAATAGAGCTTGAAAAGTGAAGAATATGAGCCAAACAGATCCCATCACGGCCTGGCCGTGATGACCATCACGGCCATGATCAAGCAGAGCAGAAGGCAAAAGTCAGAAGCTGTCACGGCCTGCCCGTGACAGACATCACGGTCGTGATAGAGTAAAAATTAGGGTTTCGCGTCGCGAACATAGGACTCGCCTCGCGAGACTCCATTTTGTGCAAGTACGCCCACTCCAGAACGCGTCACGGCCTGCCCGTGATGGCCATCACGGCCGTGACGCACAGCAGACCTATAAATAAGAACGCAGCAGACAGAACAAAGGGTCCAGAGGGAGGCATTTGGAGGCACTTGGAGGCTGTGGCTGGGCTAGGGTTTCAACCCTAGAAGGGAGCCAAGAGGGGTTGCTTTGAAGAAGAAGGAAAGCTCACATGGAGCCTCTTCTCTCCTCTTCTCCTATTTCTCTGGTTTGGTTTTCTCTGTAGTTATGAATAGTTAAATCCCGTTTGTTGGGATTAGATGTAATCAAACTTATTATTATGTATTTATCTTGACTGATTAATCTATGTTTATGCTTCATATTAGTGATTATTTTTCTGTGCTTAATGCTTGTTGTGGCTAGCACCCCCATGACATGATTTGTGCTTTGGTATGCAATGGGGACGTTCGTATCAGAACCAGAACTGAATTTAATCACCTAGTAAGCCTTTCATCTAGGAATGGAGTTAGGTTTGCTAGTAATCGCATGATCCCTAATATTAATGCAAATTCATTAATCTAGGCCACCTAAGGAATTAGGGTCTATTAGTGGATTTAGGCTCTTGCCATCCGAGGAATCGGGGTTTGAGTAGTTTAGTGGATTGATTTTAATATCTGAAGCATGAATGGGAGGTATCTAGTCCTGATAGTACATGAGACAGATGTTTGGTGAAGTCTAGTCCCAACATATCCTTTCTGTATCCCAAGTGTTTGTCAAAAGTCCCCCCCCCCAAAAAAAAAAAAGATTTTATTTCTTTTCTTTTGTTTGTTTTACTTTCTCTTGATTAATAGTTTAGTCTAGATAGTTGCTGAGTTTGCGAATTGGAAGTTGACATCCAATCCCCGTGGATACGATAACCGGTCTTACCACCGTATTACTTGCATGACTGGGTATACTTGCCCAGATTCGTCAACAAGTTTTTGGCGCCGTTACCGGGGATTGGTTTTGCCAATATCATTAGTAACAGAGGAGGCAACTAATTTAGACATTTTTATTCTTTTTTATTTTTATGTATATATTTGATCTTTTTCTTTTGAGTTGTGTTTGTGCAAGGTGGACGAAAGTCATGGAAAATTTTTATTATCCACCTGATGAGGAAGCCTCAAGTCGCGCTTTGGAAGACAACTGGTGTTTGAGAGACGTCATGGATTTGATGGACCATGTTACTCCCGCACAAGTTGATTATATGACGGGAAGGCTAATATACAACTTCTCCGAGGAGGATTGGGAAACCTTTTGTTCCTATTTGCCACCTCCACCACCATGTATGATTCCCATAGAGCCACAAGAATCAGCATTTGAGAAAAATCTGGTTGTGGGAATGGATCACAATGAAGATGAAAAGGTGGTGGTAGATGAACCACAAGAAGAGGGATTACCTTTCGCGCATCCTTGAAGAGAAACAAGTGAGAAGACAGGGCATTTGGGAAGCACCACCATGCATGCTGAATTTTCTGCATTAAATAAATATGTTGGCTTGCATGCATGTGTGGATACTGGTAAGTTAGCCCCTTCCACTTGTCTGGAAAATTTCCTCCTGAAAATTCCATTTGACCAGGGAGGAAGTGAGTTCATAATTACAAAGGTCAATGGAGTTTTCACACACTGGCTGGGTGGAATTGAGGATAAAGTTATACTACTGCTGCAATCTCCACTGCAAGTTCCATTTGATCCGGGAGGAGGATCCAGGTAGATGCTTTTTAATAAGTCAAGCTAGTGACATTAAAGAAGCGCTTATTGGGAGGCAACCCAACTTTTCTTAACCCTTCTCTTTAGTTAGTTTTGTTTTTGATTTTCAACCTCTTGAATAATTTGAGAAGCTCAAGAGGAAAAATAATAAATTGAGAATTGCCAAGTTTTTCAGGGTAAGAAGGAAGGAAGGGAGAGCAAGAAGACAAGAAAAAGCAACCCAACTTTCAAGCAGTTTCTGACTGAAATGAAAGTCAACACCCGCTACCGCCTCGGTAAGCCGTTCCAATTTTTTTGCTTTATTTTATTTTTCTTCTCCTCTTTCCATCTTGATTGTTTACATTGGGGACAATGTAAATTCTTAAGCTTGGGGTAGGGGTATTTTGCATTTGCATTTTGCATGTTGCATTCATATAGTTTTGCATGATAGCTTTGCATGATCACACATTAGATTGCCCTTGTTTAGATTTTGCATCCAATTGTGAGAACTAAGTGCCCAATAATTTGAGATAGTGAATTGTTGAACCCAACTTGTTATTCTTGTGATATGGCTGCAAATAAAAATGTTTGAGATAATCTGGATAGTTGATAATTAGCATATGGTTCTGATGATTTGTGTTTTTCATTGATTCTGAACTAAAATGTGAGATTTTGAGCCAAAAGGGGTACTCACAAAATTTTACCCCATTCTTTGTGTTAGCATGTATTCCTCTTGGTTTGTTTTCTCTGGAACTTGACTTGAAACCATTTTGAAGCTTAAAAAAATTTTGAAAACAATTTTTGAAAATGATTGAGGCACTAGGTATTTTTCTGGTCTTCTGAGCTTTGAATGACTAAATGCTACCCCTTAGTTGCCCAATTTTGAGCTTGAAAGAAAAAAATGCTTTTCTTGGTACCTTGAAATTTATTGTTGAATATGCTTGATAAGGGACCTTCTAAAGTATTACAAAAGGGTGAAAAAGGTAGTCGAAAGAGTTTGGGATGAAAAGAATCAGAAAAAAAATAATTCTCTTGAGTTGAAAAATCTCCCCTTCTCCAAGCAAAAGAAAAATAAAAGAAAAAAAAAATAAAGTAGAGAAGGGGATGACAAAAAGAAATGAGAAATAAAAGAAAAAGAAAGAAAAGAAAGATGGAAAGTGGACTGAAGCCCAAAAGGTATTTTAGAAGGTCATGCTTTGCAAATGTTGATATGTTGTGTAGCCTTTTGAAATGTCCTTTTATTGATTTCCCCACCTAAAGATTAATCCCATGGCCATGTTACAACCAAATAAAAGACCTCTTGATTCTAAATTGTTTTCATTAATAAAGTAGAGATTTGGTTGATAGTCAAACCTATGGTAGGATTCATTCCTTGAGGAAAATTGAGTGAAATGTCTTATCCCCTAAACACTTGAGTGGTGAGGAAGAGAGCCAAGCAAATGAACAAGCTTGGGGTGAGCTTCAAGTGAGAAAGAGTGCCAAATCAGTGAGAACATGAGTCTAGGGAACCTAAGCCTCTAATTGGACTTGAATTGATTGTCTCTTGCTGAATTGTTTGAATTGCCTATTACTTGGATCATTTACTCGGGTTATTAGTTCACTATCCATGTTCTGTTTTCTTCTACTGGCCTTAGTGATTGTTTGAGGACAAGCAATTGAATAAGCTTGGGGTGATTAGATAGTGTGATTTTACATGATATTTTCTATATACTTTTGCATGCATTTTTCATATAGATTAGGCATTCTTTATTTGGTTTTTATTAGATTTTCCCTTGGAACGGGTGAAGCGGTTTCTTGGTGTTATTTTGCAGGAATTCAATGTAAAAATGATCAAAATCAGTCATGGTGGAGCTTGGATGAAATAGATCTTGAAAAGTGAAGAATATTAGCCAAACAGATCCCATCACGGCCTGGCCGTGATGACCATCACGGCCATGATCAAGCAGAGCAGAAGGCAAAAGTCAGAAGCTGTCACGGCCTGCCCGTGACAGACATCACGGTCGTGATAGAGTAAAAATTAGGGTTTCGCGTCGCAAACATAGGGCTCGCCTCGCGAGACTCCATTTTGTGCAAGTACGCCCACTCCAGAACGCGTCACGGCCTGCCCGTGATGGCCATCACGGCCGTGACGCACAGCAGACCTATAAATAAGAACGCAACAGACAGAACAAAGGGTTCAGAGGGAGGCATTTGGAGGCCCTTGGAGGCTGTGGCTGGGCTAGGGTTTCTACCCTAGAAGGGAGCCAAGAGGGGTTTCTTTGAATAAGAAGGAAAGCTCACATGGAGCCTCTTCTCTCCTCTTCTCCTATTTCTCTGGTTTGGTTTTCTCTGTAGTTATGAATAGTTAAATCCCGTTTGTTGGGATTAGATGTAATCAAACTTATTATTATGTATTTATCTTGACTGATTAATCTATGTTTATGCTTCATATTAGTGATTATTTTTCTGTGCTTAATGCTTGTTGTGGCTAGCACCCCCATGACATGATTTGTGTTTTGGTATGCAATGGGGACGTTCGTATCAGAACCAGAACTGAATTTAATCACCTAGTAAGCCTTTCATCTAGGAATGGAGTTAGGTTTGCTAGTAATCGCATGATCCCTAATATTAATGCAAATTCATTAATCTAGGCCACCTAAGGAATTAGGGTCTATTAGTGGATTTAGGCTATTGCCATCCGAGGAATCGGGGTTTGAGTAGTTTAGTGGATTGATTTTAATATCTGAAGCATGAATGGGAGGTATCTAGTCCTGATAGTACATGAGACAGATGTTTGGTGAAGTCTAGTCCCAACATATCCTTTCTGCACCCCAAGTGTTTGTCAAAAGTCCCCCCCCCCCCCAAAAAAAAAGATTTTATTTATTTTCTTTTGTTTGTTTTACTTTCTCTTGATTAATAGTTTAGTCTAGATAGTTGCTGAGTTTGCGAATTGGAAGTTGACATCAAATCCCCGTGGATACGATAACCGGTCTTACCACCGTATTACTTGCATGACTGGGTATACTTGCCCGATTCGTCAACAAGTTTTTGGCGAATTCTTTGGGGATTGGTTTTGCCAATATCATTAGTAACAGAGGAGGCAACTAATTTAGACATTTTTATTCTTTTTTATTTTTATGTATATATTTGATCTTTTTCTTTTGAGTTGTGTTTGTGCAAGGTGGACGAAAGTCATGGAAAATTTTTATTATCCACCTGATGAGGAAGCCTCAAGTCGCGCTTTGGAAGACAACTGGTGTTTGAGAGACGTCATGGATTTGATGGACCATGTTACTCCCGCACAAGTTGATTATATGACGGGAAGGCTAATATACAACTTCTCCGAGGAGGATTGGGAAACATTTTGTTCCTATTTGCCTCCTCCACCACCATGTATGATTCCCATAGAGCCACAAGAATCAGCATTTGAGAAAAATCTGGTTGTGGGAATGGATCACAATGAAGATGAAAAAGTGGTGGTAGATGAACCACAAGAAGAGGGATTACCTTTCGCGCATCCTTGAAGAGAAACAAGTGAGAAGACAGGGCATTTGGAAAGCACCACCATGCATGCTGAATTTTCTGCATTAAATAAATATGTTGGCTTCCATGCATGTGTGGATACTGGTAAGTTAGCCCCTTCCACTTGTCTGGAAAATTTCCTCCTGAAAATTCCATTTGACCAGGGAGGAAGTGAGTTCATAATTACAAAGGTCAATGGAGTTTTCACACACTGGCTGGGTGGAATTGAGGATAAAGTTATACTACTGCTGCAATCTCCACTGCAAGTTCCATTTGATCCGGGAGGAGGATCCAGGTAGATGCTTTTTAATAAGTCAAGCTAGTGACATTAAAGAAGCGCTTATTGGGAGGCAACCCAACTTTTCTTAACCCTTCTCTTTAGTTAGTTTTGTTTTTGATTTTCAACCTCTTGAATAATTTGAGAAGCTCAAGAGGAAAAATAATAAATTGAGAATTGCCAAGTTTTTCAGGGTAAGAAGGAAGGAAGGGAGAGCAAGAAGACAAGAAAAAGCAACCCAACTTTCAAGCAGTTTCTGACTGAAATGAAAGTCAACACCCGCTACCGCCTCGGTAAGCCGTTCCAATTTTTTTGCTTTATTTTATTTTTCTTCTCCTCTTTCCATCTTGATTGTTTACATTGGGGACAATGTAAATTCTTAAGCTTGGGGTAGGGGTATTTTGCATTTGCATTTTGCATTCATATAGTTTTGCATGATAGCTTTGCATGATCACACATTAGATTGCCCTTGTTTAGATTTTGCATCCAATTGTGAGAACTAAGTGCCCAATAATTTGTGATAGTGAATTGTTGAACCCAACTTGTTATTCTTGTGATATGGCTGCAAATAAAAATGTTTTAGATAATCTGGATAGTTGATAATTAGCATATGGTTCTGAGGATTTGTGTTTTTCATTGATTCTGAACTAAAATGTGAGATTTTGAGCCAAAAGGGGTACTCACAAAATTTTACCCCATTCTTTGTGTTAGAGTGTATTCCTCTTGGTTTGTTTTCTCTAGAACTTGACTTGAAACCATTTTGAAGCTTAAAAAATTTTTGGAAACATTTTTGAAAATGATTGAGGCACTAGGTATTTTTCTGGCCTTCTGAGCTTTGAATGACTAAATGCTACCCCTTAGTTGCCCAATTTTGAGCCTGAAAAAAAATGCTTTTCTTGGTACCTTGAAATTTATTGTTGAATGATGCTTGATAAGGGACCTTCTAAAGTATTACAAAAGGGTGAAAAAGGTAGTCGAAAGAGTTTGGGATGAAAAGAATCAGAAAAAAATAATTCTCTTGAGTTGAAAAATCTCCCCTTCTCCAAGCAAAAGAAAAATAAAAGAAAAAAAAATAAAGTAGAGAAGTGGATGACAAAAAGAAATGAGAAATAAAAGAAAAAGAAAGAAAAGAAAGGTGGAAAGTGGACTGAAACCCAAAAGGTATTTTAGAAGGTCATGCTTTGCAAATGTTGATATGTTGTGTAGCCTTTTGAAATGTCCTTTTATTGATTTCCCCACCTAAAGATTAATCCCATGGCCGTGTTACAACCAAATAAAAGACCTCTTGATTCTAAATTGTTTTCATTAATAAAGTAGAGATTTGGTTGATAGTCAAGCCTATGGTAGGATTCATTCCTTGAGGAAAATTGAGTGAAATGTCTTATCCCCTAAACACTTGAGTGGTGAGGAAGAGAGCCAAGCAAATGAACAAGCTTGGGGTGAGCTTCAAGTGAGAAAGAGTGCCAAATCAGTGAGAACATGAGTCTAGGGAACCTAAGCCTCTAATTGGACTTGAATTGATTGTCTCTTGCTGAATTGTTTGAATTGCCTATTACTTGGATTATTTACTCGGGTTCTTAATTCACTATCCATGTTCTGTTTATTCTACTGGCCTTGGTGATTGCTTGAGGACAAGCAATTGAATAAGCTTGGGGTGATTTGATAGTGTGATTTTACATGATGTTTGCTGTACACTTTTGCATGCATATTTCATATAGATCAGGCATTATTTAGTTGATTTTAGTAGATTTTCCCTTGGAACGGGTGAAGGTGGTTTTGTGTGTTGTTTTGCAGGAATTACTGAGAAATTTGGTTAACTTAGTGCCAAGGGAATGAAGAATCAGAAAGAATGAAATTCTGGGAATGCTCGCCCCGCGAATCATACCTCGCCCCGCGACCCTGAGAGCTGACTGTTCCAGAGAATTGCAACATCTTCTGGTTCGCATCGCGAAGACATACTCGCCTCGCGAGTATGGAAGAGCGCCCAGCGCTAGGAGTGGGCGCCCGGCGCCAAGGAGGCAGAGCATCAGACAGAGAGCACTGTTTTGGGCGCCCAGTGCAGGCCAGGGGCGCCCAACGCTTGCACACGAGCAGACCAGAAATTTAATGTTCGCCTCGCGAGATACAGCTCTCCCCGCGAGTGTGCGAAAAGCAGAATCACTGTTTTAAGCTGTTTAAGGCAGAATTGGAAAAAACCAGGGAGAATTGGAAAGGTTACGAGTTGGAAAGCCAAAAGGCTCTGGGAACGAGTTTTTTTTGAAAGGGGATTGGAGGCAGACTTGGGGGCTGCGGCTGGAAGAGGGTTTCAAGCCCTGAAGGGGATGTTTTCCTTGCTCTGGGACTGAAAGGGGATTGGAGGCAGACTTGGGGGCTGCGACTGGAAGAGGGTTTCAAGCCCTGAAGGGGATGTTTTCCTTGCTCTGGGACTGAAAGAAGATTGGAGGATGCTTCTATGGAGTTTGCTTCATCCCTTCTCTCTTTCTCTTTGTATTCTCTGTTTATGAGTAGTTAAATCCCTGTTGTTGGGATTAGATGTAGCCAAACTGATTGATTATGTATTTATCTTGACTGATTATTCTATGTTCATGTCTTCATATTAGTGATTAATTTTCTGTGCTTAATGCTTGTTGTGGCTAGCACCCCCATGACTCGATTAGTGTTTTGGTATGTAATGGAGATGTTCATATCAGAACCAGAACTGAATTTAATCACCTAGTAACCCTTTCGTCTAGAGATGGAGTTTGGTTTGCTAGTAATCGCGTAATCCCTAATCCTAATGCAATTTCATTAATCTAGGCCACCTAAGAGATTAGGGTCTATTAGTGGAATTAGGCTCTTGTCATCCGAGAGATCGGGGCTTGAGTAGTTTAGTGGATTGATTTTAATATCTGAAGCATGAATGGGAGGTATCTAGTCCTGGTATTGCATGAGTTAGAGGTTTGGTGAAGTCTGGTCCCAACATATCATTTCTGCACTCCAAGTGTTCGATAAAAAGACAAAAAGATTTTATTTCTTTTCTTTTGTTTATTTTGAATTCTCTTGATTTCTCTGTTTAGTCTAGATAGTTGCTGAGTTTGCGAATTGGTAGTTGACATCCAATCCCCGTGGATACGATAAACCGGTCTTACCACCGTATTACTTGCACGACTGGGTATACTTGCCCGGATTCGTCTAACAATGTTCAATCTTAGCTTTCAGACACACCAGACAGGATAAAACATACTCCGCTACTTCTTTCTTCATCCTTGTCCACCAAAACATTTTCTTCAAATCCTTATACATCTTTGTGGATCTAGGATGGAAACTCAACTTAATCTTATGTGCCTCCTCTAAAATCATCTTCCTAAGCTCTGCATCCTCTGGCACACATATTCTATCTCTAAACCTTAACACACCATCTGTTCCTCTACTAAACTCAGAAATTTTACCTTCATCGATCCCTCTAATTACTAATAGTGATTATACTTAAGCAAATCTTATTCTCAACCAATTCCATTCCTAAGTTCAAATCCCTGAACTGTTCAATCAAATTAACTCCTTAACCATCATCGCAGACACGTGCAAGGACTTCCTGCTTAAAGCATCCCTGCCACATTTGCCTTCCCGGGATGGTACAGTAATTCAAAATCATAATCTTTGATAAACTCCATCATCTTCGCTGTCTCATATTCAATTCCTTTTTATTGAATAAATACTGTAGGCTCTTGTGGTCACTGAAGACATTAAACTTTGCTCCACACAAAAAGTGTCGCCATATCTTTAATGCGAACACTATTGCTGCTAACTCCAAATCATGAGTCGGATAATTTCTCTCATGAATTCTCAACTGTCGGGAAGCATAAACCACAAATCTTCCCTCTTGCATCAGGACACAACCTAAACCTTGGTACGACGCATCACAGTATACGTCAAACTGTCCTAGTGGGCCTGGTAAGATCAGCACAGGTGATGTAATCAACATGTCCTTCAGCTTTTGAAAACTTTGTTCACACTTGTCCGTCCATACAAAAGCTATATTTTTCCTTGTTAACTGCATCATAGGCAACACAATCTTCGAGAATCCCTCTTTGAACCTCCGATGATATAAGCTAGTCCTAGGAAACTCCGTACTGCACTTACTGACTTAGGCCGTTCCCACTTAAGAACTGTCTCAACCTTAGTTGGATCTACGGGTATTCCTTCTTTATTAATCACATGACCTAGGAACTGAACTTCCTCAAGCCAAAACTCACACTTGGAAAGTTTGGCATAAAGCCGCCTCTCCTTCAAGACTTGCAACACCACTCTTAAATGTTCCTTATGGTCTTCCCACGTACGAGAATAGATAAGAATATCGTCGATGAACACAACAACAAACTTATCGAGGAACAGTCTGAAAATTCTGTTCATATAATCCATGGACATGGCTGGTGCATTAGTTACACTGAAAGGCATGACTAAATACTTATAGTGCTCGTACCTCGTCCTAAAAGTCGTCTTGAGTATATCTTCCTTCCTTACTCTAATTTGATGGTATCCGGATCTTAAATCAATCTTAGAGAACACTGCTGCTCCTTTCAACTGATCCATCGGATCGTCTATCCTAGACAAAGGATATTCGTTCTTAATTGTTACCTTATTCAACTGTCTGTAATCTGTGCACAACCTCGCACTTCCATATTTCTTTTTAACAAACAAAACCGGTGCTCCCCAAGGCGAAACACTCGGTCTGATGAATTCTTTTCCTAACATGTCATCCAATTGTTTCTTCAACTCCGCCAACTCAACCGGTGACATCCGATATGGTGCTATAGATATAGGTCATGTCCTTGGTACGAGATCTATAGTGAATTCAACTTCTCTTTCTGGTGGCAAACCTAGAACGTCTAGAGGGAAAACTTTAGGAAACTCTCTCACAATAGGCATAGAATCTATGCTAGGAGTCTCATTAGCCTCCATTGCGAAAAGCATCACAAACTGTTAAGAGTTGTCACTCCTCGTAGAAACTCCTTCATTGGCAGATGCTATACTAGAAGGTTTAAGAAATGATAAAGTCTTGCTAGAACAATCTAGCACTACATGGTTAGCCGAAAGTCAATCCATGCCAAGAATAACATCTATATGTTTCATAGGCACACATATAAGGTCTACAATAAATGTCTTATTCTCAACAACGATAGGACACTGTAAATAAACATACATAGTGGTCAAATGATTACTGGTTGGAGTAGACACTGTAAGGGTATAAGGTAATTTGGAAACAGTTAGTTCAAATGATCCACACACTCATACGAAATAAAAGAATGTGTAGCGCCTGAGCCAAACAACACATACGAGAGTATACCAGCTATCAAACACATACCTTGTATAAGATCAGCAGATTGAGAGGATTTAGTTCCCCTCATGATAAACACTCTTCTAGTGGCTTGAGGTCTGGCCACTTGTGGTCTTGCTGTTGGGACTCCTCTTCCAGCTCCACCTCTATTGTCTCCAGTTCCCCTTCCGACAGCTATCGGCTGTTGTATAACCCTTTGTCTACAATATCGTACCATATGACCTGGTTTCCCACAGTTGAAACAGCTAGGCCTATTTGTAAAGTCTCTAGCATAATGCGATCCTCCACATCTAAAGCAAACTAAGCCTTGCGGTTGCGAACCCGCTCTAGCCACTAGTGTTGGTGCCGGTGTTTACCCGGGTCTAGCATATGGTCTCTGTCTCCACTGAGAACCACTTCCTCCACGCCTCTGGAAACTTGATCGGTTAGGACCTCCACTCCTCAGTTGTTTCTGCTCATTGGCCATCCTTAGGTCAATAATTTCAATGGCATTGATCTCTCGACTAGTTCTGGGAAATATTGTATGTCCAGAGACACTACATCCTTCTGCAGTTCATCTGTGAGTCCTTCCTCAAATCTTCTACATTGTCAGTCCTCACTTGGAAACCTCTGATAGAATTCTGAAAATTTAATCAATGCCTCAAAACGTGATGCATAATCACCAATAGAGATGTTGCCTGGTTTGAGGTTTGTGAATTCATTTTCCTTCTCACGTCGAACTAGACGCGAAAAATATTCTTCGAAAAAACAATCAGTGAATAACTTTCAGTTAATGTTCCTATCCTCAACTTCCAACAGTCTTTTCTTTCCCTTCCACCAGAATTATGCTCCTTCGGTTAACATGAAGACAACATAGGTCACTTTCTTCTCCTCGTTGTAGCGCATAGTATTAAATATCTTTTCGATCTCTTGTATCCACCATTTCGCCTTCTCTGGGTCATACTCTCCTCGGAATTGAGGTGGCTTTCCGTTCATAAAATTAGTCAATCCGGCATCTTCAGCTGCTACCGCCCTTCTCTAGTTCTTAATTTCTAGCTGCTCTTTGTTCATCTGCTACATCTCAGCATTCTGCTGGGTTTGCAATAGCGTAGCAGCAGATATGTTTCCATTGAATTTGGAGTCGAAGATGATCCTCCACCGTTCTCAGTATTGTCATCATTACCATTGACAGCTCCAATAATCCTTTCTGGAGTTCCATCACCACCGTTAGTTGGACGTCCCCTTCCGCGAGTCATGATTTTATTAAAAGAAATCATCTGCTCTCATTAGTATGACATATAATACTACATAGACAAGTATATAAGTACCATATGCCATACTAATATTAACTTCTCACATCAGATTCGGGCACACTACCCAACTTCTAAGCATAGTCAAAATCCAATGTGGAATCAACTAGACACGGCCAGTAACAACATCCTAAACCTCGCAGTCCTTGATTCTGATCGAACATAACCGCACAGTCCATTTTAGAATTAAACTGCTCTGATACCAAAATGAGACACCCCGTTGTGCCCCGGTGTTTTATTAGACTAATTAATTAATTTCTTACTCGTGCGCTTAATATGAAAGTACGTAGAAATTAAAAAAACTTAACTTATAACGTATACCGCTTCATATAGAATACACATCACAATATAAGTATATTAAACATATAACAAAACACTGTTGAGGGTATCCTTTAAGTAAGATCCCTCACAAGCATATACTTAAACAAAAGTTAAACAAAGCGGAAACATATAAAAAATACGCCTCACGAGACGCACTGACCATAACTAACTAGACCCTAATCACCATGGGTCACAGCTCGTCCTCCAACCTCCGGTTCGTAGGGAGTTCCATCCAAATCCTCCTGGTTACGCTCATCCACAGGGTCTTCTCGTACGATTCCACAAGGAGATAAAATACAATTACAGAAATATACAGGGAATAAGAAACAATTCTATCATCAAAAGCGGAAAAGAGTCATAGTAAATTGTATAGTAATTGTCACAAACAATCAATACACCTCACTAACAAATCATCCACAAATTAATATATCATCCTCTACCCTCAATCTCATGCCACTCAAAGACACCATAGCTGCACACCTTATTCTAAGGTGGAAGTGGTCTCGCGAGAACTGTTGATTTTACGTGTATTATATTACCAATACACAGATGTGTTTTACGTGTATTATATTACCAATACATGGTATATTATACTACCAATACATAGATGTCCTTGTGTACTATTACCAATACACTTTTGTCTTTGTGTATTATATTACCAATACACTTTTGTCCTTGTGTATTATATTACCAATACACGGTTGTGGACAACAACACCTATACTTGAATCTCACCAACCCGTTTTAACAACATCTTAGTGCCTTAACCTTCCATTAGAACTTGACACATATTCTATGTCATAACACCTCTTTAACATTCCTCATCTAGGTTAGGCACTTCTAAATCATCATTATCCTCACACCCAGAATAATCATATCTTAAACAACATATATTTCTTTGCTTAAAATCCACTAAGCATAATAATAAAAACCAGGCAAATCATGCATAACACAATATCAATCAAAATATTCCAATATCACCAACATAGCACAAAATCAATTCAATAAAGGTAATAAACTCAAATCAACCATCAACAATATAAAACCAACCTAATGTCGATAAACCTACAATCCCCGAATCGCCATTGGTTTTTCGGAAAATGTTTCCAATGTGATTTTGGTCTTGTTGATTACTCGACTACTAGTAGGGTTTAGGTCGCCCTACACAATTATTTTATAATCTACTACTTATCCATTCCAACGATAGGTTGGTTCTTTCCCCCACCTGGGTTATCACCGGGATTCTTAAATCGATGTTCCTTATTATCACGCCACACGTTACCAAGTCCTCCTTCAACCAACAACACAACCACAAATAAATCAACAAAACATCTTTGACACATGAATTCTATGTTTCGGCCATCAATTCAAAAATAGGCTAGGGTCATTTTCTCATTCTAAAATTTTGGATAATGATTACTTAGATCTTAGCTAGTTAGGATAAATTGCTATAAGTTGAAAATATGAAATAAAAATCATCCAACCACTTTGGGTAGGGTTTCGACCTTGAACCATAAAATAGGGTAGAGAATTTAGTTGGATTCAAACTCTTGGATTTAGATAATACAAGTACTAAAGAGCTCAAATCAAGAATTAGATTTCAAAAAAAAAAAAAAGATTAACAAACCCTTTTTCATACAAGTTTCGGCCAACCAAGGAAAATAGGGTTAGGAGTTTATTTTGATTTCAAGCTTCTAGATATAACAAATATAGGTTTTAAGGAGTTAAGATCAAGTGTCATAATTTTAAAAAAATTGAACAAAACTTCATTTACCCAAATCCACCTAGTTTCGGCCTTAACAAGAAAAGTAGGAAGGAAAATGTTTTTGATTACATGCTCTTGGATAATGAAAGTAGAGATCATAACTAGATCATAGTAATTAGTTTAACATTTTTATGATTTTTTTTATAATTTTCTAGAGATTTTAGAAGCTTGTAGGTCTAAGAATGTCAAATGGATGAACATGGCACAAACTCAACAAATAAGCGAAGAGAACTTGGATGAGTAAGAGGAAGAAGTATTACCCTTGAAACTTGAAAAAAAATGAGTAGAAATGATGAACTCTTTGAAGATGAAGTAGAACCAAATGAACTTTGTAAGTGTTCTTTGTTAGATTGAATGTGTAAAGTTAAGAGTGAAAATTTTGAGTGTTTATATAGGCAAAGGAAGGGTGTGAGCCGTGGAGAGGAGAGAGGGAGCATGTGCTTGGGCTCCAAGTTTGGCTAGGGTGTGTTTGGTTGGAGAAAATGTGATAAAATATGTTTTTTTGGAATAAAATACATTGTATTCAAAAAGTGTAATGATGGTTACTTTATGATGTGACATATGACTCACATCAACATGTCACTCCTTTCCCAACAAGTCACATTGGTCATCTTGGCTCCCCATCCTGCTCCGTTGTTTACCCGATTAAAGTTTTCGATCGTAATTCTCGAAGTTTTTACACGGACAAAATATTATATTTTAATTCCGAATGTAAAATTTCCAAAATTACTAAAGTCGTTGGAAACACGACAGAAACACTAACCATTCCGTTCACGGGTCAAAATTAGGTTTTGTACTCAGTAAACTTTTACTGCCAGTGAAAACGCAGACCATGTTTCGTCTGAATTTTCAACCCAAAATTTTACCGTAACCTCCTACCATAAAGTAGACTATGAATATGATTTTATTTTATTCAAAATCACTTCCTAACTCTCATATTAAAATATAATTAATTATATTTTAACCTGTTGAACAACATAACTAAAATCAGGCTATTACATAGATATAACTTATCATATCAGTGCAACTACTTATCAGTTAAGTATAGTATCAAAGCTTTAAAGTCTTTATAAAACTTAAACAAGTTTCAGAGAAAATAAAATATATCATATCAAACAGTATCAGAGCAATCAAAATAGATATATCAGAGCAATATTTATATTAGCATAACAAATCATGTCAAAGTGTAAACATAAAGAGACATGCATATATAGACAAGTATATACTTTTCAAAAACTGACTTTTCATTTAAAATTTAATTTCTCTTTATTTCTCCACCTTTTTTTGTCATCGGACAAAAAGGCAAAAGGGAGTGGACCATCATTGTCAGTAAGAAAAAAAAGATTAGGTAGGAGGAGGTGGTGGAGGTGGAGGGTTTTGAGTTTGGCTTTTCTTGAAGTCTTTTAAGAACTCCAACATCTTGTTCACCACAGCTAAGGTGGGGGCCATTGATTCTTGAATTTGTTGTTGAACTTCTTCTTTAATAGTCACGGTCATCTTTTCCACTTTGTCATCAACAAGTTTTTCAAGAATTTCTTCAATGTTCTGGGGCAAAGTTGGGGTTCTTGAGCTTTCAGCAGAGTCATGAACATTCTCTTGAGCTTGAAAGGTGCTTACTGCTCGTAACTGTTGAGGTTGCTCTTGAGGGTGGATGACAGTAAGAGCCAGTGGTTGAGAAGAGTGTTTCTCAGACGTGTTTTGCCTAGGAACAGACTCAGCAATTTCTTCAACCTCAGCAACCGGTTGAACCACTTCCACTTGAGAAACAGACCGCACTTCTTTAACTTCCTTGTCCTCAATGATGATCTCTTCAGTAGTCAGTCCAGAGGAGGAAGCTATATGTGCACATTCCACCATGTCAGTCCTCCAGATGTCAGCAGCAACATCCTCTTGAACATCTTCAGTTGGTTGAGCCAACCAGTAGTCAATCACACTTTGATCAGTGAGATTGATTGTTGCTGGATTGATTATGCAACTGTCAGGAAAAGGCATCTTGCCAGTGTTTCTCTGCTTCTTCAGAACTTTGTCTTTATCCATGTCAATCATTGGTAGCCTGGGACATATCATGTAGGGTCTGAATCCTATTCTTGTTTTCTCTAGAGAATGATGCAGCCATGTTGGAGGCACAAAATTTGCAGGCTGACATATCTTGGCATTTCCAACTCCATTTTCCAAAAAGCGTACAGGAGTTGATCAATGAAGTCAGCAGCTCTGCCATATTCACTGGGATGAACAAAGGACTTCCATTTGGTGTTGGCATCCATGATGAATGGAACATGTCTGAATGATCTTGATCTCTTTTCAAGAAAATTTTTAATATTTTTCTTTCTTGCATCCTGAGTCCAATAAGATATGATGTGCCTTTCTACACCATCAGTGAAAGGTTTAAAGGGTGGGGATTTAATGAGGTTTGGGTAGATCTTCTTATGAGGGAATCTCTTCTTAGGTATATGGGTGAGAAGAGGTCCAAGGGAATTGAATAACTCAGATGGAGATGGCCCAGTAGGTGTATGTGGTTCAGGGTTAATCCAATATGATTAGATGTTTTCAGGTTCGTACTCATATTTTGGTAGAGGATACCATCTGGTTAGAATAGGTTCAGATTCAGTTTGGTGGGTGTGAAATAAGATTCTCCAGTCTCTCTTTATCTTGGCTAAGCTTTCAGCTTTGCCATCATAAAGAACAGAGGGATGAGTGTAGGGGAATCTAGTTTTTCTATTTTGGGGAAAGGGTGCACCAGGGCTAATTCCATTATCTGGTTGATGAAACCAGGGATCGGATTCAGGTATGATGGGTGAGAATTTTGGTCTTGGTGGTGAGACTGTTTGTGGTTGATCTGGTGAGTTTGTTTGTGGTGAAATGGGTGTGGGAATATACACATCATCCATGTTTTAACTTTGATTCACAGAGAATGCATGTACACAGTCATCTACCCTATGCTCAAAGCTGGAAACTAGGGCATTTACTGCTAACTTGACAGGGTCATTAGCAGAAAGGGTTACCTCAGTTCCCATGGCAGCTTTAGCTCTTCTCTAAGGTGGTCTCCTCCTAGTTGGAATATAGGCAGTAGCAGCATCAGAAGAAGCAACAATTCTGTGTTTCTTCAGTACAAAGCTGATGGGAACCCTGTCCTCATCCTCCTCATCCTTATCATAAGACAGACTCAATTTTCTTGTCCTTTTCTGTGTGGGAGCAGGATTAAGAGCAGTAGCAATGGGCTCTCTGAAGACAATTCTACCAGTAGGCCTTTTAGGCACTGGCTTCCTTGCAGCAGTGGTTTTCTTCTTAACATTCCTCTTCAGCCCCAGAACATCAATATTGTTCTGTTCAACCATTTCTTCCTTTACTTTCATCAATTCCTCAGTCTTGGCCATGGCAGCAGCAGTATAGGTGCTGAGATTCATATTTGCAATGTTCATCTTACCAAAATCAGCAGCTGACATTGGTTTTTCAGTTAAAATTCGTGCTTGCTCTTCAGATGACCTAGCAACAATGAATTCATGGATTCCTTGAGCTTTGAAGATCTTGGAAAGGAGATGACAATAGGGAAATGCAGATAGTTTCTTCCTGTTAATCACAGCATCTCTGAATCTTCCATACAAAATTCTGGAAAGGTTGATCTTTGTCTCAGCAAAGAGATGGCAGAGGCAGAACTTGTGCAAGGCAGACAAGTTGTCCTTGGACCCATCTTTGTGAAGAACCACTTTGTTCAGCAGTTGATGAAGGATGTGAATGATGTCCTTCATTTCTACAGATTTCCATGAGTGATTCCTTACTTTGTCCTCTCTCATTAAGAAGACTTCAATGACCTCAGTGCCACCTAGTTCAGTCTCCCATGACTCAGTAAAAACCATTCCTTCCTAAGCACAAAAGATGGCATCAGCAATAGTCTTCTCAGAGACTACTATCCTCTTTCCCAATATAGTAGAGGAGATGTCAGTATCAGTGACTTGAACTCTCCTCTAGAAATGCCTCATCAAATTGGGATAAATAGAGACTTTCTCAGCAAAGAGTCCTCCCCATCTGGCAGCATTGATATACTTGCTGATATCCAAATGATAGCCATATTAAGCTTGTCTACATTGAAGGTTGAAGAAGAAGCCATTTTTTGTGATCTAAGAGTTAGGGTTTGAAAGCAAAGAGATAGAGAGCTCAAGTAATCTCAGAGATGACAGAGTAGTGAAAGGTTTCTCAGAGGGAAGAGGGTTGCTTTTAAAAGGGTTTTGAATTTCAAAGGTTTTTCTTTTAGAATTTTAAAAAATTGACAAGACAAGTTATTAAAGATAAAACGACGTTGGTAATTTGAAACTATATAAAAATGTTTTGATGGGATTGATGGGAATTAATGACTCAGCAAGAGAATATATTAAATAAATATGTCTTTGAGACAACATAAATGCTTTTAATAAATATATGCATAGACGGGTCCAGGAAAAAAGTAATTAACAAATATGTGTATGGACGGGTCCAAGCAACACATAGCCATGTATGGATGCGGGATGCAGTGGACGCGGCAAACAAGTGCAATAGAAGCGACATGCAATAGACGCGCATATAATTATGCAATAGGCGTGAAATGCATTGGACGCACATAAATCAGAAACATCATATTCAAAACTAGACTTCACAATTAATCCACACATAACATATTAAGATGCTTCCTAATACAAATGAATTTGTCCTCAGTAAGAGGTTTAATAAAGATATTTTCTCATTGATGGTCAGTATCTACAAATTGTATATCAATCACACATTTTTGCACATAATCCCTTATAAAATGATGTTTAATCTCTATATGCTTAGCTCTTGAATGCAGTATTGGATTCTTAGATAGATTTATTGTAGCAGTATTATCACACATAAGTGGGAGGTTTTCTTTATAATAATAATAATAATAATAATAATAATAATAAATAAAAAAGAAAATCATGGCAAGGGGCCCACTTCCTATTAGTAAATTTGGCTTTAGGCTGGCACATGAAACAATGGGCAGTGAAACAAGAATTTTATCTTGAAATTCTTAGTAATTAAAATTAGGGCCCATAGGTTATTAGAGTAGGGTTAGAACTCTTGGTGCTCTCACTGCGGACATAAGGGAGATGCGCCAGAACAGTGAAGAGAAAGGAAGTTAAAGAAAAGAAAAGCAGCGCCAAATCACAAATTGCAGTGCTTAATAGGAAGCCACGTAGATCAAAAAAATATTAACAAAGAGAATGAAGATTTTTAGAGAAGCACTGACTTTTGTCTTAAATAATTTTTAGAGCTTTTTGGAGGTCTACGAGAGGTAAGTAAACACCTCTTTTCTTAAGCTTTCATGGTATAGAATTTTAAAGGGTTTGATTATGAAATTAAGAGTAATTATTTGGTTTTGTCTTCAAAATAAAATTGATTAAATTGACTATTTGATATGAAACACATTCTTGGTATTTGTATTGGTTGATTGATATGCTTGCTGATGTATATTATTCCTTGTGTTTATGATTGCTATATTGTACTCATAAATTTACGTGATAACATGATATTTGTTCAATTAATATTTATAAGTTGATTATATGATGATATGGAATTGTAGTGGTTATATGCTTTGAAAAGTTTGTCAATTGTGATTGAAGGTTTTATGCTTCGAAATATGGATGAATGAGTATATGCATGATGTGTGGAATTTGTTGATATGCCACCTAAGAATGGGGCATTGGCTTGTAACATCGCCATTTAATGAGATGTCGAAAACTAAGATATAGGGTAAGGAATCCATTTTATGAACGAGGCTCTCGGGTCACCGTTAATGGGAGGCAAGGAACCAATTTAATTACGAGGTTCTCGGGTCACCACAGGGGCTAGGAGTCAATTCTAAAATGGGATTCCCGAGTCACCATGGGGGCAAGGAATCAATTCTAGAACGAGGTTCTCGGGTCACCATAAAGAGGGTGGCAAGGAATCAATTCTAGAACGAGGTTCCCGAGTCACCACAGCAAGGGGCAAGGAACCAATTTAATGAGGTTATCGAGTCACCGAATTGGGCAAGAAACCAACACAGTGGGATTTCCGAGCCATTTGAGGATTGTGTTATTGTGTGATGTGTGATTACTTTGTTTAATTAATATATGATATTTGATTATGTTGTCGTTATATGATTGTTGTAATTAAATGTATTTTTTTTAATGAACATTATTTTTGAAAATTAACGGGTACCGTGGTTGTTTTTCCGGTTTCCGCGCCGGCTGAAAGCAACATCTTTTCAAAAACCTTTTAGAATTGTGTTTACTTACTCGGATTATAAATCTCATTAGTGGTGTTGTCTTTCAGAGTTTACAGGTGTTGAGATAGATGATGCAGCGTCTTGAGAAAGTCTTGAAGATATTAGCTCAACTTTATTTTTATTTATTTATTTCTTTTGGGTTTATTAGACGTCCGTACTTTGAGGCAAAAATAATTGTAAAGAGTTATGTGGTTTTCATTAATTAATATTTATGAGACTTTATTTTATTTGGATATAATGGTTTATTTAACACTATTACTTTATTTAATTATTTTGAATATACGAGAATCTTTTACACTTATTTTTTTTATTGTGAAAAGTCTTATGACTTGATTATTTAATTTAAATATTATAAAGGTATTTATAGAAAATTAATTTGGGCTACTAATGTAACAAAGGGTGTTACATTTATAGTATCAGAGTAATTCGATTCTAATCGGACTGTGGTAGTGGGACTTTTTCAAAAATCAAAACATGGGCGCACAGGACTTGTCTTAGAGTTATAAAGCGTGCATACTATTCTTTTAGATGTTGGGCCTGACCAACCCAATATTTAATTGGTGGTGTACAGATTTATGGTGACTAACATGCAAGGGTACGAGTTTTGTTATTGAGAAAAAGATCTTTTTTAAATTTGTTGTGTGTGAGAAACTTTGGAGTTGACTAGTGCTTGATTGCTTTATTTGTGTGTGTTGTTTACCTCCACTTCCTGTTTAAATCTCTGGTTTACAAAACTTGTTCTATGTTGTTGATTTTGATTAGTTATTGATTGTGATTGAACTAACATGAGATTGTTTGTTGTGCTGAAAAATTATTTTGATGATCATAATTCATGTCTCTATAATGTATGTAAATCAATTTATTTTCTAGATGCATGATTATTTATTAATTTTTTTTTCTATGAGTATTTAGATGTTGAAATTTCGGGGACGAAAATTTTTGAATGAGGGAATAAATGTAACATCCTAAAATTTCAATATAGTATTTTTAATAGAAAGATTAGTTTTGTGTAGAAAATTGTTAGCATAAAAGTTATTGGAGTTGTTTAGTAATTATAAAAGAATACAAATAAATATATAAAATAAACAAAACAAAATAATAAGTTAACATGAATAGCAATTTACGTTGAGTGGGAGGTTTTCTTTATAATAATAATAATGAATAAATAAATAAATAAAAAATAAAATCATGGCAAGGGGCCCACTTCCTATTAGCAAATTTGGCTTTAGGCTGGCACATGAAACGATGGGCAGTGAAACAAGAATTTTATCTTGAAATTCTTAGGAATTAAAATTAGGACCCATAGGTTATTAGAATAGGGTTAGAACTCTTGGTTCTCTCACTGCGCACATAAGGGAGATGTGTCGGGGCAGTGAAAAAAAAGGATGTTAAAGAAAAGAAAAGTAGAGCCAATTCACGAATTGCAGTGCTGAATAGGAAGCCACGTAGATCAAAAAAATATTAACAAAGAGAATGAAGATTTTTAGAGAAGCACTGACTTTTGTTTTAAATAATTTTTAGAGCTTTTTGGAGGTCTACGAGAAGTAAGTGAATTTGGCACATGCAAACACAAGAAGGGGGGTTGAATTGTGTTTGTCAATTATTTTCGCAAAAACCCTTTTTGAGAAACCTTTTCACAAGCAGAAGATAAAAAGTTTAAGCACACAAGAAATCCTTTTTAAAAGATTAACAAAACCAAAATCAAATCTCATAGTTAGTCTAAATAAATAAAACTGTAAAAGATAAGGGATAGAAAATTCACTCGGGTATTTTATCCTGGTTCACTCTCTTCCAACCAAGAGTTACGTACAGTCCCTTCTACTTGAAGGATTTTCTCCACTATTTCCAAATAGTTTCTACAACAAGTATTCACCTCTCCAGGCTACAAGTCTTGCTTTCTTGCCAAGCCTCTTCAGGCTCTAATACAATCACATGGATTTTTCTGAGATCTTTCTAACTTACTATATGTGAGGGTATGAAGGTTTAAGATCTACTGAATATTTTTACAAATATTCAACCTTAAGAATTACAGACTTGTGCTTTTCAATGAGAATATGAGCTTTGAATATCTTGCAGTTGTTCAAATGGCGAAAAGTTATTATTCAGTGCTCGAGACCTTCTACATATATAGTGGTCTTCGACTTCACTTGTAAATCTTCAACGATTATTTGAATAGTCCCGTTATAGAGATAGAATTAAATGCATGATATCCGTTGAGACTGATAGCTTGTTGAAAACTTTCTTTCCTCCTTTGTGTATAACTCAGCTTTTGTCCAGCACTAAAGATGTCATCGTACAGATCATTTTGCAATTCCAATTCTACTATTTGATTTTATGTATTTCCTTGATAGTATTATGAATTTTCTCACAAAGGAACAAGGTGTTAACAATTATAAAGAACACATTCCTTTGAAATAAATATCAATCATTTGAAATAAATTCAATGTGGTCCAAATTGTATTAAATCATGTTCAAGGTAGTTAAGATGTAGAAGATGTAGAACCGTCTACAGGCACTCAGTTTTAGAACGCGTCTACTGACACGACTTTTCTATAGGCAAGTATACCTAGTAGCAAACAAGTAATACGGTGGTAAGACCGGATATCGTCCTCAGGGATCAGTTGCCAATTACCAATTCGCAAGTCTAACAATTATCTAGACTAAACTATGGCATGATGAGAGATCAAAACATAAAACAACAAAAGCAGTAAAATATTTTTGGTCTTTTGGATATTTAATCAAACACTTGGAAGGCAATAGAAATGTGGTTAAGATTGTCAGGGTTAGACTACATTAATCCTCCCTTAATTGCAATGAAATGGTTATCAACACAAGTCCTAATTCAATAATGACAATCAAGCCTTTTAAAATACTCAAACCCTAATGTCTTAGGTGGAATGAGCCTAAAGCCCCAAATTAAACCCTAATGTCTTAGGTGGATTAATCTGAGATTTTGCATGAAGAGTCAAGACTTATAAGATTGCAAGCAGCCCAAGACCTATGTCTAGATTCTTGAACTACTTGGCATTTGATTCATGAGCATGCCTTAACATCAATCTGTCAGTTGTCTATCAAAGCAACATATCATTCCATGGGTGATCAAACCAAGAAAAGCATTAAGCATAGAATCAAATACTCATAAAGAATTAGAAAATTGCATTGAAACCAAATCAAATACAACCAAGTTCAGAAAAGCTACATCTAGCCCTAACAATAAGGGGATTTAACTACTCATGATAATTGACAATACAAAAGAGAAGGAGAGAAGAGATGAAGAAAACTCATAGAAGAATCCTCCAATCTTCTTCCAGTCCCAGAGCAAGGAAAACATCCCTTTTTAGGTTTGGAACCCTCTTCCAGCCGTCTGGCCTCCCAGTGCAGATCTCCCTTTTACAAAAGTCTAATGCTCTATTTATAGATGAGAGAAGTCTGGACCTAAAAAGTGCGCGTCACGGTGGTGATGGCCATCACGGTCAGACCGTGACGGGTTCTGCCAAGGGCGCGTATTCAAATTCTGGACTGTCACGGCCGTGATGCTCTTCACGGGAAGGCCGTGATCAATTCTGTCCATAGGAGTTCGCCTGTCATGGTCGTGACCTCCATCACGGCTAGGCCGTGATGCTCTCTGTTCTTCAGGGTCCTTTTCATCACGCCCGTGATCGATATCACGGCTGGGCCGTGATGATTTCTGATCTTCCCATTATGCTGATCACGGCCGTGATCGTGGTCACGGCTAGGACGTGATGGCTTCTGCTTTATTGTCCTTCCATTTGCTCTTTTTTCCCTTTTTAACCTGAAATTATAAGATAGCAGTAAATGCTTTATTTGACTCAAAATTAGCTAAAATATCATGAAAACTACTTAAGAGACTCAAAGTGTTACTTGAGGACAATTAAATCCAATTTGGGCGAAAACAAGATATAATTAGCACAAAACCACAGTTTTTCTAGTTATAAAACTAGATGAGCCAGAGGCTTATCATCTACACAAGATTTTAATATGCTCATCCACTGGTGTGGTAGAAGCGCTCGTCCACACAAGTCTTTGGACTTGCTAAGTCCTTAGAGAAACTCCGTCCAATGACGTGGCACTATGGACGTCTACTGAATTTTAGTTAGGAACTATGGATGTATGCTTGAGTTTCAAGGAGAGCACTCATCTGCTGACATGGCTACTATGGACGTCTACTGAATTTTAGTTAGTCATCTATTTATCGATTAAAATATAAATAGTTTAAATAACCTTTGGACGGGTAATTCTTTGCAAGAGTCCAAGCATTGTATAACTTATATTATTTTGGATATTCCTGCATAAACTGAACTCACTTGTTAGATCTCAACTAACACTTTGCCAAGAAAATTTAATCCTTTTGTTAACATCAAAACATTGAGATTAAATAAACCAGAACCACTTTGGTTCCAACAATCTCCCCTTTTTTGATGATGACAAAAACTGATTAAATTTAAATAGCAAAGTCTAAGAGAGCTTGCAAGGCTCCCCCTGAGACATAGCATTCAACAGATCAAAGCAGTTAAGGCATATAAAACCAAAGGTAATACAAGTTATCAGACCAAGTTAGAAGCCTTATCGAACATTTGCGAATGAATAGATCAAACCAGTATCAGAGCATAATTTATTTTTAGACAAAATTTAGGCATAAGAAGTCAAGGCAATGTATCAAAAAGATGAATAGATTAAACTTATGTAGACAAAATATGTTCTTTTCAAACAAAAACTCTCTATATAAAATTTTTCTCCCCCTTTTTTGTCATCAGACAAAAAGGTAAAATGAGTGGACCATCATAATCAGCAAAACAAATAAGATAAGAAAGAAAAGATTTAGGTAGAAGGAGGTGGTGGAGGGGGTTGGTTTTGATTTGGATTTTGGCTTTTCTGAAAATACATTAATAAAGCCAGCATTTGAGTCACCATAGCATTCGTAGGGGCCAGGGTATCTTGAACTTGCTTTTGTATCCTTTCTTCAATCTGTTGTGCCATCTGTTTTGTCTTCTCTTCAACTATCTTACCAACCTTATCATCAAAAATTCTTCCAATGATGTCCTCAAGATTTGGTGGCAAGGATAATTGTCTTGAGCTCTCAGCAGTGTCTGAGACAGTGTCTTGAGCTTGGGTTGGTGGATGAACCATAGCAAGGGCTAATGGTTGAGAAGATGTCTTAGCAGACTTAGCACCTTGCTTAGAAGCACAGACCTCATCGGACTGCTCTGTCAAAGTTGGCTCAACAGTAGCAACAGCAGCGGGATCAGCTAAGGTAGTTGAAGGTTCAGAAGCAGGTTTTGAAAAGATTTCAACATTCAGCTTTGGGCCTTCTACAATTAATTCTTCTGTTGTATGTTCAGAGGATGAGGTTGAAGCTGAGCCAAAGGCATATTGTAGAATTGGCTCAGGGACATCCTTTGCCCAATGAATAGAATTAAGAATTTCCACATCACGGCTTGTTATTGGCAGACCCCAAAGATCCTTAAAGATCAAATATCTGACACGAGAGAGTCCACATCTGCCTCTGAATTTTGGAGTTTTCTTCTTCTCTTCAGCATTCAGGCCAGAAGTGGAGGCTTCTCTGGTGTAGTGAATTAAGTGGGATAGCCAGAAAGCTCCTGCATAGTTAGCCTCAGTGACCATCTCAATTGGAAAAGATTGAATGTGATCCATCTGTGAGTGGTCAAAGGGTTCAGGACTGAGATCTAGCACAATGTCTTCAACTACTGACATCTTTCCTTTGTACCTTGGATGCTCCCGGTCCTTGTCCCTGTTTAGATCGATCATTGACAACCTAGGACAAATCTTGTAAGGCTTGATTCCAACATTTGTGGAAGTGGAGTATTTTAACCAGGTTGGAGGGACAAACCGTGTAGCTCTGTCTGCTCTAAAGTGGCTCAATTCCCATTTCAGAATCTCATACATGAGAATGTCTACAAACTGGCCAACAGCAGCTCCATATACTCTTGGGTGTTTGAAAGTCATCCATTTGGTGGTATTGTCCATCACAAAAAGGAATTTTCCTGAAGGATCTGGCTCTTTTCTCGAGAACACTCCCAAGATCCTTCTTGCTGGGATCAGTATGCCAGTCAGATATTATAACTTTCTCTACTCCATCAGTGAATGGTTTAAGGGGTGGAAGTTTCACTAGATTAGGGTAGATTTTTCTGGCAGGGAATCTCTGTTGGGGAAGGTGGGTGAGGAGGGGTCCATGTTCATTAAACATTTGGGAAGGGAATGGGCCATTTGGAGTGTCGGGTTTAGGGTTGACCTAGTATGGATAGATGTTGATGGGTTCGTACTCATATTTAGCCAGGGGATACCACTTTGTTAGAATATGATCTGGTTCTTGTGGAATGGTGTGGAATAGAATTTTCCATTCTCTTTGTACTTTCACCCAGTTTTCAGATTTGCCAGTATAGAGAGTGGAAGATGGAATTATGGGTGGAAACAAGGTTTTTAAAGGTTTAGGAAAGAGGGCTCCAAGGGTAATACTATTGTATATTTGTGTTAGTGGTTTGTGTGGTGATTGTGGCAGGGTAGGGACATAAACATCATCCACATCATGTGGAGCAGAGATATTATCATCCTGAGTTCCCAAATTAGACACTAATTCATCTACTGCTAACCTAACAGGATCATCAGCAGAGATTATTACCTTAGAAGCCATAGTTGTTGTAGCCCTCTTTGCTGGTTGCCTCTTCTTCTTGGCAATAGGACTAGCAACAGCGGCAACTTGTTTTTATAGAATGGCGGCGATAGGCAGTTCATAATCATCTTCTTCTTCAGACATGATTACTTTCCTTGTCCTTTTTGGTGCAGGTGGAGGAGTAGCACCAGAAGATACAGGGAAGACAGATCCTCTAGTAGTCCTCTTAGAAATGGGTTGCCTCACAGCCACAGTCTTCTTCTTGGTTCCTTTCTTTAAACCAAGGATTGCAACATCGTTGGTCTCAAGTGATTCTTCTTTAATCTTCATTTTCTCCTCAAGCTTGGCCAACTCCACTTGCTTGTATGTGCTGAGTTGCATGCCACTAAGATTAACTCTACCAAAATCAACAGCTTGCAATCCTTTCTGACGAAGGAGTCTTTCTTGTTCAACCTTAGGCTTGGCACTCTAAACATCGTACACGCCTTGCTGCTTGAAAATTTTTGACAGAAGATGAGTGAAAGTAATGTGAGAAGCAGATTCTCTGTTGGTAATGGCATCTTTGAAGCGATGAAACAGGATCCAGGGTAAGTTAATCTTTGTTTCAAAAACCAGATGGCAAAGACAGAATTTGTGAAGAGCTGATAAGTTGTCCTTAGAGTCAATCTTTTGCAGCACTACCTTGTTCAAGATTTGGTGAAGGATCCTAATGTGATCTTTCATCTCAGAGGATTTCCAAGAATGAGTTCTTATGCTGTCTTGCATCATTAGGGTGACAGCAATTGTCTCTGAACCACCTAGGTCTTTTTCCTAGTTCTCCGTGAAGACGAATCCTTCTTGATCACATGCAATCGCATCAGAGATGGTTTTCTCGGATACTATCATTTTCCTTCCCAGCACAAACCCAACAACTTCTGTTTCAAAAATCTTTGGTCTTCTCCAGAATTCCCTTATCAAATCTGGATACATTGAGACCTTTTCCAGAAAGATTCCATCTCATCCAGCAGCGTTAATGAACTTACTCACATCCAAATTGTATTCTTGTAGAATTCCAAAATTGAAGTGATGTTCCACAGATATGGACATAGTGTCAGTTACAAAAGCACGCATGGGAGCAGAGGTTGAAGCTATTGTTGAGTAAGATGAGTTTTGGAAGAACAAGGGAGACAGAGAGTTCGAAAGTTTCAGAGAGAGAGGTTGACAGGGATGAAGAGACGCAAAAAGTTTTTTAGAGGGACCGTAAAAAGTTTCTGAAAAACAACAATTTCCAAAAAAAAATGACAAGACATGTCATCAAGTGTAAAACGACGTTGATAAATTGGGACCGTAAAAAGTTACGATGGGATTGATGAAGGTAGCTGACTCAGCAAGGAAAAAGAAGTGTTTTATATAAATGTGTTCAAGGACAAATTAATATAAACAATAAATGTGTGCATAGATGAGTCCACACAAGACTAAGAGTGGACGCGTAAAGATATGTGTAGTGGACGTGTAGATTTCACGTGCTCTGGACGTCATGACTAGTGGACGTGCAGAGAAAACATGCAATGGACAACCAAATTAACAATCAATATACTAGCTCAATCCACATACAACATATTTAAATGCTTTCTTATAAAGATGAATCTGTCCTCAACAAGAGATTTAGTGAAGATATCTGCCCATTGGTGGTCAGTATCTACAAATTGAACATTAAACACACTTTTTGCACATAATCCCTAATAAAATGATGTTTGATTTCTATATGCTTAGCTCTATAATGCAATATTGGATTCTTAGATAAATTGATTGCAGCAGTATTATCACACATAAGTGGAATACTACTTACAAATACATTGTAGTCCTCCAATTGATGTTTGATCCATAGAAGTTGTGAGCAGCAGCTTGCAGCTGATATGTACTCTGCTTCAGCAGTTGATAGAGCAATGGTACTTTGCCTTTTGCTTGACCATGATACTAGGTTAGCTCCAATGAAGTGACATCCTCCACTGGTGCTTTTTCTTTCAATTCTATCTCCAGCATAGTCAGCATCACAAAAACCAACTAATTTGTCATCATCATTTTTCTTAAAGCACAAGCCCAGATTAGTAGTACCTTTTAAATATCTAAAAATTCTCTTAACTGCTGAGAGATGAGACTCTCTAGGATCAGATTGAAAACGAGCACATAAGCAAACACTGAACATTATATCAGGTCTAGACGTAGTCAGATATAAAAGAGATCCTATCATACCTCTATATACCTTTTGGTCTACCTTTTTCTCTATCATTTTTATTCAGTATTGAAGTGGGATGCATAGGAGTATTCATTGGTTTGCAATCATCCATCTTAAACCTCTTTAGAAGTTCCTTTGTATACTTAGTCTGATGGATGTACACTTCATCCATAGACTGTTTAACTTGAAGTCCAAGGAAGAATTTGAGTTCTCTCATCATGCTCGTTTCAAATTCTTTCTGCATTAACTTAGAAAATTCCTTGCGCATAGATTCATTAGTAGCACCAAAAATGATATCATCAACATAAATCTGTACTATAATGAAATCTGACTTAATCAATTTTCTAAATAGAGCTGTGTCTACTTTTCCTCTGTTAAAACCACTTTCCATTAGAAACGAACTTAACCTATCGTACCAAGCTCTAGGAGCTTGTTTAAGTCCATACATTGCTTTCTTAAGCTTATAAACATGTTCAGGGCGATTTGTATTTTCAAAGCCAGGAGGTTGCAAGACATATACTTCTTCATTAATAAAGCCATTTAAAAAGGCACTTTTAACATCCATTTGAAAAAGCATAAAGCTATGATGTGCAGCAAACGATATTAAAATTCTTATAGCTTCTAGCCTAGCAACCGGTGCAAAAGTTTCAGTGTAGTCTATACCTTCTTCTTGAGAGTAGCCTTGAGCAACAAGTCTTGCCTTGTTTCTCACAACCTAACCATCTTCATCAAGCTTGTTTCTGTAGACCCACTTTGTTCCAATGACTGACTTGTCTTCAAGCAGGGGTACAAGAGTCCAGACGTCACTTCTCTCAAACTGATTAAGCTCTTCTTGCATAGATAGAATCCATCCTTCATCCAGTAGAGCTTCGTCCACTGTCTTCGGTTCACATTCAGAGACAAGAGCAGAATCACTTTGTTCTTCGAAGGTTGACCTAGTTCTTAGCTTGTAATTGGGGTCACCAATGATTTGATCTTGAGGATGGTAGTTTCTGAAATACCAAGATTTCTGAGCATTTTCCTGTTGAGAGGTAGACGTTTTTGGTTGTTGTTGAGAAGTGTCGTCTACTTGGATATTAGTCTTGATTTCTGGTTTCTCTCTTGTGATATTTAGATCAAGATCTGCAAAAGCTTCATCTAGCTCTGATAGTCTCTTATCAGGCTGTTTGTCATCAAATTTTACATGAATACATTCTTCTACAACTAAAGTTCTAGAATTATAAACACTAAAACCTTTTGAAGTTTCAGAAAATCCCAGTAGAATTCCATTATCTATCTTAGCATCAAATTTACCAAGTTGAACTTTTGTATTCAAACTGTAACATTTACATCTGAAAGGGTGGAAGTATGAAATGTTGGGTTTTTTTATCTTTCCACAATTCATAAGGAGTCTTATTCAGAATAGGTCTAATGTATATTCTGTTCTGAATGTATCAGGCAGTGTTCACAGCTTCAGCCCATAAGTTCTTAGGGACAGAATTGTCATTGAGCATAGTCCTAGCCATCTCTTGAAGAGATTTGTTCTTTCTCTCTACCACACCATTTTGCTGTGGTGTTCTTGGTGTTGAGAAGTTGTGTTGAATACCACCTTCTTCAAAAAACTCATGGAATAGCTCATTGACAAATTCTCCCCCATGATCACTTCTAATTGAAGCTATACACATGCCTTTTTCATTCTGTACACGTTTGCAGAATACAGAAAAGACCTTGAATGACTCATCCTTGTGAGCAAGGAACATAACCCATGTCCATTTAGTGTAGTCGTCTACTATGACAAGACCATATTTCTTACCACTGATAGAGGCAGTCCTTGTTGGACCAAAAAGATCAAGGTGTAGCAAATCTAGTGGTCTGTTGGTACTAACAACATTCTTAGATTCAAAAGAACCTTTGACCTGTTTTCCCTTCTGACATGCATCACAGAGAGCATTAGATTTGAAACTAAGGTTTGGTAGACCTCTTACAAGGTTATGCTTTTTCACTTTTGAGATTAATCTCAAACTTGCATGACCCAACCTTTTGTGCCAAATCCATCGTTCATCCTCAATGGACACTAGAAATGAAACACTTTGATTTGAGAGGTCCTCTAAGTCAATCTTATACAGATTGTTTTGCCTCTGGGCAGTGAATAGGAGTGATCCATCAGCTTTCTTGACAGTACACATATTCTTATCAAAAGAAACAGCAAACCCACTATCACATAATTGACTAATGCTAAGCAGATTGTGTTTAAGACCATTTACTAATAGAACATTATCAATGGAGGGAAAATGATATTTACCAATTTTACCTATACCAATGATCTTTCCTTTTTGGTTTCCTCCAAAAGTGACCCAGCCACCACCTTTGGGTCTAAGGTCTTGGAACATACACCTTTCTCCTGTCATGTGTCGTGAGCACCCACTGTATAAGTACCAGGACTTCTGTTTCTTTCCTGTTGTTAAGCAGATCTGCAATAGGGATTATCTTATCTTTAGGTACCCAAATTGACTTGGGTCCTTTTTTGTTAGTGATCATAGGTCGTGAATGCTTTGCATGCTTGTTATGTATGCATCTACATGACACATGCCCATTTTTTCCACATACTTTGCAGTAAGTATTGGAAGGGCTTGGTTTGGACTTAGTGTGCTGTGGACGGACTTTAGAAGCCTTATATTGTGTATGAACTCTTTTATTCAGATATGCATCTTGCTTCCCTTTATCATAACCATTGACAGATTTGTCACGTGGTGATCTAGAATATCTTAATATAAGGTTTAATTTATTTGAGCTACCAACTAGTTTTGACAGAGAGTCTGTCAAGTATGTCACATCTTGTTTTAGTTGTTCAACTTCACAAGAGCTATTAGACTTACACTTCGTCTTGTCAGCCAGACTAACATTATTTGATTTTAATGTTTCATTCTCATCCTTAAGGTTTTGATTCACTGTGCAGACCTTATCATAATCTCTAGAGAGTTTAATAAACTTCTTTTTGAGACTCTTATACTCTTTATAAAGTATGCGTGATTCATGCATCAATTCATCAAAAACAGTTTGAAGAGTAGATGGATCAGAGTCCATTACCTCAGCATCAGTGAATTCACTTTCTGATGCAGTGTCAGCCATGAAGCAAATGTTTGCTTCTTCTCCTGCTTCATCTTCTTCATCTGAAGAAGACATGTCAAGATCCTCCCAAGTAGCCATCAAGCCTTTCTTCTTTTTGAAGAATTTCTTTTTCTCCTTCAGCTCGGGGCAGTCGGATTTGAAGTGTCTTGGCTTCTTACATTCAAAGCACAGGGGTGGGCTTTTATTCTTGGAATCTGATTTCTCCTTGGAGAATTTTTTGTTAAACTGCTTCCTTCTGAATCCACCTTTCTTTCTCCACACGTGTTGGATTTCTCTGGAGATGAAAGATAATTCATCCTCATCTGAGTCATCTTTATTATTTGATGAATCAGCTTCATCCGAGGACTCAACAACTTTAAGCACCTTTAAGGAACTAGCTTTCTTGGTCTTTAAGGCAATGGACTTTCCTTTTTTGGAGTTTTCCTCTTCATTAATTTCAAGTTCATGAACTTTTAAAGACCCCAGAAGCTCTTCCAGAGAAAGAGTATTCAGATTCTTAGCTTCCTGGATAGCAGTTACCTTAGGTCTCCACTGCTTTGAGAGACTTCTCAAAATTTTTCTCACATGATCTCTATTTTCATAGACCTTTCCAAGAGACCTGAGACTGTTGGTGATTGTTTGGAATCTTCCAAACATCTGGTCTATAGTTTCATGATCAGCCATGTTGAATAGCTCATACTGGGGAATCAACATGCTTATCTTTGATTCATTCACTTGTGAGGAACCTTCATGAGCTAGTGCAAGAGTATCACAGATTTATTTAGCTACGTTGCAACTATGATCCTTGTCATGCTCAGATCTGGTGATAGCACACATGAGACAGTGCTTAGCTTTCAAGTTTAGTTGATGTTGGCTTTTCTGCTCTTGAGTCCATTCAGCTCTAGGCAATGCAGCTCCAGCTTCACTCCTTGGCTCAGTGTAGCCATTTTCTATTAGTTCCCAGATGTCAGCATTCTGTGCATCCAAGAATGCCATCATCCTCTTTTTCCAATAATCATAATCAGTTCCATCAAAGAGAGGGGGTCTGTTGATAGCTTGTCCTTCTGCATCCATGATTGTAGGATCGTACTGCCTTAGCACTTGTTAGATGCTCAACCCTGTCAAGGCCGAGCTCCGATACCAACTGAAGTTGGCACATGCAAATACAAGAAGGAGGGTTGAATTGTGTTTGTTAATTATTTTTGTAAAAACCCTTTTTGAGAAACCTTTTCACAAGCAGAAGATAAAAAGTTTAACCACACAAGAAATCCTTTTTAAAAGATTAACAAAACCAAAATCAAATCCCATAGTTAGTATAAATAAATAAAACTATAAAATATAAGGGATAGAAAATTCACTCAGCTATTTTATCCTGGTTCACTCTCTTCCAACTAAGAGCTACGTCCAGTCCATTCTACTTGAAGGATTTTCTCCACCGTTTCCAAATAGTTTCTACAACAAGTATTCTTCACCTCTCCAGGCTACAAGTATTGCTTTCTTGCCAAGCCTCTTCAGGATCTAGTACAATCACAAGGATTTTTCTGAGATCTTTCTAACTCACTATATGTGAGGGTATGAAGGTTTAAGATCTACTGAATATTTTTACAAATATTCAACCTTAAGAATTACAGACTATTGCTTTTCAGCGGGAATATGAGCTTTGAATATCTTGCAGTTGTTCAAATGGCGAAAAGTTATTATTCAGTGCTTGAGACCTTCTGCATATATAGTGGTCTTCGACTTCTCTTGTAAATCTTCAACGATTATTTGAATAGTCCCATTATAGAGATAACATTAAATGCATGATATCCGTTGAGACTGATAGCTTGATTTTGGCTGTGTTGAAAAGCATCCTTGGTTATCAGAAAATCACAAAATGGAGGCTCACTGTTCTGAGCAATTGTACCTTAAAAACTTCTCTTTCCTCCTTTGTGTATAACCCAGCTTTTGTCCAGCAATAAAGATGTCATCATACAGATCGTTTTGCAATTCCAATTGTACTATTTACTTTTCTGTATTTCCTTGATAGTACTATGAATTTTCTCACAAAAGAACAAGGTATTAACAATTATAAAGAACATATATTCCTTTGAAATAAATATCAATCATTTGAAATAAATTCAATGTGGTCCAAATTGCATTAAGTCATGTTCAAGGTAGTTAAGATGTAGACGATGTAGAACCGTCTACAGGCACTCAGTTTTAGAACGCGTCTACACAAGACTTTAATATGCTCATCCACTGGTGTGGTAAAAGCGCTCGTCCACACAAGTCTTTGGACTTGCTAAGTCCTTAGAGAAATTCCGTCCAATGACGTGGCACTATGGACGTCTACTGAATTTTAGTTAGGCACTATGGATGTATACTTGAGTTTCAAGGAGAGCACTCGTCTGCTGATGTGGCTACTATGGACGTCTACTGAATTTTAGTTAGCCATCTATTTAATGATTAAAATATAAATAGTTTAAATAACCTTTGGACGGGTAATTCTTTGCAAGAATCCAAGCATTGTATACCTTATATTATTTTGGATATCCATGCATAAACTGAACTCACATGTTGGATCTCAACTAACACTTTGCCAAGTAAATTTAATCCTTTTGTTAACATCAAAATATAGAGATTAAATAAACCAGAACCACTTTGGTTCCAACAGTAAGTAAACACCTCTTTTCTTAAACTTTCATGGTATAGAATTTTAAAGGGTTTGATTATGAAATTAAGAGTAATTATTTGGGGTTTTGTCTTCAAAATAAAATTGATTAAATTGACTATTTGATATGAAACACATTCTTGGTATTTGTATTGGTTGATTAATATGCTTGTTGATGTATATTAATCCTTGTGTTTATGATTGCTATATTGTACTCGTAAATTTACGTGATAACATGATATTTGTTCAATTGATATTTATGAGTTGATTATATGATGATATGGAATTGTAGTGGTTATATGCTTTGAAAAGTTTGTCAATTGTGATTGATGGTTTTATGCTTCGGAATATGGATGAATGAGTATATGCATGATGTGTGGAATTTGTTGATATGCCGCCTAAGAATGGGGTATTAGCTTGTAACATCGCCATTTAATGGGATGTCGAAAAATAAGATATGGGGCAAGGAATCCATTTTATGAACGAGGCTCTCGGGTCACCATTAATGGGAGGCAAGGAACCAATTTAATTACGAGGTTCTCGGGTCACCATAGGGGCAAGGAGTCAATTCTAAAATGGGATTCCCGAGTCACCATGGGGGCAAGGAATCAATTCTAGAACAAGATTCTCGGGTCACCACAAAGAGGGTGGAAAGGAATCAATTCTAGAACGAGGTTCCCGAGTAACCACAGACAAGGGACAAGGAACCAATTTAATGAGGTTCTCGAGTCACCGAATTGGGCAAGAAACCAACACAGTGGTGTTTCCGAGCCACTTGAGGATTGTGTGATGTGTGATTACTTTGTTTAATTAATATATGATATTTGATTATGTTGTCGTTATATGGTTGTTGTAATTAAATGTATTTTTTTCAATAAACATTATTTTGGAAAATTAGCCGGTACCACGATAGTTTTTCCGGTTACCGCGTCGACTGAAAGCAACATCTTTTCGAAAACCTTTTAGAACTGTGTTTACTTACTGGGATTATAAATCTCATTAGTGGTGCTGTCTTTCAGAGTTTACAGGTGTTGAGATAGATGATGCAGCGTCTTGAGAAAGTCTCGAAGATATTAGCTTAAGTTTATTTTTATTTATTTATTTCTTTTGGGTTTATTAGATGTCCGTGCTTTGAGGCAAAAACAATTGTAAAGAGTTATGTGATTTTCATTAATTAATATTTATGAGACTTTATTTTATTTGGATATAATGGTTTATTTAATACGATTACTTTATTAATTATTTTGAATATACGAGAATCTCTTACACTTATTTTTTTTATTGTGAAAAATCTTATGACTCGATTATTTAATTTAAATATTATAAAGGTTTTTATAGAAAATTAATTTGGGCTACTAATGTAACAAAGGGTGTTACAGATTCAGTTCTTCTTGCATTGCCAAAATCCAGCCATCGTCCAGCAGAGCCTCATCTACCGTCTTTGGTTCCAACTCAGAGACAAGTGCATAATCCTCTTACTCTCTGAAGGTTGATCTGGTTCTTAGCCTATCATTGGGATTTCCAATGATCTGATCTTGTGGATGATAATTTTTGAAGTACCAAGATCTTTGAACATTTCCTTGTTGGGAAGTAGATGTTTCTGGTTCTGGTTGTTGATGAGGGTCGTCTACTTGATCATCAGCTTTAATCTGTGTTGTATCCCTAAGATATTTAGATCAAGATCTGCAAAAGCTTCATCTAGCTCTGATAATTTCTTATCAGGTTGCTTGTCATCAAACTTGACATGAATACATTCTTCTACAACTAAAGTTCTAGAATTATAAACTCTAAAACCTTTTGAAGTTTCAGAATATCCTAACAGAATTCCATTATCTACTTTTGCATCAAATTTACTAAGCTGATCTTTTGTATTCAGTATATAGCATTTACAACCAAAGGAAAGAAAATATGAAATGTTGGGTTTTCGTCCTTTCCACAATTCATAAGGAGTCTTGTTCAGGATAGGTCTAATGTATATTATATTCTGAATGTAGCAGACAGTGTTAACAGCTTCAGCCCAGAAGTGTTTAGGGACAGAGTGATCATTGAGCATAGTCCTAGCCATCTCTTGAAGAGATCTATTCTTTCTCTCTACCACACCATTTTGCTATGGTGTTCTTGGTATTGAGAAGTTGTGAAGAATACCACTTTCTTCACAGAACTTATGAAATAACTCATTCTCAAACTCTCCCCCATGGTCACTTATGATAGAAGTGATACACAAGCCTTTTTCATTCTGTACATGTTTGCAGAATATAGAAAAGACCTTGAAGGAATCATCCTTGTGAGTTAAGAACATAACCCATGTCTATCTTGTATAGTCGTTAAAATAACAAGACCATATTTCTTACCACTGACAGAAGCAGTCCTTGTTGGACCAAAAAGATCAAGGTGTAGCAACTCTAGTTGTCTCTTGGTACTAACAACAGTTTTAGATTCAAAAGAACCCTTGACTTGTTTTTCCTATTGACATGCATCACAGAGAGCATCATATTTGTACTTGAGGTTTGGTAGCCCTCTCACGGGGTTATGCTTATTTAGCTTTAAAATTAATTTCAAACTTGCATGACTTAGCCTTTTATGCCAAATCCATTGCTCATCTTCAATGTACACTAGACATGAGACATTATGATTTGAGCGGTCCTCCAAGTCAATCTTATACAGATTGTTTTGCCTATTAACAGTGAATAGAAGTGATCCATCATTTTTCTTGACATTACACATGTTATTATCAAAAGAAACAGCATATCCACTATCACATATTTGACTTATAGTTGGCAGATTATGTTTAAGACCATTAACCAATAGAACATTGTCAATGGAGGGAAAATGATGTTTACCAATTTTATCTATACCAGTGATCTTCCCTTTCTGGTTTCCTCCAAATGTGACCCAGCCGCCATCTTTGGCTCTAAGGTCTTGGAACATACACCTTTCTCCTGTCATGTGTCGTGAGCATCCACTGTCCAAATACTAAGATGTTTGTTTATTTCCTATTGTTAAGCAAATCTGCAACATGTATTATCTTATCTTTAGGTACCCAAACTGACTTGGGTCCTTTCTTGTTAGTAGTCACTGGACGATAATGCTTTCTATGCTTATTATGTATGCATCTAGATGTAGTATGCACATTCTTTCCAAACACTTTGAAAAAGGAGTTGGACGGGCCAGACTTGGTTTTAGCATGTTTAGCTTGAGTTTTTGAAGCTCTATGTTGTGTATTTGGTGTTGACTTTTGGTGAGATGCTTCTTGCTTCTCTTTGTCATAACCAATGCCAGATTTATCATGTGGTGACCTAGAGTACCTTAAAATGAGACTAAGTTTATTTGAGTCACCTACAAGCTTTGACAGAGAGTCTGTCAGATATGTTACATCTTGTTTCAGTTTTTCAACTTCACAAGAAACATTAGGCTCACACTCCATTTTGTTAGCTAGACTGGCGTTCACTGATTTTAGTATGTCATTTTCATCTTTAAGGTTTTGTTTCTCAATGCAAACCCTATCATATTCTCTAGACAATTTAGAAAATTTCTTTTTGAGACTAATATACTCTCGATACAGTATGGACGACTCATGCAACAATTCATCAAAAGCATTTTGAAGAGTGGACGGGTCAGAGTCTATTACCTCAGCATCAATGTATTCACTTTCTGATGCAGTGTCTGCCATGAGACAGATATTTGCCTCTTCCTCGGCATTATCTTCTTCATCTGATGAAGGTAGATCCAGATCCTCCCACGTAGTCATTAAACCTTTCTTCTTTTTGAAGAATTTCTTTTTATCCTTCAGCTCAGGACAATCAGCTTTGAAATGACCAGGCTTCTTGCATTCAAAACACAAGGGTGGACCTTTTTCCTTGGAGTCTGACTTCTCCTTGGAAAACTTTTTGTTAAACTGCTTCCTTCTGAATCCACATTTCTTTCTCCACATATGTTGAATCTTTCTGGAGATGAAAGATAGTTCATCCTCATCTGACCCTTCATCACTGTCTGAAGGTCCAGTATCATCTGTTGATTCAGCAGCTTTGAGGACTTTTGATGAACTTGCTTTCTTTGCCTTTAGGGCATTAGATTTCCCGTTTCTGGAACTTTCTTCTTCATTTAGTTCAAGTTCATGAACTTTGAGTGATCCAAGAAGCTCTTCTAGAGAAAGAGTATTCAGGTTTTTAGCTTCCTGAATAGCAGTAACTTTGGGTCTCCATTGCTTGGATAAGCTTCTCAGAATTTTCCTTACATGGTCTCTATTTTCATAGACTTTACCAAGAGATCTAAGACTGTTGGTGATAGTTTGGAATCTACCAAAAATTTGATCTATTGTTTCATGTTCACCCATCTTGAATTGCTCGTACTGGTGAACTAGCATACTTATCTTTGATTCTTTCACTTGTGAGGAACCTTCATGAGCTAAGGCAAGAGTATCCAGATTTCTTTGGCAGTGTTGCAGTCGTGAACCTTGTCATGTTCAGATCTGGTTATGGCACACATCAAAAATGTTTAGCTTTGAGATTAAGTTGATGTTTTGCCTTTTGTTCTATAGTCCAATCTGCTCTAGCAACAACAACTCCATCTTTATTTCCGGGCTCAGTATAACCGGTTTCTATGAGCTTCCAGATATCTAGACTTTGTGCATCCAAAAACGTCATCATCATCTTCTTCCAGTAGTCATAGTCAATTCCATCGAAGAGAGAAGGTCTGTTGATAACTTGTCCTTCTGTATCCATGGTTTTTGGATCGTACTCCCTCAGCACTTGTTAGATGCTCAACCCTTTCGAGGCTGAGCTCTGATGCCAACTAAAGTTGACAAGGGCAAACACAAGAAGGGGGGTTGAATTGTGTTTGTTAATAATTTTTCTAAAACAACATTTTAAAATTGTTTTTCTCACACGAGGATATATAAAGCAGATGCACACACTGAAAAAGAACTTTTGAGACTTAACAAAAGCAATATCAAAACCCTACAATCAGTATAAACAAATAAAGCTGTAATAGTTTAAAGATAGAAGATTCACGCAGATGATTTTATCCTGGTTCACTCTCTTCCAACCAAGAGCTACGTCTAGTCCCTTCGACTTGAAGGTTTTATCCACTATTTCTCCAAATAGATTACAACCAAGTATTCAACACCTCTCCAGGCTACAAGTATTCCTTTCTTACCAAACCTCTTCAGACTCTAACTCTAACAAAGAGATTTTAACTTAAGATCTTCTTAACTCACTATATGTGAGGATATGAAAGTTTAAGATCTGTTGAATATTTTCACAATATTCAAACTAAAGAATACAAACTTTTGCTTTTGAAAGAATGAAAGAAATGAGAGCTTGTTCTCGCAAATATTGGATTGACAAAAGTTGTTCTTCATCGCTTGAGGTCCTCTATTTATAGTGACCTTCTTCTACTCTTGAAAAGCTTCAACGGTCATTTTGAATTTCCCGTTTAGAGATAGCATTGAATGTACAATATCCATTGTGACTGATAGCTTGATTGTGGCCATGCTGAAATGTATTGTTGGTTGTCAGGGTAGTACAAAATGGAGGCTCACTGCTCTGAGCATTTGCAGCTTGAAAACTGTTTTTCCTCCTTTATGTAACTTCCAGCTTTTTCCAGTCATAAATGTGCTATCATACAGATCGTTTTACATTTCCCATTGTACTGTGTTGCTTTTTGTATTTCCTCGATGGTACTATGATTTTCTCACAAGGAAACAAAGCATTAAGCATATAAAACAAATGAGAAGAACAAAAATTCCCTTGAAATAAATATCAATCATTTAAAATAAATATGATTCATTGTGGACCATATTGAAATTATTTATGAAGGCTTATCATAAAGATGAACTCGTCTACTTAGTTATACGTGAAACTAAGTCTATTCACTCTTTCATTTTGCTGGTCCACTAACGTGGCATATCCTCTCGTCTACTCAAGTCTTTGGACTTGTTATATCTTAGTGAGTTCTTTTGATCTCCGTCTAGTGGCGTGGCATTAAAGTCCGTCTACTCACTTAAAAATATCTCGTCTGATGACGTGACAAGTTAAGATCGTCTATTCAATTTGAAACTTAGATTCCATCTAGTAGAAATATTTTAATATTTCGTCTACTTAGAAATTCTGAAGTCTCGTCTACTTTAGTTTCAGTCTACTCAAATAAATAAATAAATAACTTTACCAAGCTTTTGAGCAGCCTGTCTACAGAGGTGGACGTAGATTTCTTATTTAAAGTCCAACCAGATATATGAAAACTTTTTGTAAGTTTCCATAACTTATAAGATTCAAGTGATCATGTAAAACTAGATAACCTTATTAGATTTCGATTAACGTTAAAATCAAAACTTAGATATTAATTAAATCCAAATCACTTTGGTTTCAAGGTATTCCCGTAGAGGTGAAGTGGGTCTTTCTGCTGAGGAGATTCAAAAAATTTGAGAGCCTTGGCTATGTGATGAGTGGTAGCAGGCATCAAAGGATGAATGCTATTCGTATTAGGAAAGAAAACCAGGTTTATAGCGCAGAGGACAAGCGTGCTTTAGCTATGTGTAACTGTGAAGAGAAGGCCAAGAGGGAGCATAAGGTTATGGCAGATCTGCAGTGTCTTGTGCAGCGCCACATTGGCCAGGATGTTGGTCCAACTCATATCCTTTTGCTGCAAAACCCTCCGATGCTGTTGATGCCTGATTTCATGTATTTTTTTCAGCTTGTCTTCTTTCCCTTTGTTTATACTTGCAGACTGGATATGTACATTTGGAGAATGTAGACAATGTTTAATCTTTTCAGTGAATTGATATGGAATGGCTATATTGGTGGATTTATCATTTATTGCAATTTGCAAAGCACGTGAATTTAATTATGGAAACTAGTCTCTCTCTACTGCCAGTGGGTTTTGGTTGTTCCTCTTTGCTTTGGTTATTTGTTGGAGAGGAATGGGTTTATTGCTTGTTAATATCCAGTTATCTCGAATTGGATTTGAAATGTAGAAGTAATCAAGTCCTGTGGTTGTGTGATTGAGTGATGGCAGATCGTGCTTAAACTGTCCGATAAGATGACTTAACATAATATTGTTTTATTTTTTACCATGCTTCCTGAAGATGTAGTTCTATTTTTAATTGTTATCATACACAACATTGTGATTATTTTATATCTTTTTTATGTATAATCTAACTTCTTTCTTGAATATATATCAATTGCATTTACTTTCTAATCTTTAAGTACGGGTTTGTAATGGGTAGTGAACAGCGCGCAATAGTGACGCGATCACGGTGGTACGAGGCGGAGCAGTCGGTGCCGCTACTCGAATGGTGTGGCGGAGCATTTTTCGGTCGCGGAGGTCGCGACAGCTTTCGCGGCAGAAATGAAACCGAAAAGTGGTGAAGCGGCCGCTTTTGGGCCGCTCCTGTATGATGGGGAGTAATAGTAATGGAAAGAAGCTTTACCTTGCTAATTGGCAGACGTGTGGGTTTCAATTTCAGGTTAGGGTATGTCTAGGAGGATCGGGTGGGATGGTTAGTAATGGATCACCCATTGTTTGGGAGTTTTTTAAACAATTGACTGGAATGATTGGGGATAAGAAGCCAAACCACTTCAAACCATCCAAAACCTTTATTTTTCATACCCTCCAATTTGGGGGGTTTGGGATGGAACACTTCCATCTTTTTTATTATTAAATGCAAATTTACAATTTTAACTTCCTAAACAAAACATTGTTATGAACAATAAAATATAAAAAATGATAGTATTGGAAATAAAATTTATAATTCACATCACTCCATTATTTACCATTGTAACTTCCAAATAATAGAGTGAAATATCACTTAATTCCTTCATTAAAACTCTCAAATAATAAAATGATATATTTTTACCATTTTATTTTAGACCACTCCATTACTAACGATTTCATTTCATCATCTCCAAAACTCGAGGTACATTGCAGCTTATAAAAAATGATGTGGATTGGTAGGGTCTGATTCATAGGAAGCAGGACAGGTGGCCTGGTTAGGAACCTAAGAGCCCTCCATTTTGTTTTTTTTCAACATGTAATGTCACATTCAATATTTTATATAAACTAACATATTGACCGCCACCATGTTTCTGTTAATCTATATTTTATTTTTTTTAGATAAAAAATAGCCATACATTTAATATCCTTAAATTTTTATATAAATATGTTTAACTTAAGAATCTATACATCGTTTTTTTAAATAAATGTTATGTAACATGAAAAGTTCATGAGATTTATATGATAGTCTTTCGCTTTCTGGGGGATTAGCCCAGTGTGACTGGGATCTGATGGGAGGAACTGTCTTGGACCACTGGCACGTGAACTTGCTAATCTCTCTCTTTGATACAATATTTTAATACTCACTCATCTTTATCTTTTTATATATAAAAGTCTTTTTTCCCTCTAAAATTAAGGGCAAATTTGTCATTTAATATATTATATCAGTAATTGTTATACTTATATTAACTTTTTGCTACGTAATTTCATGGTCATTGATTGCTGTTCTAACTCCAAATACTCACTCACCCTAGGTTATTGTGCTGGAATTAATGAGTTGCAATCTTGATATATAGTTGCTAATACTATCGGTAACATATCAGTTCCAATGCTGCCTCAATTTGAAATTTGAATAGCACAGCAGACCAGGTAATTACTGTGGACAGTATTTGAAAGGACAAAGATTGGTCCATTGGGCGGTAATTAGATGTTGGGAAATTAAAAATGGGTTAATTAATTAATTGTTTTCTACTAATTACTACTGTTAATTAATTTACTTAATTGGATTCTATTTGGTATTTGCACAAATGATATTTTCATACCTACTCACATAATGACTAACGTGCAAAATGTTGAGATTCCCAATGGGTATTCAAATTGTATTATTCAATTGCAGAACCTCCCCCATCTACTTAATTGCATTATTCATTCCTTTACCAGAATCATCATCAGCATATGAAGGATCCAGCCCCGAGAATAAGATTTTTTGGGATGGTGATTTGCATCACTGGATGGATGAAGATTATCTCCATTTTTTTCATTCTTTATGCAACTTCAAGAGAGAGTGTCGGTGTTTTATTGTTTTATTATTTTGGTTTAGTTAATTCTTTCTGTGTAATATAGACCCAATCTCATAGTCGGGGACACATCTCCTAATCACCTGATCACTACAAAATTTCCAAAGAAATGGATCATCCCAAACATAGTACTTGGCATCACTCTTTAGTTTGTGGATTTGTGACCTAGTTGCTCCTGTCGGAAAGACACCAGCAACTAGGTAGTTAACAATGTCGGCAAACCAAGGAGTAACGCCATGCAACTGTAAAAGCTGCTCATCAGGAAAGTCATCCTGAATGGGGAAGGATCCTCATCCCTCCCTATCCTACTCAAGTGATCAGCCACTAAATTTTCAGCTCCACTCTTGTCCTTTATCTCCACATTAAACTCTTGGAGCAACAACATCCACCGAATCAACCTCGGCTTTGCTTCTGGCTTCTTCAACAAGTACTTCAGAGCTGCATGATCAGTGAAAACAATAACCTTGGAACCTAGAAAATATGATCTAAATTTATCAAGAGCAAAAACAACAGCTAGAAGTTCCTTTTCAGTGGTGGTGTAATTATACTGTGCAGCATCTAAAGTCCTAGAAGCATAATAAATGACATGTGCAGCCTTGCCCACCCTTTGTGCCAGGACCGCCCCCACAGCATAGTTAGAAGCATCGCACATGAGCTCAAAAGGGAGGGTCCAGTCAGGGGGCTGGATGATGGGGGTAGAGGTCAATGCCTTTTTCAAGAAGTCGAACGCCTTCTTGCAGTTATCATCAAAGCTGAATATGGCATCATTCTTCAGCAAGTTTGACAGAGGAAGAGCTATCTTGCTGAAGTCCTTAATGAAGCGCCTGTAGAAACCTGCATGACCAAGAAAAGAACGAATCTCTTGAACGGAAGATGGATAAGGCAATGTAGAAATCACATCAATTTTAGCAGGATCTACTGAAATACCCTCTTTAGAAATAATATGCCCCAACACAATCCCCTGTTCAACCATAAAATGACACTTTTCATAGTTCAAAACAAGGTCAGTTTCAATGCATCTTTCTAAAACCAAATTCATACTATGCAAGCATGCATCAAATGAGGAACCATATACAGTGAAATCATCCATGAACACTTCCATGCAATTTTCAATAAATTCAGTAAAAATGCTAATTATGCATCTCTGGAAAGTGCCAGGAGCATTGCAAATGCCAAATGGCATCCTCCTGTAGGCAAATGTGCCGAAGGGGCACGTGAAAGTGGTCTTTTCCTGATCCTCTGGTGCAATGTGGATCTGGAAGTATCCGGAAAAACCATCAAGGAAACAGTAATTTGATTTACCAGTCAGCCGTTCGAGCATCTGATCGATGAACGACAAAGGAAAGTGATCCTTTCGAGTGGCCTGGTTCAACCTCCTATAATCAATACAGACTCTCCAGCTATTCTGGACTCTAGTGGGGACAAGCTCATTGTTTTCATTTCTTACCACTGTGAGGCCAGATTTCTTGGGTACAACTTGCACTGGACTCACCCAACTACTATCAGAGATGGGGTATATGATACCCGCATGCAGGAGTTTTGTCACCTCCTTCTTTACAACATCTAGAATCAATGGATTTAGCCGCCTTTGGGGCTGCCTAACTGGTTTAGCCCCATCCTCCAACAGAATCCTATGCATACATCTAGAGGGGCTAATTCCTGGGATGTCAGCCAAGGTCCAACCAATTGCCTTCTTATGCTTCTTCAAAACCTCCAAGAGTTTAGCTTCCTAGTCAGAGTCAAGGTTGGAGGAAATAATAACTGGGAGTTTTTCATTCCTCTCCAAATAAGCATACTTCAGATTCCCAGGAAGTGGCTTAAGCTCTAGGGAGGGTGGCTTCTCAACAGATGGTATGTTTGGGGCAGCCGGGCAGTCAAGAACTTCAGCCGAACAGACAGTTTCACTTACACTATCACCCTGCAAAGTAGAATCAATCTCAGCACAAACAACACAAGGGTTAGTGTTAGTGTAGTCAGTACATGAATAAACATCATTAAAATCAGAAATGGATGGAAAATCAGCAACCAAGTCATCATAGGTGTCATCAACAATTTCAGAGAGCAACTCTATTTGGAAAACAGAGTGCTCTTCCAATGGATGCTTCATAGCATCGAAAATGTTGAACCTTGCAATAATGTCACCAAACTCCATGGACATGGTTCCATCATCAACATCAATCTTTGTCTTTGCCGTCTTCATGAACGGTCTGCCCAGGATGATTGGTGATCTGCTTGAATTTGTTTCCCCTGCCATGTCCAGGATGTAAAAGTCAGCAGGGAAAATCAAATCATCAACTTGTACTAGCACATCTTCTACCACTCCCATGGGGCGAGCATTGGTCCTGTTAGCCAACTGGATGGTGAGACCTGTATGTTGCAAAGGACCCAGATCAAGGTTGTTGAAAACAGAGGTGGGCATGACATTTATGGAGGCTCCCAAATCTAACATGCAATTGTCGAATTTGCTGTCCCCAATGGTGCATGGAATAGCAAAAGTTCCCGGATCCTTGCACTTCTGTGGCAGTGCCTGAGTGAGGGCTGAAACAGTAACCTTCTCAGGAGCAAGTTTAGGTTGAATGAGGGCTGAAACATTTCGCCCTAGATTAACTCTCTCATTACCCTTCAACCTCCTCTTGTGTGTGCACAAATCCTTCAGAAACTTTGCATACTTCGGAACCTGCCTTATCACATCCAAAAGCGGAATGTTTACCGCCACCTTTCTGAACACATCTAGAATTTCCCTCTCCTTGTCTTCCCCATCATTCTTCTTATTTTTTTGCACTCTTTGTGGGAAGGGGATCGGTGGCACATACACTTTCCCAGCTTCAACAACAACAGACGGCTCAGGAGTTACCTCAACAGTTTCTTCATCTTTTTCAGGGGCTGCCTCTACAACTTTCCCGGATCTCAAAGAAATGGCACTCACATTAGGATTGGGGGCATTGGGATTCACCACTGTTTGTGCAGGTAGTTGGTTCGATCCTTGAGTTTGCTGCATGGTATTCATGGAAGTGGCAAGCTGTCCAATCTGTGTCTGCAAGGCGTGAATGCTAGCATCCATTCGCTGCTGAAACTGTCCAATCTGTGTGTGCAAAGTCTGAATACTGGCATTTGCTTGCTGCTGAAACTGGAGATTATTTGCAGCCATTTGCTTGATCATGTCCTCTAGGGAAGGTACGGAAGGTGCAGAAGTGGTCGCTTGAGGAGGATGCTGTGGTGGTGCCATCGGTAACATTGGTTGTTACTGTTGTGCAGATGAGTTCCCATACCGAAGGTTTGGATGATTCCTCCAGTTGGGGTGGTACTTATTTGTGGAAAGGTCAGGAATGTTGTACCGGTTCTGATTGTTGCCTTGATTGTAGAGATTAGCTGCATAAGCTTGAGGCAAATCAGTGGCTGTCTCATCCTTCAGAATAGGGCATGCATCGGACAGGTGCTCAGTAGAAGTACAAATGCCACACAACCTTGCCGGCTGAACCTTATCCATTGCCAATTGCTTCACTAAAGAAGTGAGCTCATCAATTCTGGTTTCAAGGGCCTTGTTGGAAGAAGAACCTTGGATCTGATTCACACCCCTTGTCTCGACAGAGTTGCTTCTGGTTGTGAACTGTTGGGAGTTTAATGACATATTTTCAATCAATTGCTTGGCAACAGCTGGAGTTTTATCAACGAGTGCTCCCCCACTAGCAGCATCCAAAATATTTCTGTCCATTGGGAGCAATCCCTCATAAAAATACTGAATGAGCAGCTGCTCGGAAATCTGATGCTGGGGGCAACTGGATACCAACTACTTGAATCTCTCCCAATACTCAGCCAACGACTCATTGCCTTGTCTGATGCCACATATTTCCTTCCTGATTGACGCAGCTCTAGAGGCAGGAAAGTACCTCTCTAAGAAGACCTTCTTCAGATCATTCCAAGTTGTAACAGAATTTGGCTCCAGATAGTACAGCCAATCCTTTGCAGCGCCCTGTAGTGAGAACGGTAAGGCTCTCAGCTTGATGTGATCCTCTGTTATTCCCTCCGGTCTCAAGGGTGTAGAGCAGACAACTTGGAATTCCTTCAGATGTTTATGTGGATCTTCACCTGCAAGACCACTAAACCTTGGCAACAAGTGTATTAAACTAGATTTTAACTCAAAGGGAGAAACAACATCAGCATATTCAATACACAAGCCATTATAATTGACATTAGGGGCAGCAAGCTGCCTTAATGTCCTTTGATCAACCATGTTATCAAAAACAGGTGCAGAATTAGAACTACTAGTGCTAGCCCGAATTGCCCTACGGCGTGTGTGCAGTGTTCTTTCAATTTAAGGATCAAAATCACACAAGTCAGAGCAAGTAGACCTAGTAGCCAGACTAATTCAGCAGAACAACAGAAAAACGAAAAAAAATGCGAAAATAACAAACAAGAGTCCCCGGCAACGGCGCCAATTTGACACGATGTCGCGCGCGGGTCAAAAGAACGAGCGGTTTGTAAAAAGTGTAGTCAGGATGCGACAACTCGGGTATCGTATCACAAGGACTCTCGTAATGTTATTATCACAAAAAATCAGTTTTCTTGGGGGGGGGGGGGGGGTTTGGTTTTAAATTGATTAGAAAACAGAATGAAAACAGAGCAGAAAAACATAGCAATTTAAGTGATTATCAAATAAGACAAAGACGATCAATCTGCTGTTCGGTTTCCCACTATCATCGGTTCATGTAACTCCATGCCCTAAGCGGATTCTACTCCCTTTTCGATTGTAGCATCGATTAACAAGCGAAATCGACGCTACGGGACATATATTCCTAATTCCCGAATTAAGTAAACGGGGTGAAGCGCTCGTGAATTAAGCAAACACGAATGAACACACGCGAATTAAGCAAATGCGATTGAGTTTAGGAACATAAAATCATCGAAAATAAATCAACACTAATTCGATACAAACTGAACTAAGCAAACAGAATAACGAATAGCATTGAAAGAGAGAAGAAAATTCAATCGGGAATTACAAGACCTCAAGTGTCGGCGGAAGCCGATTACAGCAGATTAACCTAGGGAGATTAGTTCTCCATCAAAAACGCAATACAACCAGAGAAATTTGAAAACAAGGATTAGCCAAAGATGATTCTGTTCTGCCCTAAACAGATATTTATAACTTTCAGAAACTGCGCACGCTCGCGAGGCGAGTAGACTCTCGCGAGGCGAATATTAAAATGGCGCCAGTTCAAATTTGGGCTCTCGCGAGGCGAGACTTCAATTTCCGGTTTGTCACAGCCGTGATGCCTATCACGGCCAGGCCGTGATTACTTCTGACTTTGGGTGCTTATCTGGCATGGCCGTGACCTTCATCACGGCTAGGCCGTGATGGTCTCTGTCCTCCAGGGTCTTCTCTTCACGCCCGTGATGGGGGTCACCGGCTGAACGTGATGCTTTCTGACTTTGAGTCTCGCGAGGCGAGACATGGTTCGCGTGGCGAGGCAGAGAAGATGACATTTCTGGCACAGGCTGGTCTTCAGTCTCGCGGGGCGAGTACTTCCAGGATTGCAATTTCCACTGTTTCCTTCATTCCCTGGACTCTAAGTTAACCTGAAAACATGGAATAGCCATAAGTGCTTTATTTGACTCAAAACTGGCTAAATTACCCTGAAACTACTTAAAGGACTCAAAACCTTGCTTGAGGACAATCAAGTCTAATTTAGGCGAAAACGAGATACAATTGGCACAACACCACGGTCATACTAGTCAAAAAACTAGATGAGCCAGAGGCTTATCACTTACCTAGTGCGCTATTTACGAAACTACAATATTTATTCTAGTCGTACGGTACTTGACAAATTTCAAACCATATTTTTTAAAATAAAAAAAATGCCCCCAAGAAGACAGAACAAGTAAACTCTACGTGACATACAAATGGAAGAAATGAGGAGACAAATCCAACAGTTACAGGAAACCGTGAATGCACAACAAGCACTATTGGAAGCACAACACGTACAGTCAGAAGCCGACGAATCCAGTAATGATTCATCATCATTTAGACGCCATCGTCCATAAAGACAATCATTCAGAAACAACGACATCAAGCTAGAAATTCCAGATTTTGAAGGAAAGCTTCAGCCAGATGAGTTCGTTGATTGGCTTCAAACTGTAGAACTAGTCTTTGAGTATATGGAGATTCCAAAAGAAAAGAAAGTGAAGATCATCGATGTGAAGTGATAAGCCTCTGGCTCATCTAGTTTCCTGCTAGAAAAGGGGTATATTTTATGCCTAATTGGGCGAGTCACCCTCGCTAATCTCCCAAATTGGCCTTGTCTTGTTCCTAAGTTAGGCTTTGACTCGTTTTATGCATTTTTAGTAGTTTTTAGTCTATTTTGAGTAGAATTACGCTTTTCGTTTTCTTTTGATTGTTTCAGGTTAGAAGTGAAGCCCTTAGAGTCAAGGAAAATGAAGAAAACAGTGGAAAAGCAATTCTGGGGGTTTCACCTCGCGAAACAGGAGCTCGCCTCGCGAGCCTGAAGACCAGCCTGAACAGCAATTGTCACCCTCTCTGTCTCGCCCTGCGAATCACCATCTCGCCTCGCGAGTCTGAAGGTCTGACTGTGCCAGAAATGTCATCCTCTTTGTCTCGCCTCGCGAAACACTACCTCGCCTCGCGAGTATTCAAACTCAGGATGGAGCCAAAACTGGAATTCGCCTCGCAAGAGGTTACTCGCCTCGCTAGCGAGCGCAGATTCTGAAATCTATAAATTGCTATTTTAGGGCAGATTGAGAGAACCTTTTGTCACCCACTTGTTTTTAGATCAGTTTTGACGAATCCTTGTTCTCTGGAGCTGCGTCTCCTTATTTTCTTTTCTTATTGTACAATTAGGATGAACTTCAAGTGTTTGTGTCTTGTTACAAGCATGCGGAGCTAATCCCCCTGTCTAAGGGATCAATGAAACCACCCATGACGGTGTAGTTCAATGTGATGTATGTTTCTCTCTTTTATCTCAATTCATGTTTTCCAATTATGAATTTATTGCGTCGATCATATGCTTGCGTGATTGACTAGTTAACGTTGATGAGGCTTAGTAGGCAATTCGCGTTTAGAACTTGAATTGGGATCATTGATCGAATATTGCACGAGAGTGAATAGGAGATCGGCGCAACCTTATAGGAACCAGATTTAATAGAGTTTGATGATTGGATTATGAGACCTAGTAAGTGATTAACTCAATCGTTGAATACGTCCTATTGAGCACGACAGTGTCATTAGGAGAATTTGGGGGTCCTGGTTGACATTGTAATTGAACTTAGGGAGGGAATCGTCATCACTTGGTATTATGCATGATTGGGTAGGTGGAATTGTGACCTTAAATATTTAATTCCAGATTTTCATATCATATCTCTATTTGATTTGTTATTTGAATTGCGATCCTACTCTCTTCTCAACCACTGCTGTTACTTGGCCAACTTATCGGATTTTTGCGAATTGGTAGAATTGGTAGCCCAATCCTTATGTTCGACCTTGGTAATTACTTACCGTGTTTTATTACTTACGACGACCCGGTACACTTGCCGGTGACTCAACAAGTTTTTGGCGCCGTTGCCGGGGATTGGCACAACCAATTTTCCTAATTTTGGGAAGTTTGATTATTTGGTTAAGCTTTTTTTATTATTATTTTTTTTTAATTTTTATTATTTATTTACTATTATTTCTCTCTACTTCTTTGATTCCACTTGGTCTTGCCTTGTTTTTGTATGCGAGGTACCCTTTCACAAGAGGACTTGCTATTTGATTCGGAGATCACCAAGACCGAGAAGCGATCAAGGAAAGAAGGCAGAGAGCGAAAGAGGCTTGAAGCAATTGATTTTGAGGAGATGGCCACAAATCCTCCTCCTCCTTACAAGCCTCTCTTCGAGTACAGTCTACCCAACTTGGGTGATTGTGATTCTTCTATCATGAAGGGCAACCTGAATACAGATTCCTTCAGAGTGGAAGGATGTGTCACCGCCTATATCCGCGAGAATCAATTTGATGAAAGTGGCAAACAAGACCCTCATAGACACATCACTCACTTCCTTGAAGCTTGTGACTTGCAGAGGACAAGAGGTGTTTCTCAAGATGAGTTTCGCTTGGGGCTATTCCCCCTCTCTCTTAGGGATGTCGCTCGCGATTGGTTTAACAGCTTGGATCGGAACAGTATCAGAACATGGGAGCAAATGGCTCAAAAGTTCCTCACCAAATATTTTCCTCCTCAGAAAGCGGCACAAGCAAGAGTAGCCGTCACATCTTTCAGGCAGACAGAAGATGAATCCTATAATGAAGCTTGGGAGAGGTATAATGTGCTCTTGAGAATATGTCCTTCAGCTTTCTTTGACCCAGTCTCCAAGGTTCAACATTTCTTTAACGGGTTAAGGGGGCGCTACCAGATGAATTGTGATGCCGCAGCTGGCGGCTCTTTTTCCTATTTATCAGCTGAGGATGGATGGGCGTTATTGGAGAAGATGTCGTACAATGATTACAACCATGGTAGGGAAACCTCAAGTGGAGTCAGTTCTGCGACAATGGAAGCCATTCTAGAGCAAAATAAACTGTTGAAGATGCAAATGGCGGCTTTGTCTGGGAACAAGAAGGTTAATGTGATACACGAGGGAATGCCTCCGGGTTGTGAAAATTGTAATGGAGATCATGACATTCAGAATTGTCCGTTCAACTTCTCTCAAGAACTGTGGACTCATGCCACAATTTCTATGACAGTGTGCCCCAGAATAACTATCAGAGGAACAGACAGAATGATTACAGTCAGAATCAGAACAGGGGCTATATGAGGAGAGACCATCCGGGTTTCGCTTGGAGTAATGCTAGTGGTGGTCTAGCCCAACAACAACAACCTCAGCAGAATCAGAGGCCAAACTATGGGATCCATTAGCACAATACTCAGCAGCCTTTTCCAGGGACTAATCAATTGCAAATAACAGATGGTGGAAGGCAACCTTGGGAGTTGGCTTTTGAGAAGATGAGTGCAGCAGTTGAGAAGTTGTCAATCAATACAAGCACAGCCATTGACAAGTTGGCAACTCATACAGGGGCGGCAATTCAGAATCTAGAGACGCAGGTTGCTCAGCTCGTAAAGCAACTAAATGAGCGTCTCCCAAGCACTTTCCCAGGTGATACCGAGAACAACCCTAAGAACCAATGCAATGCCATAACAACTAGAAGCGATAGGGTGTTGGGATCTAGCAGGGGTGCAACTAGTTCTCAGGAAGACAAGGCACCGGAGCAAGGGGGAAGGTTAAAACTTGTAGATGAAGAGTTCCGAAGAAAAAAGTGGGTTGAACCCAAAGACCTCCCGCCCTACATGAAGGTACCGTATCCTGAAAGATTGAAGAAGCCTCAACAAGATAAGCAATTCAATAAATTCCTTGATGTCTTTCGCAAACTTCAAATTAACATTCCATTTGCGGAAGCCTTGGAACAAATGCCATCTTATGCCCGGTTTATGAAGGAGCTTCTCTCCAAGAAGCGGAAGATAGTGATGAGGAAACGGTTACTTTGACCGAGGAGTACGTAGTGCCATTATTCAAAGAAAACTACCCCCAAAGTTGAAGGATCCCGGTTCTTTTTCTATACCATGCACCATTGGGGGGATGACTCTAGGAAAGGCGTTGTGTGTTCTAGGGGCAAGCATCAAATTGATGCCCCTCTCTATGATGAAGAGGTTGGGGATCAAAGAAGTCAAGGATACATAGATGTCACTCCAACTCGCCGATCATTTTATAAAATATCCTTATGGGGTGGTCGAAGATTTATTAGTGAAGGTGGGCAAGTTCATATTTCCGGCGGATTTTGTGGTGCTTGATATAGATGAAGACGCCGAGATCCCTCTCATATTGGGTAGGCATTTCTTGACCACTAGGCGTGCCTTGATAGATGTACAACAAGGGAAACTCACTCTAAGGGTGCAAGATGATGAGGTAGTCTTCAATGTCTTTGAAGCAATGAAGCACCCTGCTGAGAGGTCGGATGTGTATCGAGTGGATATGGTGGACTCAACTATCAAGGCAAAGGCAACTAGAGAAGCCCATGGTTCTTCACTTGCACAAGTGTTGATAAAATCCCATGATGATGATAGTAAGGAAAAAGACCCTTTAGGGTATGAGGTCTATCTTGAGCGGTTAAAAGACATGGAAGCCTTACCGAGTCTCCCAGAGGATGAAGGTGCAAGGGAGAAGCTCAACAAAGAAGGAATGAAAGAAGCTGTGCGTGAGGAAGTGATTAAACCTTTAGAGGCGGGAATCATCTATCCAATCTCGGATAGTAGTTGGGGTAGTCCAATTCATATGGTCCCAAGGAAAGGTGGCACGACCGCGGTGGTCAATAAAAGCAATAAATCGATCCCAACAAGGACCATCACGGGGTGGAGAGTATGTGCTGATTATAGAAGGCTGTTGGACTTAAATGAGTTGTCCGGGAACCGCATGCAAGCATATGAAAAGGCAAGAACCTACAAAAAGCGGACTAAGGCATGGCATGACAAGCAGTTTCTTCCTCCGGATTAACCCTTAGGGGTGACTTTAGTCAGGCTCGGGACGTTAAACAAGCGCTACTTGGGAGGCAACCCAAGCTAGATATCCTTGATTTTTTTTAGTTCTATCATTTATTTATAAAAAAAAACCAGATTCGCCCCGCGAACCCACAGTGGCCCCGGGAGACAGAAGCCCTGAATCCCAGAGGCTTACTCACGCTTCTCTCTCGCGTCGCGAGTACCATTTTAGCCTCGCAAATCTGGGCATCATCAGCAGTTGGGATTCCAGATTTGCCTCGCGAGCTATTATTCGTCTCGCGATTCTGGAAAGTGTGAAGAACAAATTTTCCAGATTCGCCTCGCGAGTGATGTATCGCCTCGCGAATCTGCAATTAAGGTTTGCAATTTTCCCAGATCAGGAAATGCTGTGGGAGTTCTTCCGGGAGTTGTCATTGGTCGGGTGCCCGAGGGACCATTGAATGAGGATGCAACCGTAGAAGAGCTTTCCTTGGAAGCGCCCACCTACACTACAACTTGATCAGGGAACACCTTCTCTTTTCTCTCTCTCTTATTTTATATTTATGTTCTTTCATTGAGGACAATATATGCTTTAAGTGTGGGGGAGGGAGCCAATTGCTTTGTTTTTGTTTTCTTTTCCCTTTTCCTTTTGTTTTTGAATTTCGCTTTTGAATAATTTGAGAAGATCAAGAGCTTGTGTATGAATGTTGTGTCGGCAAGCTTGGTGGATTTTAATCAAATTTAGCATAGATTGACTGCATGGATTATGTTGACCATTGATGTTTTCCCCCTAGGTTCTGAAAATCGAAAATTTGATCCCCATGTGAAAAATTGAAAATGGAACTTTGAGAAATTTTATTATGAGTGCTTGATTTATGACAAGTTTGGGGTGAAGGGGTGCACACACTAGGAATTGTATCTCGGTCAAACAATTTGCAAAAATGTCCAGGTGAGAATTTGGACCTCCAACATGTTCATAATTGTGTGATTCGCTTTTAAGCTGCACTTTCCCGAATTTGCTTGAATCTCCTCATGGTTTGCATGTTTATGTGCTTGCATCAAATGATTTAGGCAATTTTCTTTGAAATAACTACTTGGCCTAAAAGAACCATCCCTAATGCATGTTCCCTAGTTAGCCACATTGAGCCTGATTAGCCTATTGTTTCTTGATGACCCTATATTATAAGCCAAAAATCTGGAAAAAATCATGTTGACCCGATCTTAGGATTAGGAGAGCGTGGAAGCTTAGCAAGGGAAGGGTTGCAAGAAAGTAAGTTTGGGGTGGCTACAAGGTATGATATGTCATTCTGGGTTTAGAAAAAGAAAAAAATAAAGGTTGGAGCCAAAGGCAAAAGAAAGAAAAAAAGAAGAAGAAAAGTAACAAAATGTCAAAAAAGGGTATTAGAAGAGAAAGGTTGTAGTCACCCAAGGCAAAAAGAAAAATGAAAAAAAGGAATTTGAGTGGAGATTCAATGTGTCAAATGTTCGTGCTCTCTTAATTCCTAGGGATGTATAGCCTAGTACCTTTGAATATCCTACCCTTAGTCAGGCCCCATTACAACCTTTAAAAGCCCTTTTGATGTTGCATGCATGTTTTCGTGGGAATTTTGTTTGAGATGAAAATCAAATTCATGGGAAGTGCTCTTGAAATGTGAACTTGAGTGAAAAGTTTATAGCCTAGACAAATTGAGCGAATGAGTGAAATATTAAATGCCCATGTGAGGAAGGCAATTGTTTGAAATTGATGATCTCCCTTTTGTGTGTAACTTGGATCCCTTGCTCAGATTACTGATTGCATGAATGATGGAAGTTCTCAATTGTTTAAAGTAAATGAATGTGGGGATTACATTGTTGCAATGGGGGAAAACATTGAGAAAAAAAATTGTTGTGTTTAATTGCAGGAAATTTGTGCAAAAATTGATTGAATCCTTAAGCTTGCCAAGTCTTGAGTCTTTTTGAGTTTTAGCTTGCTTGGGGACAAGCAAGGTTTAAGTTTGGGGTGTTTTGATAAGCCTTTGGTTCATCTAGTTTCCAGCTAGAAAAGGGGTATATTTTGTGCCTAATTGGGCGAGTCACCCTCGCTAATTTCCCAAATTGGCCTTGTCTTGTTCCTAAGTTAGACTGTGACTCGTTTTATGCATTTTTAGTAGTTTTTAGTCTATTTTGAGTAGAATTACGCTTTTCGTTTTATTTTGATTGTTTCAGGTTAGAAGTGAAGCTCTTAGAGTCAAGGAAAATGAAGAAAACAGTGGAAAAGCAATTCTGGGGGTTTCGCCTCGCGAAACAGGAGCTCGCCTCGTGAAACAGGAGCTCGCCTCGCGAGCCTGAAGACCAGCCTGAACAGCAATTGTCACCCTCTCTGTCTCGCCCCGCGAATCACCATCTCGCCTTGCGAGTCTGAAGGTCTGACTGTGCCAGAAATGTCATCCTCTCTGTCTCTCCTCGTGAAACACTACCTTGCCTCGCGAGTATTCAAACTCAGGATGGAGCCAAAACTGGAATTCGCCTCGCAAGAGGTTACTCGCCTCGCTAGCGGGCGCAGATTCTGAAATCTATAAATTGCTATTTCAGGGCAGATTGAGAGAACCTTTTGTCACCCACTTGTTTTTAGATCAGTTTTGACGAATCCTCGTTCTCTGGAGTTGCGTCTCCTTATTTTCTTTTCTTATTGTACAATTAGGATGAACTTCAAGTGTTTGTGTCTTGTTACAAGCATGCGGAGCTAATCCCCCTGTCTAAGGGATCAATGAAACCACCCATGACGGTGTAGTTCAATGTGATGTATGTTTCTCTCTTTTATCTCAATTCATGTTTTCCAATTATGAATTTATTGCGTCGATCATATGCATGTGTGATTAACTAGTTAACGTTGATGAGGCTTAGCAGGCAATTCGCGTTTAGAACTTGAATTGGGATCATTGATCGAATATTGCACGAGAGTGGATAGGAGATCGGTGCAACGTTATAGGAACCAGATTTAATAGAGTTTGATGATTAGATTATGAGACCTAGTAAGTGATTAACTCAATCGTTGAATACGTCCTATTGAGCACGACAGTGTCATTAGGAGAATTTGGGGGTCCTGGTTGACATTGTAATTGAACTTAGGGAGGGAATCATCATCACTTGGGTACTATGCATGATTGGGTAGGTGGAATTGTGACCTTAGATATTTAATTCCAGATTTTCATATCATATCTCTATTTGATTTGTTATTTGAATTGCGATCCTACTCTCTCTCTCTCTCTTCTCAACCACTGCTGTTACTTGTCCAACTTATCGGATTTCTTGCGAATTGGTATAATTGGTAGCCCAATCCTTGTGTTCGACCTCGGTAATTACTTACCGTGTTTTATTAATTACGATGACCCGGTGCACTTGCCGGTGACTCAACATGAAGCTAAAGAAGAACGCGTCAATATGGTGGGAGAATCTTAAGAAGAAGCGTGAACGTGAAGGAAAAAGCAAGATCAAGACATGGGATAAGATGCGACGAGAGCTAACCCGGAAGTTCTTACCTTCTCAATATTATCAAGACAATTTTATTCAACTACAGAATCTTTGTCAGAAGAACTTGTCTGTAGAAGAATACACCAGAGAATTTGAGAAGTTGATGATGAAGTGTGAATTCATGAAAAGGAGGAGTAGACAATAGCTTGTTACCTTGGTGGATTAAACACTGATATTGCCCATCCAATTCAGCTCCAACAATACTGGTCGTTAGACGATGTTATCCGTCTAGCCATACGAGTGGAGAAACAGTTACCCAAGAAGTCTTCTTATAGAAGTTTTTCCTCCGTCGAAAATTCTCCTTATCCCCGCAAAACAAATGTGGATCAACCCAGTACTTCAAGCAATCCTCCTTCTAAAACCACCAAAGGAAACAAACCTAGAGCCACCAAATGTTTCAAATGTCAAGGTTTTAGTCATATAGCCTCCAATTGTCCAACTCGGAGAACTATAACCATTATCAAAGGAGAAGCTTATGAAGTCTCTGAAGAAGAAGAAGCTCAATAAGAGCAAGAAAAAGAAGAGGAAGGAGAGCCAGTGTATGATGAAGAGCTCACCGCTGCTGATCATGGTGAATCCCTGGTGATTAGGCAAAGCTTACACACAATGTCAACAAAGGAAGAGCCTTGGCTGAGGCACAATATTTTCCACACCTGTTGCACCTCTGCCTGAAAAGTTTGTGATATTATTATAGACAATGGAAGCTGTGAAAATGTGGTGTCTAACTACATGGTGGAGAAATTGGAGCTGCCAACACAAAATCATCCACACCCCTACAAGCTACAATGACTCAACAAGGGTAGTGAAGTGAAGGTTACTAAATGTTGCCTTGTGACATTTTCCATCGGTCAAAAGTACCAAGATAAGGTGTGGTGTGATGTTATTCCCATGGATGCATGCCGTCTTCTCCTTGGAAGACCCTGGCAATATGATCGTCATGCCTTATATGACGGTTATACCAACACCTACTCCTTTGTCAAAGATGGAGTAAAGGTCACGTTAACTCCCTTACCACCGAGTGAACTTGATGAAAGTAAGAAGGAATCCAGGCCATTGGTGTCTTTAGTCACAAAGGAACACTTCAAAGTGACTGCAGAGGAAGTCCCAACCCTGAGCTTTATTCTATTGTTTGAATCAAATGAAGAAATTGTTCTTCCAGAAAAAGTTGAGCAGTTTCTCAGTGAATTCCCAGATGTTGTCCCAAAAGAAGTTCCAGATGGATTGCCACCAATGCGAGACATACAGCATGCTATTGACTTCATTCCTGGAGCTGTCATTCTCAACAAACCAACATACAGAATGAGTCCCCAGGAGCATACCGAAATCCAGCGTCAAGTAGAAGAATTGTTGAAGAAAGGATTGATACAGGAAAGCATTAGCCCTTGTGTTGTTCCTGCGATTTTAGTACCCAAGAAAGACGGAAACTGGAGAATGTGTGTTGACAGTCGAGCTGTTAACAAAATTACCATCAAGAATCGGTTTCCGATACCCAGACTCAATGATTTGCTACATCAACTGCATGGTACCACAATATTTTCCAAGATTGATCTTCGTAGTGGATACCATCAGATCAAGCTTGGGCTGGGAGATGAATAGAAGACTGCTTTCAAAACTAGAGATGGCCTATATGAGTGGACTGTGATGCCCTTTGGGTTATCCAATGCTCCTAGTACATTCACGCGCCTGATGAATCAGGTACTTCGACCCTTCATTGGAAAATTTGTAGTCGTCTACTTTGACGATATCTTCATTTACAACAAAGGCAAATAGGGACATTTAGAGCACCTTCGACAAGTGCTACAGACTATTCGAGAGCAAAAACTCTATGCCAACCTCAACAAATGTTCTTTCTTAACCAATGAAGTTACTTTTCTGGGTTATATCATCACTGTTGAAGGCATTCGAGTTGATCCCAGCAAGGTCGAAGCTATCAACAGCTGGCCTATTCCAAAGTCAATTCATGATGTGAGAAGTCTCCATGGATTAGCTTCATTTTATAGAAGGTTCATCAAGAACTTTAGCTCTGTTGCTGCCCCACTCACAGACTGCATAAAAGGAGATAAGTTCCAATGGACAGAGCAAGCAAAAAAAAAAGTTTTAAAGAACTGAAGAAACATTTGACTGAAGCACCTGTGCTAGCCCTTCCAAACTTTGACCAAGTGTTCGAAGTCAGTTGCGACGCTTCCAACACTGGAATTGGTGCTGTTTAAGTCAAGAAGGTCATCCTATACCCTTCTTTAGTGAAAAGCTCAACAATGGTAAACTCAAGTACTCTACTTATGACAACGAGTTCTATGCCATTGTTCGTGCCCTACAACATTGGAGTCATTACCTGTTGAATAAGGAATTTATTCTCCATTCTGATCATGAAGCCCTCAAACAGTTGAACTCTCAACAAAAGATCAACCGCAGGCATGCCGCTTGGAGTAAATTTATGCAGCCTTATCCATTCTTACTTAAGCATAAGGCGGGAGTTCAAAATGTTGTTGCAGATGCTCTCAGCAGGCGTCATACCCTACTTTCCACTCTGCAGATGAAAGTTGTTGGCTTTGAGACTATCAAGGAGTTATACCCAGATGATCATGACTTCCAGAAGTTTTGGAATGCCACTAAATTACAATCCTCCCAATACTGTTACAGGCATGCTGGATTTTTATTCAAAGGGAAGGCTTTATGTATTCCTCAGTGCTCACTGCAAGAAGCCATCATTTGGGAAGTCCACGATGGAGGATTAGTAGGTCATTTTGGACGAGACAAAATTGTGGCTTTAGTGAAAGAGAATTTTTATTGGCCAAGGCTTGAAAGAGATGTCAATAGACATGTTCAAAGATGTCGAATTTGTCACCTGGCCAAAACCAAAAGCCAAAACACGGGGTTATATATGCCACTTCCCATTCCAGAAGCACCTTGGGAAGATGTCAGCATGGACTTTGTCCTTGTACTACCCGGACCCAACGTCAGAAAGATACCATAATGGTAGTGGTAGACAGATTTTCAAAGATGGCCCACTTTATTCCATGCCAGAAGACCAATGATGTTGTACAAGTTGCAGATATGTATTTCAAAGAAATTGTACGTCTTCATGGAATTCCTAAAACCATTACTTCTAATCGAGATGTCAAGTTCTTAAGCCACTTTTGGAGAACCCTATGGAAGAAGATGGGGACCAAGCTTCAATTCAGCATCCTCAGACAGATGGATAAACTGAAGCAGTTAATAGGCTTTAGGAAATCTACTTCGGAGCTTTGTCGGCAAAAATCTGAAACAGTGGGATCTTGTCCTTGTACAAGTTGAATTTGCTTACAACAATTCCACTAATCAAGCCACTGGACGATGCCCATTTGAAGTGGCATACAACACTCGCCCGCATAGTCCATTAGACTTTACGCCCTCATCTGATAAGCAACAGTTTAGTTCGGATGCTGAACGCAAAGCGAAAGAGATCAAGAAGCTGCATGAACAGGTTCGAGAGTGAATTAAGAAGCAGAATTCAAGATCTGAAGCTCGGTGTGACAAGCATCAAAGGCAACAAGTTTTTAAGGTGGGAGATTTGGTATGGATACATCTGCGGAAGGAACGATTCCCAAATCAACCAAGTGCTAATTTGTCCCCTCAAGCTGATGGTCCGTTCAGAATTATGCAAAAGATCAACGACAATGCTTACAAGGTCGAGCTACCAGGAACATATGGTGTCTCTGCAACCTTCAACGTCATAGATCTTTCACCATACTTTGACGATGAAGCAGAACTTGACTCGAGGACGAGTCTTTTCCAACCCGGGGAAAATGATATGGGTGTGACTTCACAAACACCTAGCCCATGACCAAGTTACATCACCCCTTACCTCATACAAGCCACCATTGTTGACATTGAAGCCAGCTCATTTAAAGCTTCTTCTTCCCAACTGTATTTTTGTTCATTTTCTAGGACAGAAATGACCCTGAAGAGTAGTATAAAAAGGGGTTCATTGTAATGCATTTGAATCAATGAATTAGTGAAGTTTTCCTTGAGTATTTGAGAGAGTTCTCTCTAGGCTTCTGAGCCACTTAGTCTAATTTACTACAATATCTCCAATGAATTCAAAGACAAAATTCAAAAATCATATTCAGAAGATAGCACAAGTGTATATTATTTACAGAGATTCAGTAACCTACTCTATACAGGATAAGTATCTTTGAACTTTTAAATTTTAAATAAAAAAAATTCTAAAAGTTATCCTTTGCTTGCCGGATAACACCCAGGGCTTTAGCATCATCTGCTGTGTCTGCAATGTTCAATGATTGCCGGATTTCAGCACTAGATGTACGGAGGAATGGGTTACAAGCCTTTTCCATCTTCAGTGTAGTTGGAATCTGAAGAAATAGTACTTATTAATTTGGTTAAAGCAAGACGCAAATTATTCAAATAGACTACAAAGGTATGTAAGTTTAATAACAGTTATTCGTAACTCGTCATAGATTAAAGAAAAGGGAGGGAGGACATTTCAAAGTATCCATCGATCAAAGAAGCACGGTTCTGAAACTTACCGTCGGTAAGCCCTTGCTTCGAAGGTAAGCTACATGGGTAGCATAGGATTGAAGTTCCTTGTTTCCAGGTTCGATTGACAACGCGAACTTTGAATTACTCTGCCAATTCCAAAGTACCAGAGTCAAGGTCTCAGGACTTTGGCTAAGAAAACAAAGTAAAGAACATGAACAATGAAAATAAAATAACTGACCAATGTATACTCATGTCCACAGTATATACTTGTATCATCTGGCAAAGACATGATCTTTCTAAGAGATGATAGCATCTGTAACAAGGATGGAATTCTCAGTAACTGAAGAAACAACACGCATTACAAGCTTATTAACTGACTTAACCCCATGCAAGAATTGGCTTGCATTTATAATCACACTTAACATCAGCAACAACATATTTGCTAATGAACATCCAATATCCAACATACAGACAAGCATTATTTGACACAAATATACAAGTACAAAATTTGTACATCCTCACTAAGACATATATTCAAAGAATGATATAAAAACATTAGCGTAACAACTACACGCATATTTAACAACATAAGTAATTTCTTCATAGCAATATATAATTCAATTCAGTTGTTCCTACATTAAGATTTCAGACTTGGGGGCATTTGTCTATTGGACTATTCTATATCTACAACTTAAGAATAAAAACATATGCATGGGTTGGGGAAGAGACTTTCTTAACCTCACTGAAGATAGAAAGCTCAAACCATAAAGTGGAAAGGTAAATGCAAATTAAACCAACCTGTTCAGGGCTTCCTTCAAAGAGCTTGCCACAAGATAAGCTGAACAAAGTGTCTCCTGTAAAAATTGCCCCAGATCCAGGAAAGTAGAAGCTTATGTGGCCTGCATTACAGTATAAATAAATAAAAAATTAGAAAAATGAGCTGCACGATAAAAAAATTGAGCTGATAGTTTCTTTCTATCAATTTTCAACAGGAAGAATATTTAATAACGCAAATAGGCCATGAATGTGACCTCGGGTGTGACCAGGTGTGTCCATTATATGCACCTCATGGCCAGCAAACATCCACTTATCACCATCATTCAAATAGATATCAATACCAGGAATTCTTTCCTTGTCAGCTCCAGAACCGATCACCTAAATGGAACTTAGGAAGTGTTAACATTTACACAAAGTAGTAAGCATATAAAAAATACAGCAAATGTTGCTTTCATGAAAATGCAGACCTTTGGCATAAAAAGGTATACTACAACATACAAAATAAGAGCAATCAACTCTTCCAAAGTGCTCGATCAGTCATCAAAGTGCATAGTATGTTAATAATTAATCCGATCAAAATTGCAAAAAATTATTTTGCCAAGTTTTGCAGTAGTTAAGTCTAACATGAACACTTAGTTGGACAAGTTAGCAAGATAATTCCTTTATCCTTACAAAGGTAAAGGCAATCTCTCCATCTAAAAATAAAAGGTGCTGCCAAGGGGAGCAGAAATGATACAAAGTAAGACAAACATATCAAAGTAAAAAACACTTTAAATCTACTCTTTTCAAGGGGATTGAATTTCAAACACAAACTATATAATTATTAATATTTTCCGATGACGTTCACTGAAAATACATACAGAATATTAATTAAAAGTTGAATTTACTTCAACAGAAGATAGATATGTCATACTTTTGCCCCATATCTTGCTTTCAACTCTGAATTTCCACCAGTGTGATCATGATGATGGTGAGTGTTGAGTATGTATGTCAAATTTCGATTTTTCCTGCTCAATGCATCTATGACAGGCACAGCTTCAGAAGGATCAACAACACCAACTGTGCCCGTATCCACATCATGTAAAAGATATGCATAATTGTCCCTCAGACATGGTACCTAAAAATTTAATAATGTTTGCTCAGAAACCATATCAGCTTTGGTGACTTAACAGTCAATACTAATCCAATTGCACCATGACAAGTTATAAAAGCAGCAAGAAAGCTAAACTCACCAATTCAATCTGCAATGAGGAAGACATATTGACAACACTGCAAAATCGACCTACTCTGAGAGAACGACTAGCTGTACTACGCAGTGATTTTAATGGGGTGGAAAAGATTCGCATAAATCCATATACAAGGCTTTTTCTAAAGCAAAGTTGTCTCGCATCTGGCCACACCCGAAACCCACTTCTCATCTAAGAAAGAAGAAGTGAATAATCAACATCAATTACCAAATAATCAATACTCACCTCTTCAATCAAAGTAAAATGTCAACAACAACATTTGCTGATACCTGATAGGTTATAATAACAAACAAACAAGCATATAAATGCAAAAGAGTAACCGAAGCACTTAAAAATCAAATAATGAACATGCAGATTATTATATTTGACTTTTTATGAATATATAATAAAAAAAAAAGTATCTTTATATGATTATAGCTGCTGAGATAAAATTATATCTAACACCAACCAAAAATAAAATAATTCATGTCATTAGTCGAAGGCGAAAAATGTGTTTTTTAGAATAGAGAAAGGGAAATAATCGAATGAAACCATCCATTTACTCTTGTTTGCTTTGAAACTCAGATAAAAACCCAGAAATTAAAAGAGATTCATAATTTGTGAAAGGAAATAAAAAGAGAAATGATAGAATAGAAGGAGGGAAAAAGAGAGAAAGAGAAACCGTAGAGGATGGGAAGGGGGCCATGGCAGATGAAAGCTTAGAGAGCACGAGCATGTGGCCTTTGTTAGATGGGAAAAAAAGAATACTTAACAAACAAAGTGGGTGTGGTGTCAACCAAACACTACTATTTCGTTGAAAACCAAGTTGCTTTTGCTTTTTACTATCTCCAAGTCCCCACCATCTTAGTTCCTACCTTAATTCATTTTCACATTTCTCTCTCAAGTTTTTTTAGGAAGATGTTCTATAATATACGCTGATAAAATAAAGATATATTGATCGTTCATTAATTAAAATAGAATGAGATCTATTTTAAGATATTTTAATTAATCAAAGATAAATATAATCTTATTTTTTCACCTTAAACTTTTACTTATTGTATTATTAAAAATGATTAGTCCTTATCATAATTATATTAAAAATCATACATATCAAAATAAATACACAATTAATTACGAATTTGTGCATCACTATTAACCACATTTTTAATATACTATTTTTTAATCACCTATTATGTATGGTTAATGATACATAAATTCGTCATTAATAGTATGTATTGAACGATAAATGGCTTAACCATTAGCATGAATGTATTCATTAATTAACTTATATATTATTAATCATGAGTTTATACTTATTAATCACAAATTTTATATACTAATCGTGTAAAAATTTATGTTCAATGATGTGAAAATAATGGTTATTCATGTGTGGTGGTGTTGTTATAAAAGTGGTGAGAATATCAGCTGTGACGGTGGAGGTAGCCAAGTTGGAGTGTGGGTGTGAAAAGGAAGTTCCATCAGTAACCATGTCATTGATGATTGTGTTGTGTCATGTCACCCTGTATCTCTAGCAAACGTGTTGCGCCACTGACCGCTATATTTTCTTATGGAGCCCAAAGCACCTAATTCTTTTTATTTTATTTTTTTGTAAAACGAAAGCACCTAATTCTCATGCGTGCCAAAATGAGATGGCTACATTGGTATTTGTCTGAGAATTTGAGAATTGACAGGACTCAAGGATCTTTTAATGCAACAAATCTAATGTCTTAATAATTCACATATTTTCTTATATACATCAGATGACTTGAATTTTCTCTTCAACATACCGAAATAACAAAAATAAAAATAAAAATTGATGTGCGACGAAACTTAAGAGGAATTTTTTACATATCCTAGAATTGTTAGGTGAATAACAATACTCCAAAAGTCACAGATTTCACTGTGTATAATTGAGAGTGAGGTTGAGTTCATGGATGTCCCATTATCAACTTTCCATTTCAATCTTGAATAATGATTGGGGAGAAAAACAATAAAAGAAAGGATTGGCATATGCCTCTCCAGAGTCATGATCATGCAACAAATTGTAGAGCAAATATTGCCTATCACCTATATTACTACAGTGTTACATTTTATCCTTTTTCTGCTATGGTGAAACCAGAAAATTAGTACACAGTTTTTTATTCTTTTCATGAAAAATGTCATGGTTGTGCCACAGAAAGAGAATCCCATACCAATGGCACTGAGCAGACAACTGAAATAAAAAATTGGCATGTTTCAGGCTTTATACTAGGCACCAGAAGTTATATCTGTCCTGCCTTGATCACCATGTTTGTGTAATTGGGAAAGTCAATACAATAACCAACATTCAAGGCAGGGGATAAGAAGAGATAATGTCTGCCTATATCTTCCACTGTTTCAATTTGTATAATTTCATCTGAACAGTATTCAGAAAAATGAAAGTAAATTAAGATCCTCACAAATCACATTTGCTACCTCCCTGATAAATAATTATCACTCCATCTATTCTATACCTCAAACCCCATGTAGGATTTATGTACAAACAAATGACAGAGAGAAAATGTGGAATTTTCTTCAGGGAACCTACCTTTTAGTAGACCAAGGTTAGTCCCACTCCTCCCTACTTATGCATCCTTAAGCTAAGCTATGTAGTATGTACTCATTCACCTTTTCGCTTTAATATCTGTTGTTTGGATCTGAGGCGACGATTGTGATCCACCACTGAGTGCGGCAGCAGCGGATTCAACATGTGTAAGAAGATATTCATATATCTTCTTCCTCAACCGGTCAGTTGTCTCTGACGATATCTGCCACGATTCTCCCTCGGCCTTGCTTGACCCTATCTCATCTAACCAATCGTTTACACTCTTTAGTTGAGTGAGCATACCTGCTATTTGGCCATTATCTGACAAGGTAGTGTCTCCATCAGTGTCCAAGAATCTCTCAACAAATCCCAAAAACCAGTCTCGGGATTGTAACTGTAGCATTTCAGCTAAATTAACCACCTCATTGAGGCCATTTCCTCTAACCCACTCTGGGAGAGGTTGGACTTGTTGCTTGTGCCCATTTGCTAACCCATCACTTGGTCTGCGAAGAGTTCCCTGTGAGCTATGCTTGGAATTAGCTGTCAGACGAGTTTTCCCGTGAGCTTTTGATGAAGCATCTTCACCTGAATTGTGTAGGATTAACATGGGTTGACTTCCCAGTATAGTCTTTTGATTTTGAGAATTACTTGAAGCTGGAAGCTTGGATGATTGAGATTCTTTTGTAAAAACAGCAAAGGGTGATAGATTGGTGGCTAAGGCCGCCTGGACCCAGGAAGCTGCATGTTTTTGTCTATCTGATTTTACTTTTAGTGCTTCTTCCATTGTGCTCCTTTCATAATCTGGAGACGAACCATCTGGAATGGGTTTAGATAAGGATTCAGCAATCGTCCTGGTACTATTCAGGCCAGCGTGAAGAGTTAAAAATTGCTCTACTGCTGGCTGCGGGTTATGTTCCTTAGCAGAATTACTTAGCTCTGAATACATACTGCCAGAAATATCACCAAAAAAAAAGTGTCATTAGAACATACCAACATAATCTCCATCTTGATTACATATGCTTGTTAGTGGGTAAATTGCGGGTGCACATAAACTACACATGTGATCTAGAGGTTGTTCACTTGGCCTACTTCTGATTTAATAAATGTCACATTGTTTGCCTATGGTTTCTCCGTTCTACAAGTCAGTTCAAATTACTCACTTCTGTTACCCACCCCTTGCATTTTACTATTAAATTAATGGAAATGTGTAATAGAGAAACCACAGGCAGGCAAAGATAATAACCCCTAAACCACATATGGGTTATGAATAGCTAAAATGAAGATCAAGAACAAAAGACGATAGTATAATGTAGGGGACATGTAAAGAAGGTCCCGTTGGACAGTTAAAGTGACGAACAATGTTTTCCATAAAGAACAGTAAATTTCCAATTGATTTAGCATGTGGTTTCAGCCTTGCAGGAATGTCGGAAAGCATGCATGCAAAACTATGATTAATAAGCTAAGGCCTGTTGCGGGAAAATATTTGGAATGGAGGCTAATCAAATGATGAAGATGGAGGAAACATTCAGATTGAAATAAGCACAAAGTTCCAGGGCTTGTCAGATAGGTGATATTCCAAGCCTAAGTACCAACTGCTTGTATCCAAGAACGATAGGTAAGGCCAACGGATCGGCTAGATGTTATATCATTCCAAACACGTGAATTCAAATGTAAATAGAAATTTCATCAGATCCGGGTTTTAATATATTGGACGAATATAACAGGAGGAATTTATTAAGCCATTTTATCCAACTGTCTACAAGCATATTAAGAGGTACAAAAGGAATGTTAAAAGTTAAAACATATGATAACCAATATATCAGTAATATATTGTTAGGAACCGTTAGAATTGGGAGCAAGAAACAAGAATACAAAAGAGAGAGAAGAACGAATAAGAATAACAAGAATAGTAAGCAATCTCAGTCGTAAATTAACAACGTGCAAAACTGACTTCTTTCTCACAGAAGTCTTATTTATAGGCTATCTGTCTTATAACTGCCATCTAACTATAGTTCACTCTTCTAACTAACTACAGTTATCAGTTATTACAGTTATCATTCCCTTTAGTTGTCTTCCTTCTATAGTAGACCCGCAGTATTTTTCTATTATCTACTGGCGACTCAACTTGCCTAACATATATAGATTAGGGAAAATGCAACTCTGAATAGGACAAAAAGGTGAAGAAAATCCTATGTAGCGTTCATAATAATAAAGTTCAGGATTTATGCCACCAATCCGGACACTTAAGATTCAATCTTCATGCCGTTATTATCTGATAGTTATATAGGTTGATGGAAAACATAATTCAATGAAAAGTATCAACATTACTTTTTGGAATGACACTGAATTACATCTTTAGAGAACAGAGTAAAAACCACTGTTTTGCATATCGTCTAGAGGTGCTTTGCTTCACTAGATGAAGAATTTACTCAGGAGTACGTACGGCAGTAATATATCCTTGTTCCAAATGTAAAGTGCAATTTTGAGGTGTGTGCAGTTCACAATCTTGGCCATATTGCTTAACACTAAAGATCTGATCTAAACATTTCAGCAGTCCAGTCCAGAAGAATTATAGAGTACTTAATTGCCTAATGTTATTCTCGTGAATATATTCATACCTAAGACATTGCAGCAAACTCTCAGCAGCAGCAGCCTCTTGCATAGCCTCAGTTGCTGCCATCTGCGCTGCATCCCTGTGCTTCATTACTTCCTGTCACAAATGTGAAAACATGGAATAAGAATGAAATGTAATAGTTACAGAATTTCTCATCTGACCAGAAACATTCACTGAAGTAAATGTGTGTGATCACTTGCAGCATACTTATTATTTATGTATTTATGATGTAGCATATAACCGTTTTAATAAAAGTCAACAGACATTTTTTTATAAGACTCGTGCCTTCCTTATTTCTATGACAATTGTCACCCAGCGATATATACTTCGACAGCCAACGACCACAGCATTTAAATGTAAAATCCAAAGAGATTTCAAGAGATATACCTTCCCAAGCTTTGAAATAGATGATGGGAGTGAAGCCCATTGAACACTTGCATCTGTCACTTTTCTACTATTTAGAGAAACTTTGACCAAGTTTCCAGGGACTCCATTGTTCGAAACTTCTGCTGATTTCTTTCCAACGGAAGTTCTTTGCTTACTAGACTTTTCTTGTTCCCCCATAGTTCCATTAGCAGTAGCCTTCTTTACAGACATTTGAGTCTTATGTTCTTCCTTAGAGGGCTTTGTTGATGCTTGGATCCTGCTATCCTCTTTAGCCGGCAACTTCTCACTTGAAATACTTCTCCTAGGAGTCTGGTAGACAATGACACGAAAGGAATAACATAATTGTTTGATTGACTCATCAAAAGATAGAGGTGCTTCAGATTGACACCAACTATATATAAAATTTGAAACAGGAAAAAAAAACCAAATTAAGGAAGGAAGGCATGCAATTAAATCCGACAAGCATTGGTGTTTGATAATAAGCGTTGTTCAAGAGTGCAAATTGCGAATTACACTTACCGAGCTACGAACTTCAGGCTTAGAATTACACTTGGTGGCTGCCCTCAATTTGGAAGTCTCTCTAGTCTTAACCTCCATACTCCCTTCCCAGCTCTTGCGCAGAGCCTTAGCCCCCAGCTCAATTCCCTGCACCAAATTTCTGATTGGATTTCCCACGGCAACTTTCTTCGCAGCAGGACTGCCAGAACGGGCAGCCTTTCCTGCCTCCACCACTCCAACCTTAGCAGTAAGCTTTTCCACTCCCTTAACCTTTGCTTGCTGCTGCTTGACCCCATTGGCAAACTTCTCAAAAGAACTAGGCAATGAATAGCAACTACTCGGCGACGAAGGAATAGGAATGGACCGCGAATTCGAAGACCTCAACCGATCCAATGATGGCCCCTTTTCCTTCTTCAAATCAACCTTGAGTGCTGCTGGCTTTGTTGGCTGAGATTTAATTCTAGCAAGAACAGCACTTCTCTTCTCTGATTGCTCCTCCTTAGCACCAACATTTGATAATCTACCTTTCTCCTTCTTCTCCTTCTCCTTCTCCTTCTCCTTCTCCCCAACAACAGCAACACGATTTCCCAACACTTTCCTAGGAGATTTTGATCTATCTATGTCTAAGCCACCAGAACAAACACTGTTCTTGCTCATGTTCTTGTCATTGTTATCAAGAAAACCAAGTGAATGAGTAGCAACAATGTCTTCAGGGGTCCCAACACAAGGGTGTCTCCCAGGAACAGGCCTCACCCCACGAAGAATGGGAACAGGAGAAGCAGCCTCAAGGCGTTCAACGAAAACAAACTGCCCCAACTGAATCTTGTCACTGAGAATGAGATCATCATGTTCATCAGGGAGAGAGACATAAGTTGCATGAGAGGAATCTGACACCTTGAGATAAAAACCTTGATTTGGGAACAACTCACCCCCTGCAAGTGCTGGAACAATGCTCACAACTTGCAACAACGAAGACCTGTGCTCACCAGCAACCTTCACATCGGTGTTCATGTGCTGCAGAAGCTTCAGAAGCACCCCAGGAACCAGATTTGCCATTTTTTCTAGCAGCTTCAATATGCATCACTTTAACAAATACCTAAACCCAAATGGGGTTTTTTATAGGGTAGAAAGGAAGCGTTTTTCTTCCTTCTCCTCAAGACCCAGATTGCAAAGATGGGAAATTGGGAAGAAAACTTCTAACCCAGATGAAACTTCTCTAAACAAATAAGGCCTAGATGGTGGATCATCAAAAAAGGACAGAAATTTTTCACTTTAAGAAATATTCAGATTTAGAAAACCAGTTTAGGTAAAAAAATTAAATAAATATAAATAATAACAATAAACAACAACAAATAAGACAGAAAATCAGGTAAATTATTATTATCAAATCACAAAAAAAGAATTTCCCAATCACAGGTTCATAGCACTGAAATTTTGTACTCTAGTTTCCGGTGGGTGTTACCGCTAGGACATCAAAATAATGAAGGAAAACCCAACAACCCAAAAACAAAGGCTAAACTGTAATAATCATAGAGTTTCTGGCATTTATGCAAATTCCATAAATGGGAAAAGAATAACCCTCTTGGAAATGATTTGGGTTTGGTTTATAATTTACAATATGTAATAATATATGGTTTGTATATAACAAGAAGAAAAACTTGAAGCGATGAAACTCAATTCATTTTTAGAAGGTAGGATAGAAGGAAAAAATGAGTACTTTGAGTGGTACTACTCTCAATCTCCGTGGAATGGGAATGAAGCTGAAAAACTTTTACAGAAAATGGGTGAGTGGCTATAATAATTGGCGCCAGGCTTATTGCATGATTGGTATGCAAAGAGCTGTCAGTGTCTGACAAACACATCTACAACACACATGCACTTCAACATGAGAAACCTGACCTACTCTCATGCTTTGGTTGGGTTCCAGAAACACACACACCAACACACAATTGTGGGGGTAGTTCAACCGAATGAGCTATGAATGAAGGTTTAGCAGAACAACTGAAATCCAAAGGGTGGGTGTAACAAATTCTAAGAGGGACAAATGGAAAATCATAAGAGGCTGAAAAATATGATGCTATTTTTACCGAGGTGTGTTATTTGCACACCTGTTTTGAATACTCACATCATATATTTATAAATTTTTACATTAATATATTATTTTATTCTTCTCAAAATCAACACTCAACACTTAAACTCTCGGTATGATGTACATATATAAGTATTTAAAATAGGTATTCATCTATCATTTCTCTAGCAGAAACTAATCTTCTTTTCCAAAGAATTAGTAAACATGATAAAAATGAGAAATGATAGATGTTATATATGTCACACATGTTAAATAATAAAAAAAGATATAAATATGAGATGATGTATGCATAAGTATTAAATATTATTATTTTTAATAGCGTAGGATTATTATAGTTGAATTTTTCTTTTTCCACAATAGTGGGTGCATGTGCGAGGTAACGTCGGTGTAAGGACGAAGGAAATGCTGTGTCGGCTACTTGGAAAGTAATAACGAGTCACATTCTCATATATAAATAAATATATAGGAAAATTCTATCGAGGGCTCTCAAGGCACTCCTCAAAGAATCAAGAAAAAAAAATTACATAAAAAATTGATGTATTTATAAAAAAAATGAAATGCTTGGTAACATAACTCTCCCCTCACAATTGCAAAACAAAACTAAGGGGTTGTGGATTTCTGCCCTATTAACCCTATATCTATCTCCCCTCTAACGAGTAGGTATCTGTCATCTCATTCTCAGAATGAGGTATCTATAGCCCCTTTTCAGAAGGAGATATCTGTCTTCCCTCTAACGAGGAGGTAACTATCATCCCCTCTAACGAGGATATGTCTGTCATCCCCTCGTTAGGTATCTATCATCCCCTCTAACGAGGAGATATCTGTCATCCCCTCGTTAGGTATCTATCATCCCTTCCTAGAAGGAGGTATCTATCTTTTCACAAGGAAATACTTCCCCTCAAACGAGGAGGTATCTATGTCAAAATAACTCACAGGAATTCCAAAATAATATCAATACATAACATCATGTAACATGCATTATTATTTATCAAGTTTATATCAAAACAATATTAAGACATCATATATCACAAAACGTTATATCAAATAATAATAATCATATAACTCAATATGTAAATATTCAATCTCATGATAATCAATTATCAATAAAATTTCAATTTCATTTTAAGGACAAAATCCTAGATAATCACTCTTTAATTTCATACTCAAATCCTTTAAATTATATATCATGCAAATTTAAGAAAAATAATATTTACTTACTTCTTTTAAGATCTCCTAAGAACCCCAAGCGTTTCCCATAAACAAATTCAATTTATGCTGTTCGACCTTCTAAAGCCTGTGTTTTCTCTTTGACGACTTGTACTTGGTTAAAGGCAAAAAGAATAGCTATGCCACAAGAGAATAACATCTAGGTTTTTTATGTTTTGTTTTTATACTAATAATGGTGTGGCCCGCCATTCTTCAAATAAGAATTCAGGTCCACGCCAGGTGAGTTATAAATTGGCTGCTAGCTAAATCATAAATTTTATGAGGCGTTTAAACTTTTTTTAAAATTTATTATTCTTTTATAATTTCTAAAAAAAGTCAATTAATTTTTTATACTAACAATTTTTTAACACTAAAATTCATAGCAGTTAAATCTTTTTTATTAAAGAGATTATATTAAAATTTTAAGATATTACACTTAAAAGTAATTTGACCTTAATTTTTATTTTTTATAATTATATAAAAATACATATAATAAGGAAGCTTTGGATCGACAGATCTTTGAAATTGGTTTATATTTTTATACTTATGGAAGTAAGTACAAGAATTATTTATATAAATGTACTAATATAAAATAAAAGTATTATATATTATTAAAAAGTGTGAGGATTTAAAATTTATGTTGATAATATTTAATATATTATATTAAAAATTAAAATAATATTATTTAATTACTACCAGTTCAATCTCAATTAGATCATTGAACCTTGATTCATTCTTTTCACTGCTACCAGTTTTTTTTGACTTTAGTTGTGTTTTCCTAATCTATCTTTATTTTAATTTTTCATTTCAACAAAAGTCAAAAGTTATTTTCTTCTATGTTGTATTTGTTTATTCATACGCTGTTTTAATTACAAATTATTTAGAATTCCTTTTTTTTAATTGACTAAAAGGGGCTAAGGCCGAAACAACAAACCACAATTAGATCTCCCTCTCATAAACCACAGAGGAAGCATCATACAACAAGAGAAAATAAGCAAAAGGAGGAACAACATCAAAACTACGTAAATCATATAATTTATACCTTTTTCTAAATCATATAATTTATATAAACCTTCGTATAGTTTAGGGTTTTTACATGTATTTTTGTTTCTTAGTTTTGTTCATATTTAAATTTTTATATATATGTAATATGTAATGTTTTAATAATATAATACTAATTGAACCTCAAGGGGTTGATCTAGTAAAGCAAGACTCTCAAAACATAGTCTCGTAACTAATGGGTTGTAGATTCGAACACTCACTAGTCTCTTTAGGATAAGGTAGGTAAATAAAAATTTCCTTATAAGTCTTCTTAGAATCAAAAGTTTTTTTTTTTTGGTCTTGAACTGGGATATTCCCTCATCATAATTTTTTGTTAATTAAAATATAATACTAATTGTATCTTTAAAAAAAAAAGAAAAGAAAAATGCTAACCACTGATTAAAAAATAAAAGGAAAAAAATTTCATTAGGATTTGATACATTTGGTATTCTAACTTAACATTAAACTATTTTAGTTCGAATATTGATCCTGAAAATATAATAGGGTTAAAACTTTTGAGAGATAATTTTATCGTTTTTATAATCCTATCCGACTAGAGAGATCATATTCAAAGTTGTACGTGGACCCGACAAACAAAGGAAAAATCTATCCGAGCCACGTTTATTTAACATCCCTGCGAGGCTGACATTATGCCTGACATGTGACTGGCATTATATCCCACCGGTTGATCCAAAATATTATGATAATTAATTGAATATTTTAGTATAAAAGATCCAACGAAATATTAAAATGCCTTTAAAAAAACGAAATATTAAAATAATTAACGCAAAGAAAAGTCTTTGAGATAGTAAGGATACAAATTTATCATCTCAAACCTTTCAAAAACGGATGTAATTAGCACCATGGCCAAAAAAAAAAAAAAAACACACACGTTCAATCAACACCCCGTTTGACCTCAAGATTATCAGCTTTCGGGCAATCATTTGTCATCATATATCAACCACGACTTAATTAAATAAAAAAATATTAATTAACTTTTATATATTAAATTAGATTATCTACACCTGAACTTCAGTCATTCCACAAATTCTTACAATATTAGTGAGTCACATGTTTTACGATTCTGTTTGTTTTAAATTTTGATAAAATTGATTTTGAAAGGATTAATTTTGAAAGAATTAAGGTTAAAAAAATTGATTTATGTTTGATAATAATATTTTAAAAGTAGGTTTAGAAAAATTGATTTTATTTGGATGATAAAGTAAAATCATTTTTGACGTGTAAATATGTAGAATTTTGTGGATCCTACATCTAGAATCAATTATTTTCAACGGAAAAGCTAAAAAAAATTGCTTCGACAAAACTCAGTTTTATTCATCATGAATTAATTATTTTCAAGTGAATTTTGCACCCAAACACCACAATTATTGTAATAATTAGGGTGTGGATGCTCAAACAAACGGAGTTTCAAAAACTGTGGAACGCTATGCAATCAGGCACTATATTAGTGAGTCCTTTTGAGAATACATTTTCAATTTTATTAATTAATAGTCATTACTATTAAATCCATTTATCATTAAGTTATTTATTTATAATTTTATTTTTCATGGAAAATATTTCTAAAAAATCGATATATAAATATTATATTAGAGTATTCTCTTAAGAGCGATTAAATCCCTTAGGTTATTTTATAGAATGACACATGCCAATTTTGATTTCTCATTTTTATATTCAAATTTATATTTAAATTAATAATGTTTATCTCTAATTTAAATTTAAATATATTCTACTTTAATTCATACTTTTAGATTCTACTCGAATTTTCCTAAAAAAAAGTATCCTATTCGAATTAATTATATCCATATAATTAATCATTTTCAATATTATTTTTATTTTATTTTATTTATTTTCCTATATCTAATGCAAAAAAAAAACTTGCTAGTTCATATTAAATATCCAGTCCATTTTTATACAATATAATATAAAATGGCGAATAAAGGGTTTGCTTTAGAGTTCGATATAAGCTGTTTCCTTCGGATCAAAGGCAAGACTGGGTGAGACAGAACCTATTCTATTTGTTAAGTCGAAAGGAAGGAAGCAAAAGATAGTTAGGGGAGAATTAGATATAGGGTTACAAAAAAGGTGCGAAATATTTTGCAAGAAAGGTGCGCTCAACCATCCATGATCACGGTTCCATACAAGTTCACATATTCATTCATGAATCAGGGTCATGAAAAGTCATGACCATATGAACATACAGAGCACTAATAAGTAATCACTTTCGTGTTTACCTATATAGTTTGACACAAAAATAGACATTAAATATAGGGACATCTTATTTGATGTGATATTTTGAACTAATGGGTTAGAGGAAGAGTAAAAGAAAAGAATAAACAATTACTGAATTGTATAAATGTATGGTGTTGGACACCGAAACTGTATCCAAATATTATTAGTGTTACCTAAAAGACTTGATACGTGTTTGGTCCAACGTTCAAAAACGTTCAAGTGAAGCTACAATTTGTAGCTTATGAGTGCATGACATGTTAGTGTGTATTTGGATGAACGTTTGATAAAAGTGATTTTGAATAAAATTGATTTTGTAGAATTGATTTGGTTAGAATTGATTTTGCAGTGAAGTGATTTATGTTTGGATGTTTTCACTTTGAAAGCAAGTTTGATATAAAATTTAGTATAAAATTTTCAAGTTAACGCAAAAGCTATTATTTTTTGCTTTAGCTGCAACGCACTTTTGATAGCCCGAAATCACATTCCCCTTAATTGCCAAACATATGGGTCTAAGCACATGATCCATGTCTGAGTATAGGATTCACGTCTGGTAAGAAAAAAACGTGGAACCAATTATAGCCTTAGTCTGTAGTACGGTAGTTTCAAACGGGCACTTCATAGTACTTTTGATCTCTTATTATTGATCACGCGCAATTTTGGTTTTTATATATATATTTTTTTTACATATTTGGTCTCCCTATTTTTTCAATGTTATAAACTTGGTCCTTTCCTCTAATGTTTAACAATATTTTCAATGATTAACATACAAGAATCACTCATCTAAGTGCACAAAATCTTTGGTTGAAGTCCCCCCTCCTCTACCTCTCTGATTCAACATGATTCAATGGTTGTTCTATACTATTTACTGGTTTTATTTATCCTTTCTTGGACTTTTTTTTTTTTGGTTCCACCATGAGACCCTTTACTACAAAAGCTCAACCAGATGTTCTATGTGCTTAGAACAGTGATTCTTCTCTGTTAATCATTGAAAATTTGACAGACACTGAACGGAAGGACCAAAATTTGCAACGTTGAAAAAATAGGGAATTAAATGTGCCCAAAAAACTAAAGTCACACATGATCAATAATAAGAGGACCAAAGATGCGATGAAGCTAACATAAAAATAAACTAAGTATCTGTCGTAAAAACTCTTTATGGCATATAACCTTTGCCTGTTTATGAAGTTCAGAAGCAATTGCTTATCTAAGCCAATTAAGCACACTTAAAAATTATCTCGGTCCTTTCTCTTTTGTCTCGTATTTTCTAGTTATTATAGAGTGCTTAAGAAGTAGCACGCGTAATTTGTGCCTAATCAAAAAGTAACACGGGTTCAATTTTGTTTATTTGAAAAAAAAAATTAAAAAAAAAATCCCTTTAGAGGCGTTAATCAGTTTCTGTTTCTTTTGTTTGAGGGACGTACTCTGAAAGTAATGAATAGAAAGCACTTAGCATTCGAGGTTGGTTAGAGTTAGTGATTGATTAACTAACTAGTTAGGCATGGTTTTATTTTTATTTTTTTAAAATATTATTTAATTATTAATTATTAATCAAAAATTTATTGTGTATGTAAAATATTAAACTATATAATTTAATTAATTTGTAAATACCGGAAGACAAAAAATTTACAATTAAATCCCTAGTATACTTTTCCGTTAAGATTTCATTGAAGTTCTAAAACAAATACAAAAGCTTATTTGAATTTTTTTTTTAAGTACAAAACCCAAAAAAAAAAAAAGTAAATGAATCAATTAACAAAATCCTAACAAAAAAATTATAAGAAATCTAATTACAAATTTTCTAATCATTCAAGTTCAGTAGATAATTTAACTGCATAACCCTGTAACAAAGCCTTGGTAGTTGAGCTGAAAACAAAAATGAAGAAACAACTGGAAATGTTTCAAGGTGAAATTAACGAGGTAACCAGGCAAATAACCCAGACGCAAGTTGGACCAGTAAAAAAAAACAATAATGATCATGAGCAACAAAAAAGAACAACAATCTTTAAGCTAAGCAGATTAATAATATTAAGCCCAACTCCAAGGCAAAACTCGATCTTCACCTCCTACCAGTCAGAATCATACATCATGCACTGTCAGACCTGCAAAAGTGAATCATATATGTGAGTAGAGAGTAGAGATTGACATAAAACTCAAATCTCCAACACATTTGCCTCATCAAAGCACATAATCCCACAGTGTATGAAGTCAATTAAAAATTGGAAATGATGTGATTTAATGTATAAATTAAATGATGTTTAGAACTGATTAAAAAATGAGAAAAGGTAAAATAATATATCTATTTCAAATCAAATGTTAACAATTCTTACCAAATTTGATGGAATTTTTAAATAAATACGGATAAAACTCGTAGGATATTATAAAAAAAATACCTCTAATGGGACATTCCAAACACACTTCAACTGGGACACGAAAGCTAAAAGACACAGTTGAGACTTGAGACATGCAATGTAATCCGTTTTATTTTTCTTGTCCATAATACAATCTTATCCTTTTGCTTTCCCATTTTGAAGAAATACTAAAAACTATGAAAGCTCCAACTTATGGCCGCAGGCATGAAGAACTGAAGATACCATTTATGTAATTCACCTGCCTAAAGGTTTGCATATTCACATGTTAACATGTAGGACCACATGAGCATAATGGCAAAAACCGAACATATATCAGCAGAGTCATACACAATCCTTTGTTTTACCATTTTGAATAATTAAAACTAAAAACTTTGAAAGATCCAACTTATGGCCAAAGGGAGAACTGTACAATGCAATCTATTATCTATGCAATTCACCTACCCAAATTTATGCATTTTTACATGTTAACATGTAGCACCATCAGGACACTATACTAGAAGCCAAACATATCAGCAGAAATCGTTCTGAATAACTAACCAGGAGGAAGTGATTGCTTCAACTTATCAGCCTTCTCAGAGTCAAACACACACAGGGTGTAGAGATACTTGGAGCAACGGACCTTGAACTTGACCGCATCTTTGCTCCGCTTGATCTTCACGGAGCGCGCATCCTTCCTCCTTGCAGTGAGAAGGAAGTCTTTAATCTCATGAATTTGCTTAGGCTGCATAAAACATCAAAACACCACAGGGCATAGGTGAGCAGGGACTACCAAAACATCATATAAAGCTGTTTTGAATACAAATTAGTGTTACTCTAAACATGCATTAAATTCCAAAAAAAGGCACAATCTGAACAAACATACAGAAACAATGACAGCAAAATTCAAAAACATAAACCAAATCAAACATTTTAAAAATTTAACACGGCCACAACATCTTTACTGCTGAAAGAATCAAACAAGCAAATTGTTGACCCTCTGGCAAGTAAACTAAGAAACAATTTTTTCAGCTTCATCATCTTAGATGTCTCTATACTAAAGATTTTAATACCCCACCAAATACTAAAATAAAACATTACAATCATAAAAATGATCAAGGGGCTCGCAAAAGTAGAGAATGCAAAAGCCTCTTTTTTCACATTGCAAAATGGGAATCGATCACAGAGAGAGAGAAGCTGCAAAAAACTGTAACAATTGATGAAGATATGCAAATCATATCGGAATCAAATGAAATAGCAATACCATTGTGGAGTTGGCTGCGAGTTCCTCCTCGAAGGCTCAACCCCACTCTACTCTCCCACTTCAGATTCAGAATCCTGCTTTTGAGGGTACAAAACTAAACTAAACCCTAGATAGAAATTTCCTCTTTCCCATTTCAACCCTGAAGTATCAATTTAATGACGCTAAAATCCTTCACTTAAATGGGCTTTGTTCAGGTCACAAACTCAGCTCAGTTTGTCTGAGCCCACTTAACTTTTGTCCAATGGTCTCGCAGTATGAGTTTCGGCCCAAAAAGAAGAAATTTAAAACACGCACAAGCCCACAACCATCACACGTGCATTGTTTCCAGCAGCTCATTGATTTTGGACTTTGGAGGGCCTGAGATTCTTTTAATTCCCATAATTCAACTGCATACATACTACTAAATATGAAAGGAAAAAATGATTATGTATTGGTCGACATGCATGTAAATATGTAATATGTATGTTTATGCATTATTGTGCATGAGGAAGAAACGTATGGAAAAAAAGTAGTAATGGTACCAACAAGTCTAATCCAAATCCAAAAAGGTTGCTTGCCACTATATAATGTTGGCCTATAAAAATCAAAGATTGCAAGGCAAGGCAAGAACTCAGAGTCATTAAAGGTAAATATGCTATTCAAATCACACGGGGCATTCAGTCCTTCCCTGCTAGCCACCAAGGTCTCTCATGGGGCCCCCTTTCTTTCTTTCTTTTCTTCCATTAACCTCCCAATTTTGCAGACAAGACAATTGAAATTTATTCATGATCGAGGATCATAATATGGAAATCAATGTATATATGTACTGTCGAAACTTGTGCATATATGTTATCTCTGCAAAAAGTGATGCTGTATTTCAAATAATGCTTCAGCTCAGACTTTAAATATGTATATATACTCGTAAAATTAATTTTTCATCTACAAATTAAAGCAATCCCATTAAACATAGAGAGAAAAATTCCAGACGCAGATTACTTTTGAAAATTGTAGCACATGTGGGCTTCCATGCATGTTTCCCACTGAGACTGAGATCTCTCCTCTTTCTACCAAAGTTGCCTTTTAAAAGTTAAAGCCTGTGGACTGGAAGGGTAGAGAGTACATCCGGAACTTTCTCTTTCGAGCCTATCTCGGATATTCATGTTCACATCCATATTATGTGTCTTTATCAATCTATATCTCTTCCCTCTGTATATTAATTGATTGATAACTTTGAATATCAATATTTTATATTTTCAACACATTTATTTATATTTTTTTTTCTCTAATCCTCTTATATAGGAAAGCAAAAGAGTACTAGGATATATCGTATAGTTAATATATGTATTATTTTCACCTTCTATAAATACCAATTTATTCTCACTAATATATATATACTTCAAAAGGATCGTATATTAACATGAGAAAGTTAGGGGTTTAACGAAGTTTTAGGAACCTTTTTTTTATTTAATTTAGTTTGATTTGAGGACTAAATGTTTTAGGGATTAAGTTTGGGGTTTAATGAAGTTTTAGAGACCTTTTTTTTTAATTTCGTTTAATTCAGGGATTAAAGTGACAACAAATGATAAATTCATGGACTAAGTTGAGGGTTTATTCTAAATCAAATACTATGAAATTACGTTTGAACTTAGTTAGAATTTAAATGAAATTATAAATGAAATAATAATTACATAATGAATTTATTTTCATCTCCATTCTATTTTGTTAATTCATTACATAATAACAAGTACCCTATTCACGATAAAATGTGATGACTTTGATTTATTAACTTCATTAATATATTTATTAAGTTCATAATATTTATGTAATAATTTTAATGATTTAATAATAAATACTTAATGAACTTAATTTAATAATAAATTCCTTTTTAAAAATCACATAATGAATTTATGTAAAAAAAAGCACATAATACATCATTTACGTATGAATTTGTTTTTATATTTGTTAATTTAACATTTTAATAATTTTATTAAAATGATAATGGTTTCAGTTATATTAAAAATAATCTTTAATCAATATTAATTTTATATTTATTTCATTAAATGGGACATCTCTTTCTCCATCATAAGAGCATTTTCAATTGTGCAACTTATTGCTTAACTCCTCTTTTTGTGACCTTAATATACCACGTCACCAACTTTTTACTTTATAATACTGTAAGCAGCCATCTATTTCAATGATGCAACTCTAAAAAGTTCATTATCGAATACATGGATCCTAGCTAGAAGTTATTTGCATCTTTATTTGCATTTATTTTCTAATATTTTTTACTTTTTTTATTGGGTTCTTGTATATAAAAATCAATTCTTTATAAGCAATTGTTTTACATGTGGAAGCTACGTTATCTACTCAATGGTTTAACCAAAAAGAGATAGTTCTTAAGAACTAGTTAAACACCTTTCATTAGAGTGTTGGTCTAAAATAACGGTGTCTTATTCTCTTTGTTCATTAGTTATATCAATATTTTACTAGCATACCCTTAGTAGTATTAAAATTGTCAATGGCCACCATATATTAATTTACAAGACTAAGGCAGAAATCAGTATCACTGAAGATACAAGTGGAACTAAAATAAAAGTGTCAAAAAAACGTGGTTCGTGGTAGAGTATATGAAAACCATTTTCTTACTGAATATCATTACTGAACTGTTTTATACATAGATAAAGAGAAAGAGAATATTCTAATTCAAAAGAGTATGCAACACTATAGCATTAGATCTCCTTCGTATATAGAATTATAGATAGGATCGCTTTGACATTTGACAAACGTACCAATGCACTGAAAGAAGTAAATAATCCATGCAGAAAGGGAATCGCCATGGAATTCATAAAAAGAAGTGTCTTCAAACAAGAGCACTGAATTGTTACAATAAAAGTGTAAAGAGTCCTGTAACAACACAAACTCCCAAGCAAAAAGCTAGCTCTTTAGAGACAAGTTGACAGGAGAAAGATTACAAAGTATGCAAGAACCAGGAGAGAAAGTCAAAAGAAAAAATCCAGATTGGTATCCATATATATGGCTAATTTCTCTCCACAAAGCAAGCATTCCTTAATTTCTCTAGTGTATTATTCTTCAGTCCCTTGGGTATAAGGCTTAGCTAGCTAGCTACCATATAATATATATAATAGTGGTACATAAACAAAATAATATATAGATCATACATACATATTCAATTCCATTGCTATCTAGGGTTTCCATGCTGATGCCCAAATTACTGGTTCATCCTTCCATGTTAAGTAAATTCCTAAGAGATGATCATCTCTTTGAGGCACCACAAGTGACCAACCTGATCTATACCTCTTGAGCAATGCTTTGACATCATCTACAACATCATCACTGAACCCAACTGAAGAAAATTCCTTCTTAAGCCTTTCAGACCACTGTGTTCCTCTCTCCCTTCTCTCACAATAATCACCTTCACCATCTTCAAATCCATCACTACTACATGCCAAAACATTAACTATGCTTCTAGAACACTCCCTTTCCAACATCAATCTCTCATTGCTTGTTGGGGGAAAACTCTCCTCTAGCATCTCAAAGTAGAGGGTGTAAAACCTAAGGCACTCTTCAAAGCACTTCACAAAGTCATCTCTAGAGCTGCAAAAATCAGCTTCTTCCTCAACAGTAGTCACCACTCTTGGACTAAGAGATTTGAACATAGAAATCACACCTTCCCTCTCTTCCACTTCCACTCTTCTCAATGCCCCAACACAATTCACAGCAACAGCTTCATCCTCTTGAACCCCCAACACTTCTTTTGTGAGCTCTCCTAAGTGATTCAACCCACTAATCACATTAAATTCAAAGGGCACACCCATTAGCCTTGCAAACTTCTCCATTCTTTGTCCAACTTCCTTCATCACAGATCCTACTATGTTAGCAGTTACCACCACAATAGTGAGCTTCAGGTGAGGGGTTTCATCATTTCTGGTAGCCAAGGCTTCCAAAAAGAGTAGGCCACTGAGTGCAAAGGGTGTTGCTAATATCAATTATGTGGAGTTTAGTCTCACCTTCTAAGGCTTCCAAGATGGCACCATTTGAAGCTACATGTCCAAAGGTTGTCCAAGGACTCACCTCTTGAAACTTGAGTATTAGCTTTCTTGCTGAATCAAAGGAGTAGTTTTTCTCAGCAACTGAAGATAGAGTCTTATAGCATCTTTGGCCTGATTCTGTGGCCTTGCAAAATAGAGCTTGCAAGAAGTAAGAGGCTAATTTCTGATCACAATCTCCATAAGGGGAAGCTAGCTCGTTTAACATCCATAGAAGATGGTGGATTTTGGTGGAGTCCCTCTCAGATATTGCTCTAGCACACCCCCTTAGAAGCTTGGAGGCCCATTTACCATCCTCACAATTAGGCTCACTTGAGTCAGAAGAATTATGGCTTGTTGATGTGTGATTATATTGGGGGTGGTTATTGTTGTGGTGCATGTCTATGGTTGCTGCTTCATGAGCACCAATATTAATGTTATGATGGTTGGAATGAATATTGAAGTGTGTTTTCTTTGAAGTACTATAATAAGGACTTGTGTCCATCTGTTTCCTATGGTGCATGTGGACCTAGTCCCCCCTATGAGTCTATGACTCTGTGACACAGTCTTTGAACTACAAAGCCACCTACCTATATTGGTGTGAGAAATTCCAATCTCTTTTGCCCTCAAAGATGGCCAATAAAAAACTATATATGATTTGGGAATTATATACGGGTCATAGTCACAATTTGTCATCGCTAGTATTTTAATAACTTTGCTTGTGTATTACAGATATATCTGTACTTATAATAATAATAGATAAGTAACTTGAAGTACAGAGACTGTGGTTGTGTTAAAGATTTTTTTTTTCCATCCCCGATAATTACTGATTGGGACAAGTTAGTCTCCACGTTGATTTCATTAGTCAACATCCATTACTAAATTATCTCACGATATTAATTATCAAGGACTAATTAGTATCACTTTAAATATTATTAGGGACTATAATGTCCTATAATAATTATCAGAGACTAACTTATCTCACGTTAATAATTATGAGGGATTAATAGAGTAATTTTTTTTATCAACGACTAAAACGATCCACACACTTTTTGCCGGAACCAAAATGGACCTTTACCTTTTTTTTTTTTTTTTTTTTCCTGTTTTGTTATATATGTGCTTCTACGGTATACCTTCCCTAGCCTGCACAAAATGGTGGACAGTGGACAGTGGACACATGCAAATCATGAGTAGAAGTGGACTTTATTTTTCTTTTGATGAAGTGGGCCTTTATTATTTTTTGGATTAAATACACTGATTGACATATATATTAATATATTATACTTTTTTTTATAAGCATATTAATATATTATACTTAACTTTAAGGCTTAAGCTCTTCTTATTTAAAAGATAGATTCCCTTATTAATTTTATATATTAATTTTTACATTTCAACTTGTTTTTTGAGAAATTAGTAAGTCAATTTTTTTTTAATAAATATATGGTTTTCTTACTTTGTTTGTTTTTTTATAGGGAAAGTGCTACGGTACCCATGAAAAATACAAGGGTTTTGGAACAGTTTTTTTAAGGAAAAGTCTAAGGTCCTCCCTTCTCTTGGAGGAAGACCTGTCCTCCATGATTAATGACCATTGATAAATAAATAAATAAATAATTATGGTTGTGATCTGTTATCGAAAACTTCATGAAATGGTTACAAAATACTCTACTAAATGAATAGGATAAGCAATCATTTTGGATATGACAAAAAATATGGAAATCGAGAGCTCTGCTAGGGCTTCTGGTGAGGCGTCTCCCCAAGAGGAAGAGCTGCTTAAGCGAAGCATAAGGAAGGTGAAACGGAAAGTGGCGGATGATGATCAACTCTCTCTTGATGAGGATAAGGACAAGAAACAATCATGTCGAGAGACTCTTATTAATGGCCATGGAAGTATAGGAGGAAAAGAGGATGGTAGTTTCTGGAGGAAGAGGAAGACATCCATGGTGTGAACTGGTATGGTATTCCCGAGGACCCCATACGCCTCAACTCCCACAGGAAACACTGACTAGGTATAAAAACATACCTATTGATGATGAAGAGTTTAAAGAATGGTGTAACCCTGGAGAGGTTCTCTGATGGTAAGTGTGATGGGTAGGAGAGTTGGTTACAAAATCATGGAGACTGCTCTAAACCGTTCTTGGACCAAGACTGCGGCTATCAAAATCATTGATATGCCACAAGGGTATTTTCTGGTACTGTTTAATGCAGAAAAGACTATAAACGAGCTCTCTTTGAAGGGCTCTGGAAGGTAGTAGATCACTATATTCTTGTTTAGAGAAGGAGACCTTTCTTTATGGCCAACACTAGGGCTATACGTAAGGTTGCAGTTTGGATTAGAATTCTGGGGCTCCCAATTGAATTGTTTAATGACCAATTTTTATGGAGACTGGGTTTTAATCTTGGGGTCATGTTGAAGATAGACAGGGTCACCTCACTTCACTCTACAGGGCAGTTTGCCCGTATTTGTGTTGAACTGGATCTGAGCAAACCTCTAGAGGCTAAGGTGTTAAGTCTCTAAAATGTCTGACGTGCATTTCCCTAAAGTTTTGATGAGAACTAAACATTGGTTAATGATTTAACTAACGTCATATTGTAATGTGTCTAAAGAGACTGGTTTTTGCTCTTAGAGAGAAAACATGGAGTCGCCATCTGTAAAGTGTCTAAAGAGACTGGTTTTTGCTCTTAGAGAGAAAACATGGAGTCGCCACCAACTTTATTTTGTTTCAAGGAAGTTGGAAAACCTTTTTAAGAAAAGCTTTGGGTCCGGGAGTCGATTATGTTTAGGGAAGGCATGGAGACTTAACCCCACGGCACCCTAGAACATCCACAAAATGGTTACCCCAAAATTAGTTGTGTGAATTATTAGTAACTTTGAAATATTTGTTTTACCCGTTATGAATCTCTTTATTAAAACTACATGAGGTTGAACATGGCACATAAGTCCACAGAGCAACCTCTGAATCTGAAGGGTTGAACATGACACTTGTCATAGGGCAACCCAAAAAAGGTCGTTTTAATCAAGTGATCATCCTCTATTTTCTGTGTAAAATAAATGATTTTTATATCTTGAAGATGGGACAGAAACGTAGAAATGAAACTTTTTACCCACTTACTCAGAGAACAGAAGCACAGAGAAGCAAGAGTGTCAAGAGAAATTTATTAACAATATCAACGAAAAGAACAAAGTTTACCAAACGGGAGTAGAATAATAATCACTTTGTTTACTCCCAGTGATGAGATTTTAAGATCGAGGTCTTTACATTCAATCTCCCTGGCTCCTTCAGCTCTTCCTTCTTAACCACTTCTAATAAATAGGGAAGAAAAAGGAAGCCCAGATTTCTGATCTCTCTTCCTCACAACAAAAATCTCTCTTTCTTTTCTCTTTTCTTTGTATCTTTCCTCTCTATCTCCTCTCTGATCTTTTGTTTCCTCTCAAGAACAGTGTTCTCCCTTCTAAAAAATCTCCTCTTAAAAAATGCCCCCCCTCCCCCCGGCCCCTCTCTTTTTCTTCTCCTTTTATAGACGGAGGAGAGGGCTTCTTGGTTCTTCTCCGTTGACTTCAAGGTCGGCTTGCACGAATGCCCAAGGCTTGGGCCCTTCTGAACAGCGGAAAGGAGGGGATTTGATGTGAGGGTTGCACCCTTGAAAAGGGAAGGAGGTAGGGGTTCTTGTCTGATGGGTATGAAGGCTTTTTAGGGTTATGAGTGTAGCTGCTAGGTTAAGGCGAGGGAGGAGATGGAAGAAAAAAGGGAAGACCAATGGGTAGAGGTGGTGCAGAAAAAGGGGGTTCTGAGCGGAGATAGCGTGTGCCCAGATGGGGTGGCATGGGTAGTAGAAAGGTGGTAATTTGATGTGAGGGTTGCACGCTCGAAAAGAGAAAAGAGATGGGGGTTTTGGGCAGAAATAGCGTGTGCCCAGACGGGGTGGCATGGGTAGCAGAAAGGTGGTGGTTTGATGTGAGGGTGGCACGCTCGAAAAGAGAAAAGAGATGGGGTTACCAGGTTAAAACAAGGGAGGAGGTAAGAAAGAAGGAGGACCAATGGGTAGAGGAGGAAAAGAGGTCTTGCCTGATATGTAAAGCGGGTAGGAGGCGTATCTCAGTTTCCTTTCCTTTTTGTTGATTGTTTTCTCCTCCTTGTTTTCTTCGTCCCTTCTTCATTATCTTCTCTTTCTTTTCTTTTTATTCTTTAGTCTCCAGCCTGAAAACAAATTGCAGTGGACAGAGTCTCTTCGTCCAACAGAAACTTAGATATGCAAAAGAAAATATACACTGGACGGACCTCTTCGTCCAACAGTAAATTAAATACACTGGACCAGAAACGCCTTACATAAAATACAATGCAAATGGACTAGACGTGTCCTACATAAAATACAATACAAATGGACCAGACGCATCCAACATGGCATACAATACAAATGGACTAGACGCGTCCAACATAAGATATGATGCAAATGGGCCAGACGCGTCATTCATAAAATACAATACAAATGGACCAGACGCATCCAACATAAGAATACAATTCAAAGCAATGGACGGAACCTCTTTGTCCAACAGAAAAGTAATCATGCAATGGACGGAACCTCTTTCATCCAAAAGAAAAGTAAATGCAATGGACGGAACCTCCTCGTCCAACAGAAAAGTAAACATGCAATGGACAGAACCTCCTTCGTCCAAAAGAAAAGTAAATGCAACCTCTTCGTCCAACAGAGAAGTAAACATGCAATGGACGGAACCTCATTCGTCCAAAAGAAAAGTAAATGAAATGGACGGAACCTCCTCGTCCAACAGAAGATTAAATGCAATGGACGAAACCTCTTCATCCAACAGAAAAGTAAATGAAATGGACAGAAATTCCTCGTCCAACAGAAAAGTAAATGAAATGGACGGAACGTCTTCACCCAATCAGAAAAGTAAATGAAATGGACGGAACCTCCTCGTCCAACAGAAGATTAAATGCAATGGACGGAACCTCTTCGTCCAATCAGAAAAGTAAATGAAATGGACGGAACCTCCTCGTCCAACAGAAAAGTAAACATGCAATGGACGAAACCTCTTTCGTCCAAAATAAAAGTAAATGCAATGGACGAAACATCCTCGTCCAACATAAAAGTAAACATGCAATGGATGGAACCTCTTTCGTCCAAAAGAAAAGTAAATGCAATGGACGGAACCTCCTCGCCCAACAGAAAAGTAAACATGCAATGGACGGAACCTCCTTCGTCCAAAAGAAAAGTAAATGCAATGGACGGAACCTCCTCATCCAACAGAAAAGTAAACCTGCAACGGACGGAACCTCCTTCATCCAAAAGAAAAGTAAATGCAATGGACGGAGCCTCCTCGTCCAACAGAAAAGTAAACATGCAATGGACGGAACCTCCTTCGTCCAAAAGAAAAGTAAATGCAATGGACGGAACCTCTTCATCCAACAGAGAAGTAAACATGCAATGGACGGAACCTCCTTCGTCCAACAGAAAAGTAAATGAAATGGATGAAACCTCCTCGTCCAATAGAAGATTAAATGCAATGGACGGAACCTCTTCATCCAACATAAAAGTAAATGAAATGGATGGAACCTCCTCGTCCAACAGAAGATTAAATGCAATGGACGGAACCTCTTCGTTCAATCAGAAAAGTAAATGAAATGGATGGAACCTCCTCGTCCAACAGAAGATTAAATGCAATGGAAGGAACCTCTTCGTCCAATCAGAAAAGTAAATGAAATGGACGGAACCTCCTCGTCCAACATAAAAGTAAACCTGCAACGGACGGAACCTCCTTCGTCCAAAAGAAAAGTAAATGCAATGGACGGAGCCTCCTCGTCCAACTGAAAATTAAACGCAATGGACTGGACTGCGTCCAACAGCCAGTCCAAGGCAATGGACTGGCCTGGACCGCGTCCAACAGAAAGTCGAACGCAATGTGATGGACTGGGAGGGGTCACCCCCTCCTTTTTTCATATCATAAAAATTAGAATAAAATGAAGACGGACAAAAATGGGTGTTCAAAGTTGCCCCTCTTTACTTGTTGTATGCTAGAAGACATGATTAGTCGTGACTTTTCATGTATTGTAGTAATGAACAAGTAAAGAAGGATGAACACATATTTTGTCCGAAAAAATAGGAGGAGCTCAAAAGAAAACCTTACAGATTGAAAACAGAATTGCAGTGAGTCTCAGAGCTCGGAAGTAAAGATGCAATGGATGGAACCTCCTCGTCCAACAGGAAAGTAAATATCCAGCAAGCCTCAGCTCGGAAATAAACTTGCAATGAGCCTCAGAACTCGAGAATAAAAAGTACAGTGAGCTCAGAGCTCGAAAATAACTTGAAATGAGCCTCAGAGCTCGAAAATAAACTTACAGCGAGCCTCAGAGCCCAAAAAATAAAATAAAATAAAATTGCAGTGAGCCTTAGAGCTCGAAAATAAAGTTGCAGCGAGCCTCAGAGCTCTAGAATAAAATTGCAGTGAGCCTCAGAGCTCGAAAGTAACTTGCAATGAGCCTCAGAGCTCAAAAGTAGAATTGCAGTGAGCCTCAGGTCGAAAATAAACTTGCAGTGAGCCTCAGAGCTCAAAAATAAAATTGCAGTGAGCCTCAGAGCTCGAAAATAAACTTGCAATGAGCCCCAGAGCTCGAAAGTAGAATTGCAGTGAGCCTCAGCTCGAAAATAAACTTGCAGCGAGCCTCAGAGCTCAAAAATAAAACTGCAGTGAGCCCCAGAGCTCGAAAATAAACTTGCAATGAGACTCAGAGCTCGAAAGTAGAATTGCAGTGAGCCTCAGAGCTCGAAAATAAACTTGCAACGAGTCTCAGAGCTCAAAAATAAAATTGCAGTGAGCCTCAGAGCTCGAAAATAAACTTGGAATCGACGGAACCCCCTCGTCCAACAGAAAAGTAAACATGCAATGGACGGAACCTCCTCGTCCGACAGAAAAGTAAATGCAATGGACGGAACTTCCTCGCCCAACATAAAAGTAAACACAATGGACGGAACCTCCTCGTCCAACAGAAAAGTAAACCTGCCATGAGCCTTAGAGCTTGAAAATAAATAATCAGTGATCTAAAACAAATGAGAATACCTTCCTTTTGAGGTCAAAGGAACTAATTGTTCCCTGGGAAAACTTCGACCAACCAAACCCTTGTTCACTGGCCACTCCGAGACAAGGCATTGGTCAACCAAGAATCTGACAAACTCTGGATGTTATGTAAGCTTATCAGCATCATTCTTTTGTCATCCAGTATACGCTACCCCTTCCACTGAATCTGAAGTATTGAGCCCTCTTGGTTTAAACTATTCATTGGTGCTACCATTAGAGTTATCAAATCATACTATTAAACTTATATTTACTTTTATTGAGACATGAGAGTGAACACGACAGGGGAGTGTGGAAGAAAACCTCTTGCCTTAATACGGGGATTTAAGAGACAATAACAATGAGAACAAAGTTACAAAAGGGATCGTGAAGATTAAAAAAAAAACAAAGATAAGCAAAGAAAATTACGAAAATCACATAAAATTTGCCCCAGTGTTGGTCCCCTTGATTTTCATTTAATTGATTCCCCTCAGCCTTTTGATGACACAGATCTTGGCTCCTGTTTCTGATTCTTCAAACACACCTTCTTCGATCATTGCTTAATAATTTTGCCTCAGTATACTCAACCGGATAAAATTGCCCCAGTATGGTGGGTGTTTGCAGAAGTATTGGACCCCATTCTCCTCCTAGGCTGCCCTTGCAGGTTTTCAGCCTAAGGTTTCTTTTCCCTAACTTTTGCCTAGGTTGCCCTTTCGGGTTTTCAACCTAGCGGGCCTTTACTTTTATATTGTTTTCATTGTTCTTTTGCCCTAACTTTTGCCTAGGCTGCCCTTTCGGGTTTTCAACCTAGCGGGCCTTCAAGCGTAGAACTTTTTCACAGCATCAGAGTTTACTGGCCTTGGTAACTCTTCCCCATCCATGTTTTGCAGAATCAAAGCACCTCCTGAGAACGCTTATTTGACAATGTAAGGGCCTTCGTAATTTGGTGCCTATTTTCCTCGGGCATCCTCTTGGTTAGGGAGGATTCTCTTTAAGACCAGGTCTCCCGCACAAAACTCTCTAGGATGAACCTTTTTATTGAAAGCTCTTGCCATTCTGTTTTGATACATTTGCCCGTGATGAGATAGTCATGCCTTTTTCTCTTCTATCATGTTCAACTGCTCATATCGAGTTTTCACCCACTCAGACTCTTCTAAGTCTGCTTCCATCAAGTCTCTTAGCGAAGGGAGTTCTACTTCGATAGGTGAGACAACCTCCATCCCGTATACCAGAGAGAAAGGAGTTGCCCCTGTGCTTGATCGTATGTTAGTCCGATAAGCATGTAGGGCATATGGCAGCATTTCATGCCAGTCCTTGTAGCTTACAACCATCTTGGCAACGATCTTCTTGACATTTTTGTTTGTTGCCTCAACTGCTTCATTCATTTGAGGCCTATAAGGAGCCGAATTGTGGTGTTTGATTTTGAGACCATCGCAAAACTTTTGAATCTCGGTACCATTAAGATTGGCAACATTATCTGTGATTATCCTCTCTGGGATCCCGTATCTACAAACGATGTCCTTTCTGAGGAATTTGAGAAACACCCTTTGAGTTATGCTGGCATATGAAGCAGCTTCTACCCATTTAGTGAAATAGTCTATTGCCACCAAGATGAAACGATGACCATTGGAAGCCTTGGGATTAATAGGACCAATGACGTCTATTCCCCACATCGAAAAAGGCCATGGGGAGGCTAAACTGTGCAGTGGAAACGCAGGTGCATTAACCCGGTCTGCATGCATCTGGCATTTTTGGCATTTACGAACATGCTCCATGCAATCTGACTCCATAGTAGACCAATAATAGCCACTTCTCAAGATCTTCCTAGCCATCATGTGTCCATTGGCATGAGTCCCACAGATTCCTTCATGAACTTCAATCATGATCCACTTAGCTTCGTGAGCATCCACACATCTGAGTAGGGTACCATCATATCCTCTTGTGTACAAGACTTCCTTGTTTAAGAAAAAGGCCATGGCCAGTCTTCGGATGGTCTTTTTGTTTACTTCGCTCGCCTCTACCGGGTATTCCTTGGTCTGAATATATCGCTTGATGTCATGATACCAAGGCTTACCATCAGGTTCTTCTTCCACATGAGCACAGTACGCCGGTTCATCTTGCACTGTAATTTGGACATTGACATGGATATCCTGCTTGGTCATGGCAGCTTGTGTGGCTAAAGCATCAGCAAATTGATTCTTGTCTCGACTTAAATGCGAGAAAGTGATCTCGTCAAACTTTGCAATCAACTGAGACAAGTATTTCTGATACGAAATCAACTTGGAATCCTTGGTCTGCCATTCACCATTGACTTGGTAAATGATCAAAGTTGAATCGCCGAAGACTTTAAACTGCTTTATACCAAGTTCAAGTGTCATCTGCAATCCACCAGCACATGCCTCGTATTCTGCAATATTATTTGTACATTCGAATTTCAATTTTACGGCTGCCGGGTACTGCTTGCCATTTGGCGAGATAACCACTGCCCCTATGCCATTGCCATGCATATTGACTGCTCCATCAAAATACATTTTCCACAAATCTTCCTGTTCTTCATCTTCCTCAAGGGACATTATCTCTTCATCTGGAAACTCAGAATTGACAGGCCATCCATCCTCAAGAGGATTTTCTGCTAGATGGTCAGCAATCACACTTCCTTTGATGGAATTTTGAGTCACATATTTGATGTCAAATTCTAACAATATCACTTGCCACTTTGAAACTCTTAAGGAGATATGAGGACTTTCGAAGATGTATTTCAAAGGATCCATTCGAGAAATTAGCCAAGTGGTGTGATATAACATGTACTGCTTGAGTTTCCTGGAAGTCCATACTAGTGCACAACAAGTCTTCTCGATTGCCATGTAACGAGCCTCACAGGCGTTAAACTTCTTACTCAGATAGTAAATTGCCTGCTCCTTCCTGCCAGATTCATCATGTTGTCCCAACATTGCCCCCATTGAGGTTGGCAATATGGTGAGATAGAGTAATAATGGACGACCTTGGGTAGGTGGTACCAACACTGGGGGATTCAGTAGATATGCCTTTATCTTATCAAAGGCTTATTGACAGTCATCATCCCATCTTCCTGGATTATTCTTCCTGAGGAGTTTGAAGATTGGTTCACATGTGCTAGTCAGATTTGCAATGAAGGCGTAATATAGTTCAATCTTCCAAGAAAACCCCTTACTTCACGCTCGTTCTTAGGTGCTGGCATGTCACGTATTGCTTCCACCTTGTTAGGGTCCACCTTTATTCCTTCTCTGCTGACAACAAAGCCAAGTAAGTTCCCTGCGGATGCACCAAAAGTACATTTTGCAGGGTTGAGGCGTAACTGGTACTTCCTTAGCCGTTCGAACAACTTTCTCAAAACTGCCACATGGAACAATGTATACCTCTACCTATACCATCCTTATGCATCATATCATGGAACAATGCTACCATAGCACGTTGGTAAGTGGCCCCAACATTCTTTAATCCGAAAGGCATTACTTTGTAACAAAAGGTTCCCCAAGGAGTGATAAAAGTTGTCTTTTCTTTATCTTCATTGTCCATGAGGATCTGATTATACCCAGAATACCCGTCCATGAAAGAAAACCTGTGACTTCTGGCTATACTGTCTACAAGGACATCAATATGAGGTAGGGGGAAATCATCCTTTGGACTAGCTTTATTCAGGTCTCGGTAGTCCACACACATTCTGACCCTTCCATCCTTCTTTGGTACCGGTACAATATTAGCTACCCATTTCGGGTGTCTAGCTACTTCCAGAAAGCCAGCTTCCAGCTGCTTGGTCACTTCTTCCTTGATCTTCAATGACATCTCAGGATGCATCCTCCTTAACTTTTGCTTCTTTGGATCCACATCTAGGTATAAGGGAATTTTATGCATTGCTATCTCAGGATCTAAACCTGACATATCTCTATAGGACCATGCAAAAACGTCCAGATATTCTTTAAATAGCGCGACCATTTCTTCTCGCTCTGGGTTATCCACTATTTTCAATTCCTTCTTATCTTCCTCGGTTCCCATATTGATCACTTCTGCCACCTCATCGTTCGAGCTAATCCCTTCCTCTGACCGTTTCACCATTTTTATGAATTCTTCAATGTCTTCCTCCTCCTCATCAGATTCAAGATTGTATTCATCAGTGGCCGCGAGGGAATCAATAAATGAACTTTCAAAGTTCCTCTCCTGAGGTAAATCTTTAGTGGAAGAAGTATTCCTGCAAGAAAAAAGTCAGGAATAGGGGAAGTATAGGCAAGAGTTTTATTTATGACAGAAAAGCTTAAACAAAGTAAATAAATGAAAGAGAGAGAAGAAACGATGAAATCAAAAGGAAAGCACCAGACAAAGTGCTACATTCTCATTCATGTCTCAAAGAAAGTAAACATTAGTTCATAATTAGTACAATAAGATAATTACTTCATGGAAATAACATCAACAAACGGTTCAGATTGCCAATTGTTGAGAACTTCATCTACTTCGGAGTTTAAGTTTCTTCCTTCCTCAGGCATACGGGTAGCCATCCTGGTCCGAGATCTGGTATCGTAAACTCGGGTTTGATTAGTGTCACCTTTCCTAGGTCGCGCAATAGTTCCCGAATCCTCATAAGGATGTGACTCTGTAAAGCATCCTGGAATCTCATTAGTAAACCCAAAATTTTTGTGTATGTGTATGTATGCATGTGAAAGTTAACATCCTTTGTTTGATCGTGAAAGTACTCTCAGGAAGACTGTCGTATACACCAATAGCAAGAAAACTCATCCTGCAATCAAATCTAGTGGTATGGTTCCCTCTAGTTTGAATGCAGTTGGTGTCAAGCCCAAGGGAGAATCTACTCCTCGATAGGCCACACCCGTACTAGCAACGTCCTTATTTTTACACAGAAAACACGTCGTTTTTAGGGTAAAAATATAGTTGATGACGTATCCGGGGGAGAATGCACTCCTCGATAGATATCATTTAAAAAAAATGCTCACAGATACGGATGAAAACTCCCACTTCATTATAAATATTTCGATACAAATCACAGGTCTTTGATCAAAAAGTACATTGATGGTTTCCATCCTTCACCGAGGTCTGCAAAGTTCTATGTTAAGAGCCTCATCTTCTTTTTCCTGAATCCTCTGGCAAGTTTCTCAAAATGATTGAAGAACTCGGTCACCTTCGGTGGAAGTTGAAGGAAATGGTTCACACATGTAACACCCCGATTTTCGATGCTTCGTAATATCGATAATAAATATATAAATATATATTTTTATCCGGGACTTAGAAAATGATTTTGGATAAACCAAGGTCATTTCCTTGTTATACTTATTTTTATAAGGCTACGGGGAAGTTTTTGGTTGAAAATTCAGACGGGCTTGATCTCATTGTTTTCGTGTTTTCACTGACAGTAAAAGTTTACTGCTCAGAAGACCTAATTTTGAGTCGTGAACGAGATGAAAAATGTTTTTATCATATTTACTACGATACTGGAAGTTTTGAAAATTTTGGTAAAAAAATTAAAATATTATATTTGTTGCGGGCGTATACGTCGAGATGTCTCTAGGAAAAGCTTGCGCCAGATGAATCGAGGAGTCGGCAACATAGCAGAGATGTTGGATTGACCGACTTGACGAGCATTTATGACGATTTTATCCGTATCATAATGGCACATTTATGACAAAGTTAATTTTTCCTATGAAATGACCAAATTGCCCTTGTCTTTTTATGACAATTTCAAACAAATGCCATTGGAAAAAGTTGACCAACCCTTGCCCAAAACCCACGGCTCCAATGCCTTCTTCATTAAGTTTGGTTTCTTCTTCATTTAAATAGGTTGTCTTCTTCATTAAGCCATTTTCTTCCATTTCCATGTTCTTTTCTTCAAAGTGTTCCTAATTCGTCCGATTTTGCCTAGAAATTCTGACCAGTTTTTATTTTGAATCTCGAAAAAATTTCAACATGAAAGTTGTTCATCTTTCTCTCTTATTTCCAAAGACATAAAGATCATCCAAAACGGACAAGTATGTTGAGAGATCTACCCAAAATACTAAAACTGTTCTAAACCCTAACTATGTTCATCTTCTTCTTTAAGTTTCTTAAGAACTCCATAAGAAGTCCTTGAAGAACATCATCCAAACTTTGTTTTCTTGGATCATCAAGAGGTAATAACTTATTCTCTTGTCATTTAAATCATTTCTCTTCACAACTTTTGTAGATTCATGGCTAAGATTCATATGTTCTTCATTTGTTCAAAGTTCATGGAGCTAGATTCAAAAATTCATAACTAATTCTAGAAAAATCCTTTTGACATGAAACCAATTGCTATGATCTTATAATCATCTCTATTTTAATCATCTAGAAGCACAAGATCATGAGAAATTTCTTTCCCTAAAATCTGGACTGGGCCGAACCTAGATTAAAGTTGTGTTCTTAGGTTTTGTTTCATTTTCATGCCTTGATTCATGATTATATCTTGATAGTTCTTGTATTCAAGTATATAGAAGATCAAAAATCAAACTTGAGCCTATTTGTTTCTTCAAAAACCGAAACCCTAGGTATGATCACTTAATGATTTTGTGATTCAAAAGTTGTTGTAATCTTTGAATCCAACTCTAAGCTTTGTATGTTGATTAAATCCAAGAGTTGATGAAATTTTAAAACTTCTAGCCTATTGATCTTGAGAAAATCGAACCCTAGTTCTTATAACTAGATGGGTTTAGTTCATGATTCTTAGTTCATAATCATGGTTAAAGTGATTAATCATGCTTAAGTAACTTATGGATCATTAATCCCTAAGTTAATCAAATTTTAAGTTTCCTAACCTAGAAAATTGGGTGAAGCCGAACCCTACCCCCATTGATTTAAGTGTATTGTTGTTTGATTTTGATTTATTTTGATTGCAATTCGTTATGAAGGAATCGATCGAGTTGGTTTGACCTAAAGCCGACGGAGGAAACCGGATCAAATCGGGAGATTATTTGAAACCCTTAGTTCGAGTTTTCAACAGGTAAGGGGAGCTTACCTGAGGGATTTTTCTCTATAACTATTTGTGTGTAGTGTGATTTATATGAATTATATGTGGTTGTGGTTATTTGTTTATGTGGCTTACGTTGTGTTGTTTATCTGTGTATCGGTGATTTATCTGCTTTTAATTTATTTAATTATCTGCAGTAGTATATTATGTTGCTATGATGCATGATCTGCCTGGTGTTATAATTATGATGATGTTGTTGAATGATGAATGTTGTTTGAGAGGCCTGACGGTGGTCAGTGCACAACCGATTAATCAGATAAAAGATTTAATAAGTTGTGAAAATTATATTGAACGTTTTATGGGAAATGTTGGAATATAATAATGGTGGAAAATATTATTTTGGAAAAATAATGAGTTTTTGAGAACTATTATTATTTTAATAATTTATCAGTGTAAAAGAAATTTGTGAGTCATGGTGAGAGCGTAACCGTGAAATTTTTTTAGTACTGTTAATTTTTACGCAAGAAATTCCAAAATATTATAAAAAGTTATTTTGTGAAATTAATATTCAAAAATACTTTATAAAAATAAAAATAATAAAATAGTAATATAAAATAAAAAGTCAAAGTTTGACTTTAAAAATATTTTCTTGGAAAATGATAAATGATGGTAAGTTCTGAAATTATTTATGGTGAAAGTTTAAAAATAGCAGTACTTGTTTTGAGAAGAGGTTTAATCAGAATTTATTTAAATTTTAAAGCTGAAGTTTCAGTAAAAGAGTTTTCAAGTAGAAATGATTTTCTGTAAATGAGTTTTACTTAGCGACGATATAGAACTTAGTAACCGAGATGTCGGGGTGCTAGTGTTCTTATGACGTTGTCTTATTTTGGATTTGTTTTTCACAGACAAAAACGATGTAAAACGATGCTATGGAACTTAATAACCGAGACGTCGGGGTATTAAGGTTCGTTGTGTTGTAGACTGGGTATCTACGTAAATAAGTTAAAACGTTTTGAGATGTTTTCTATTACCACGAACCTAAGACTGATTGCAACGGTCTAAGGGCTTCGTGATTGAGCACTCGGACTTTAAGGTCCTGTGTTGTTAATAAAAGTTGTAAAGATGTTGAAAACGATGATGCTTTTGAGAGCATTCGATGTTGAAAACGATGATGCTTTTGAGAGCATTCGATGTTGAAAACGATGATGCTTTTGAGAGCATTCGATGTTGAAACGATGATAAGTTGAAAGCTTTTGAGAGCTTTGACAAATAAAGATATAGCACAAAGAAAAGTGTTGAGAACAAAAGGTTTTTATTACATGCATTTGGCAGACGTGCCATGATCAAACGAATGATTACCATGCGGCGTCATGGTAGATCATAAAGATGTTCTTATTGTGCCGGGTGGACAATGAGGCCCCATCAACGTTGATATCACCTGTGCCTCGATGTTGGACAGTGTGAGATGGGTTTTGACTGCGTGTCTGTGACTGCGTGCCTGTAACTATCGAGTCTGATCAACTGATTACGATGTTGGAGATATCTCATGAGATTAGGTATGAATGTTTAGATGATGTTTTGAAGTGTTCATGCATAGTTTTTCAACGTTGATGTTTGGGGTGTGAAACCCATTGATAAACAATGTGATATAATATGAATGAGTAGGTTGTTATAAATATGTATATGTGTATATGCCTTCTTTTGTGTTGCGCATTTAGTTATGGTTATAAATCCGTATATTGGTGTCTCACCCTTACAACACATCTCAGAGACGTACGAGGGGTATGATCCCTACAAGAAGAGGAAGGCTGTCTAGTTGGAAGCGTGTTGTCTTTGCTCCTATTGGTGTAGTGTTCATTAGTTACGACCAGCTTAGGTCCTATTATATTATATTATGTTTTGAAGATAAAACTGATGTTGATTTAGGTATGAAAATATATGAGGCAGTATAGTTGTAAGATTTATATACTTTGTGTATCTAAATGTAATTTGATTATGTTGTTGTTGTTGTGGTTGTGAAGTTAAAAGAAAAAAAAAATTTATCACCATATTTTGAAAATATGAACGTTGAAAAAACATTATTTTCCAAAAGTAACCAGCAAATAAAGTTTTATTTCCGCAAACGGGTAACCATGTGATGACCCGAGTTTAGGGTGTCATAGCACGCATGTGGATGAATGTCTCTTCAAACCTTTGGTGGTTCCCTTTTCTGTTTTCTCTATCTGTCCCGGTTGAAGCTCCAACAGACTTGCTATCTTCCAATCTGCTACATGTTGGCCATAATACATGTAGAAGCGAGTCTTCTTTTGAATGGGCAGTCTTAGCATATAAGCATACTCTTCCATGGTTGGAGTGATGTCCATGTTAGGCAATTCAAAGCACCTCAAAGTTGAGTTCCAATATTGGGCCAACGCACTCAGAGCGGGAGCTTCCACTGGAACACGCAACAGGTCTAATATTCTGCCATACTTGATGGCGAAGTCTGAGCGTGCTTTTTCTGGCATTTGCTGGCTGAGTTCACATAATCTCTTCACGTCATTGAGCGTCACATCGATCTTGATATTTTTCTTGAGACAACTCGTGTTGCTAGTACTCTTCTTTAAACCAAGTTTTTCCATTTTCTTGCTATAAGGTGAATACCAAAATCTTCTAACAAAGAGACACACAAAAAAAATGAGCATAGTGAAGCAAATATATCTTGCATGATTCATGTTGTAGGGGACTCAATGGGGTTGAAAACCCTGATGGGTATGCATCACCTTCATCCTGACACAACGCCTATTAGGTGTGCAATAATATTCGAATATGTCATTCAGGTTTGGGGCAGCAATGTGATGCCCCTAGTTTTGTGAATATTCACAATGAGCATGCATGACAATTTATGCTTATGGTGATAGAGGAGGGAAAGAAAGTACGCCCCCTTTTGCCCTAAGCCAGGTAAAACCTAAGGATGGACACGCCTTAAGGTTAGGACCCTAAACAGGTTGGCCATTAGGTCTGTTCTATTAGTGAGAGTTGGGACGGGTCTAGACCTCTAAAAGTCATGGCCCCCAGATTGCCCTCTTAAGAGTATGATTTATGAATCTAGCCACAAGTAGGGATAAACCCTCTCAATATGACTATTCCACGACCTCATGTACAATCCGAGTGGTGAACTGACCAGTATTAGGGAGGTACAAGACCTCTTCAATAACAACGTCAGAGCACCGCCTAATCTTTGGGTTTTTGAGCAAGCTCGGGTATAGAGATAAGTGTGTGTGCAATATGTGATAGTGATGTGTGCGAAAGGGGGCATACAAACCTGTAACACTTAAAAGTAAAAATAAAAAGAGAAGACAAGAAAAACCTGCAAAACGCAAACATAGATACATATGAAAAGGTTATAAGTCTTCTATCCTATTGTTAAGACATGGAAAGAAAGAAAAGAGAGGAGGAGGAAACAAAAACATTGTTAGAACAACATATATAATAATAACGTGAGTTAAAACGCATGCACCACTATCTCTTCTTATTTAAATAGGAGGAAAAACTCAACCAAAAGGACAATCCAAACAAACAGCGCTGCAAATAAAAACATTTCTGGTTTTGTCATTTAATTATTGCAAGGAGAAAAGAAGAAAAAAAAACGGTAAGATACAGCCATAAAAGGTAAAACAAATAAGCTACAAGTTACTAAAAATTTGCAAAACCAATTTTTATGGGCTTGACTCTCTTAAAAGACTTCCTCAGTGGAGTCGCCATCTGTAATGTGTCTAAAGAGACTGGTTTTTTCTCTTAGAGAGAAAACATGGAGTCGCCGCCAACTTTATTTTGTTTCAAGGAAGTTGGAAAACCTTTTTAAGAAAAGCTTTGGGTCCGGGAGTCGATTATGTTTAGGTAAGGCATGGAGACTTAACCCCACGGCACCCTAGAACATCCATAAAATGGTTACCCCAAAATTAGTTGTGTGAATTATTAGTAACTTTGAAATATTTGTTTTACCCGTTATGAATCTCTTTATTAAAACTACATGAGGTTGAACATGGCACATAAGTCCACAGATCAACATCTGAATCTGAAGGGTTGAACATGACACTTGTCATAGGGCAACCCAAAAAAGGTCGTTTTAATCAAGTGATCATCCTCTATTTTGTGTAAAATAAATGATTTTTATATCTTGAAGATGGGACAGAAACGTAGAAATGAAACTTTTTACCCACTTTCTCAGAGAACAGAAGCACAGAGAAGCAAGAGTGTCAAGAGAAATTTATTAACAATATCAACGAAAAGAACAAAGTTTACCAAACGGGATTAGAATAATAATCACTTTGTTTACTCCTAGTGATGAGATTTTAAGATCGAGGTCTTTACATTCAATCTCCCTGACTCCTTCAGCTCTTCCTTCTTAACCACTTCTAATAAATAGGGAAGAAAAAGGAAGCCTAGATAAAATACAATGGGGCAACTTAAATACAATGCAATGGACCAGAAACGCCTTACATAAAATACAATGCAAATGGACCAGACGTGTCCAACATAAAATACAATGCAAATGGACCAGACGCGTCCTACATAAAATACAATACAAATGGACCAGACGCATCCAACATGGCATACAATACAAATGGACCAGACGCGTCCTTCATAAAATACAATACAAATGGACCAGACGCATCCAACATAAGAATACAATTCAAAGCAATGGACGGAACCTCTTTATCCAACAGAAAAGTAAACATACAATGGACGAAACCTCTTTCATCCAAAAGAAAAGTAAATGCAATGGACGGAACCTCCTCGTCCAACATAAAAGTAAACATGCAATGGACGGAACCTCCTTCGTCCAAAATAAAATTAAATGCAACAGATGGAACCTCCTCGTCCAACAGAAAAGTAAACATGCAATGGATGGAACCTCCTTCGTCCAAAAGAAAAGTAAATGCAATGGACGGAACCTCTTCGTCCAACAGAGAAGTAAACATGCAATGGACGGAACCTCCTTCGTCCAAAAGAAAAGTAAATGAAATGGACGGAACCTCCTCGTCCAACAGAAGGTTAAATGCAATGGACGGAACCTCTTCGTCCAACAGAAAAGTAAATGAAATGGACAGAAATTCCTCGTCCAACAGAAGATTAAATGCAATGGACGAAACCTCTTCACCCAATCAGAAAAGTAAATAAAATGGACGGAACCTCCTCGTCCAACAGAAGATTAAATGCAATGGACGGAACCTCTTCGTCCAATTAGAAAAGCAAACATGCAATGGACGGAACCTCTTTCGTCCAAAAGAAAAGTAAATGCAATGGACGGAACCTCCTCGTCCAACAGAAAAGTAAACCTGCAACGGACGGAACCTCCTTCGTCCAAAATAAAAGTAAATGCAATGGACGGGAGCCTCCTCGTCCAACAGAAAAGTAAACATGCAATGGACGGAACCTCCTTCGTCCAAAAGAAAAGTAAATGCAATGGACGGAACCTCTTCGTCCAACAGAGAAGTAAACATGCAATGGACGGAACCTCCTTCGTCCAAAAGAAAAGTAAATGAAATGGACGGAACCTCCTCGTCCAACAGAAGATTAAATGCAATGGACGGAACCTCTTCGTCCAACAGAAAAGTAAATGAAATGGACGGAACCTCCTCGTCCAACAGAAGATTAAATGCAATGGACGGAACCTCTTCACCCAATCAGAAAAGTAAAAGAAATGGACGGAACCTCCTCGTCCAACAAAAGATTAAATGCAATGGACAGAACCTCTTCGTCCAATTATAAAAGTAAATGAAATGGACGGAACCTCCTCGTCCAACAGAAAAGTAAACATGCAATGGACGGAACCTCTTTCATCCAAAAGAAAAGTAAATGCAATGGACGGAACCTCCTCGTCCAACAGAAAAGTAAACATTCAATGGACGAACCCCTTTCGTCCAAAAGAAAAGTAAATGCAATGGACGGAACCTCCTCGTCCAACAGAGAAGTAAACCTGCAACGGACGGAACCTCCTTCGTCCAAAAGAAAAGTAAATGCAATGGGCGGAGCCTCATCGTCCAACAGAAAAGTGAACATGCAATGGACAGAACCTCCTTCGTCCAAAAGAAAATTAAATGCAATGGACGGAACCTCTTCGTCCAACAGAGAAGTAAACATGCAATGGACGGAGCCTCCTTCGTCCAAAAGAAAAGTAAATGAAAAGGACGGAACCTCCTCGTCCAACAGAAGATTAAATGCAATGGACGAAACCTCTTCATCCAACAGAAAAGTAAATGAAATGGACGGAACCTCCTCGTACAATAGAAGATTAAATGCAATGGACGGAACCTCTTCGTCCAATCAGAAAAGTAAATGAAATGGACGGAACCTCCTCGTCCAACAGAGAAGTAAACCTGCAACGGACGGAACCTCCTTCGTCCAAAAGAAAAGTAAATGCAATGGGCGGAGCCTCATCGTCCAACAGAAAAGTGAACATGCAATGGACGGAACCTCCTTCGTCCAAAAGAAAATTAAATGCAATGGACGGAACCTCTTCGTCCAACAGAGAAGTAAACATGCAATGGACGGAGCCTCCTTCGTCCAAAAGAAAAGTAAATGAAATGGACGGAACCTCCTCGTCCAACAGAAGATTAAATGCAATGGACGAAACCTCTTCATCCAACAGAAAAGTAAATGAAATGGATGGAACCTCCTCGTCCAATAGAAGATTAAATGCAATGGACGGAACCTCTTCGTCCAATCAGAAAAGTAAATGAAATGGACGGAACCTCCTCGTCCAACAGAAGATTAAATGCAATGGACGGAACCTCTTCGTCCAATCAGAAAAGTAAATGAAATGGACGGAACCTCCTCGTCCAACAGAAAAGTAAACCTGCAACGGACGGAACCTCCTTCGTCCAAAAGAAAAGTAAATGCAATGGATGGAGCCTCCTTGTCCAACAGAAAATTAAACGCAATGGACTGGACTGCGTCCAACAGCCAGAACAAGGCAATGGACTGGCCTGGACCTCGTCCAACAGAAAATCCAACGCAATGTGATGGACTGGGAGGGATCACCCTCTCCTTTTTTCATATCATAAAAGTTAGAATAAAATGAAGACGGACAAAAATGGGTGTTCACACATATTGGTTGCTAACTTGTCTATCTAGTATGCAGATCAAAACAGTAAGAATCATCTGTCTGCTCATATAGATGACTACCTGTCGGGATAAGCAAAAGTCAACCTGTCTGCTGACTAGGATTATTGACTTCCTTCAAGAGAAGTTTTGAACCTCTCTCTCCATGAGTTCCTACACTCGTCTGAGGTTACTCATTGAAGAACCAAGGACCTAACAAGCTTTTGTGAGCTGTCCTATCAGAAAGAGACTCGAAGCCTTCTCTCCTACTTGGTCTCACTCTTATCAAGAAAAATCAGAAGTCACTCTCTCAAGCAACCTAGGATATCGGAACCAAAGACCAGTTAACGAATGCTTCCAACGTGCTTTATTCCCTAGTACCCCTGGTCTTTACACAAAAATGGAATTGTACTCAATAAAGTACAAAAAGCTCTCTGCAAAACTCTGATATGGCTAATTCACGATGCAAAAAGCCACGACCCTACAAGTTAGAGTACAACCAACGTTCCTATTGCATTAATGGCTGCCCAGAACGACTCTATTGTATTTAATGAAGTTATGCTTGAAGCCAACATCTGAAGCAATGTCTCTAACGGATCTTAAATGCTTGAAGACTATAAATATAGAAGTCATTGAAGATGAAGAGAGAATACTCATAGCATTTAAAAGAGCCATTACTATGCACATTAATATCTTCATTCTTTCATTCTGTATTCTTCAATCATTTGAAGTTATTACACAGACTTTCCCAAGCTTTACATTTAAACCACTTTCTAGTGTTAGTGAAAGATCTATCTGTCTGAAGTTGTATTTATTACAAACCAAATTTCTCAAACAAATCTGAGTGAGCCTGAAGAGGCTAGGTGTGCAAAGAATACTTGTCTTGGAGCCTGAAGAGGCTAGGTGTGTAAATAATACTTGGAGTCTGTAACCTGATCAGTTATAGTGGATAAAACTTGGTGCTGCCCAGGACTGGACGTAGCTCTTTGCTTTGAATAGTGAACCAGGATAAATAACTGTGTCAATCTATCTTTACTTATAAACTCTTTAGTTTTCTTATCCGTTTATCAAGTGGTGTGTTTACCTAAGTCATTGTTAAAATTTCATCAGACAGGTCACATGTCTGTCCTGTATCTTTCCACTCATCTGAACTAAGCTTCTGTATGCGAAAAGTTTTCAACTTTGTTTAAATTATGATAAACACAATTCAATCCCCCCTCCTCGTGTTTATAGTCGTCTATTTCAGTTGGTACTAGAGCTCAGCCTCTGGGTTGAGCATCTAAGAGTGTAGAGGTAAAAGGTCCTGAAGAATAGACATGACTGTTAGAGCTAGTTCAAGTGGAAGTCACCAGACTGAAGGAGCTTCCCTAACCAGACCTCCTTACTTCAATGGAGAAAACTACAACTATTGGAAAGGTAGATTTCAATGGTTCATTCTATCTACAAACTCTGATATCTGGAATGTTATTACAGATGGTCCATTCATTCCCAAGAATGATGATGACACTGACAAGCCAAAAGCTGAGTGGACTACTATAGAAAAGACAAAATGGGAGCTGAACCACAAAGCTAGATATAACATCATTTGTGCTCTCAGTCCTGAGGAGTTTGAGAAGGTAAGTGCTTGTGACTCTGCCAAAGAAATATGGGACACTTTAGCTGTCACACATGAAGGAACAGCCAACGTCAAAGAGTCAAAGATTGTCATACTTGTCAGAAAGTATTAACTGTTTGTCACGGAGGAAGGAGAATTTGTTGTTCAAATGATAGGAAGATTTCAAACTATAGTCAATAGTTTAAAATCTCTTGGCAAAGCCTACACCAATGCTGAGAAGGTTGGAAAGATTCTGAGAAGTTTACCTAAAACAGTGGATACCTTTGGTCACTGCTATCTCTCAAGCCAAGGATCTCACTACCTTGACTATGGATGAACTTCTTGGAACACTCACTGTTCATGATAAAGAACTTGGAGATGAAGTTGCACCAAAGAAGGGCAAGTTGATTGCTCTGAAAGCTTATCAGAAGTCAGCAAAAGCTTCCAAGGCTCTAAAGGCAGACGAGTCATCTAGTGATGCTGACCTGTCTGAACATGAGGATTCTAAGAGTGATGAAGAATTGTCTCTCCTGACCATAAAGATAAATCTTATCCTACATAAAAAGGAGTTCAAGAGGGATAAGCCATTCAAAAGGTTCAACAAGGACAAGAACTTCAAAGAATCCACTCCAACAGACAAAAGTCCAATTATCTGCTATGAGTGTAAGAAGCCTGGTCACATCAAGGCTGAATGTCCTCAACTCAAGAAGGCCCCCTTTAAGAAATTCTTCAAGAAGAAGAAGAAATGAATGATGGCTACTTGGGAGGATCTGGAGTCAACATCTTCTAATGAAGAAACAGAGGAAGAAGCCAATCTTTTTTTGATGGCCAACACTGACTCAAACTCAGACGATGAGGTACATCCTGACTATGAGGAATTACTTGATGCCTATGAGGAGTGCTGGAAGGATCCAACTGCTTATCTAAGGCCTTCAAATACCTCAAGAGAGAGTATGTAAAGCTCACCAGTGAGCAGAAATAGAAATCTCAAGAGTGTGAAAAGCTGGCTAAAGAGAACAGAGAGCTGAAGACTGAAAAGTCTAATGAAGCTAAGATCTCAAGTGAAACATCACCATCTGAAGAAGTTGAAAAACTTCAACAGAAATTGGAAGAGCTCACTTCTGATCTTGCCAAATTTGTTAATGGTAGAGATAATCTGATTAAGCTACTTGGCTGTCAGAGGCACTCTCTTAACAAAGAAGGTATTGGATATGTCCAACAGACACGTCATAAAGTATCAACTAAAGCTTCTACAGTATCTGTTAAGTCAACTGTAACCAAATCTACACCTGTCTGTAACTTCTGTGGAAAAGCTGGACATGTTATGTCCAAGTGTATTCACGGGAAGAGAAGAAAGTCCTCACAGACTCCTAGAACTAACAGAAAAGGACCCAGAAAAATATGGTTACCTAAAGATCAAATAATTTTTGTTGCAGATGTCCTCAACATGACAAAGAAAACACCACTCCTGGTACCTGGATAGTGGTTGCTCGTATCATATGACAGGAGAAAGGTCTATATTCCTAGACCTCCAACTTAAGAAAGGAGGACACGTTGCCTTTGGAGGGAATCAGAAAGGAAAAGTTATAGGAATTGGTACTATTGGTGGTAAACCCCCTCTTCCCTCTATATCTAATTTTCTTATGGTTAAAGGATTAAGACACAATTTGCTTAGCATAAGTCAATTATGTGACAGTGGATTTGATGTTTCCTTTACCAAGGATGTATGCATAATTAAAGACTGTTGTGGCAAAACCCTCTTTTCAGCTAAAAGGAAACAAAATCTTTATAAGATTGGACTGTCTGATCTCTCAGATCAAAGTGTAACCTGTCTGATGTCTAAAGAGGATGAGAGATGGCTATGGCATAAGAAACTAGGACATGCTTGTATGAAACTAATTTCTAAATTAAAAAGGAATAACATTGTGAGAGGATTGCCTGATATTAGTTTTAAGAAAGATGTCTTATGTGATACATGTCAGAGAGGTAAACAGATAAAATCAAGTTTCAAATCTAAACACCAAGTATCAAGCTCTCGACCTCTTCAGTTGTTACACCTGGATCTGTTTGGACCAGTTAGTGTTGCCAGCCTGGATGGAAGAAAATATGGATTTGTCATAGTTGATGCCTATTCTAGATTCACATGGGTACTCTTCCTAACACACAAGGATGAGTCTTTTAAGGCTTTCTCAGAATTCTGCAAAAGAGTACAAAATGAGCAGGGTTTCTGTATTTCTACCCTTAGAAGTGATCATGGGGGAGAATTTGAAAATGAGCAGTTTAGACAGTTCTGTGAGGAGAATGGAATCTCTCACGATTTCTATGCACCTAGAACTCCACAGCAAAATGGAGTGGTTGAGAGAAAAAACAGATCTCTACAAGAGATGGCTAAATCTATGCTCAATGAAAATGATCTCCCTAAGTACTTCTAGGCAGAAACTGTAAACACTGCTTGTTATGTACAAAACAGAATACTTATTAGGCCTTTTCTAAAGAAGACTCCTTATGAATTGTGGAAAATAAAAAGCCCCAACATATCTTATTTTCATGCTTTTGGATGTGAATGTTTTATTCTGGATACCAAAGATAATCTTGGAAAGTTTGATTCTAAGGTAGATAAAGGTATTTTCATAGGATATTCCAAAAATGTCTAAAGCTTTTAGATTTTATAATTCAAAAACCTATGTCATTGAAGAATCTATTCATGTTAAATTCAATAATGGACTAAAGACTGATAAAGAACTATCGGATCTAGAGGACGATCTTGCAGGTCTTGATATAAACAATCCAGAAATTCAACAACCTGATCTGACCAAGACAAACTGTGCTTGAGGCTGACAGACAAGTCAACAGACGAGCCAGCAGACAAGTCAACATCTTCGTGATGATCTAGAAAGGGATTGGAAGTTCAACACTCATCACCCTAAGGATCTTATTATTGGAAATCCTTTTGAATGAGTAAGAACTAGATCCACGTTAAGAGAATCAAGCAATGTGGCTTTTATATCAGAATTGGAGCCAAAACGCATTGAAGAAACTCTTGAGGATGAAAGCTGGATTCTTGCAATGCAAGAAGAACTCAACCAGTTCACCAGAAATTATGTCTGGACTCTTGTCTCTAAGCCTAAAAACAAGTTTGTTATTGAAACAATATGGGTCTTCAGAAACACATTGGATGAAGATGGTAAAGTTGTCAAATAAGGCAAGGTTAGTAGCTCAAGGCTATAACCAACAAGAAGGTATTGACTATACTGAAACTTTTGCACTTGTAATGTCATATGATGCACAACACCAAATCACCCTGTTTCAAATGGGTGTAAAAAGTGCTTTTCTAAATGGTATATCCCCCTGGTTTTGAGGATATTGATAAATCAGATCACATTTTCAAACTTAAAAAGGCATTATATGGTTTGAAACAAGCACCTAGAGCATGGTATCATAGGCTTAGTTCCTTTCTCATGCATAATGTTTTTCTAGAGGACAAGTGGACACTACTCTGTTCAAGAAATGCTCTAAAGAGAACTTTATTATAGTTCAAATATATGTCGATGATATTATTTTTGGAGCAACTAATGAAAAGGTGTTTAAGGAATTTTCAAATCTAACGCAAGCTGAATTTGAGATGAGCATGATGGAAGAATTGAAGTTCTTCCTTGACTTACAATTCAAGCAGACAAGTGATGGAATTTACATTCATCAACACAATTATACCAAGGAAATACTCGAGAAATACAAAATGGAAAATTCTAAGCTCATGAAAACCCCCATGCAACCCAAAACTAAGCAAAGATGATGAAGGTAAAAAGGAAGATCAAACTGTCTACAGAGGTATGATTGGCTCTTTACTGTACTTAACTTCAAGCAGACCTGACATTCAATTTAGTGTATGTATGTGTGCTAGATTCCAATCTGATCTTAGAGAATCTCATCTTAAGGCTGTTAAAAGAATATTTAGATATTTGCTTGGTACTACTAATCTTGGTTTGCTATATTTAAGATCAAAACAATACAGATTAGTGGGATATTGTGATGCTGATTTTGCTAGAGACAGAATAGAAAGAAAAAGAATCAGTGGAGGATGTCACTTCATTGGAGCAAGCTTAGTCTCATGGTCAAGCAAGAGGCAGACAACTATTGCCCTGTCTACTGCTGAAGCAGAATACATCTCAGCTGCTAGTTGCTGCTCTCAACTCTTATGGGTAAAACATCAACTTGAGGATTACTCTATTTATGAACATAACATATCTGTATGGTGTGATAATTCCAGTGCTATATGTTTATCTAAAAATCCAATTCAGCATTCTAAGGCTAAGCATATTGAAATCAAGCATCATTTTATTAGGGATTATGTTCATAAAGGCATCTTTGATATTAAGTTTGTTAAAACTGAAAATCAATGGGATAGTATTTTCACTAAACCCCTAGCAGAAGAAAGGTTTTTATTTATTATAGATAATCTAAACATGTATTGCATTGTTGAATGACATGTCTGAGTGTTAACCTGACTGTGCTTTATCACCTGTCTATGCTTACCCGTCTGACTCTGCTGAGTCATTATGCTAGAACTCAACGGTTTTGTTGAAATGGTTATTAATTAATCAATGTCATTCCCTTATCTGAAGCTAATCATGTGCACACTAATTTATATATCTCGAAACCATGTTTTCATTGTGTCTTAAGTAGGCGCTGCTATTCCCCATACGAATCATGCCGTTTTGATTTCAAAATTCTTTTTTCTCTCTCCTACCTATTTGTCTATAAAAGGCAGAGGATCAGAAAGGTTCAATCTTTACGCTTTCAAAATTCCAAAATCTCTTTGTCTTCTCATCTTTCAAACCCTCTTCTCTTTTGAAACCCTAGAACCGTCTTCTCTAAAAAATGGCATCATCCAAGCATCTCTCTACAAAGGAAATTACTGAGAAATACAATCTCAAGGTTACTGAGATAGAAAAGATTATTCCGGGAAAGATTGTTGATCTTCAAAAGATGAAGAAGCTAGGTATGAATGTCACTGAAGAGTTGGAGTACTCCAAGTGGACTCCTTTCTTCGACATCAAGGAGCTCGTGCACCCCAAGCTACTCCAAACCTTCTGGAGAAATGATGTGGTTGTCACCAACAGGCTCAACGGAACCAAGAGCTTTAAGGCTGAAATGGGGGATAAAACCCTACTCTTCCCCTATAGCTCTCTGGAGCTTGTCACAAAGTGCCCGAGAATCGGAGCTGGCTTCACACCCAACTGGGAAACTGAAGTGGGAGTTGACAATGTCAACATTGCCATCTATGGTGTTCCCAAATCTGTGAACCCTAAACCCATCAACATGGTGGCCAAGTGTAGAATCCTGCACAAATTGATGATGGAGTGCGTGATGCCAAGGAAAGGCTCACGAGACAGTGTGACCAAGATGGACAGATTTGCTTTGTACCACTTGACCCACAAAATCAAGGTGGACATCAATGACCTCATATATATGTACATGGAGACTCTGATCAAGAGGACTAATGTGAAAACCTATCCTTATGGGATGTTGCTAACAAGGGTCTTTAGGAACAAGTTGTTTGTTCCTAGTGATGTTCATTTTGTGGACATGTCACTGCCCATAGACAGGAAGATACTGTCTATGATGGATAACAAGGGAGTCCCTCTTACTGATGAGGAGGAAGACAACAGGAAGAAGAAGCAGAAGAAGAAACCTGCTGTTGAACAGAAAGAAAAAGAACCAGTGGTTTCCACTGATGAATCTGAAGTCCCTCTGTCTCAGAGTTGCAAATTCCAGAGCTGCAACAATCCTCAGCATCTGAAGAAACTGCTGAGACAGTTGAACCCTTGAGGTTCAAACTGAGGAGAACCTCTCCAAAGAGGAAGGTGAGTGAAGCTGAAGAACCCATTGTTGTACTAGCTCAGCCCAGCAAGAAAAGGAAGCTAGTGAGGACCTTTGCCAAGGTCAGACAAGTTGAGTCTGAGCCTAACAAAGAGGAAGCATCTGCTCATGGGGGGAGCAGACAGAACAAGTTCTGGAAGAACCAAAGAAGACTTTCATTTTGGGAATCATTCCCAAAAAGAGAAGATCTGGTTACCTAGTGCCTGCAAAGACCGAAGTGCCTGCAGAAGCTAACTGATGCGTAATTTTTAGATATAAAGGCAAGTGCACCTCGTCGCAAACAAGTAATACGGTGGTGAGACCGGTTATCGTATCCACAGGGATCGGTTGTCAATTACCAATTCACAAACTCAACAACTATCTAGACTTAATTAAGGTATGAAAAGATCATAAAATAAAGAAATAAAATATTTTTGGTCTTTTGGGAATTTTATCGAACACTTGGTATGCAAACAGAGATGTGGTTGAGATTGTCAGGGTTAGACTACACTAATCCTCCCTTAATTGCAATGAAATGGTTTCTAACACAAGTCCTAATCCAATTATGACAATCAAGCCTTTTCTAAAATACTCAAGCCTAATGTCTTAGGTGCATTGAGCCTAAAACCCCAAATTAAGCCCTAATGTCTTAGGTGGAATAACCTGGGATTTTGCATTAAGTCAAGACTTATAAGATTGCAAGCAGTCAACACCTATGTCTAGATTCTTGAACTACTTGGCATATGATTCATGAGCATGCCTTAACACCAACCTTTCAGTTATCTATCAAAGCAACATATCATCCCTATGGGTAGCTAATCCAAGGAAAGCATTAAGCACAGAATCACATACTCATAAAGAAATAGAGACTTGCATTAAAACCAAATCAAATACAAACAAGTTTAGAAAAGCTACATCTAACCCCAACAATAGGGGATTTAACTACTCATATACAAAGAAAACCAAACCAGATAAATAGGAGAAGAGGAGAGAAGAGGCTCCATGTGAGCTTTCCTTCTTCTTCAAAGCAACCTCTCTTGGCTCCCTTCTAGGGCTGAAACCCTAGCCCAGCCACAGCCTCCAAGTGCCTCCAAATGCCTCCCTCCAGACCTAAAAACTCTCCCAGTTCTGTCTGCTGCGCTCTTATTTATAGGTCTGCTGCGCGTCACGGCCGTGATGGCCATCACGGGCTGGCTGTGACGCGTTCTGTCCAAGGCGTACTTGCATAAAATGGGTTCTCGCGAGGCGAGCCCTTTGTTCGCGACGCGAATCCTGAATTTCTGGTAGGTCATGGCCGTGATGTCTATTACGGGCAGGCCGTGACAGTCTCTGACTTTTGCCTTCTGCTCTGCTTGATCACGGCCGTGATGGTCATCACGGCCAGGCCGTGATGGACTCTGTTTGGCTCATATTCTTCACTTTTCAAGCTCTATTTCATCCAAGCTCCACCATGGCTGATTTTGATCATTTTTACATTGAATTCCTGCAAAACAACACCAAGACACCGCTTCACCCGTTCCAAGAAAAATCTAACTAAAATCAAATAAAGAATGCCTAATCTATATGCAAAATGCATGCAAAAGTATATAGAAAACATGATGTAAAATCACACTATCAAATCACCCCAAGCTTAATCAATTGCTTGTCCTCAAGCAATCACTAAGGCCAGAAGATCAAAATAATCAAAGCATGGATAGTGAATCAAGAACCCGAGTAAATAATCCATGTAATAGGGAATTCAAACAATTCAGCAAGAGACAATCAATTCAAGTCCAATTAGAGGTTCAGGTTCCTCAGATTCATATTCTCACTGATTTGGGCACTCTTTCTCACCTGAAGCTCACCCCAAGCTTGTTTATTTGCTTGGCTCTCTTTCTAACCTCACTCAAGTGTTTAGGGGATAAGATATTTCACTCAATTTTCCTCAAGGAATGAACTCTACCATAGGCTTGACTATCAACCAAGTCTCTACTTTATTAATGAAAACAATTTAGAATCAAGAGGTCTTTCACTTGGTTGTAACGTGACCATGGGATTAATCGTTAGGTGGGGATAACAAGAAAAGGACATTTCAAAAGGCTAAACCAAATGTCAAACATTGCAAACATGACACCTTCTAAAATACCTTCTTGGGTTTTCAATTTATTTTTCCACCTTTCTTTTCTTTCTTTTTCTTTTTATTTCTCATTTCTTTTTTGTCATCCCTTTCTCTATTTATTTTTCTTTTTCTTTTGTTTTTCTTTTATTTGGAGAAGGGGAGATTTTTCAGCTCAAGAGAATAAATTTTTTTTTTTTCTGATTCTTTTCCCAAACTTTCAACTACCTTTTTACCCTTTTGTAATACTTTAGAAGGTCCCTTATCAAGCATATTTATCAAAACATTTTAGGGTACCAAGAAAAGCATTTTCTTCTTTCAGGCTCAAAATTGGGCAACTAAGGGGTAGCATTTCAACAATCAAAGCTCAGAAGGCCAGAAAAATACCTATTGCCTCAATCATTTTCAAAAATGTTTTCAAAAATTTTTTAAGCTTTGAAATGGTTTCAAGTCAAGTTCTAGAGAAATACTTCCAAGAGGAATAACACTCTAACACAAAGAATGGGGTAAAATTTTGTGAGTACCCCTTTATGGCTCAAAATCTCACATTTATCAGTTCAAAAATCAGTGAGGAACACAAGTCTATAGAAACACATGCTAATCATCAACTATCCAAGACCATCTCAAGAATATTTATTTGAAGCCATATCACAAGAATGAAATAAATTGGGTTCAAAAATCCACTATCACAATTTAATTGGCACTTAGTTCTCCCAATTGGATGCAAAATCTAAACAAGGGCAATCTAATTGTGTGATCATGCAAACTACCATGCAAAACTATATGAATGCAATATGAAAAATGCAAAATATGAACATATGCAAAAATACCCCTCTACCCCAAGCTTAAAAATTTACATTGTCCCCAATGTAAACAATCAAGTTGGAGAAAGGAGAAGAAAAAGAAAATAAAACAAAAAATTGGAACGGCTTACCGAGGCGGTAACAAGTGCTGGTTAACATTACAGTCAGAAACTGCCTGAGAATTGGGTGCTTTTTCTTGTCATCTTGCTCTTCCCTTCCTTCTTTCCCTGAAATTACTTGGCAATTTTATTAGTAAAAGAAAACTCTTGATCTTCTCAAATTATTCAAGAGTTTAAAATCAAAAATCAAATCTAACTAAACAAAAAGGAAAAAGGAAAAGGAAAAGAAAAATTGGGTTGCCTCCCAATAAGCGCTTCTTTAACGTCACTAGCTTGACTTATTAAAAATCATCACCTGGATCCTCCTCCCGGATCAAATGGAAATTGGGGTGGTGATTGCAACAGTAATATAACTTTATTCTCAATTCCACCCAGCCATTGGGTGGAAATTCCATTGACCTTTGCAAATATAAACTCACTTCCTCTCGGGTCAAATGGAATGTTCAAGAGGAAGTGTGACATACAAGTGGAAGGGGCTAACTTACCATTGTCCACACATGCATGCAAGCCAACATATTTTTCTAATGCAGTAAAATCAGATTGCTCAGCATGCATGGTGGAAGGAGTGCTATCTAGATGCCCTGCCTCCTCACTTGTTGTTTCCCAAGGATTTGTGGAAGGTAATTCCTCTTGTTGTGGTTCACTTACCACCACCACTTCATTTTCAATTTGATCCATTCCCACAACCAGATTTTTCTCAAATTCTTCTTCATGTGGCTCTATGGGAATCATACATGGTGGTGGAGGTGGTAAATATGCCCAAAAGGTTTCCCAATCCTCCTCGGTATATATATATATAAGCTCACCAGTCATAGGATCGACTCGTGATGGGATGTTATGAGATAGAGAAAACTCCTCGAAGAATTCTCCCAAATTTATATCATCTTCCCAACACAAGTTGTCCTCCAAAATATGACTGGAAGCTTCCTCATCAGGTGGATAATAAAATTTTTTCATGATTTTCGTCCACCTTGCAAAAACAAAACTTAAAACAAAAAAATGAAATATACACAGAAAATAAAAATAAAAAAATAAAAATGTCTAAATTAGTTGCCTCATTTGTTACTAATGATATTGACAAAGCCAATCCCCGGCAACGGCGCCAAAAACTTGATGCGTAATTTTTAGATATAAAGGCAAGTGCACCTCGTCGCAAACAAGTAATACGGTGGTGAGACCGGTTATCGTATCCACAGGGATCGGTTGTCAATTACCAATTCACAAACTCAACAACTATCTAGACTTAATTAAGGTATGAAAAGATCATAAAATAAAGAAATAAAATATTTTTGGTCTTTTGGAAATTTTATCGAACACTTGGTATGCAAACAGAGATGTGGTTGAGATTGTCAGGGTTAGACTACACTAATCCTCCCTTAATTGCAATGAAATGGTTTCTAACACAAGTCCTAATCCAATTATGACAATCAAGCCTTTTCTAAAATACTCAAGCCTAATGTCTTAGGTGCATTGAGCCTAAAACCCCAAATTAAGCCCTAATGTCTTAGGTGGAATAACCTGGGATTTTGCATTAAGTCAAGACTTATAAGATTGCAAGCAGTCAACACCTATGTCTAGATTCTTGAACTACTTGGCATATGATTCATGAGCATGCCTTAACACCAACCTTTCAGTTATCTATCAAAGCAACATATCATTCCTATGGGTAGCTAATCCAAGGAAAGCATTAAGCACAGAATCACATACTCATAAAGAAATAGAGACTTGCATTAAAACCAAATCAAATACAAACAAGTTTAGAAAAGCTACATCTAACCCCAACAATAGGGGATTTAACTACTCATATACAAAGAAAACCAAACCAGAGAAATAGGAGAAGAGGAGAGAAGAGGCTCCATGTGAGCTTTCCTTCTTCTTCAAAGCAACCTCTCTTGGCTCCCTTCTAGGGCTGAAACCCTAGCCCAGCCACAGCCTCCAAGTGCCTCCAAATGCCTCCCTCCAGACCTAACAACTCTCCCGGTTATGTCTGCGCTCTTATTTATAGGTCTGCTGCGCGTCACGGCCGTGATGGCCATCACGGGCTGGCTGTGACGCGTTCTGTCCAAGGCGTACTTGCATAAAATGGGTTCTCGCGAGGCGAGCCCTTTGTTCGCGACGCGAATCCTAAATTTCTGGTAGGTCATGGCCGTGATGTCTATTACGGGCAGGCCGTGACAGTCTCTGACTTTTGCCTTCTGCTCTGCTTGATCACGGCCGTGATGGTCATTGATGAGTGTGATTCCACCTCATCTTTGTCCATCATTTTGCATGCATTTTCATGTAGTTTAGGCATATTTTTATTAGATTTTAGGTTAATTTTCCTTTGGAACAGGTAAGGCGGTTTTCGTGTGTTGTTTTGCAGATATCAAGGGTAAATTGCTCAAGATCAACCATGATGAAGTTTGGATGAAGATGGAGCTTTAAAACTGAAGAAAATGAGCCAAACAGAGCCCATCACGGCCTAGCCGTGATGCCCATCACGGCCATGATCGAGCAAAACTGAAAAAGAAGAAAGGTCAAGTCGAGTGCATCACGGCCTGGCCGTGATAGCCATCACGACCGTGACCCAAAACCACCACAAGTCGAGCACATCACGGCCCGGTAGTGAAATTCATCACGGGCCATGAAAGGAAGGCTCGCGTCGCGAAGCAGCATCTCGCGTCGCGAGAAATTGAATTTTCCAGATTTGCGAGAGGCAGAGATCCGTCCCGGCCTGGCCGTGATGGCCATCACGACCGTGACGCGCATTACTTGGACCTGAAGAAACCGAAATAGATCAGATTTTGAGTTGGTTTGGGACTCTAACTTCCCCATTTCTATAAATATGGACCAAGGCATCAGAAACAGAGAATGATCTACACATTAGGGGCTACTACTCTAGGCATAGATTTAGGATCTCTTCTCCTCTCTTCTCTTTTCTGATTTTTATTATGTTGTCATCCCAGCTTGTCATCTCCATGGCAAGACTGGAGTAGTAGCATAGTTTCTAGGGATTAGGGCTCTGCCCAAGGTTTGTAAATGATGTTAATTTGATGTTGAAACCATTGTTGATTTCATAATTGTTTTAGATCTGATTTCTAGTGTGTTAATCACTCATAAATTTCGGCAACCGTTTATTTACGTGACATAGACGTTCTAAGGAGGAACCTAACGGTGAACTTAGGATCTCTAGGGTGATTCACTCGTAAAGCCCGGCAGCCACTGGTTTGTGAGATGTGAATGATCCAAGGAGGAACCTAGCGGTGAACTTAGGTTATTTGCATGACCGAGACATTTCAAGGAGGAACCTAGCGGTGAACTTGGGTGTCGGACCTATAGAAGTCAGACTTGGGACTGAAATCACGAGAGTTAGAAGCCGTCCCTCGAGGAGCAACGAGTTGTCACTGAACGCAAAGGGTCCAATCTGGGATCGACTACCACGAGAGTAGGGGTCGGGTCAATTGGGCACGGCTTTTGTAACCCGAGAGGGAGCTTAAGCTATCAGAGGATAAACTCGCCTTCAAGGCAATTTCGGTAATCAACAAAGGTAAATCTGTTAGCAACATAAACAGCCTCAAAGGTAACCCAAATCCCTAGGAATCCGTTTTAGATCGAAAACCCCATAAACATTTGTTTTCTGCTCATCTATCTTTTAATTTTCAAATTCAAAACCTTTTTCAAAACCCTTTACAAAGTCCAGATATAATCGATTAGAATTTAATTGCGATTCGAGAACACAGTCTCTGTGGGTTCGATATCTTTTATTACTTGACGGCAGTCCGGTACACTTGCCGGAATCGCACGTGCATTCGCACGCTATCAAGTTTTTGGCGCCGTTGCCGGGGACTGTGCCTTTTCGAATCTCAATTCAAATTTTGAATTGATTTTTCTGGACCTTTTCTTTTTGTTTGATTTTTATTTCTGAAATATAAAAAAAAAAAATTTCAAAAACATTCTTTTCCTTCTATTGTATCCATCTCTCTGTGTGTTATATGCAAAGATCTCTAAGTCTTGGGAGCCTTAGTGAGATTGATCCGGAGATCGAGAGGACCTTCCACAGACGTAGAAGACTACAAAGAGAGGGAGAAAGGTTGAGTCCCGTTCCACTCATGGCGAATCAACCGGATACAAAACCTTTGAAGGATTACGCAGCCCCAAATGCGAGAGGCTTGCGGCCCCGGGATTGCAAGGCCAGAGATTGAGGCGGAAAACTATACCATACCGCCCATGCTAATCAACATGATTAGGCAACATCAGTTCGGAGGATTGCCTTCGGAGGACCCGACCGATCACATAGAGACATTCTTAGAGTTCACCGACGCAATCAGGATTAATGGAGCCTCAGTCGATGTTGTGCGTTTGAGATTGTTCCCCTCATCTCTCACTGGAAAGGCGAAGGCCTGGCTTAAGCAAATCCCCGCTAACACTTTGACTACTTGGGACCAATTGGAGCAGGCGTTCTTGGAGAAATTCTTCCCTCCATCCAAGACGGCCTACATAAGGACCCAGATCACCGGCTTCTTCCAGAAAGACGGAGAATCATTATCGGAAGCTTGGGATCGATACAAGGGACTGCTGGAGTCGTGCCCACATCACGGACTCGAGAGGTGGTTAATAGTGCATACCTTCTATAACGGATTGGACTACTCTTCGAAGGTGTCACTAGATTCTGCAGCCGGTGGAGCGTTTATGAATAGGCCTCTCACTGAGGCATTCAACATCATCGAGAATGTCGCCACCAACTACCACCAATGGGGATCCGAAAGAGGTAATAACCCGAACAAGATTTCGGGGGGTAAGTTTGAAGTAAGTAGCATTGATCTGATTATTTCTAAATTTGACTCACTAAATAAACGATTAGATAAGATTGAAAGAGCTAATGTGAGTGCAATAGGTGCTACTAACACTATTTGTGAGATTTGTGGAATGCAGGGACATGACATGATGGAATGCCCTCGTGGCATCGCTCATGGATCCGGCGCTTCGGGTGAGCAAGTGAACTCTTGTAACAACTACTACGATACGAACCCGAAGCTGCCCAACTATGCTCCCCCAAATCCCTACAACCAAAGAAGAAACAACCCTTACCTCTCCTACGGCAACTACAGCAACACGCTCAACCATGAGTTCCAAGAGGGTCAAGGTAATAAGAGAGCAGCACCGGGGTATCCTCAGGTACAAAGATCTAAACTCGAGACTTTATTTGAAAGTTTTGTCGAAACTCAGACAAAACAGAATGAGGAGTTTAGACAACAAGGAAGGGCAGTGAGTGAGGCAATAAAGGATCTAGCATCTAAAGTAGACAACTTAGCAACTCATAATAAGATGCTAGAAAACCAGATTACCCAACAAGCCAGCACGTACTCAAGACCTAAGGGTACATTCCCGGGGCAACCTGAAGCAAATCCCAATGAGCATTGCAATGTCATACACTTGAGGGATGATAAGCTTGGGGTGGGGGTAGCTGAAATGGAGGTGGAACCGGAGGAAGACACGAGCGAAAAGGAAGAGCTTGAACCGAAATACGTCCCTCCACCACCGTACCAACCCCCGATACCTTTCCCACAAAGGTTGGTCAGGAAAAAGCAAGTAGATGTAGAGACTAAAATGCCTACTAAACTGAAAGACCCAGGTAGTTTCTCCATCGCTTGCTCGATCGAACAACTGCAAGTTGACCAAGCCTTATGTGACCTAGGGGCTAGCACGAGCTTGATGTCCCTCACTATCATGGAAAGGTTGGGAAGCAAAGAGTTGAGACCATTCAAATTCCCCTTACAAACTGCGGATGGCTCAACTAGGACTCCTCTAGGCATACTAGAGAATGTTCTGTAAAGGTAGGGATAATTCTCATCCCTACCGACTTCCTGGTATTGGACATGAAAGGGAATTCTAAATTCCCCATCATTTTAGGAAGGCCATTCTTGGCAACCGCTGGAGCATTAATAGACGTAAGGAATGGCAAACTCTCTCTAAATGTAGAGGAAGGTAGGGTAAATTTTCAGTTGATTAACTCTTGTAACAACCCTCCTTTTGAGAGCCATGTGTGCAGAATTGATGTAACGTCTCCCAGGTAGAGAAAGAACTTAGCATGGAAGCAACCCCAAAGATATGCATGGTTGAAGATGCACCCAGTGGTGAAGTTGGAGTTGCTGTCCATGCGGAAACAAAACTTCCGCCGGGAGGAAGGAAGGCTAGGAAGCTCCGAGAGAAAGGAGCGAAGCGGAAGCGTTGCATCGGCCGTATGAACAGAAACGGCTATTTGAAGGAGCTCCCTGGAAAAGAAGTGTTCCTGCACTTCTACGCCCAGCCGACCCCGGTTGACTGAAGGAAGTTTGGTCAAGCTTAAGACCATAAATAAGCGCTTCTTGGGAGGCAACCCAAGTTTTCTTTCCCTTTTTCCTTTTGTTTTTGATTTAACCTCTTGAATAATTTGAGAAGATCAAGAGGTAAAAATATCATTAATAGGTTTGTCTAGTGTTTTCAGGTTGAGAAAGAGAAGAAGATCATAAAAAAAAGATAAAGTCGAGGCCATCACGCCCTGGCCGTGACAGTGGTCACGCCGTGATGAACTAAACAAGAGCACAGAAAGGATCACGGCCTAGCCGTGACAACAACCATCACGGGCGTGATGAGTAGGATGCCAAAGCCAGAGAGCATCACGGCCCAGCCGTGATGTAGATCACGGCCGTGACAGGGGCAACTCCCGAGGATCGAAGCGATCACGGCCTGCCCGTGATAAGCCTCACGGCCGTGATACAATTTCTACCCAAGTTTTGACTGGAATGTGAAGCCAACACCCGCTACCGACTCGGTAAGTTGTTCCATTTTTCTCTCTCTCCGACTTGATTATTTACATTGGAGACAATGTAAGTAATCAAGCTTGGGGTGGGGGTATTTATTTTTGCATTTGCATTGTTGCATTCATGTTGCATTCACATAGGCTTAGATTGGTATGATCACATTCTCTAGATTTCCCCTCACTTAGAACGTGCATCCGATTGTAAAAACTTGGAGCCAAATGAATTGAGATAGTGAATTTTGAACCCAATTTTTCATTATTCTTGTGATATGGCTAAAAATAAAAATTCTTGAGATAATCATTTGATAGTTGATAATTAGCATGTGGTTCCTTAAACTTGTGTACCTCACTGATTTTTGAACTACTAAATGTAAGATTTTGAGCCAAAAGGGGTATTCACTAAATCTACCCCATTTCTTGTGCTAGAGTGTTGTAATTCCTCATGGACTGTATTTTCTAGAACTTGACTTGAAACCATTTCAAAACTTAAAAATTTCTGAAAACATTTTTGGAAATGATTGAGGCACTAGGTATTTTTCTGGCCTCCCGAGCTTTGAATGATAAATGCTACCCCTTAGTTGCCCAATTTTGAGCCTAAAGAAAAAAATACTTTTCTTGGTACCATGAATTAATTTGATAAATAATGCTTGGTATGTCACCTTTTAAAGTATTACAAAAAGGGTAATTGGTAGTTGGAAAAAGAATGGGATGAAAATATTTCTGTTGAGCTATAAATCTCCCCTTCTCCAAATAAATAAAAAATGAAATGAACAGAAAAAAATGGAGAAGGGGATGACAAAGAAAGTGAGAAAAAAAAAAAAGAAAAAAAAAAAGAAGAAAGGTGGAAAAAGTAAATCAAAGCCCTTAAAAGGTAATTTAGAAGGTGTCATACTTTGTAATGTTTGATAATCTATCTAGCCTTCTTGAAAATTCCCTTTCTTTGATTTTCCCACCTAACAATAAATCCCATGGCCACATTACAACCAAAGGAAAAGACCTCTTGATTCTTAAGTGTTTTCTTAAATAAAGTAGAGATTTGGTTAATAGTCAAGCCTATGGTAAAATACTTTACTTGAGGAAATGGAGTGAATTGTCATAAACCCTAAAACACTTGAGTGAGGTGAGATGAGTGCCCAAATCAGTGAGGACATGAACTTGAAGAACCTAAGCTTCTAATTGGACTTGAACTTGATTATCTCTTGAATGCTTATTAAAAATGCCTATTACTTGGATTAGCTTCTAGGGTTCTTAGTTCACTATCCATGCTTTGAAAGATTTATATCTTATGGCTCGAGTAATTGCTTGAGGACAAGCAAAGTTTCAAGCTTGGGGTGATTTGATGAGTGTGATTCCACCTCATCTTTGTCCATCATTTTGCATGCATTTTCATGTAGTTTAGGCATATTTTTATTAGATTTTAGGTTAATTTTCCTTTGGAACAGGTAAGGCGGTTTTCATGTGTTGTTTTGCAGATATCAAGGGTAAATTGCTCAAGATCAACCATGATGAAGTTTGGATGAAGATGGAGCTTTAAAACTGAAGAAAATGAGCCAAACAAAGCCCATCACGGCCTAGCCGTGATGCCCATCACGGCCATGATCGAGCAAAACTGAAAAAGAAGAAAGGTCAAGTCGAGTGCATCACGGCCTGGCCGTGATAGCCATCACGGCCGTGACCCAAAACCACCACAAGTCGAGAGCACATCACGGCCCGGCCGTGAAATTCATCACGGGCCATGAAAGGAAGGCTCGCGTCGAGCAGCATCTCGCGTCGCGAGAAATTGAATTTTCCAGATTTGCAGAGGCGGAGGACCGTCACGGCCTGGCCGTGATGGCCATCACGGCCGTGACGCGCATTACTTGGACCTGAAGAAACCGAAATAGATCAGATTTTGAGTTGGTTTGGGACTCTAACTTCCCCATTTCTATAAATATGGACCAAGGCATCAGAAACAGAGAATGATCTACACATTAGGGGCTACTACTCTAGGCATAGATTTAGGATCTCTTCTCCTCTCTTCTCTTTTCTGATTTTTATTATGTTGTCATCCCAGCTTGTCATCTCCATGGCAAGACTGGAGTAGTAGCATAGTTTCTAGGGATTAGGGCTCTGCCCAAGGTTTGTAAATGATGTTAATTTGATGTTGAAACCATTGTTGATTTCATAATTGTTTTAGATCTGATTTCTAGTGTGTTAATCACTCATAAATTTCGGCAACCGTTTATTTACGTGACATAGACGTTCTAAGGAGGAACCTAACGGTGAACTTAGGATCTCTGGGGTGATTCACTCGTAAAGCCCGGCAGCCACTGGTTTGTGAGATGTGAATGATCCAAGGAGGAACCTAGCGGTGAACTTAGGTTATTTGCATGACCGAGACATTTCAAGGAGGAACCTAGCGGTGAACTTGGGTGTCGGACCTATAGAAGTCAGACTTGGGACTGAAATCACGAGAGTTAGAAGCCGTCCCTCGAGGAGCAACGAGTTGTCACTTAACTCAAAGGGTCCAATCTGGGATCGAATACCACGAGAGTAGGGGTCGGGTCAATTGGGCACGGCTTTTGTAACCCGAGAGGGAGCTTAAGCTATCAGAGGATAAACTCGCCTTCAAGGCAATTTCGGTAATCAACAAAGGTAAATCTGTTAGCAACATAAACAGCCTCAAAGGTAACCCAAATCCCTAGGAATCCGTTTTAGATCGAAAACCCCATAAACATTTGTTTTCTGCTCATCTATCTTTTAATTTTCAAATTCAAAACCTTTTTCAAAACCCTTTACAAAGTCCAGATATAATCGATTAGAATTTAATTGCGATTCGAGAACACAGTCTCTGTGGGTTCGATATCTTTTATTACTTGACGGCAGTCCGGTACACTTGCCGGAATCGCACGTGCATTCGCACGCTATCAGTCATCACGGCCAGGCCGTGATGGTCATCACGGCCAGGCCGTGATGGGCTCTGTTTGGCTCATATTCTTCACTTTTCAAGCTCTATTTCATCCAAGCTCCACCATGGCTGATTTTGATCATTTTTACATTGAATTCCTGCAAAACAACACCAAGACACCGCTTCACCCGTTCCAAGAAAAATCTAACTAAAATCAAATAAAGAATGCCTAATCTATATGCAAAATGCATGCAAAAGTATATAGAAAACATGATGTAAAATCACACTATCACTAACACTGCAGAAGACCTATCTGGAGGAGCTCAGACAGTTGTACCAGAGAATGACCAAGTGTCTCCTTCTCACAAGAAGTTGAAGATATCTGAAGAGCAGACATCTCCTTCATTCCCTTCCCACTTACATCAAGGTATCATCACCCTATATGTCTCTTCTCCATCTGCCCTTCTTGTCCAACCACTTTCTGTAGAGTCTCCTCCTCCCTCACCCATCTCCTTTTTACAAACTCAAAAATCGTCCTTCACTGTCGTACCTGATGAATGTCAGTACACAGTTGTTCACAGGGACTCTACTCCCAAAGAACAAACTGGCATATCATCGAGACTCTTTGTGTCTGATCTGCAATCTCTTTTATTTGCAAGTATCTCACATGTCTCTGTCATTCCTTCTCCTCCACCTCATATTCTTAACCCCTGTAGAGAACTTTTCTTCTACCCATCTATTGTTGTCTTCAGTAGAACATTAGCTGGAACCCACTATCCGGCTTTTGTTGTGATGTTACCCCATATATCTAGGTATTTCTTTATGTTAGTCACAGGATCTAATTCTTTTTTCTGCCATATTGATTCTTTATTACCTTTCCCTCCCTCTGTTTTAGCTCAAACACCTCTTTCCCCACCTATCCCAATAACCATCACCAGACTGTCTCTGTCCGAGAGACTTTCCTGTGTGTTTCCTTCACCTAATACTGACTTTGTCAGAATCAGTCTTCTCTTCAAATTTGTCTTTCTTCCTTTCTATGCCCTTCAAACTCTCCATGAACTCTTCTTCCCTTCCATCACCTCTCCCCTATCTCTACCTAAGGCACCCCCAGTTTTAGCCTTACCCCGGCACTCTTCTCTGTCTACAGAAGCCTCCACTTCTCAGATAGTGGTCTTACAAGACTTTCATCTGCTTCAAACTCAAGTAGAAGACTTAAGAAGACAGCTAGATGAAGAAAGACGAGCTAGGCTGCTCTTAGAGCAAAGGGTTGCTGCTTTATTTTTGTTAATTAGTCAATCTAGGTAGTTTTTGGTTTCTTTGTATATAGACTACCTTGTACTTGTAAATGTTCATGATGAATAAAATAAATTTCTCCTTTATTTCTTTAATGCTTTCAAAGTTTATTCCTTTTTGATGTTGACAAAAGGGGGAGAATGGGATAAATGTGAAATATGAGAATGGGAGAAATGTGATATATGATATAATCTTAATAAGAAAATAATATATGAACATGATATGATCAAAGTAGGTTATGATAGTTGCTATAATTGCTCTGATAAATCGCAAGTAAGATTGCTCTGATAATTTCAAAGTAAAATAAGTCAAATATATGTGTGACTAAGTTAACTAGAACATATGATCAAGCCCGTCTGATTAAGAAAATTTCAACCTGTCTGATACATGCTACTTTCATTTGTTGATATTTTGAGGTTCATTAATTCATCTAATGTTTATCATCATAAAAAAAGGGGAGATCGTTAGTCTCTAAAATGTCTGATGTGTATTTCCCTAAAGTTTGGATGAGAACTAAACATTGGTTAATATTTTAATTAACTGTCATATTGGTTGCTAACCTGTCTATCTAGTATGCAAATCAAAACAGTAAGAATCATCTGTCTTCTCATATAGATGACTACCTGTCTGGATAAGCAAAAGTCAACCTGTCTGCTGACTAGGATTATTAACTTCTTTCAAGATACGTTTTCAACCTGTCTCACCACGAGTTCCTACACTCGTCTGAGGTTACTCGTTGAAGAACCAAGGACCTAACAAGCTTTTGTGAGCTGTCCTATCAGAAAGAGACTCGAAACCTTCTCTCCTACTTGGTCTCACTCTTATCAAGAAAAATCAGAAGTCACTCTCTCAAGCAAGCTAGGATATCGGAACCAAAGACCAGTTAAAGAATGCTTCCAACGTGCTTTATTTCCTAGTACCTATGGTCTTTACACAAAAAGGGGATTGTACTCAGCAAAGTACAAAAAGCTCTCTGCAAAACTCTGATATGGCTGATTCACGATGCATAAAGCCATGACCCTACAAGTTAGAGTACAACCAACGTTCCTATTGCATTAATGGGTGCCCAGAACGACTCTATTGCATTTAATGAAGTTCTGCTTGAAGCCAACATCTGAAGGAATGTCTCAAACGGATCTTAAATGCTTGAAGACTATAAATATAGAAGTCATTGAAGATGAAGAGAGAACACTCATAGCATTTAAAAGAGCCATTACTCTGCGCATTAATATCTTCATTCTTTCATTCTGTATTCTTCAACCATTTGAATTTATTACGCAGACTTTCCTAAGCTTTACATTTAAACCACTCTCTGAGTGTTAGTGAAAGATCTGTCTCTTTGAAGTTGTATTTGTTACAAACCAAATTTCTCAAACAAATCTGAGTGATCCTGAAGAGGCTAGGTGTGCAAAGAATACATGTCTTGGAGCCTGAAGAGGCTAGGTGTGCAAACAATACTTGGAGTCTGTAACCTGATCAGTTATAGTGGATAAAACTTGGTGCTGTCAAGGACTGGATGTAGCTCTTTGCTTTTTAGAGTGAACCAGGATAAATAATTGTGTCAATCTCTCTTTCCTTATAAACTCTTTAGTTTTCTTAACCGTTTATCAAGTGGTGTGTTTGCCTAAGTCACTGTTAAAATTTCATCAGATAGGTCACTTGTCTGTCCTGTATCTTTCCACTCGTCTGAACCAAGCTTCTGTATGCGAAAAGTTTTCAACTTTGTTTAAATTCTGATAAACACAATTCAACCCCCCTTCTCATGTTTATAGTTGTCTATTACATAAGGTTGTGGGAAGAGGGCATTGACTTAGTCTTGAGTATGAAGGGATCCATACCATATGCTTCAAATGTGGTCTTTATGGTCACTTGATCTCTGAATGTCAAGCACCTGATAAGACCACTGATAAAAAAGAGGACGCCCAGGCCTCTACAGTAGCGGTCGGCCAAGCTACTCAAACACTGACTACAGTGAAGGAAGGAACAAAGGTTCAGATTGCGGAAGAACCCAGGGCTGACGTCAGCCCTATTTTGGAAAATGTGGATAATCCTAAAGATTCAAAGCCCGCAGAATCATGGATTGGAACTACTATAATCTCAGAGGGATATGATTATGGCCCTTGGAAGTTGGTTCAGAGACCAAAGAGGAAACCTAAGGCAAAGGTGGTTAGCAAAAAACCCGCATCTCATAACAGATCCGTTAGAAATCACGAAAAGGATGGAAGTGGGACCAGTCAGGTTCTTGAATCCCATGCAAATAGGGTAAATCACGTAGATCAAGCAAAAAGTCACGTGCGGCTCTCTAGCATGACTTCCAAGGCAAATAATTCAACCAGAGTTGGAAACCCTCTTGGAGGAAGAAATACTCAAGGAAAAAAGGTGGGTCAGGGCATTGTTATTAAAGAGGGAAAGCATATCCCTCCAAATAAAAGTCAAATCCCTACGGGTACAGCCACAAATATCTCAAAGGGAAAATAAATCATCCAAGAAGTTATTGTTGAGCATAAGAAAGCTACTTCCAGAACAAGAATTAAAAATGATGAAAAGGCCATACTAGAGGCTATGAGCAATCTCCAGAAAAATCAACCAGGTTGGGATTATTTGATCTTAATAGGAGTATTCCCTATGTTCAGGCTACTCGTGTAGCTGATAAGGAAACCCTGGACTATGTGTAAAGATTGCGCCAAGTTTTTCAACATGGGCCATCTTCCTCCAGACCTCCCGATTTAGTCATGGGTAATGTTGAAACTCATGACATGATGAATACTGATGCTCCTTCTGAGATCCAAATGCAAAAGAGTGAAGAGAGTTCCTTCCAGAATGATCAGATGCCTTCCATGGCCACAAAACCCCAAAGTCTCCAATGATTTTTGCCTCTTGGAACTGCAGGGGTACTGCAGCTAAAGGGCCTGTGTCCCTTATTAAGGATATGCGTAGGGAGTATAATATCTCCATGTTATTTCTTCTTGAAACTCATTGTAGTGACAGCAGAGCGTTAAACTTGGCTGGTAAAATGGGTTTTCGGGGTTTTTTTGTTGTTGATACCAATGGGCATTCCGGAGGTATATGGTGTCTGTGGGATCCAAATTGCTGGTCTGTTAATATCTTAACCTCCGGGAGCCAATTTGTCCATATGAATGTGAAATGGAAGAATTGCAACCCTTGGTACCTTACTGCTATCTATGCCAGTCCTTGTTACCAATCCAGAAAACTTCTTTGGGACAGTCTTGAAAATATTGCGGAGTCTATAAATGAGCGACAATTATTGGAGATTTTAAGTCCACGCTCACTCCCCAAGATAGAGAAAGTGGATCTCTCAATCCCTCCCAAAGAGGTATAGAAGACTTTCATAATATGGTTCAGAACTGTGACTTGATTGATGCAGGTTTTCTAGGACCACCCTACACTTGGTCTCGAGGTAATTTATCTGTAAGGCTTGATCGCATGTTCATTAACATCCAGTGGAGAATTCTTTTCCAAGATGGTGTTGTTTTTCATCTCCCCAAATATAAATCTGATCATAGGTGTCTCCTTATGAGAATGAATAAAGAACAACCTTTGAATAGACATAGAAGACCGTTCCGTTCTATTGAGGATTTTTCGAGGGTTTTGCATCATAATTGGGAGAGCAACTTACGGTGGGGTGAGCAGGTTACCAAGCTTCATAATGCTCTTAGACAATGGAACCAGGAGGTTTTTGGTAATATCTTCAAGCATAAACGAAGACTTTTTCAACATTTGGAAAAAATATCAGGTAAAATGGTTGGTAGTTTTAATCCTAGACTTCAAACTACTCATGATAATTTGTGGAAGGAGTATGAAGATATTTTAATCCAAGAGGAGGTCCTTTGGTATCAAAAGTCCCGATCTAAGTGGCTTCTTTTTGGGAATTGTAACACCAAGTACTTCCATGGTGTAACTGCGGTTAGGAGAAGAAAAAATAACTATGAAGCTCTATAAGACAGTAATGGTATGTGGATCTCTGAGCCTACTGAATTGGAGAATTTGGTTATAAATTTTTTTAAAGATATTTTCTCAGTTGGTGAGGCTGTAACTCCCTTCGGTCTTAGAGGGGCATTTCCCATGCTAGATGAAGAAGACCTAAGGTCTATTGGTCGTAGCATTATGATGGAAGACATTTGGTGGGTAGTTAAGAACATGGGCCCCTTCAAAGCCCCGGGTGTTGATGGTATCCAAACTGGTTTCTATCAATCTCAGTGGCATATTGTTGGTGAAGCTGTGTGCTTGACAATCACAAATGCCTTTAATGACCCTAGACAAATTGTTGATCTAAATGAAACTCTTATCACCCTTATTCGAAAAAATGAGCAAGTGACTTCGGTGAAGCAATTTCACCCCATTAGTCTATGTAATGTTTCCTAGAAAATCATTACTAAGATTCTGGTAAAAAGAATTCACCCCATTATGAGCAAACTGGTTAGTCCCTATCCAAGCAACTTCATTCCTAAAAGGCATACCAGTAATAACATCAACATTGCTCAAGAAGTTTTTCACTCTATGAGAGGAAAGAAAGGGTGTAAACGATGGATGACTGTCAAAATTGATCTTGAGAAGGCGTATGATACACTGAGTTGGGATTTCATCAAGGATACTCTTGAATATATTGGTTTTCCAAACCATCTTATTAATGTCATTTGGCATTGTATTTCCACATCTAGAATCAGAATGCTTTGGAAGCCCTTGAGGAATTCCAACCTTCCAGAGGTATTCATCAAGGTGATCCGATTTCCCCCTATATTTTTGTGTTATGCATTGAGAGACTCTTCCATCTTATTAATCTTGCGGTTCATCAAAGAGATTGGAAGCCAATCAAGTTGGCCAGAGGTGGCCCCTCTCTCTCCCACCTAGCCTTTGCGGATGATATTATTCTCTTCTATGAAGCCTCTCTTGACCATGCACAAGTCATAAGAAATATTTTGGATCTCTTCTGTAATAGCTTGGGGCAGTTGGTTAGTAAAGAAAAAACTCGTGTTTATTTCTCCCCCAATGTTGACTGGCAGATAAAGGTTGAAGTGAGTGAGTGTTTGGGATACCAAAGAACTGATAATCTTGGTAAATATCTTGGTGTGCCCTTTTTCCATAAAAGTCCGAATAAGCAATCCTTTTAGTTTATTTTGGATAAAATAAATCAAAGACTCAGTAACTGGAAATCCCATACTTCGTCCTTTGCGGGTAGAGTTACTCTCACAAAATCGATGATCCAAGCGCTTACCTCCTATGTCATGCAGACCACTCTTTTGCCAAAATCCATCTGTGATGAAGTGGATAAAAAATGATTAAGCTTTATATTGGGAGATACTGATCAACACAGGCACGTTCATACAGTGGCTTGGGATTCCATGTGCAAGCCAAAGGACATGGGAGGTTTGGGACTTAGATCGATGAGGACCTTCTTACACTACAAGAATACTGCTTATTACCGACGAAAAATTTCCCACAGAACCTGTGGTCGTCGGAAATCTGGCAATTACCGACGACTTTTGCCGTCGGTAATGCTGAATATGAAAAGTTACCAAACTTACCGACAGAGAGTCCGTCGAAAACGTTACCGACGACCAAAGTCCGTCGATAAGTTTGGTGGGAAACAAAATATTTTTGGCACCAGAGGCTTCCGACGGAAAAACCATCGGAATTTGGCCGTCAAAATTCAAATGGAAAACGGGACGTGATTTACCGACGGAATTTGTCCATCGAAAATCTTTAGATATCGGTGCTGGTCAAACCCTCTCCCCCCACTTTTTCACTTTCCTTTCTTCTCTCACCCTCACCCTCTCCCTACCCTTTCTACCCACCTCCCTCCTCCTAGTACAGCACGACGAACCACCATCCCCCACCACCGCGACAGCCACCCCCGCCACCACGTCCAGTCCCACCTTGCGGCGGATCTACGAACGAAGAAGCCCAAGCTGCTGTTGTTGTCTTCCTCTGCAATTTTGGTGTTCATTTTCTTCCTTTGCATCTTGTTCAAGAATATTTTACTTGTTTTTCTTCTGTAAACAAAGGTATGTAAGAAAGATTGCTGCTTTTTGTTGAAACTTGAAAGTTTTATGCTTTTTGTTTCTGGTTGGTTTGATAGTCTCTATTCATCTTTTTTTTTTTTTCATTTCTGGTATGTTTGATTCCAAACCAAGTCAACCTACCCGTACACCCGACGAACCAACGAAACCGTACTGGACGAAATCAAAGGCACAATCGGACGGACATTTTAAATAATTAAAATAAAAAATTAAAACGTTTAATATAAAAAAATAAAAAACTTTTAATATAAAAAAATAAATTCTTAAGTGTACATCAGAGTTTTTGACCGATATATCCGTCGGTAAGGAGGGGCGTGTTTCCGATGGATCTAACCCATCCGCCAAAAAGCCTTTCATACACACCTAGTACCGACGGAACTGTTTTCCGACGGCTTTTGGGCTTTTCCAATGGTTTTTGGCCGTCGGTAATAACCCTTTTTTTTTGTGTGAATTCTGCTTATCTTATGAAGGCGGGGTGGAGGCTGTGTTATGATAAGGATGATTATTGGGCTTCTATAGTTCGATCAAAGTATAGATGTGGTACTGATATTATTCCAAAAATCCAAACATCCAGAGCTGGGTCAAACTTCTGGCGTGGTATTTGTAACTCCTGTAACAGTGTTCAACAAAATTTTACGTGGAGACTAGGTGATGGTAAACGAACTCTCTTCTGGAAGGACCACTGGGTTCCAGGATGTGATATACTAAGTAAGATGGCCTTGGTTCCCATGACCTTCAGTGATTCCTTCAAACCTGTGTCTGATTACTTCAATCCCATGGACGGTTGGTTGCTTGAGCAACTAAGCACTAATCTCTCCCTTAGATGTTATTAATCGCATCCAGGGTATGGATGGTCCTATGGTTGGGAACGGAGATGATTATTTAACCTAGAAGTTGACTCCAGATGATAGTTTTTCCATGTCTTCAGCTACTGCTTACTTGCAAAATAGTGTGGACAGCAGGGAGTCCAATACTTTTAAAGCCATCTGGAACTGGAACGGGCCAGAAAGGATTAGATTGCACCTTTGGAAACTTGCGTCGGGAGCCCTCCTCACAAATGCCCTTAGAGCTCTTCGAGGTATGGCAATTTCTACAGACTGCTCGTGCTATCCGGGAATTCAAGAATCCAACTTGCATGTCAGTTGCGATTGCCCTTTTGCTAGAGAGCTATGGAGGTCGCTTATGGGGTCTGATATTCCTCAAGACTTCTTGGGTGCAAACCTGGATGTTTGGTTGTCGGATAATATTGGGAGACACAACCCTTCTCGCCCTCCTCTTTGGAATATCACCTTTGTTGTGGCTGTGGATCGCCTATGGCAGTTACGTAATGATAGGGTGTTTAATGGTAAAAGCACTACAGTTGTTACTGTAGTTTGCTATGTACGTAAGTTGGTTGCCCAGTTTACTCATGCGGGAAAGCTTCTCAAAATGTGTCTTCATCCGAAATCTTCCTCCTTGAGCAGACCGGATATTTCTTTGTTGATGATGTCTCAAAAATTCAGTTACAAGCAAAATGCCTTTGGCAGGAAAAAACAGTTTTTTCTGGTAGTGCACAACCGAATTCTGTTATGGCTTGGAGGTTGGAAAGCTTGGCAACTGAAGCTCCTATCTTATCTATATATATATGTGTACGGTAGGATTAGAGTGTGTGTGATTGTAATCAACTGTGTAATCTTCTCTATATCTCTAATCATTAAGAGTTAGGCCTAGATCAAGGGGTTTTGGTGAGCATAAGAGTGGTAGGACTAGGGAACTTGTGACTGTGTCTAGCAGGGAATTCAAGGGCCTAGTGTAGAATTCTTGTGGGGTTTTGAAACTTGATCTTGTAACTCTTTCAATCATAGTGAAGACTTTGCTCTCTTCTCGTGGACGTAGGCCCCATCGGCTGAACCACATTATCTCTTGGTGTTGATCTTTTTTTTTCTCTTCAGTTTTATCACTTTCTTTCTTGTTCTGTTAATTGCTTGATATCAGGTTACTTGTTGCCTTGTTGCTGTGATTTTATTCTTGTGTGTTTCAGTGTTTAACCACAACAAGTGGCGCCGTCTGTGGGAAAACTGAAAACTGAAAGAAGAAGGATCTCAGCATGGGTTCAACAAAGTTTGATATAGAAAAGTTCTCTGGCACAAACGATTTTGGACTATGGCGAATCAAGATGCAGGCAGTCCTTGTTCAACAAGGTCTTGGGGACACTCTCAAGGGTGATGCTGCTCTATCAAACACTCTCACACCTGCTGAGAAGAAGGATCTCATAAACAAGGCAAGAAGCATCATTATCCTATGCCTTGGAGACAAACCTTTAAGAGAAGTAGCTAGAGAATCTACTGCAGCTGCTTTATGGCTGAAACTCGAATCTCTTTATATGACCAAATCTGTGGCAAATAGATTGTTCTTGAAGCAACAACTCTTCTCATTCAAGATGAGTGAAGATAAACCAGTAGCAGAGCAGATTGCAGACTATAACAAGATTCTTGATGATCTTGAGAATCTTGAAGTTCAGATGGATGATGAGGATAAGGCACTAATTCTGTTGAGTGCATTGCCAAGCTCCTATGAACACTTCAAGGATGCAATTTTGTTTGGTAGAGACCAAACAATCACCCTTGATGAGGTTCAATCATCCATAAGGACAAAAGAATTCCAAAAGAAACAAGAAGCAAAAGCAGAAAGCAATGCAGAAAGCCTGAGTGTTATGAGAGGAAGACATGACAAGAGAAGTGGAAAACAAGGAAAGCACAGATCAAAGTCGAGGAATCAAGATAAATCCCAGTATAAATGTTTCCACTGCCATAAGAAGGGTCATTTCAAAAAGGAGTGCCCTGAGAGGAAGAATAAAGGTTTAAAGATAGGCCAACAATCTGGTGATGCAGCAATTGTCTCATCGGGTTATGAGTCCTCAGGGTATGAATCAGCAGAAGCCTTAGTGCTGTCAAATTCAGAATCAGAAAAGGATTGGGTGCTGGACTCTGGGTGCACTTATCACATGTGTCCAAGAAAAGACTATTTTGAGTCTTTAACTCTTCAAGATGGTGGAGTTGTCTTGCTGGGAAACAACAAGCCATGCAAGGTTCAGGGATTAGGCACTATCAGATTGAAGATGTATAATGGACAAGAGACCATAATCTCAGGTGTCAGGTATGTACCAGAACTGAAAAGGAATTTACTTTCTATAAGCATGTTTGATAGCCTAGGTCACATAACTAACATTGAACATGGTATGCTTAAAATTTCTTTGAACAATAAAGTAATAATTAAAGGCATTAAAAGGAATGGTCTCTATATCTTAGATGGATCTACTGTAATAGCCCAAGCCTCAGTAGCTAGTCAGATCCCTATAAATAAAACCAGATTATGGCACATGAGGCTTGGCCATGTTAGTGAGAAAGGTATAAAGGAATTGTGCAAACAGAATCTCCTAAACCATGATGAAATAGGTAAATTAGAGTTCTGTGATTACTGCATTCTAGGAAAAGCTCATAGGATTAGTTTCAATACTGCACAGCACACCACTAAATCCATATTTGAATATACTCACTCAGATCTATGGGGGCCAGCTAGAACCATGACTCATGGAGGTGGTTATTACTTCCTGACTATTATTGATGATTATTCTAGGAGAGTATGGATTTATATACTTAAGAATAAGAGTGAAACTTTTGAGAAATTCAAAAACTGGTATGCTGAAATAGAAACTAAAACTGGAACCAAACTTAAATGTTTGAGGACCGACAATGGCCTGGAATATCTTTCAGAGCAGTTTAACAACTTTTGCAGGAAACTAGGAATTAGAAGGCATAGAACAGTTGCAGGTACTCCACAGCAGAATGGCTTGGCCGAAAGGATGAATAGAACAATTTTGGAAAGAGTAAGATGCATGATCTTGAGTGTTGGTCTTCCAAATAATTTCTGGGGTGATGCTGTTGTAACAGCAGTGTATCTTATAAATAGATGTCCATCATCTGCTATAGGGTTCAAAACCCCTATAGAAATTTGGAGAGGCAAACCTGCAGACTACTCAAACTTGAGGATATTTGGTGCTTTAGCCTTTTCACATGTTAAACAAGATAAGCTTGCTGCCAGAGCAACAACATGTGTGTTCATTGGTTACCCCACTGGAGTCAAAGGCTACAAGCTGTGGAGACTAGATCCGGGAGAACCAAAATGTATAATCAGGAGAGATGTAGTCTTTGATGAGACTAGAATGGCCATGCTGTCAAAGGATAAGCTAGACACTCCAATAAATGCTCCAGAGACCTCTTGTTGTGACGCCGGCAAGTGTACCGGGTCGTCGCAAGTAATAAAATAAACACGGTAAGTAATTACCGAGGTCGAACTCTGGGATTGGGCTACCAATTCGACTAATCCGCGGGAAATCCGATACGTTGGTCAAGTTACAGAAGGTGGTTGAAGAGAGAGAATAATATCTAAAATTCAATTAACAAATCTAATAAAATAATTAACTAAAAATCTGAAATTAAAATATCCAAGGTCACAAATCCACCTACCCAATATGTACACCCAAGTGATGATGAATTCCTCCCTAAGTTCAATTACAATGTCAACCGGGACCCCTAAATTCTCCTAAATCCACTCTCGTGCTCATTAGGACGTATTCGACGATTGGATTAATTACTTACTAGGTCTCATAATCCTAATCTTGAATTTGATTAATTCTTGTTCCCTACAAGGTTGCACCGATCTCCTACTCACTCTCGTGCAATATTCGATCGATGATCCCAATTCAAGTTCTAAACGCGAATCGCTGACTAGGCCTCATCAACGTTAACAAGTCAATCATGCAACACATATGATTAACACAATCAAATCAGAATTGGAAAACCTTTATTGAGAAAAGGGGAGAAAGACATACATCATATCGAATCTACACTGCCATGGGTGGCTTCATTGTTCCCTCAGACGAGGGGATTAGTTCCTCATGCTCATAGACAAACACTTGGACATAATCTCCATAAGAAAAAGGGAGACGAAGCTCCAAAGAGAAAAGAAATTACCCTAAACGCTACTCTAAACAGTGGAAAACTACTAGGATTCGCGACCCTCCAAAAGCCCTCCAGCCTCCCCTAATCTGATCTGAAACAGCCTTTATATAGGATTCCTGATCTGCGCTCGCTCGCGAGGCGAGCAGCCTCTCGCGAGGCGAGAATTAAAATTGGCGCGCTTTCAATTTGAACTCTCGCGAGGCGAAAGTGTGTTCGCGGGGCGAGTCTTCAATTCTAGGCTGTGACTTTCATCACGGCTGGGCCGTGATGGTCTCTGACTTCCAGGGTCTTCAAACTCTCGCGGGGCGAGACTTCAAACCTTAAACTGTCACGGGCGCGGTCTTCATCACGGCTTGGCCGTGATGGTCTCTGTCTTGCAGGTCTTCATGATTCGCGGGGCGAACATATTATCGCGTGGCGAGACAGAATTGATGACCTTGCTGTTTTATCTGTTCTTCAGGCTCGCGAGGCGAGCATCCACTCGCGAGGCGAGTATCTCCAGAAGTGCTTTTTCCACTGCTTCTTGACTTTCCTTGACTCCCGGAGCTTCACTTATTGACCTGAAAACACCAAAAGCAACCAAAAGCGTAATTCTATCCAAAATAAGCTAAAAACTACACAAAAGACGCAAAACGAGTCAAAGTCCAACTTAGGAACAAAACAAGGCAAATTTGGGCGAAAACGAGAGTGAACTCGACTAATTGGCACATAAACCCTAGTTCATCTAGTCATAAAACTAGATAAGCCAGAGGCTTATCAAAACACCCCAAACTTAAACCTTGCTTGTCCCCAAGCAAACTTAAAACTCAGAAACGACTCAAGACTTGGCAAGCCTAAAGGAATCAATCGATTTCGCACAAATTTAATGCAATCAAAACAGTTTTTCTCCAATGATCTGCCCCCCTACATTAACGTAATCCCCACATTCATTTACTTTAAACCATTGAGAACTTCATCATTCATGCAATCATTAGTCTAAGTTGAGGATCAGGGTCACACACAAAAGGAAGATCACCAATTTCAAACATCTGCCTTCCTCACAAGGGTATGTAAAATTTCACTCATTCGCTCAAGTTTGTCTAGGCTATCAACTTTTCACTCACTTTCACGTATCAAGAGCACTTCCCATGAATTTGATTTTCATCTCAAAAATGGTTCCCACGAAAACATACATGCAACATCAGAAGGTCTTTTAAAGGTTGTAATGGGGCCTTGCTCCGGGTAGGATATACAATGATACTAGGCTTAAGTCCCTAGGAACTAAGAGAGCATGAGAATTTGACATACATTCCACTCTAATTCCTTTTTCCATTTTTCTTTTTGCCTCGGGTGACTACAGCCTGTTTCCTTGCTAATCTTTTGATTTGCCCCTTTTCCTTTTTTTGGCAATTTTTTTTTTCAACCTTTATTTTTCTTTTTCTCACCCCCAATATGACACATCACCTTGTAGCCACCCCAAACTTAGTTTCTCACAACTCTTTTCTCATTAAGCTTCCATGCTCTCCTAATCCTAAGATTGGGTTAACATGGTTTTTTTCAGATTTCGGCTCATAATATAGGGTCATAAAGAAACAATAGGCTAATTAGGCTCAATGTGGCTGACTAGGGAACATGCATGAGGGATGGTTCATTTTAGGCCAAGTAGTTATTTCAAAGAAAATCGCCTAAATCATTTGATGCAACACATAATCATGCAAACCATAAAGAGATTCAAGCAAATTCGGGAAAGTGCAACTTAAAAGTGATTTCACTCAATCAAAAATAGAGTTGGAGGCTCAAATCCTCACCTGGACATTTTGCAAATTGTTTGACCGAGATACAATTCCTAGTGTGTGCACCCCCTCACCCCAAACTTATCATAAATCAAGCAATCACAATAAATCTCAAAGTTCAATTTTCAATTTTTAAGTGGGGATCAACTTTTCTATTATTGGAACCTAGGGGTAAATCATCAATGGTCAAATAATTCATGCAATCAGTTTATGCTCAATTTAATTGATATCCAACAAGCTTGCCGACACAACATTTCATACAAAAAACTCTTGATCTTCTCAAATTATTCAAGAGTGACAAACAAAAACAAACAAAAATAAAAAACAAAACAAAAGTTAGGAGAAGAGAGGGATACCTAACTTGGGTTGCCTCCCAAGAAGCGCTTCTTTAACGTCACTAGCTTGACTCAAGTCGCATCCACCCGGATCCCATAGTCTGTGGTACAGGGGCCAAGAGACGCTCATCATATCTAATCCTCCCCCCGGATCCCATGGTTTGTGAAGTGGCCCTTGTAGGAGCAATATGACTCTATCCATACTTCCATCTAGTCTGAGTGTGAAAACTCTATTGACCTTTGTAATTATGAATTCACTTCCTCTCGGGTCAAATGGTGTTTTCACGAGGAAGTGTGCTAGACAAGTGGGAGGGTCTATCTTACTGGTGTCCACACATGCATGCAAGCCAACATATTTATTTAACACATCAAAATCAGGTTGCTTGGCAAGCATGGTGAAATCCTCTGCCACTTTATCTTCATCTTGATCTCTACCCTCTTGCTCCTGTGCCTTGTCCCTTGCCAACTCCTCTTCCTTAGGTTGCTCTTCCTCAACATGTGGCTGTTCCTGGGCCTTGTCGCTTGTCAATTCCTTTTCCTCCGGTTGTTCTTCCTCAACATGTGGTAGTTCTTCCTCAACTCCCTGAGAACTAGTTACATCCCAGTCATATCCCAACACCCCACTGCTTCTAGTTGTTGTGGCATTGCATTGGTTCTTAGGGTCGTTCTCGGTATCAACTGGGAAAGTCTCTGGGGGATGCTCATTTAGTTTCTTTGTGAGCTGGGCAATCTGCATCTCTAATGCCGCATTCGCTTTCTCAAATGATGTGGCCATCTTATCAATGGCTGCGTTTGTATTGATTGACGCTTTCTCAATTGTCGCACTCAACTTCTCAAGAGCCAACTCCCAAGGTTGTGGTTGCCAACTCTGTTGAGGTTGTTGTTGCCAATTTTGTTGAGGTTGTGGCTGCCAGGCTAGACCATCGTCAGCATTACTCCAAGCGAAATCCGGATGGTCTCTACTCATATCACCCCAATACTGATTCTGACTCTGATAGTTATTCTGGGGCATGTTGTCATTATGCCATGGTTCCACATATACTTGAGGGAAGTAGAACGGACAACTCCAAGTGTCATGGTTCTCATCACAATATTCGCAACCCGGAAGCATTCCTTCGTGTACCTCGCATACAAAACAAGGCAAGACCAAGTGGAATCAAAGAAGTAGAGAGATAGTAGAAAATAAAAAGAAAATAATAAAAATAAAAATAAAAATAAAAAATAAGAACAAAAATAACTTAACCAAATAATCAAATTCCCTAAAATTAGGAAAATTGGTCGTGTCAATCCCCGGCAACGGCGCCAAAAACTTGTTGTGACGCCGGCAAGTGTACCGGGTCGTCGCAAGTAATAAAATAAACACGGTAAGTAATTACCGAGGTCGAACTCAGGGATTGGGCTACCAATTCGACTAATCCGCGGGAAATCCGATACGTTGGTCAAGTTACAGAAGGTGGTTGAAGAGAGAGAATAATATCTAAAATTCAATTAACAAATCTAATAAAATAATTAACTAAAAATCTGAAATTAAAATATCCAAGGTCACAAATCCACCTACCCAATATGTACACCCAAGTGATGATGAATTCCTCCCTAAGTTCAATTACAATGTCAACCGGGACCCCTAAATTCTCCTAAATCCACTCTCGTGCTCATTAGGACGTATTCGACGATTGGATTAATTACTTACTAGGTCTCATAATCCTAATCTCGAATTTGATTAATTCTTGTTCCCTACAAGGTTGCACCGATCTCCTACTCACTCTCGTGCAATATTCGATCGATGATCCCAATTCAAGTTCTAAACGCGAATCGCTGACTAGGCCTCATCAACGTTAACAAGTCAATCACGCAACACATATGATTAACACAATCAAATCAGAATTGGAAAACCTTTATTTAGAAAAGGGGAGAAAGACATACATCATATCGAATCTACACTGCCATGGGTGGCTTCATTGTTCCCTCAGACGAGGGGATTAGTTCCTCATGCTCATAGACAAACACTCGGACATAATCTCGATAAGAAAAAAGGAGACGAAGCTCCAAAGAGAAAAGAAATTACCCTAAACGCTACTCTAAACAGTGGAAAACTACTAGGATTCGCGGCCCTCCAAAAGCCCTCCAGCCTCCCCTAATCTAATCTGAAACAGCCTTTATATAGGATTCCTGATCTGCGCTCGCTCGCGAGGTGAGCAGTCTCTCGCGAGGCGAGAATTAAATTGGCGCGCTTTCAATTTGAACTCTCGTGAGGCGAAAGTGTGTTCGCGGGGCGAGTCTTCAATTCTAGGCTGTGACTTTCATCACGGCTGGGCCGTGATGGTCTCTGACTTCCAGGGTTTTCAAACTCTCGCGGGGCGAGATTCTTCTCGCGAGGCGAGACTTCAAACCTTAAACTGTCACGGGCGCGGTCTTCATCACGGCTTGGCCGTGATGGTCTCTGTCTTGCAGGTCTTCATGATTCGCGGGGCGAACATATTATCGCGTGGCGAGACAGAATTGATGACCTTGCTGTTTTATCTGTTTTTCTTGAGCTCGCGAGGCGAGCATCCACTCGCGAGGCGAGTATCTCCAGAAGTGCTTTTTCCACTGCTTCTTGACTTTCCTTGACTCCCGGAGCTTCACTTATTGACCTGAAAACACCAAAAGCAACCAAAAGCGTAATTCTATCCAAAATAAGCTAAAAACTACACAAAAGACGCAAAACGAGTCAAAGTCCAACTTAGGAACAAAACAAGGCAAATTTGGGCGAAAACGAGAGTGAACTCGACTAATTGGCACATAAACCCTAGTTCATCTAGTCATAAAACTAGATAAGCCAGAGGCTTATCACCTCTCAATTTGAGGTGGAGCTGCCACCAACCAGAAAGGAGAATGAAGTAGTACAAAATGAAACAGAATCTGAGGATCAACAACAATCTCAACCAAATACAAGTGACTACAATCTTATGAGAGACAGAGCAAGGAGAAATATAGTCCCTCCAAAGAGATATGCACAAGCAGATCTCATATGCTATGCCTTGAGCATAGGGGAAGAAGGTCAAGATTGTGAGCCCAATAACTTCACTGAAGCAGTCAAAGACAGATACAAGAAGGAATGGATGAAAGCAATGGAAGAGGAAATGAAATCTCTTGAACAAAACAACACCTGGACTCTAGTTGATCCACCTAAAGGAAAAATGATTGTAGGTTGCAAGTGGATCTTCAAGAGAAAGGAAGATGCTCAAAGCAACAACAATACTAGATTCAAAGCAAGGGTTGTGGCAAGAGGGTTTTCTCAAATTAAGGGCATAGACTACAATGAGATCTTCTCACCAGTTGTCAAACATTGCTCAATAAGGATTCTTCTTGCTTTAACCACTCAATTTGATCTTGAACTAGAACAGTTAGATGTCAAAACTGCTTTCCTTCATGGAAATTTAGAAGAAACCATCTATATGCATCAACCCGAGGGCTTTGTTAAAGACAAAAATAAGGTCTGCTTGTTAAAGAAGTCCTTATATGGTCTTAAGCAAAGTCCTAGGCAATGGAATAAAAGATTTGACAATTTCATGATGCAGATTGGTTTCCAAAGATGCAACTATGACAGTTGTGTGTATTTCCTAAAGGAAAATGCTGAAGTGATTATATACCTATTATTATATGTTCATGAAGGAGCTTGGAGAAGCCAAGAGGATCCTTGGAATGGATATTTGCAGAAACAGGAAATCTGGAGAGCTTTATCTGTCTCAACAAGGTTACATACAGAAGGTGGTTAGAAGGTTTAGAATGCATGAATCAAAACCAGTTGGAACACCTCTAGGACAACTTGATAAACTCTCAGCAAAGCAAGGGCCAACCTCAGAAGAAGAAAAACATAAAATGGCATTAATTCCATATGCAAATGCTGTTGGTAGTATCATGTATGGAATGGTGTGTTGCAGGCCAGATTTAGCCTATGTAGTAAATGTGATGAGCAGATTTATGGCTGATCCTGGTCTACCTCATTGGCAAGCAATGAAGTGGATACTAAGATACCTAAATGGCTCTCAAAAATCTGGTCTACTATTTAAAAGACACCATCATGCTGAAGATGCCATCACAGGTTATGTGGACTCAGACTATGCTGGAAATGTTGATACCCGAAAGTCACTGTCTGGCTATGTTTTTACCATGTTTGGAACTGCTATATGTTGGAGATCGATTCTGCGATCGGTGGTGGCCTTATCAACAACACAAGCAGAGTTCATAGCCCCATCAAGGAGTGAAAGAAGCAATGTGGCTAAAGGGGATTATTGGTGAACTTGGAGTTCCACAAAATTGTGTTACAATTTATAGTGACAGCCAAAGTGATATTCACTTATCTAAACATCAGGTTTACCATGAAAAATCCAAACACATTGATATTAAACTACATTTCATCAGGGATGCAATTGAGGCAAAGGAGATTGTTGTTGAGAAGGTTTCAACAGAAGATAATCCAGCCGATGCCTTAACCAAGTCCCTACCTCTAACCAAGTTCAAGCATAGCTTGGACTTGATCGGTTTTTCAGTAACATAAGGACAGGCAAGAGAGCAAAAGCTGGAACCATGATTGAAGGGTTTTAGAGACAAGGTGGAGATTTGTTGATGATGTCTCAAAAATTCAGTTACAAGCAAAATGCCTTTGGCAAGAAAAAACAGTTTTTTCTGGTAGTGCACAACCGAATTCTGTTATGGCTTGGAGGTTGGAAAGCTTGGCAACCGAAGCTCCTCTCTTATCTATATATATATATATGTGTGTGTGTGTGTGTGTGTGTGTGTGTGTGTGTGTGTGTGTGTGTGGTAGGATTAGAGTGTGTGTGATTGTAATCAATTGTGTAATCTTCTCTATATCTCTAATCATTAAGAGTTAGGCCTAGATCAAGGGGTTTTGGTGAGCATAAGAGTGGTAGGACTAGGGAACTTGTGACTGTGTCTCAGCAGGGAATTCAAGGGCCTAGTGTAGAATTCTTGTGGGGTTTTGAAACTTGATCTTGTAACTCTTTCAATCATAATGAAGACTTTGCTCTCTTCCCGTGGACGTAGGCCCCATCGGCTGAACCACGTTATCTCTTGGTGTTGATCTTTTTTTTTCTCTTCAGTTTTATCACTTTCTTTCTTGTTCTATTAATTGCTTGATATCAGGTTACTTGTTGCCTTGTTACTGTGATTTTATTCTTGTGTGTTTCAGTGTTTAACCACAACATTCTTGGTCCCCTCCTCCTCTGGGTTTCGTCAAGTTGAATTGAGATGGCTCGGTCACTGATTAGGGTAGGAGAGTCGCTTGTGGTGGTGTTCTCAGAGACCATAACAACTTTTTCATTGTGGCTTTTGCTACGAAGCTGCGTCACTGTTCTGTTGCTAGAGCTGAAGCTTGGGGTATTTATCATGGTCTGAAGGTGGCTTGGGATAGAGGATTCCGAAACATCTTGGTGGAATCTGATTCCCAAATTGATATCTGAACGCGCTGTCGCGCACGCGTCAAAAAGCGAGCGGTTTTATAAAATTGTAGTAGAGCGCGACAACTCGGGTATCGTCTCACAAGGACTCTCGGATTGTTATTTACCACAAAAATCAGTTTTTTTTGTGGGGGGGGGGGGGGTTGGTTTGAAATTCAATTGGAAAACAAAGCAATAACAGAGCAATAAAAACAGAGCAGTTTAAAGTATTATCAAATAAGCTAAAGACGATTAACCTGCTGTTCTCGATTTCCCAACTATCATCGGTTCATGTAAATTCCAAGCCCTAAGTAGATTCTAATCCCCTTTCAGTTGTAGCAACAATTAACAAGCGAAATTGCTACTACAAGATATATGTTCCTAATTCCCGAATTAAGCAAACGGGGTGAAGTACTCATGAACTAAGCGAACATGAACGAACACACGCGAATTAAGCAAACATGATTCACTATAGGAACATAACATCACCGAAATAAATCAACACAAACACTATACACTCCTGAATTAAGCAAACAGAAATATATAGCATAGTATTGAAAAGGGAAAAGCAAACAAAACAGGAATTACAGAACCTCAAGTGTGGTGGAAATCGATTACAGTAGACTAATCCAAGAAAATTAGTTCTCCATGGAAAACGTATCACAACCAGAAATTCTATAAAAAAAACAGTGGATAATGAAAAGTTCTTCTAATCTGCCCAGAACAGCAATTTATAACATTCAGGAACTGCGCCCTCTCGAGAGGCGAACACTCACTCGCGAGGCGAATCTTATAAAGAAATATGCAACGTTTGGCATTCTCGCGAGGCGAATAATGGCTCGCGAGGCGAGGAATTGAAGAGTCTTCTTATTACGCCCGTGATGAGTATCAGGGCCTGCGCGTGATGGCTTCTGGTCTTCCTGCTCGCGAGGCGAAGAGATGGATTCGCGAGGCGACACAGAAATCTTGCATTTTTCTGAAACAGTCAGCCTTCCTGCTCGCAAGGCGAGAATAGGATTTGCGGGGCGAGACAGAGTGAATGACATTCTGCTGTTCAGCTGGTTTTCAGGTTCGCGAGGCGAAGAATACTCTCGCGAGGCGAATACCTCCAGGATTGAAATTTCCCTTGTTTCTTTATTCCCTTAACTTCTAAGTTAACCTAAAAATAATGAAATAGCCATAAGTGCTTTATTTGACTCAAAACTGGCTAAATTAACCTAAAACTACTTTAGAGACTCAAAACCTTGCTTGAGGACAATCAAGTCTAATTTGGTCGAAAACGAAATATAATTAGCACAAAACCCTGGTCATACTAGCCATAAAACTAGATGAGCCAGAGGCTTATCAATATCTCTTGTATTTCTGATCATGGTTGTGATCGTTCCCACCCTCGTAGCTCCCTAGTCCACAAGATATCTTCCTTCGTTAGTCAAGATGGTACTGTGCTCTTTCACCATAATCTCAGGGAAGCTAACCAAGTTACTGACAACCGTGCTAATCATGGGCTTGGTTCTGCTAAAGACTTTCTTGTTTTTGATGTCCCTCCTTCTTTTATTTCCCTTTTCTTAGATGCGGATGTTGCTGCCGTTACCTTTAGGTGTGGCTCATAGTTTTTGTTTTTATTTCCTTTCCTGGGGCCTAGTCCCTTGTAATTCACCAAAAAAATTACTCTACTAAATTATAAAATTTATCTTTGGCTTTTAACTATTTTGTAAAAAGACCCTTGCGTCTTCTCCATTGATTCCCAGGAGCTTTGAAACCTAACTCCTCTGTTCAAGCTGTAGCTCCGGCTACCAATTAAGAAAGCATTTATTCTGTTGTACTTTTGTTATGAAAGATAAGATTTTTTTATCTAATTTTTTATAAAGTTTTTAATTTTATCAAAATTGTCCGTGACTTTATTCTGCCTCCTTGCTACCACCTCTTCATTATTGTTGTTACATGAGATTTATGTTGCAGAATGGTCATCTTCTGTAACTTCTTCACCCTTGTAGTTCTTCTCCATCAAACCCAAACACAACACCAGAAAGCATAAACCTATTGCTGCAACAGTTGAATTTTGGCAGGGGTCAATTTAGGTGAGGGAGGAGAAGAGTTGGGTTGGATGGGTGGGGAGAAGACGATTAGACGAGGACCATAAAACAATAAACAAAAGTGAAATGGTTTTTCACGAAAAAAATTGGTTAGTGTACTGGCCGAAGATATAAGGCTGAGGATTATCAATACGACCGAGCTCATTCTTGTAAATGGGCTGTGACCCGAACTCCCATAAAGCCGAAGACCTATTAATGCACTTGACACCCGAGGATAATTACTCGGGCCTATCCCACAACAGGTCGCGGATGAAGATATCTCGATCCCGAGCTATCCAGTCACAACTGACTGAGTCGAATATCTCGCTGGTCCGAATATCCCTCCGCATAACTCGGAGCCTTATCCTTATCTTTATCTAATTACAATAACAATCCGATCCTAACAAATAGGATCTCAATAACAGTCCAACTCAAACTGTTACACCAAAACATCTCTATAAATAGGGGTCCAACCCCCTCACTTAGAACTACGTTTGCTTTGATTCCCATTTGGATACGTAGGAGCAGAATTCCCATTCTGTCAAGCTATTCCAAAACACTCCCACAAGAGTTTCTCCGGACGAGTATCTCACACTCGAGATATTTGGACGGAACATTTGACACCGTCTGTGGGGATCGAAGCAAAATTTTCCCGTACCACAAACAATGGTGAGGACAAGGAGCGGGAACTGCAGGAGAGAGGAGCCAGAAAATGCCAACAATGGGGATAATGGAGAACAATCCATAAACCCAGCTATGACCACCGACAATCCCATTATTCAAGAACTCCTCGCACAAGTGGCAATGCTGATGTCGCGACCGTCCCGTCCGGGAGGCGCAAAAAGGGATAAAAAAACAGAGGAGTCGCCACTAAAATTTTTATTGGGAAAATCTTAGAAAACCCAATTATTTAAAGGTAAACTGGTCTTAAAAAAAGAGAGATATGAATCCGGGAGTCGGTTACGAGTAGGGAAGGTATTAGCACCCCACATCGCCCGTTTAAAAAACGGTACCTCAAGTTAATTGTGCAAAAAAACATTTTAATAACCTTTTAAATATTTATTTTACCCAAAAATTATTTACAAGAAAGTGTTATTTTTAATTTTAAATATTTTAGATTTTTATTAGTTTTTAATATTTTTAAATTTATTGTTTATAAAAATTAAATGAGGTTGAACATGGCACATGAGTCCACAGGGCAACCTTAAATCTAAGGGACTGAGCATGACACCGTGTCCATAGAACATCCCTAAAAAAGAAAAGTTTAACTTTTTGATTAATTATTTTAACATAAAAAGGGGATGCAAAAAAAAATTAATTAATTAAATGAGGTTGAACGTGACACATGAGTCCACAGGGCAACCTCAAATCTAAGGGACTGAACATGACACCATGTCCATAGAGCATCCCTAAAAATAGAAAAGTTTAATTTTTTTTGATTAATTATTTTAACATAAAAAGGAGATACAAAAAATGGAAAATTTAGTTTTGGCCCGACAAGATGATTTATCTTGCTCCTACGTATTCCCGGGTGCAATGGGAAACTCAAAGCCACGTAGTTCTTTTTGAAAAGATTTGATTGGTTGGTTGATTTTAATTTTGATAAAGATTTGACTTTTTTGATTTTTATTTAAAAAGTTTTTATGTATTTTCGTTTTTTATTTATTTAATATTTTTTATATCAAAACTCCTAAACGAGGTAGAACATGGCAAATACGTCCACGGAGCTATCTCGCATCTAAGGAATTGAGTGTGAAACTTCTCACAAAACAATCCCATAATTATTTTTCGATTATTTTTTACATTTTTCTATTGATTCACTTTTAGATTTTGACATTTTAGTTTTTTTTTATTTTTTAGATTTTGACATTTTAGTTTTTTATAAAAGAAAAGAATGAGTTCCTACATTTGTCAGGCCTAAATTCAGAAAGGTTTTTTTTTTTGTTCTCTTTAGTTTTGAGACCTTTTTGTTGGACCAACTAAAGCCCATAAGCACCCAAAATGCAGCATCTTCAGAAAAATAAACAGGAATTAAACAAGACAAAACACACAATATAATAGGTGTTACAAAATCAGATACAAACGTAAGAAATGAGTTTTAGAAAGAATACGTAGCAACAGTAACACGATGGAGCAGGAGATGTGCAGAAGGCGGCGATAGATGGCAGAGGCTCTGGACAGTGGCGTGGCGTGGCGGCTGAGACGTGCAGGGCTGGTTTGCTGTGATGGTCACGAACGGTTCGGTGTTGGAGTCCGAGTTCGTGGCGGATCTGGATCTACACTGCGGTGGAGGTAGGAGGCAGATCTGCGACTCCCGTGGTAAGGGTGGCACCGATCTCAGGGAGAAGGAGGCCGTGGTGGCCGTGGGAAGGTCTGGTGCAGTGACGTCTCGCAGGTCCGCAAGCAGAAACAGCGACGCGAGCGGCGGCCGGCGGTGTGCGGTGGGTCTGGACGTCTGGACTATGGCGGTGTGCGGCACAGGGCGTTAGGGAGGTTGAGGTGGTGGCTCTGTTGATGATCTGTGTTGTGGAGACTGGAGAGATGAAGGAGGAAAGTGAGGTGAAGAAGGAGAGTGGTGGCTGTGGAGGGACGCTGGTTCAGGTCTGTTTCTTTCTTAATTTTTTTGTGGTTTATGTTATGAAAGTAGTGATGGGTTGTGGGTGATAGGTGGTTTTTTTTCCTTGGCTAAAGGGGTGTGTTTAATGGGATGGAGTGGATGGTGTTGAAGATGGAATGTGGTTGATGATGTTTATGGATGAGTGGAATATGTTGCCACTGTTATTGATGGAGGTTAGGGAAAGGTTCTGTAAATTTTATTCTGATCTTCCTCCTCTTTATCACGCTCCCCCCCTTTTCCTTCTAATGTGTTCTCCAACTTATAGGAGAACCAGTGAATAAAAATGACAAAATCTTTCAGGCCAGCTGGGGATGAAAGGGACTATTGATGGGGTGGTGTGGAGTGTTGCAGAGATTGAACCATGCTCCAGTCATCTCTCCATTTCCATTTTTAGTGTTCCACTCCTCTGATCTAGGAAAAATACCCTTCCCCATGTTCTGAAAACTACCCAAAAATGGGAACCTGTGCTTGAGCCTGTGCATTGGAAAGAGCTACGATGGAGAGAACACACTGGGCACAATATTTCACATTCAGAACATTATTTCTTTTTTCTTTTTGTTATTTTTTTATTTTTTATATACATATATTTTTTACTTGGGCTTGGATTCAAGACAACTTGTAACAAAAACAAGTTGGGCTAATAACATAAACACATTTTTTATTATTTTTGTATTTTCCATTTTTATTTTGTAAATATTAATTAAAAGGATAGAATACCCGGACAAAATTAGGTGTTCACAGCTGCCCCTCTTTACTTGTTTCTTATTAGATAATTGGTGTAACTATAGTTAACCTATTATCGTTATAAGAAACGAGTAAAGACATGAACTCCAATTTTGTTCGGGATATACTGACAAGCAAAAGGGCACGTGACTACAAACCAAATTCCTTGTAAAGAACCAGCGGGTTGGATTACCCAACGAGGTTTACACATAAAAGCTTGCCGGGTGGATCGTCCACCGAGCTTAAACAGAAAGAGAAAAGAGCTTACGGGGTGGATCGCTCATCAGAAACTTGAGCATAAAGATAAAAGAGCTTACGAGTTGGATTGCCCGTCTGAAGCTCGAGCATAAAGATAAAAGAGCTTACGGGTTGGATTGCCCGTCTGAAGCTCGAACTGAAAGATAAAAGAGCTCATAGGGTGGATTACCCGTCAGAAGCTCGAGCATAAAGATAAAAGAGCTTACGGGTTGGATTGCCCGTGAGAAGCTCGAACAGGAAGATAAATGAGCCTACGGGGTGGATTGCCCGTCAGAAGCTCGAACTGAAAGATAAAAGAGCTTACGGGGTGGATTGCCCGTTAGAAGCTCGAACTGAAAGATAAAAGAGCCTACGGGGTGGATTGCCCGTCAGAAGCTCGAACTGAAAGATAAAAGAGCTTACGGGGTGGATTGCCCGTTAGAAGCTCGAACTGAAAGATAAATGAGCCTACGGGGTGGATTGCCCGTCAGAAGCTCGAACTGAAAGATAAAAGAGCTTACGGGGTGGATTGCCCGTCAGAAGCTCGAACTGAAGATAAAAGAGCCTACAGGGTGGATTGCCCGTCAGAAGCTCGAACTGAAAGATAAAAGAGCTTACGGGGTGGATTTCCCGTTAGAAGCTCGAACTGAAAGATAAAAGAGCTTACGGGGTGGATTGCCC